>OX465104.1:23275756-24475756 GCA_949987565.1 Luidia sarsii | reverse complement strand
TCCAGGGAAAGGCAACGACCCTTCATCTGTCTGAGTGTCAACTGTGTATTCATACGAGTAGACATTGATTTGCTGGCTGTGGAGGTGATAGGCAGAGATATAGTTCTTGCGTGTTCATATCGTAATACATTTTAGGTTTTGATCCTTGAAACTTTGCATAAAAGTAGCCCTGGGATTCCTCCTGTGGCCTAAATCAAAACATCTGAATTCGGAGTCAACTTCTATTCAAACATTTTTAGGAGAAGGGAGCGACCCTACCTTTTTCTCTGAGCTTCCATTGTCCAGTCGCTGGCATAATAGTCGACGGCAGAGAGTGACTGAGCAGAAAGATAGGGTTCGCAAATTAATATCTCATTAAATATTATGCTGACGACATTCAAATTTGTCCTAGAAAGAGGCCTAGGGTTCTCCTAACAACAAGTGTTAAAGTTACTGAGTTTGGAGAACATTTCTTTTGATGGTTTTCCAGGGAAAGGCAACGACCCTTCATCTGTCTGAGTGTCACCTGTGTATTCATACGAGTAGACGTTGACTCGCTGTCTGTGGAGGTGATAGGCAGAGATATAGTTCTTGCGTGTTCATATCGTAATACATTTTAGGTTTTGATCCTTGAAACTTTGCATAAAAATAGCCCTGGGATTCCTCCTGTGGCCTAAATCAAAACATCTGAATTCGGAGTCAATTTCTATTCAAACATTTTTAGGAGAAGGGAGCGACCCTACCTGTTTCTCTGAGCTGCCATTGTCCAGTCGCTGGCACAATGGTCGACGGCAGAGAGTGACTGAGCAGAAAGATAGGGTTCGCAAATTAATATCTCATTAAATATTATGCTGACGACATTCAAATTTGTCCTAGAAAGAGGCCTAGGGTTCTTCTAACAACAAGTGTTAAAGTTACTGAGTTTGGAGAACATTTCTTTTGATGGTTTTCCAGGGAAAGGCAACGACCCTTCATCTGTCTGAGTGTCAACTGTTTATTCATACGAGTAGACGTTGACTCGCTGGCTGTGGAGGTGATAGGCAGAGATATAGTCCTTGCGTGTTCATATCGTAATACATTTTAGGTTTTGATCCTTGAAACTTTGCATAAAAGTAGCCCTGGGATTCCTCCTGTGGCCTTAATCAAAACATCTGAATTCGGAGTCAATTTCTATTCAAACATTTTCAGGAGAAGGGAGCGACCCTACCTGTTTCTCTGAGCTGCCATTGTCCAGTCGCTGGCACAATGGTCGACGGCAGAGAGTGACTGAGCAGAAAGATAGGGTTCGCAAATTAATATCTCATTAAATATTATGCTGACGACATTCAAATTTGTCCTAGAAAGAGGCCTAGGGTTCTTCTAACAACAAGTGTTAAAGTTACTGAGTTTGGAGAACATTTCTTTTGATGGTTTTCCAGGGAAAGGCAACGACCCTTTATCTGTCTGAGTGTCAACTGTGTATTCATACGAGTAGACGTTGACTCGCTGTCTGTGGAGGTGATAGGCAGAGATATAGTTCTTGCGTGTTCATATCGTAATACATTTTAGGTTTTGATCCTTGAAACTTTGCATAAAAATAGCCCTGGGATTCCTCCTGTGGCCTAAATCAAAACATCTGAATTCGGAGTCAATTTCTATTCAAACATTTTTAGGAGAAGGGAGCGACCCTACCTGTTTCTCTGAGCTGCCATTGTCCAGTCGCTGGCACAATGGTCGACGGCAGAGAGTGACTGAGCAGAAAGATAGGGTTCGCAAATTAATATCTCATTAAATATTATGCTGACGACATTCAAATTTGTCCTAGAAAGAGGCCTAGGGTTCTTCTAACAACAAGTGTTAAAGTTACTGAGTTTGGAGAACATTTCTTTTGATGGTTTTCCAGGGAAAGGCAACGACCCTTCATCTGTCTGAGTGTCAACTGTTTATTCATACGAGTAGACGTTGACTCGCTGGCTGTGGAGGTGATAGGCAGAGATATAGTCCTTGCGTGTTCATATCGTAATACATTTTAGGTTTTGATCCTTGAAACTTTGCATAAAAGTAGCCCTGGGATTCCTCCTGTGGCCTTAATCAAAACATCTGAATTCGGAGTCAATTTCTATTCAAACATTTTCAGGAGAAGGGAGCGACCCTACCTGTTTCTCTGAGCTGCCATTGTCCAGTCGCTGGCACAATGGTCGACGGCAGAGAGTGACTGAGCAGAAAGATAGGGTTCGCAAATTAATATCTCATTAAATATTATGCTGACGACATTCAAATTTGTCCTAGAAAGAGGCCTAGGGTTCTTCTAACAACAAGTGTTAAAGTTACTGAGTTTGGAGAACATTTCTTTTGATGGTTTTCCAGGGAAAGGCAACGACCCTTCATCTGTCTGAGTGTCAACTGTGTATTCATACGAGTAGACGTTGACTCGCTGGCTGTGGAGGTGATAGGCAGAGATATAGTTCTTGCGTGTTCATATCGTAATACATTTTAGGTTTTGATCCTTGAAACTTTGCATAAAAGTAGCCCTGGGATTCCTCCTGTGGCCTAAATCAAAACATCTGAATTCGGAGTCAATTTCTATTCAAACATTTTCAGGAGAAGGGAGCGACCCTACCTGTTTCTCTGAGCTGCCATTGTCCAGTCACTGGCACAATGGTCGACGGCAGAGAGTGACTGAGCAGAAAGATAGGGTTCGCAAATTAATATCTCATTAAATATTATGCTGACGACATTCAAATTTGTCCTAGAAAGAAGCCTAGGGTTCTTCTAACAACAAGTGTTAAAGTTACTGAGTTTGGAGAACATTTCTTTTGATGGTTTTCCAGGGAAAGGCAACGACCCTTCATCTGTCTGAGTGTCAACTGTGTATTCATACGAGTAGACGTTGACTCGCTGGCTTTGCAGGTGTTAGTCAGAGATATAGTCCTTGCGTGTTCATATCGTAATACATTTTAGGTTTTGATCCTTGAAACTTAGCATAAAAGTAGCCTTGGGATTCCTCCTGTGGTCTAAATCAAAACATCTGAATTCGGAGTCAATTTCTATTCAAACATTTTCAGGAGAAGGGGGCGACCCTACCTGTTTCTCTGAGCTGCCATTGTCCAGTCGCTGGCACAATGGTCGACGGCAGAGAGTGACTGAGCAGAAAGATAGGGTTCGCAAAATAATATATCATTAAATATTATGCTGACGACATTCAAATTTGTCCTAGAAAGAGGCCTAGGGTTCTTCTAACAACAAGTGTTAAAGTTACTGAGTTTGGAGAACATTTCTTTTGATGGCAACGACCCTTCATCTGTCTGAGTGTCAACTGTGTATTCATACGAGTAGACGTTGACTCGCTGGCTGTGGAGGTGATAGGCAGAGATATAGTTCTTGCGTGTTCATATCGTAATACATTTTAGGTTTTGATCCTTGAAACTTTGCATAAAAGTAGCCCTGGGATTCCTACTGTGGCCTAAATCAAAACATCTGAATTCGGAGTCAATTTCTATTCAAACATTTTTAGGAGAAGGGAGCGACCCTACCTGTTTCTCTGAGCTGCCATTGTCCAGTCGCTGGCACATTGGTCGACGGCAGAGAGTGACTGAGCAGAAAGATAGGGTTCGCAAATTAATATCTCATTAAATATTATGCTGACGACATTCAAATTTGTCCTAGAAAGAGGCCTAGGGTTCTTCTAACAACAAGTGTTAATGTTACTGAGTTTGGAGAACATTTCTTTTGATGGTTTTCCAGGGAAAGGCAACGACCCTTCATCTGTCTGAGTGTCAAGTGTGTATTCGTACGAGTAGACGTTGACTCGCTGGCTGTGGAGGTGTTAGGCAGAGATATAGTTCTTGCGTGTTCATACCGTAATACATTTTAGGTTTTGATCCTTGAAACTTTGCATAAAAGTAGCCCTTGGATTCCTCCTGTGGCCTAAATCAAAACATCTGAATTCGGAGTCAATTTCTATTCAAACATTTTCAGGAGAAGGGAGCGACCCTACCTGTTTCTCTGAGCTGCCATTGTCCAGTCGCTGCCACAATGGTCGACGGCAGAGAGTGACTGAGCAGAAAGATAGGGTTCGCAAATTTATATCTCATTAAATATTATGCTGACGACATTCAAATTTGTCCTAGAAAGAGGCCTAGGGTTCTTCTAACAACAAGTGTTAAAGTTACTGAGTTTGGAGAACATTTCTTTTGATGGTTTTCCAGGGAAAGGCAACGACCCTTCATCTGTCTGAGTGTCAACTGTGTATTCATACGAGTAGACGTTGACTCGCTGGCTTTGCAGGTGTTAGGCAGAGATATAGTCCTTGCGTGTTCATATCGTAATACATTTTAGGTTTTGATCCTTGAAACTTTGCATAAAAGTAGCCCTGGGATTTCTCCTGTGGTTTAAATCAAAACATCTGAATTCGGAGACAATTTCTGTTCAAACATTTTCAGGAGAAGGGAGCGACCCTACCTGTTTCTCTGAGCTGCCATTGTCTAGTCGCTGGCACAATGGTCGACGGCAGAGAGTGACTGAGCAGAAAGATAGGGTTCGCAAATTAATATCTCATTAAATATTATGCTGATGACATTCAAATTTGGCCTAGAAAGAGGCCTAGGGTTCTTCTAACAACAAGTGTTAAAGTTACTGAGTTTGGAGAACATTTCTTTTGATGGCAACGACCCTTCATCTGTCTGAGTGTCAACTGTGTATTCCTACGAGTAGACGTTGACTCGCTGGCTGTGGAGGTGATAGGCAGAGATATAGTTCTTGCGTGTTCATATCGTAATACATTTTAGGTTTTGATCCTTGAAACTTTGCATAAAAGTAGCCCTGGGATTCCTCCTGTGGCCTAAATCAAAACATCTGAATTCGGAGTCAATTTCTATTCAAACATTTTTAGGAGAAGGGAGCGACCCTACCTGTTTCTCTGAGCTGCCATTGTCCAGTCGCTGGCACATTGGTCGACGGCAGAGAGTGACTGAGCAGAAAGATAGGGTTCGCAAATTAATATCTCATTAAATATTATGCTGACGACATTCAAATTTGGCCTAGAAAGAGGCCTACTGTTCTTCTAACAACAAGTGTTAAAGTTACTGAGTTTGGAGAACATTTCTTTCGATGGTTTTCCAGGGAAAGGCAACGACCCTTCATCTGTCTGAGTGTCAACTGTGTATTCATACGAGTAGACATTGATTTGCTGGCTGTGGAGGTGATAGGCAGAGATATAGTTCTTGCGTGTTCATATCGTAATACATTTTAGGTTTTGATCCTTGAAACTTTGCATAAAAGTAGCCCTGGGATTCCTCCTGTGGCCTAAATCAAAACATCTGAATTCGGAGTCAACTTCTATTCAAACATTTTTAGGAGAAGGGAGCGACCCTACCTTTTTCTCTGAGCTTCCATTGTCCAGTCGCTGGCATAATAGTCGACGGCAGAGAGTGACTGAGCAGAAAGATAGGGTTCGCAAATTAATATCTCATTAAATATTATGCTGACGACATTCAAATTTGTCCTAGAAAGAGGCCTAGGGTTCTCCTAACAACAAGTGTTAAAGTTACTGAGTTTGGAGAACATTTCTTTTGATGGTTTTCCAGGGAAAGGCAACGACCCTTCATCTGTCTGAGTGTCACCTGTGTATTCATACGAGTAGACGTTGACTCGCTGTCTGTGGAGGTGATAGGCAGAGATATAGTTCTTGCGTGTTCATATCGTAATACATTTTAGGTTTTGATCCTTGAAACTTTGCATAAAAATAGCCCTGGGATTCCTCCTGTGGCCTAAATCAAAACATCTGAATTCGGAGTCAATTTCTATTCAAACATTTTTAGGAGAAGGGAGCGACCCTACCTGTTTCTCTGAGCTGCCATTGTCCAGTCGCTGGCACAATGGTCGACGGCAGAGAGTGACTGAGCAGAAAGATAGGGTTCGCAAATTAATATCTCATTAAATATTATGCTGACGACATTCAAATTTGTCCTAGAAAGAGGCCTAGGGTTCTTCTAACAACAAGTGTTAAAGTTACTGAGTTTGGAGAACATTTCTTTTGATGGTTTTCCAGGGAAAGGCAACGACCCTTCATCTGTCTGAGTGTCAACTG
The DNA here is from genome assembly GCA_949987565.1 of Luidia sarsii. Classification (NCBI taxonomy): domain Eukaryota; kingdom Metazoa; phylum Echinodermata; class Asteroidea; order Paxillosida; family Luidiidae; genus Luidia; species Luidia sarsii. The sequence goes on along the minus strand of OX465104.1, from coordinate 24,469,710 downwards.
TTTATTCATACGAGTAGACGTTGACTCGCTGGCTGTGGAGGTGATAGGCAGAGATATAGTCCTTGCGTGTTCATATCGTAATACATTTTAGGTTTTGATCCTTGAAACTTTGCATAAAAGTAGCCCTGGGATTCCTCCTGTGGCCTTAATCAAAACATCTGAATTCGGAGTCAATTTCTATTCAAACATTTTCAGGAGAAGGGAGCGACCCTACCTGTTTCTCTGAGCTGCCATTGTCCAGTCGCTGGCACAATGGTCGACGGCAGAGAGTGACTGAGCAGAAAGATAGGGTTCGCAAATTAATATCTCATTAAATATTATGCTGACGACATTCAAATTTGTCCTAGAAAGAGGCCTAGGGTTCTTCTAACAACAAGTGTTAAAGTTACTGAGTTTGGAGAACATTTCTTTTGATGGTTTTCCAGGGAAAGGCAACGACCCTTTATCTGTCTGAGTGTCAACTGTGTATTCATACGAGTAGACGTTGACTCGCTGGCTTTGCAGGTGTTAGGCAGAGATATAGTCCTTGCGTGTTCATATCGTAATACATTTTAGGTTTTGATCCTTGAAACTTTGCATAAAAGTAGCCCTGGAATTCCTCCTGTGATCTTAATCAAAACATCTGAATTCGGAGTCAATTTCTATTCAAACATTTTCAGGAGAAGGGAGCGACCCTACCTGTTTCTCTGAGCTGCCATTGTCCAGTCGCTGGCACAATGGTCGACGGCAGAGAGTGACTGAGCAGAAAGATAGGGTTCGCAAATTAATATCTCATTAAATATTATGCTGATGACATTCAAATTTGTCCTAGAAAGAGGCCTAGGGTTCTTCTAACAACAAGTGTTAAAGTTACTGAGTTTGGAGAACATTTCTTTTGATGGCAACGACCCTTCATCTGTCTGAGTGTCAACTGTGTATTCATACGAGTAGACGTTGACTCGCTGGCTGTGGAGGTGATAGGCAGAGATATAGTTCTTGCGTGTTCATATCGTAATACATTTTAGGTTTTGATCCTTGAAACTTTGCATAAAAGTAGCCCTGGGATTCCTCCTGTGGCCTAAATCAAAACATCTGAATTCGGAGTCAATTTCTATTCAAACATTTTTAGGAGAAGGGAGCGACCCTACCTGTTTCTCTGAGCTGCCATTGTCCAGTCGCTGGCACATTGGTCGACGGCAGAGAGTGACTGAGCAGAAAGATAGGGTTCGCAAATTAATATCTCATTAAATATTATGCTGACGACATTCAAATTTGTCCTAGAAAGAGGCCTAGGGTTCTTCTAACAACAAGTGTTAATGTTACTGAGTTTGGAGAACATTTCTTTTGATGGTTTTCCAGGGAAAGGCAACGACCCTTCATCTGTCTGAGTGTCAAGTGTGTATTCGTACGAGTAGACGTTGACTCGCTGGCTGTGGAGGTGATAGGCAGAGATATAGTTCTTGCGTGTTCATATCGTAATACATTTTAGGTTTTGATCCTTGAAACTTTGCATAAAAGTAGCCCTTGGATTCCTCCTGTGGCCAAAATCAAAACATCTGAATTCGGAGTCAATTTCTATTCAAACATTTTTAGGAGAAGGGAGCGACACTACCTTTTTCTCTGAGCTTCCATTGTCCAGTCGCTGGCATAATAGTCGACGGCAGAGAGTGACTGAGCAGAAAGATAGGGTTCGCAAATTAATATCTCATTAAATATTATGCTGACGACATTCAAATTTGGCCTAGAAAGAGGCCTAGAGTTCTTCTAACAACAAGTGTTAAAGTTACTGAGTTTGGAGAACATTTCTTTCGATGGTTTTCCAGGGAAAGGCAACGACCCTTCATCTGTCTGAGTGTCAACTGTGTAATCATACGAGTAGACGTTGACTCGCTGGCTGTGGAGGTGATAGGCAGAGATATAGTTCTTGCGTGTTCATATCGTAATACATTTTAGGTTTTGATCCTTGAAACTTGGCATGAAAGTAGCCCTGGGATTCCTCCAGTGGGCTGAGTGAAAACATCTCAATTCGGAGTCAATTTTTATTCAAACATTTTCAGGAGAAGGGAGCGACCCTACCTGTTTCTCTGAGCTGCCATTGTCCAGTCGCTGGCACAATGGTCGACGGCAGAGAGTGACTGAGCAGAAAGATAGGGTTCGCAAATTAATATCTCATTAAATATTATGCTGACGACATTCAAATTTGGCCTAGTAAGAGGCCTAGGGTTCTTCTAACAACAAGTGTTAAAGTTACTGAGTTTGGAGAACATTTCTTTCGATGGTTTTCCAAGGAAAGGCAACGACCCTTCATCTGTCTGAGTGTCAACTGTGTATTCATACGAGTAGACGTTGATTTGCTGGCTGTGGAGGTGATAGGCAGAGATATAGTTCTTGCGTGTTCATATCGTAATACATTTTAGGTTTTGATCCTTGAAACTTTGCATAAAAGTAGCCCTGGGATTCCTCCTGTGGCCTAAATCAAAACATCTGAATTTGGAGTCAACTTCTATTCAAACATTTTTAGGAGAAGGGAGCGACCCTACCTTTTTCTCTGAGCTTCCATTGTCCAGTCGCTGGCATAATAGTCGACGGCAGAGAGTGACTGAGCAGAAAGATAGGGTTCGCAAATTAATATCTCATTAAATATTATGCTGACGACATTCAAATTTGTCCTAGAAAGAGGCCTAGGGTTCTCCTAACAACAAGTGTTAAAGTTACTGAGTTTGGAGAACATTTCTTTTGATGGTTTTCCAGGGAAAGGCAACGACCCTTCATCTGTCTGAGTGTCAACTGTGTATTCATACGAGTAGACGTTGACTCGCTGTCTGTGGAGGTGATAGGCAGAGATATAGTTCTTGCGTGTTCATATCGTAATACATTTTAGGTTTTGATCCTTGAAACTTTGCATAAAAATAGCCCTGGGATTCCTCCTGTGGCCTAAATCAAAACATCTGAATTCGGAGTCAATTTCTATTCAAACATTTTTAGGAGAAGGGAGCGACCCTACCTGTTTCTCTGAGCTGCCATTGTCCAGTCGCTGGCACAATGGTCGACGGCAGAGAGTGACTGAGCAGAAAGATAGGGTTCGCAAATTAATATCTCATTAAATATTATGCTCACGACATTCAAATTTGTCCTAGAAAGAGGCCTAGGGTTCTTCTAACAACAAGTGTTAAAGTTACTGAGTTTGGAGAACATTTCTTTTGATGGTTTTCCAGGGAAAGGCAACGACCCTTCATCTGTCTGAGTGTCAACTGTGTATTCATACGAGTAGACGTTGACTCGCTGGCTGTGGAGGTGATAGGCAGAGATATAGTCCTTGCGTGTTCATATCGTAATACATTTTAGGTTTTGATCCTTGAAACTTTGCATAAAAGTAGCCCTGGGATTCCTCCTGTGGCCTTAATCAAAACATCTTAATTCGGAGTCAATTTCTATTCAAACATTTTCAGGAGAAGGGAGCGACCCTACCTGTTTCTCTGAGCTGCCATTGTCCAGTCGCTGGCACAATGGTCGACGGCAGAGAGTGACTGAGCAGAAAGATAGGGTTCGCAAATTAATATCTCATTAAATATTATGCTGACGACATTCAAATTTGTCCTAGAAAGAGGCCTATGGTTCTTCTAACAACAAGTGTTAAAGTTACTGAGTTTGGAGAACATTTCTTTTGATGGTTTTCCAGGGAAAGGCAACGACCCTTCATCTGTCTGAGTGTCAACTGTGTAATCATACGAGTAGACGTTGACTCGCTGGCTGTGGAGGTGATAGGCAGAGATATAGTTCTTGCGTGTTCATATCGTAATACATTTTAGGTTTTGATCCTTGAAACTTGGCATGAAAGTAGCCCTGGGATTCCTCCAGTGGGCTGAGTGAAAACATCTCAATTCGGAGTCAATTTTTATTCAAATATTTTCAGGAGAAGGGAGCGACCCTACCTGTTTCTCTGAGCTGCCATTGTCCAGTCGCTGGCACAATGGTCGACGGCAGAGAGTGACTGAGCAGAAAGATAGGGTTCGCAAATTAATATCTCATTAAATATTATGCTGATGACATTCAAATTTGTCCTAGAAAGAGGCCTAGGGTTCTTCTAACAACAAGTGTTAAAGTTACTGAGTTTGGAGAACATTTCTTTTGATGGCAACGACCCTTCATCTGTCTGAGTGTCAACTGTGTATTCATACGAGTAGACGTTGACTCGCTGGCTGTGGAGGTGATAGGCAGAGATATAGTTCTTGCGTGTTCATATCGTAATACATTTTAGGTTTTGATCCTTGAAACTTTGCATAAAAGTAGCCCTGGGATTCCTCCTGTGGCCTAAATCAAAACATCTGAATTCGGAGTCAATTTCTATTCAAACATTTTTAGGAGAAGGGAGCGACCCTACCTGTTTCTCTGAGCTGCCATTGTCCAGTCGATGGCACATTGGTCGACGGCAGAGAGTGACTGAGCAGAAAGATAGGGTTCGCAAATTAATATCTCATTAAATATTATGCTGACGACATTCAAATTTGTCCTAGAAAGAGGCCTAGGGTTCTTCTAACAACAAGTGTTAATGTTACTGAGTTTGGAGAACATTTCTTTTGATGGTTTTCCAGGGAAAGGCAACTACCCTTCATCTGTCTGAGTGTCAAGTGTGTATTCGTACGAGTAGACGTTGACTCGCTTGCTGTGGAGGTGATAGGCAGAGATATAGTTCTTGCGTGTTCATACCGTAATACATTTTAGGTTTTGATCCTTGAAACTTTGCATAAAAGTAGCCCTTGGATTCCTCCTGTGGCCTAAATCAAAACATCTGAATTCGGAGTCAATTTCTATTCAAACATTTTCAGGAGAAGGGAGCGACCCTACCTGTTTCTCTGAGCTGCCATTGTCCAGTCGCTGCCACAATGGTCGACGGCAGAGAGTGACTGAGCAGAAAGATAGGGTTCGCAAATTTATATCTCATTAAATATTATGCTGACGACATTCAAATTTGTCCTAGAAAGAGGCCTAGGGTTCTTCTAACAACAAGTGTTAAAGTTACTGAGTTTGGAGAACATTTCTTTTGATGGTTTTCCAGGGAAAGGCAACGACCCTTCATCTGTCTGAGTGTCAACTGTGTATTCATACGAGTAGACGTTGACTCGCTGGCTTTGCAGGTGTTAGGCAGAGATATAGTCCTTGCGTGTTCATATCGTAATACATTTTAGGTTTTGACCCTTGAAACTTTGCATAAAAGTAGCCCTGGGATTCCTCCTGTGGTTTAAATCAAAACATCTGAATTCGGAGTCAATTTCTGTTCAAACATTTTCAGGAGAAGGGAGCGACCCTACCTGTTTCTCTGAGCTGCCATTGTCTAGTCGCTGGCACAATGGTCGACGGCAGAGAGTGACTGAGCAGAAAGATAGGGTTCGCAAATTAATATCTCAATAAATATTATGCTGATGACATTCAAATTTGTCCTAGAAAGAGGCCTAGGGTTCTTCTAACAACAAGTGTTAAAGTTACTGAGTTTGGAGAACATTTCTTTTGATGGCAACGACCCTTCATCTGTCTGAGTGTCAACTGTGTATTCCTACGAGTAGACGTTGACTCGCTGGCTGTGGAGGTGATAGGCAGAGATATAGTTCTTGCGTGTTCATATCGTAATACATTTTAGGTTTTGATCCTTGAAACTTTGCATAAAAGTAGCCCTGGGATTCCTCCTGTGGCCTAAATCAAAACATCTGAATTCGGAGTCAATTTCTATTCAAACATTTTTAGGAGAAGGGAGCGACCCTACCTGTTTCTCTGATTTGCCATTGTCCAGTCGCTGGCACATTGGTCGACGGCAGAGAGTGACTGAGCAGAAAGATAGGGTTCGCAAATTAATATCTCATTAAATATTATGCTGACGACATTCAAATTTGGCCTAGAAAGAGGCCTAGGGTTCTTCTAACAACAAGTGTTAAAGTTACTGAGTTTGGAGAACATTTCTTTCGATGGTTTTCCAGGGAAAGGCAACGACCCTTCATCTGTCTGAGTGTCAACTGTGTATTCATACGAGTAGACGTTGATTTGCTGGCTGTGGAGGTGATAGGCAGAGATATAGTTCTTGCGTGTTCATATCGTAATACATTTTAGGTTTTGATCCTTGAAACTTTGCATAAAAGTAGCCCTGGGATTCCTCCTGTGGCCTAAATCAAAACATCTGAATTCGGAGTCAACTTCTATTCAAACATTTTTAGGAGAAGGGAGCGACCCTACCTTTTTCTCTGAGCTTCCATTGTCCAGTCGCTGGCATAATAGTCGACGGCAGAGAGTGACTGAGCAGAAAGATAGGGTTCGCAAATTAATATCTCATTAAATATTATGCTGACGACATTCAAATTTGTCCTAGAAAGAGGCCTAGGGTTCTCCTAACAACAAGTGTTAAAGTTACTGAGTTTGGAGAACGATTCTTTTGATGGTTTTCCAGGGAAAGGCAACGACCCTTCATCTGTCTGAGTGTCACCTGTGTATTCATACGAGTAGACGTTGACTCGCTGTCTGTGGAGGTGATAGGCAGAGATATAGTTCTTGCGTGTTCATATCGTAATACATTTTAGGTTTTGATCCTTGAAACTTTGCATAAAAATAGCCCTGGGATTCCTCCTGTGGCCTAAATCAAAACATCTGAATTCGGAGTCAATTTCTTTTCAAACATTTTTAGGAGAAGGGAGCGACCCTACCTGTTTCTCTGAGCTGCCATTGTCCAGTCGCTGGCACAATGGTCGACGGCAGAGAGTGACTGAGCAGAAAGATAGGGTTCGCAAATTAATATCTCATTAAATATTATGCTGACGACATTCAAATTTGTCCTAGAAAGAGGCCTAGGGTTCTTCTAACAACAAGTGTTAAAGTTACTGAGTTTGGAGAACATTTCTTTTGATGGTTTTCCAGGGAAAGGCAACGACCCTTCATCTGTCTGAGTGTCAACTGTTTATTCATACGAGTAGACGTTGACTCGCTGGCTGTGGAGGTGATAGGCAGAGATATAGTCCTTGCGTGTTCATATCGTAATACATTTTAGGTTTTGATCCTTGAAACTTTGCATAAAAGTAGCCCTGGGATTCCTCCTGTGGCCTTAATCAAAACATCTGAATTCGGAGTCAATTTCTATTCAAACATTTTCAGGAGAAGGGAGCGACCCTACCTGTTTCTCTGAGCTGCCATTGCCAGTCGCTGGCACAATGGTCGACGGCAGAGAGTGACTGAGCAGAAAGATAGGGTTCGCAAATTAATATCTCATTAAATATTATGCTGACGACATTCAAATTTGTCCTAGAAAGAGGCCTAGGGTTCTTCTAACAACAAGTGTTAAAGTTACTGAGTTTGGAGAACATTTCTTTTGATGGTTTTCCAGGGAAAGGCAACGACCCTTTATCTGTCTGAGTGTCAACTGTGTATTCATACGAGTAGACGTTGACTCGCTGGCTTTGCAGGTGTTAGGCAGAGATATAGTCCTTGCGTGTTCATATCGTAATACATTTTAGGTTTTGATCCTTGAAACTTTGCATAAAAGTAGCCCTGGAATTCCTCCTGTGGTCTAAATCAAAACATCTGAATTCGGAGTCAATTTCTATTCAAACATTTTCAGGAGAAGGGAGCGACCCTACCTGTTTCTCTGAGCTGCCATTGTCCAGTCGCTGGCACAATGGTCGACGGCAGAGAGTGACTGAGCAGAAAGATAGGGTTCGCAAATTAATATCTCATTAAATATTATGCTGATGACATTCAAATTTGTCCTAGAAAGAGGCCTAGGGTTCTTCTAACAACAAGTATTAAAGTTACTGAGTTTGGAGAACATTTCTTTTGATGGCAACGACCCTTCATCTGTCTGAGTGTCAACTGTGTATTCATACGAGTAGACGTTGACTCGCTGGCTGTGGAGGTGATAGGCAGAGATATAGTTCTTGCGTGTTCATATCGTAATACATTTAAGGTTTTGATCCTTGAAACTTTGCATAAAAGTAGCCCTGGGATTCCTCCTGTGGCCTAAATCAAAACATCTGAATTCGGAGTCAATTTCTATTCAAACATTTTTAGGAGAAGGGAGCGACCCTACCTGTTTCTCTGAGCTGCCATTGTCCAGTCGCTGGCACATTGGTCGACGGCAGAGAGTGACTGAGCAGAAAGATAGGGTTCGCAAATTAATATCTCATTAAATATTATGCTGACGACATTCAAATTTGTCCTAGAAAGAGGCCTAGGGTTCTTCTAACAACAAGTGTTAATGTTACTGAGTTTGGAGAACATTTCTTTTGATGGTTTTCCAGGGAAAGGCAACGACCCTTCATCTGTCTGAGTGTCAAGTGTGTATTCGTACGAGTAGAAGTTGACTCGCTGGCTGTGGAGGTGATAGGCAGAGATATAGTTCTTGCGTGTTCATATCGTAATACATTTTAGGTTTTGATCCTTGAAACTTTGCATAAAAGTAGCCCTTGGATTCCTCCTGTGGCCAAAATCAAAACATCTGAATTCGGAGTCAATTTCTATTCAAACATTTTTAGGAGAAGGGAGCGACCCTACCTTTTTCTCTGAGCTTCCATTGTCCAGTCGCTGGCATAATAGTCGACGGCAGAGAGTGACTGAGCAGAAAGATAGGGTTCGCAAATTAATATCTCATTAAATATTATGCTGACGACATTCAAATTTGGCCTAGAAAGAGGCCTAGAGTTCTTCTAACAACAAGTGTTAAAGTTACTGAGTTTGGAGAACATTTCTTTCGATGGTTTTCCAGGGAAAGGCAACGACCCTTCATCTGTCTGAGTGTCAACTGTGTAATCATACGAGTAGACGTTGACTCGCTGGCTGTGGAGGTGATAGGCAGAGATATAGTTCTTGCGTGTTCATATCGTAATACATTTTAGGTTTTGATCCTTGAAACTTGGCATGAAAGTAGCCCTGGGATTCCTCCAGTGGGCTGAGTGAAAACATCTCAATTCGGAGTCAATTTTTATTCAAATATTTTCAGGAGAAGGGAGCGACCCTACCTGTTTCTCTGAGCTGCCATTGTCCAGTCGCTGGCACAATGGTCGACGGCAGAGAGTGACTGAGCAGAAAGATAGGGTTCGCAAATTAATATCTCATTAAATATTATGCTGATGACATTCAAATTTGTCCTAGAAAGAGGCCTAGGGTTCTTCTAACAACAAGTGTTAAAGTTACTGAGTTTGGAGAACATTTCTTTTGATGGTTTTCCAGGGAAAGGCAACGACCCTTCATCTGTCTGAGTGTCAACTGTGTATTCATACGAGTAGACATTGACTTGCTGGCTTTGGAGGAGCAACTAGAACTAACCTCCGTCAGCTTGGCAGCTTGTGTGTGTAGAGAGGCGCACACAACAGTCGGTCGGCGAGAAGTAACTGGAAAGAAAATTAAACTTTGCAAGTTAATATCTCCTTCAATATTAATTTGACGAAGCTATAATTTGGCATGCAAACAGCCTTCGAAAATACCTATCTATCAGTGGTAAAACATCTTAAATCGAAAATAGTAAGGTGATTATATGATCAAGCAACTAGAACTAACCTCTGTCAGCTGGGCAGCTTGTGTGTGTAGCGAGGCGCAAACAACAGTCGGTCGGCGAGAAGTAACTGGAAAGAAAATTAAACTTTGCAAGTTAATATCTCCTTCATTATTAATTTCACGAAGCTATAACTTGGCATGCAAACAGCCCTTGAAAATACCTATCTATCAGTGGTAAAAAATCTCAAATCGAAAATAGTAAGATTATTATATGATCAAGCAACTAGAACTAACCTCTGTCAGCTTGGCAGCTTGTGTGTGTAGAGAGCCGCACACAACGGTCGGTCGGCGAGAAGTAACTGGAAAGAAAATTTCACTTTACAAGTTAATATCTCCTTTACTATTAATTTGATGAAGCTAACGCTTTGCACACAAACAGCCCTTGAAAGTACCTATCTATCAGTTGTAAAATATCTGAAATGGAACATAGCAAGATGATTATATGATCAAGCAACTAGAACTAACCTCTGTCAGCTGGGCAGCTTGTGAGTGTAGACAGCCGCACACAACGGTCGGTCGGCGAAAAGTAACTGCAAAGAAAATTAAACTTTGCAAGTTAATATCTCCTTTATTATTATTTTGACAAAGCTATAACTTGGCACGGGGACAGCCCTTGAAAATACCTATCTATCAGTGGTAAAAAATCTTAAATCGAACATAGAAAGATGATTATATGATCAAGCAACTAGAACTAACCTTTGTCACATAGACCCTTCAACAGTCTGAGTGTAAACTGTGTATTGATACGAGTAGACGTTAACTCGCTGGCTGTGGAGGTGATAGGCAGAGATATAGTTCTTGCGTGTTCATATCGTAATACATTTTAGATTTTGATCCTTGAAACTTTGCATAAAAGTAGCCCTGGGATTCCTCCTGTGGCCTAAATCAAAACATCTGAATTCGGAGTCAATTTCTATTCAAACATTTTTAGGAGAAGGGAGCGACCCTACCTGTTTCTCTGAGCTGCCATTGTCCAGTCGCTGGCACAATGGTCGACGGCAGAGAGTGACTGAGCAGAAAGATAGGGTTCGCAAATTAATATCTCATTAAATATTATGCTGACGACATTCAAATTTGTCCTAGAAAGAGGCCTAGGGTTCTTCTAACAACAAGTGTTAAAGTTACTGAGTTTGGAAAACATTTCTTTTGATGGTTTTCCAGGGAAAGGCAACGACCCTTCATCGGTCTGAGTGTCAACTGTGTATTCATACGAGTAGACGTTGACTCGCTGGCTGTGGAGGTAATAGGCAGAGATATAGTTCTTGCGTGTTCATATCGTAATACATTTTAGGTTTTGATCCTTGAAACTTTGCATAAAAGTAGCCCTGGGATTCCTCCTGTGGCCTAAATCAAAACATCTGAATTCGGAGTCAATTTCTATTCAAACATTTTCAGGAGAAGGAAGCGACCCTACCTGTTTCTCTGAGCTGCCATTGTCCAGTCGCTGGCATAATGGTCGACGGCAGAGAGTGACTGAGCAGAAAGATAGGGTTTGGAAATTAATATTTCATTCAATATTATGCTGACGACATTCAAATTTGTCCTAGAAAGAGGCCTAGGGTTCTTCTAACAACAAGTGTTAAAGTTACTGAGTTTGGAGAACATTTCTTTTGATGATTTTCCAGGGAAAGGCAACGACCTTTCATCTGTCTGAGTGTCAACTGTGTATTCATACGAGTAGACGTTGACTCGCTGGCTTTGCAGGTGTTAGGCAGAGATATAGTCCTTGCGTGTTCATATCGTAATACATTTTAGGTTTTGATCCTAGAAACTTAGCATAAAAGTAGCCCTGGGATTCCTCCTGTGGTCTAAATCAAAACATCTGAATTCGGAGTCAATTTCTATTCAAACATTTTCAGGAGAAGGGAGCGACCCTACCTGTTTCTCTGAGCTGCCATTGTCCAGTCGCTGGCACAATGGTCGACGGCAGAGAGTGACTGAACAGAAAGATAGGGTTCGCAAATTAATATCTCATTAAATATTATGTTGACGACATTCAAATTTGTCCTAGAAAGAGGCCTAGGGTTCTTTTAACAACAAGTGTTAAAGTTACTGAGTTTGGAGAACATTTCTTTTGATGGTTTTCCAGGGTAAGGCAACGACCCTTCATCTGTCTGAGTGTCAACTGTGTATTCATACGAGTAGACGTTGACTCGCTGGCTTTGCAGGTGTAAGGCAGAGATATAGTCCTTGCGTGTTCATATCGTAATACACTTTAGGTTTTGATCCTTGAAACTTTGCATAAAAGTAGCCCTAGGATTCCTCCTGTGGCCTAAATCAAAACATCTGAATTCGGAGTCAATTTCTATTCAAACATTTTCAGGAATAGGGAGCGACCCTACCTGTTTCTCTGAGCTGCCATTGTCCAGTCGCTGGCATATTGGTCGACGGCAGAGAGTGACTGAGCAGAAAGATAGGGTTTGGAAATTAATATTTCATTAAATATTATGATGACGACATTCAAATTTGTCCTAGAAAGAGGCCTAGGGTTCTTCTAACAACAAGTGTTAAAGTTACTGAGTTTGGAGAACATTTCTTTTGATGGTTTTCCAGGGAAAGGCAACGACCCTTCATCTGTCTGAGTGTCAACTGTGTATTCATACGAGTAGACATTGACTCGCTGGCTTTGGAGGTGATAGGCAGAGATATAGTCCTTGCGTGTTCATATCGTAGTACATTTTAGGTTTTGATCCTTGAAACTTTGCATAAAAGTAGCCATGGGATTCCTCCTGTGGCCTAAATCAAAACATCTGAAATCGGAGTCAATTTCTATTCAAACATTTATAGGAGAAGGGAGCGACCCTACCTGTTTCTCTGAGCTGCCATTGTCCAGTCGCTGGCATATTGGTCGACGGCAGAGAGTGACTGAGCAGAAAGATAGGGTTTGCAAATTAATATCTCATTAAATATTATGCTGACGACAATCAAATTTGTCCTAGAAAGAGGCCTAGGGTTCCTCTAATAACAAGTGTTAAAGTTACTGAGTTTGGAGAACATTTTTTTTGATGGTTTTCCAGGGAAAGGCAACGACCCTTCATCTGTCTGAGTGTCAAGTGTGTATTCATACGAGTAGACGTTGACTCGCTGGCTGTGGAGGTGATAGGCAGAGATATAGTTCTTGCGTGTTCATATCGTAATACATTTTAGGTTTTGATCCTTGAAACTTTGCATAAAAGTAGCCCTGGGATTCCTCCTGTGGCCTAAATCAAAACATCTGAATTCGGAGTCAATTTCTATTCAAACATTTTCAGGAGAAGGGAGCGACTCTACCTGTTTCTCTGAGCTGCCATTGTCCAGTCGCTGGCACAATGGTCGACGGCAGAGAGTGACTGAACAGAAAGATAGGGTTCGCAAATTAATATCTCATTAAATATTATGTTGACGACATTCAAATTTGTCCTAGAAAGAGGCCTAGGGTTCTTCTAACAACAAGTGTTAAAGTTACTGAGTTTGGAGAACATTTCTTTTGATGGTTTTCCAGGGAAAGGCAACGACCCTTTATCTGTCTGAGTGTCAACTGTGTATTCATACGAGTAGACGTTGACTCGCTGGCTTTGCAGGTGTTAGGCAGAGATATAGTCCTTGCGTGTTCATATCGTAATACATTTTAGGTTTTGATCCTTGAAACTTTGCATAAAAGTAGCCCTGGAATTCCTCCTGTGGTCTAAATCAAAACATCTGAATTCGGAGTCAATTTCTATTCAAACATTTTCAGGAGAAGGGAGCGACCCTACCTGTTTCTCTGAGCTGCCATTGTCCAGTCGCTGGCACAATGGTCGACGGCAGAGAGTGACTGAGCAGAAAGATAGGGTTCGCAAATTAATATCTCATTAAATATTATGCTGATGACATTCAAATTTGTCCTAGAAAGAGGCCTAGGGTTCTTCTAACAACAAGTGTTAAAGTTACTGAGTTTGGAGAACATTTCTTTTGATGGCAACGACCCTTCATCTGTCTAAGTGTCAACTGTGTATTCATACGAGTAGACGTTGACTCGCTGGCTGTGGAGGTGATAGGCAGAGATATAGTTCTTGCGTGTTCATATCGTAATACATTTTAGGTTTGATCCTTGAAACTTTGCATAAAAGTAGCCCTGGGATTCCTCCTGTGGCCTAAATCAAAACATCTGAATTCGGAGTCAATTTCTATTCAAACATTTTTAGGAGAAGGGAGCGACCCTACCTGTTTCTCTGAGCTGCCATTGTCCAGTCGCTGGCACATTGGTCGACGGCAGAGAGTGACTGAGCAGAAAGATAGGGTTCGCAAATTAATATCTCATTAAATATTATGCTGACGACATTCAAATTTGTCCTAGAAAGAGGCCTAGGGTTCTTCTAACAACAAGTGTTAATGTTACTGAGTTTGGAGAACATTTCTTTTGATGGTTTTCCAGGGAAAGGCAACGACCCTTCATCTGTCTGAGTGTCAAGTGTGTATTCGTACGAGTAGACGTTGACTCGCTGGCTGTGGAGGTGATAGGCAGAGATATAGTTCTTGCGTGTTCATATCGTAATACATTTTAGGTTTTGATCCTTGAAACTTTGCATAAAAGTAGCCCTTGGATTCCTCCTGTGGCCAAAATCAAAACATCTGAATTCGGAGTCAATTTCTATTCAAACATTTTTAGGAGAAGGGAGCGACCCTACCTTTTTCTCTGAGCTTCCATTGTCCAGTCGCTGGCATAATAGTCGACGGCAGAGAGTGACTGAGCAGAAAGATAGGGTTCGCAAATTAATATCTCATTAAATATTATGCTGACGACATTCAAATTTGGCCTAGAAAGAGGCCTAGAGTTCTTCTAACAACAAGTGTTAAAGTTACTGAGTTTGGAGAACATTTCTTTCGATGGTTTTCCAGGGAAAGGCAACGACCCTTCATCTGTCTGAGTGTCAACTGTGTAATCATACGAGTAGACGTTGACTCGCTGGCTGTGGAGGTGATAGGCAGAGATATAGTTCTTGCGTGTTCATATCGTAATACATTTTAGGTTTTGATCCTTGAAACTTGGCATGAAAGTAGCCCTGGGATTCCTCCAGTGGGCTGAGTGAAAACATCTCAATTCGGAGTCAATTTTTATTCAAATATTTTCAGGAGAAGGGAGCGACCCTACCTGTTTCTCTGAGCTGCCATTGTCCAGTCGCTGGCACAATGGTCGACGGCAGAGAGTGACTGAGCAGAAAGATAGGGTTCGCAAATTAATATCTCATTAAATATTATGCTGATGACATTCAAATTTGTCCTAGAAAGAGGCCTAGGGTTCTTCTAACAACAAGTGTTAAAGTTACTGAGTTTGGAGAACATTTCTTTTGATGGTTTTCCAGGGAAAGGCAACGACCCTTCATCTGTCTGAGTGTCAACTGTGTATTCATACGAGTAGACATTGACTTGCTGGCTTTGGAGGAGCAACTAGAACTAACCTCCGTCAGCTTGGCAGCTTGTGTGTGTAGAGAGGCGCACACAACAGTCGGTCGGCGAGAAGTAACTGGAAAGAAAATTAAACTTTGCAAGTTAATATCTCCTTCAATATTAATTTGACGAAGCTATAACTTGGCATGCAAACAGCCTTCGAAAATACCTATCTATCAGTGGTAAAAAATCTTAAATCGAAAATAGTAAGGTGATTATATGATCAAGCAACTAGAACTAACCTCTGTCAGCTGGGCAGCTTGTGTGTGTAGCGAGGCGCAAACAACAGTCGGTCGGCGAGAAGTAACTGGAAAGAAAATTAAACTTTGCAAGTTAATATCTCCTTCATTATTAATTTCACGAAGCTATAACTTGGCATGCAAACAGCCCTTGAAAATACCTATCTATCAGTGGTAAAAAATCTCAAATCGAAAATAGTAAGATTATTATATGATCAAGCAACTAGAACTAACCTCTGTCAGCTTGGCAGCTTGTGTGTGTAGAGAGCCGCACACAACGGTCGGTCGGCGAGAAGTAACTGGAAAGAAAATTTCACTTTACAAGTTAATATCTCCTTTACTATTAATTTGATGAAGCTAACGCTTTGCACACAAACAGCCCTTGAAAGTACCTATCTATCAGTTGTAAAATATCTGAAATGGAACATAGCAAGATGATTATATGATCAAGCAACTAGAACTAACCTCTGTCAGCTGGGCAGCTTGTGAGTGTAGACAGCCGCACACAACGGTCGGTCGGCGAAAAGTAACTGCAAAGAAAATTAAACTTTGCAAGTTAATATCTCCTTTATTATTATTTTGACAAAGCTATAACTTGGCACGGGGACAGCCCTTGAAAATACCTATCTATCAGTGGTAAAAAATCTTAAATCGAACATAGAAAGATGATTATATGATCAAGCAACTAGAACTAACCTTTGTCACATAGACCCTTCAACAGTCTGAGTGTAAACTGTGTATTGATACGAGTAGACGTTAACTCGCTGGCTGTGGAGGTGATAGGCAGAGATATAGTTCTTGCGTGTTCATATCGTAATACATTTTAGATTTTGATCCTTGAAACTTTGCATAAAAGTAGCCCTGGGATTCCTCCTGTGGCCTAAATCAAAACATCTGAATTCGGAGTCAATTTCTATTCAAACATTTTTAGGAGAAGGGAGCGACCCTACCTGTTTCTCTGAGCTGCCATTGTCCAGTCGCTGGCACAATGGTCGACGGCAGAGAGTGACTGAGCAGAAAGATAGGGTTCGCAAATTAATATCTCATTAAATATTATGCTGACGACATTCAAATTTGTCCTAGAAAGAGGCCTAGGGTTCTTCTAACAACAAGTGTTAAAGTTACTGAGTTTGGAAAACATTTCTTTTGATGGTTTTCCAGGGAAAGGCAACGACCCTTCATCGGTCTGAGTGTCAACTGTGTATTCATACGAGTAGACGTTGACTCGCTGGCTGTGGAGGTAATAGGCAGAGATATAGTTCTTGCGTGTTCATATCGTAATACATTTTAGGTTTTGATCCTTGAAACTTTGCATAAAAGTAGCCCTGGGATTCCTCCTGTGGCCTAAATCAAAACATCTGAATTCGGAGTCAATTTCTATTCAAACATTTTCAGGAGAAGGAAGCGACCCTACCTGTTTCTCTGAGCTGCCATTGTCCAGTCGCTGGCATAATGGTCGACGGCAGAGAGTGACTGAGCAGAAAGATAGGGTTTGGAAATTAATATTTCATTCAATATTATGCTGACGACATTCAAATTTGTCCTAGAAAGAGGCCTAGGGTTCTTCTAACAACAAGTGTTAAAGTTACTGAGTTTGGAGAACATTTCTTTTGATGATTTTCCAGGGAAAGGCAACGACCTTTCATCTGTCTGAGTGTCAACTGTGTATTCATACGAGTAGACGTTGACTCGCTGGCTTTGCAGGTGTTAGGCAGAGATATAGTCCTTGCGTGTTCATATCGTAATACATTTTAGGTTTTGATCCTAGAAACTTAGCATAAAAGTAGCCCTGGGATTCCTCCTGTGGTCTAAATCAAAACATCTGAATTCGGAGTCAATTTCTATTCAAACATTTTCAGGAGAAGGGAGCGACCCTACCTGTTTCTCTGAGCTGCCATTGTCCAGTCGCTGGCACAATGGTCGACGGCAGAGAGTGACTGAACAGAAAGATAGGGTTCGCAAATTAATATCTCATTAAATATTATGTTGACGACATTCAAATTTGTCCTAGAAAGAGGCCTAGGGTTCTTTTAACAACAAGTGTTAAAGTTACTGAGTTTGGAGAACATTTCTTTTGATGGTTTTCCAGGGTAAGGCAACGACCCTTCATCTGTCTGAGTGTCAACTGTGTATTCATACGAGTAGACGTTGACTCGCTGGCTTTGCAGGTGTAAGGCAGAGATATAGTCCTTGCGTGTTCATATCGTAATACACTTTAGGTTTTGATCCTTGAAACTTTGCATAAAAGTAGCCCTAGGATTCCTCCTGTGGCCTAAATCAAAACATCTGAATTCGGAGTCAATTTCTATTCAAACATTTTCAGGAGAAGGGAGCGACCCTACCTGTTTCTCTGAGCTGCCATTGTCCAGTCGCTGGCATATTGGTCGACGGCAGAGAGTGACTGAGCAGAAAGATAGGGTTTGGAAATTAATATTTCATTAAATATTATGATGACGACATTCAAATTTGTCCTAGAAAGAGGCCTAGGGTTCTTCTAACAACAAGTGTTAAAGTTACTGAGTTTGGAGAACATTTCTTTTGATGGTTTTCCAGGGAAAGGCAACGACCCTTCATCTGTCTGAGTGTCAACTGTGTATTCATACGAGTAGACATTGACTCGCTGGCTTTGGAGGTGATAGGCAGAGATATAGTTCTTGCGTGTTCATATCGTAATACATTTTAGGTTTTGATCCTTGAAACTTTGCATAAAAGTAGCCCTGGGATTCCTCCTGTGGCCTAAATCAAAACATCTGAATTCGGAGTCAATTTCTATTCAAACATTTTCAGGAGAAGGGAGCGACTCTACCTGTTTCTCTGAGCTGCCATTGTCCAGTCGCTGGCACAATGGTCGACGGCAGAGAGTGACTGAACAGAAAGATAGGGTTCGCAAATTAATATCTCATTAAATATTATGTTGACGACATTCAAATTTGTCCTAGAAAGAGGCCTAGGGTTCTTTTAACAACAAGTGTTAAAGTTACTGAGTTTGGAGAACATTTCTTTTGATGGTTTTCCAGGGTAAGGCAACGACCCTTCATCTGTCTGAGTGTCAACTGTGTATTCATACGAGTAGACGTTGACTCGCTGGCTTTGCAGGTGTAAGGCAGAGATATAGTCCTTGCGTGTTCATATCGTAATACACTTTAGGTTTTGATCCTTGAAACTTTGCATAAAAGTAGCCCTAGGATTCCTCCTGTGGCCTAAATCAAAACATCTGAATTCGGAGTCAATTTCTATTCAAACATTTTCAGGAGAAGGGAGCGACCCTACCTGTTTCTCTGAGCTGCCATTGTCCAGTCGCTGGCATATTGGTCGACGGCAGAGAGTGACTGAGCAGAAAGATAGGGTTTGGAAATTAATATTTCATTAAATATTATGATGACGACATTCAAATTTGTCCTAGAAAGAGGCCTAGGGTTCTTCTAACAACAAGTGTTAAAGTTACTGAGTTTGGAGAACATTTCTTTTGATGGTTTTCCAGGGAAAGGCAACGACCCTTCATCTGTCTGAGTGTCAAGTGTGTATTCATACGAGTAGACGTTGACTCGCTGGCTGTGGAGGTGATAGGCAGAGATATAGTTCTTGCGTGTTCATATCGTAATACATTTTAGGTTTTGATCCTTGAAACTTTGCATAAAAGTAGCCCTGGGATTCCTCCTGTGGCCTAAATCAAAACATCTGAATTCGGAGTCAATTTCTATTCAAACATTTTCAGGAGAAGGGAGCGACTCTACCTGTTTCTCTGAGCTGCCATTGTCCAGTCGCTGGCACAATGGTCGACGGCAGAGAGTGACTGAACAGAAAGATAGGGTTCGCAAATTAATATCTCATTAAATATTATGTTGACGACATTCAAATTTGTCCTAGAAAGAGGCCTAGGGTTCTTTTAACAACAAGTGTTAAAGTTACTGAGTTTGGAGAACATTTTTTTTGATGGTTTTCCAGGGAAAGGCAACGACCCTTCATCTGTCTGAGTGTCAACTGTGTATTCATACGAGTAGACATTGACTCGCTGGCTTTGGAGGAGCAACTAGAACTAACCTCCGTCAGCTGGGCAGCTTGTGTGTGTAGAGAGGCCCACACAACAGTCGGTCGGCGAGAAGTAACTGGAAAGAAAATTAAACTTTGCAAGTTAATATCTCCTTCAATATTAATTTGACGAAGCTATAACTTGGCATGCAAACAGCCTTCGAAAATACCTATCTATCTGTGGTAAAAAATCTTAAATCGAAAATAGTAAGGTGATTATATGATCAAGCAACTAGAACTAACCTCTGTCAGCTAGGCAGCTTGTGTGTGTAGCGAGGCGCACACAACAGTCGGTCGGCGAGAAGTAACTGGAAAGAAAATTAAACTTTGCAAGTTAATATCTCCTTCATTATTAATTTCACGAAGCTATAACTTGGCATGCAAACAGCCCTTGAAAATACCTATCTATCAGTGGTAAAAAATCTCAAATCGAAAATAGTAAGATTATTATATGATCAAGCAACTAGAACTAACCTCTGTCAGCTTGGCAGCTTGTGTGTGTAGAGAGCCGCACACAACGGTCGGTCGGCGAGAAGTAACTGGAAAGAAAATTAAACTTTGCAAGTTAATATCTCCTTTATTATTAATTTGACGAAGCTATAACTTGACGTGCAAACAGCCCTTGAAAATACCTATCTATCAGTGGTAACAAATCTTAAATCGAAAATAGTAAGATTATTATATGATCAAGCAACTAGAACTAACCTCTGTCGGCTGGGCAGCTTGTGTGTGTAGAGAGCCGCACACAACGGTCGGTCGGCGAGAAGTAACTGGAAAGAAAATTACACTGCGCAAGTTAATAGCTCCTTTAATATTATTTTGACGAAGCTATAACTTGGCACGGGGACAGCCCTTGAAAATACCTATCTATCAGTGGTAACAAATCTTAAATCGAACATAGAAAGATGATTATATGAATCAAGCAACTATAACTAACCTCTGTCAGCTGGGCAGCTTGTGTGTGGAGGCTGGGCTCCTGTACGGTCTTCTCACCGTTGACTTCGTGAACAGGTCTGACTATATGGTCATTCCCCCTTCAACTTAAAGGGAAAATATTATAACAAGGTTAGAGACGGACGATGAACTTGTAAAATCACGTTTCGTCTTGGTAGAGGATTGATAGGCCAAGGGTTTCCCGTAACCATCAACGTTACTTCAAAAATAACTACTCGAAAACAAACCTAAGGAATTCGCCCCTTATTTGCACCACGCTACCACGCAAGTAGCTATACATGTGCAAATCTTAACAACTCGCCCCATATTCACCCGACGCTGTCACGCGTATCCTTGCGTATCTTTGGACAGAACAGGTCTGAGAGGATGACCAACCAGCTTTTGAATATCCAGTCAGACCTGGTCACTAGAATAGAGACGGACGGTCATGTCGATATCTCCTTCAATATTAATTTGTGGAAGCTAAAACTTGTCCTGCAAACAGGCCTTGAAAATACCTATCTAGCAGTAGTAAAATATCTGAAATCGAACATAGTAAGACGATTTTATGATCAAGCAACGGGAACTAACCTCTGCCAGCTAGTCAGATTGTGTGTGTAGAGAAAAGCAAACAACAGTCGGTCGGCGAGAAGTAACTGGAAAGAAAATTTCACTTTACAAGTCAATATCTCCTTTACTATTAATTTGATGAAGCTAACGCTTTGCACACAAACAGCCCTTGAAAGTACCTATCTATCAGTTGTAAAATATCTGAAATGGAACATAGCAAGATGATTATATGATCAAGCAACTAGAACTAACCTCTGTCAGCTGGGCAGCTTGTGAGTGTAGACAGCCGCACACAACGGTCGGTCGGCGAGAAGTAACTGCAAAGAAAATTAAACTTTGCAAGTTAATATCTCCTTTATTATTATTTTGACAAAGCTATAACTTGGCACGGGGACAGCCCTTGAAAATACCTATCTATCAGTGGTAAAAAATCTTAAATCGAACATACAAAGATGATTATATGATCAAGCAACTAGAACTAACCTTTGTCACATAGACCCTTCAACAGTCTGAGTGTAAACTGTGTATTGATACGAGTAGACGTTAACTCGCTGGCTTTGGAGGTGATAGGCAGAAATATATTCCTTGAGTGTTCATATCGTAATACATTTTAGGTTTTGATCCTTGAAACTTTGCATAAAAGTAGCCCTGGGATTCCTCCGGTGGCCTAAATCAAAACATCTGAATTCGGAGTCAATTTCTATTCAAACATTTTCAGGAGAAGGGAGCGACCCTACCTTTTTCTCTGAGCTTCCATTGTCCAGTCGCTGGCATAATAGTCGACGGCAGAGAGTGACTGAGCAGAAAGATAGGGTTCGCAAATTAATATCTCATTAAATATTATGCTGACGACATTCAAATTTGTCCTAGAAAGAGGCCTAGGGTTCTCCTAACAACAAGTGTTAAAGTTACTGAGTTTGGAGAACATTTCTTTTGATGGTTTTCCAGGGAAAGGCAACGACCCTTCATCTGTCTGAGTGTCAACTGTGTATTCATACGAGTAGACGTTGACTCGCTGGCTGTTGAGGTGATAGGCAGAGATATAGTTCTTGCGTGTTCATATCGTAATACATTTTAGGTTTTGATCCTTGAAACTTTGCATAAAAGTAGCCCTGAGATTCCTCCTGTGGCCTAAATCAAAACATCTGAATTCGGAGTCAATTTCTATTCAAACATTTTCAGGAGAAGGGAGCGACCCTACCTGTTTCTCTGAGCTGCCATTGTCCAGTCGCTGGCACAATGGTCGACGGCAGAGAGTGACTGAGCAGAAAGATAGGGTTCGCAAATTAATATCTCATTAAATATTATGCTGACGACATTCAAATTTGTCCTAGAAAGAGGCCTAGGGTTCTTCTAACAACAAGTGTTAAAGTTACTGAGTTTGGAGAACATTTCTTTTGATGGTTTTCCAGGGAAAGGCAACGACCCTTCATCTGTCTGAGTGTCAACTGTGTATTCATACGAGTAGACGTTGACTCGCTGGCTGTGGAGGTGATAGGCAGAGATATAGTCCTTGCGTGTTCATATCGTAATACATTTTAGGTTTTGATCCTTGAAACTTTGCATAAAAGTAGCCCTGGGATTCCTCCTGTGGCCTTAATCAAAACATCTGAATTCGGAGTCAATTTCTATTCAAATATTTTCAGGAGAAGGGAGCGACCCTACCTGTTTCTCTGAGCTGCCATTGTCCAGTCGCTGGCACAATGGTCGACGGCAGAGAGTGACTGAGCAGAAAGATAGGGTTCGCAAATTAATATCTCATTAAATATTATGCTGACGACATTCAAATTTGTCCTAGAAAGAGGCCTAGGGTTCTTCTAACAACAAGTGTTAAAGTTACTGAGTTTGGAGAACATTTCTTTTGATGGTTTTCCAGGGAAAGGCAACGACCCTTCATCTGTCTGAGTGTCAACTGTGTATTCATACGAGTAGACGTTGACTCGCTGGCTTTGCAGGTGTTAGGCAGAGATATAGTCCTTGCGTGTTCATATCGTAATACATTTTAGGTTTTGATCCTTGAAACTTTGCATAAAAATAGCCCTGGGATTCCCCCTGTGGTCTAAATCAAAACGTCTGAATTCGGAGTCAATTTCTATTCAAACATTTTCAGGAGAAGGGAGCGACCCTACCTGTTTCTCTGAGCTGCCATTGTCCAGTCGCTGGCATATTGGTCGACGGCAGAGAGTGACTGAGCAGAAAGATAGGGTTTGGAAATTAATATTTCATTAAATATTATGATGACGACATTCAAATTTGTCCTAGAAAGAGGCCTAGGGTTCTTCTAACAACAAGTGTTAAAGTTACTGAGTTTGGAGAACATTTCTTTTGATGGTTTTCCAGGGAAAGGCAACGACCCTTCATCTGTCTGAGTGTCAACTGTGTATTCATACGAGTAGACATTGACTCGCTGGCTTTGGAGGTGATAGGCAGAGATATAGTCCTTGCGTGTTCATATCGTAGTACATTTTAGGTTTTGATCCTTGAAACTTTGCATAAAAGTAGCCATGGGATTCCTCCTGTGGCCTAAATCAAAACATCTGAATTCGGAGTCAATTTCTATTCAAACATTTATAGGAGAAGGGAGCGACCCCACCTGTTTCTCTGAGCTGCCATTGTCCAGTCGCTGGCATATTGGTCGACGGCAGAGAGTGACTGAGCAGAAAGATAGGGTTTGCAAATTAATATCTCATTAAATATTATGCTGACGACAATCAAATTTGTCCTAGAAAGAGGCCTAGGGTTCCTCTAATAACAAGTGTTAAAGTTACTGAGTTTGGAGAACATTTTTTTTGATGGTTTTCCAGGGAAAGGCAACGACCCTTCATCTGTCTGAGTGTCAAGTGTGTATTCATACGAGTAGACGTTGACTCGCTGGCTGTGGAGGTGATAGGCAGAGATATAGTTCTTGCGTGTTCATATCGTAATACATTTTAGGTTTTGATCCTTGAAACTTTGCATAAAAGTAGCCCTGGGATTCCTCCTGTGGCCTAAATCAAAACATCTGAATTCGGAGTCAATTTCTATTCAAACATTTTCAGGAGAAGGGAGCGACTCTACCTGTTTCTCTGAGCTGCCATTGTCCAGTCGCTGGCACAATGGTCGACGGCAGAGAGTGACTGAACAGAAAGATAGAGTTCGCAAATTAATATCTCATTAAATATTATGTTGACGACATTCAAATTTGTCCTAGAAAGAGGCCTAGGGTTCTTTTAACAACAAGTGTTAAAGTTACTGAGTTTGGAGAACATTTCTTTTGATGGTTTTCCAGGGAAAGGCAACGACCCTTCATCTGTCTGAGTGTCAACTGTGTATTCATACGAGTAGACATTGACTCGCTGGCTTTGGAGGAGCAACTAGAACTAACCTCCGTCAGCTGGGCAGCTTGTGTGTGTAGAGAGGCGCACACAACAGTCGGTCGGCGAGAAGTAACTGGAAAGAAAATTAAACTTTGCAAGTTAATATCTCCTTCAATATTAATTTGACGAAGCTATAACTTGGCATGCAAACAGCCTTCGAAAATACCTATCTATCTGTGGTAAAAAATCTTAAATCGAAAATAGTAAGGTGATTATATGATCAAGCAACTAGAACTAACCTCTGTCAGCTGGGCAGCTTGTGTGTGTAGCGAGGCGCACACAACAGTCGGTCGGCGAGAAGTAACTGGAAAGAAAATTAAACTTTGCAAGTTAATATCTCCTTCATTATTAATTTCACGAAGCTATAACTTGGCATGCAAACAGCCCTTGAAAATACCTATCTATCAGTGGTAAAAAATCTCAAATCGAAAATAGTAAGATTATTATATGATCAAGCAACTAGAACTAACCTCTGTCAGCTTGGCAGCTTGTGTGTGTAGAGAGCCGCACACAACGGTCGGTCGGCGAGAAGTAACTGGAAAGAAAATTAAACTTTGCAAGTTAATATCTCCTTTATTATTAATTTGACGAAGCTATAACTTGACGTGCAAACAGCCCTTGAAAATACCTATCTATCAGTGGTAACAAATCTTAAATCGAAAATAGTAAGATTATTATATGATCAAGCAACTAGAACTAACCTCTGTCGGCTGGGCAGCTTGTGTGTGTAGAGAGCCGCACACAACGGTCGGTCGGCGAGAAGTAACTGGAAAGAAAATTACACTTCGCAAGTTAATAGCTCCTTTAATATTATTTTGACGAAGCTATAACTTGGCACGGGGACAGCCCTTGAAAATACCTATCTATCAGTGGTAACAAATCTTAAATCGAACATAGAAAGATGATTATATGAATCAAGCAACTATAACTAACCTCTGTCAGCTGGGCAGCTTGTGTGTGGAGGCTGGGCTCCTGTACGGTCTTCTCACCGTTGACTTCGTGAACAGGTCTGACTATATGGTCATTCCCCCTTCAACTTAAAGGGAAAATATTATAACAAGGTTAGAGACGGACGATGAACTTGTAAAATCACGTTTCGTCTTGGTAGAGGATTGATAGGCCAAGGGTTTCCCGTAACCATCAACGTTACTTCAAAAATAACTACTCGAAAACAAACCTAAGGAATTCGCCCCTTATTTGCACCACGCTACCACGCAAGTAGCTATACATGTGCAAATCTTAACAACTCGCCCCATATTCACCCGACGCTGTCACGCGTATCCTTGCGTATCTTTGGACAGAACAGGTCTGAGAGGATGACCAACCAGCTTTTGAATATCCAGTCAGACCTGGTCACTAGAATAGAGACGGACGGTCATGTCGATATCTCCTTCAATATTAATTTGTGGAAGCTAAAACTTGTCCTGCAAACAGGCCTTGAAAATACCTATCTAGCAGTAGTAAAATATCTGAAATCGAACATAGTAAGACGATTTTATGATCAAGCAACGGGAACTAACCTCTGCCAGCTAGTCAGATTGTGTGTGTAGAGAAAAGCAAACAACAGTCGGTCGGCGAGAAGTAACTGGAAAGAAAATTTCACTTTACAAGTCAATATCTCCTTTACTATTAATTTGATGAAGCTAACGCTTTGCACACAAACAGCCCTTGAAAGTACCTATCTATCAGTTGTAAAATATCTGAAATGGAACATAGCAAGATGATTATATGATCAAGCAACTAGAACTAACCTCTGTCAGCTGGGCAGCTTGTGAGTGTAGACAGCAGCACACAACGGTCGGTCGGCGAGAAGTAACTGCAAAGAAAATTAAACTTTGCAAGTTAATATCTCCTTTATTATTATTTTGACAAAGCTATAACTTGGCACGGGGACAGCCCTTGAAAATACCTATCTATCAGTGGTAAAAAATCTTAAATCGAACATACAAAGATGATTATATGATCAAGCAACTAGAACTAACCTTTGTCACATAGACCCTTCAACAGTCTGAGTGTAAACTGTGTATTGATACGAGTAGACGTTAACTCGCTGGCTTTGGAGGTGATAGGCAGAAATATATTCCTTGAGTGTTCATATCGTAATACATTTTAGGTTTTGATCCTTGAAACTTTGCATAAAAGTAGCCCTGGGATTCCTCCTGTGGCCTAAATCAAAACATCTGAATTCGGAGTCAATTTCTATTCAAACATTTTCAGGAGAAGGGAGCGACCCTACCTTTTTCTCTGAGCTTCCATTGTCCAGTCGCTGGCATAATAGTCGACGGCAGAGAGTGACTGAGCAGAAAGATAGGGTTCGCAAATTAATATCTCATTAAATATTATGCTGACGACATTCAAATTTGTCCTAGAAAGAGGCCTAGGGTTCTCCTAACAACAAGTGTTAAAGTTACTGAGTTTGGAGAACATTTCTTTTGATGGTTTTCCAGGGAAAGGCAACGACCCTTCATCTGTCTGAGTGTCAACTGTGTATTCATACGAGTAGACGTTGACTCGCTGGCTGTTGAGGTGATAGGCAGAGATATAGTTCTTGCGTGTTCATATCGTAATACATTTTAGGTTTTGATCCTTGAAACTTTGCATAAAAGTAGCCCTGAGATTCCTCCTGTGGCCTAAATCAAAACATCTGAATTCGGAGTCAATTTCTATTCAAACATTTTCAGGAGAAGGGAGCGACCCTACCTGTTTCTCTGAGCTGCCATTGTCCAGTCGCTGGCACAATGGTCGACGGCAGAGAGTGACTGAGCAGAAAGATAGGGTTCGCAAATTAATATCTCATTAAATATTATGCTGACGACATTCAAATTTGTCCTAGAAAGAGGCCTAGGGTTCTTCTAACAACAAGTGTTAAAGTTACTGAGTTTGGAGAACATTTCTTTTGATGGTTTTCCAGGGAAAGGCAACGACCCTTCATCTGTCTGAGTGTCAACTGTGTATTCATACGAGTAGACGTTGACTCGCTGGCTGTGGAGGTGATAGGCAGAGATATAGTCCTTGCGTGTTCATATCGTAATACATTTTAGGTTTTGATCCTTGAAACTTTGCATAAAAGTAGCCCTGGGATTCCTCCTGTGGCCTTAATCAAAACATCTGAATTCGGAGTCAATTTCTATTCAAATATTTTCAGGAGAAGGGAGCGACCCTACCTGTTTCTCTGAGCTGCCATTGTCCAGTCGCTGGCACAATGGTCGACGGCAGAGAGTGACTGAGCAGAAAGATAGGGTTCGCAAATTAATATCTCATTAAATATTATGCTGACGACATTCAAATTTGTCCTAGAAAGAGGCCTAGGGTTCTTCTAACAACAAGTGTTAAAGTTACTGAGTTTGGAGAACATTTCTTTTGATGGTTTTCCAGGGAAAGGCAACGACCCTTCATCTGTCTGAGTGTCAACTGTGTATTCATACGAGTAGACGTTGACTCGCTGGCTTTGCAGGTGTTAGGCAGAGATATAGTCCTTGCGTGTTCATATCGTAATACATTTTAGGTTTTGATCCTTGAAACTTTGCATAAAAATAGCCCTGGGATTCCCCCTGTGGTCTAAATCAAAACGTCTGAATTCGGAGTCAATTTCTATTCAAACATTTTCAGGAGAAGGGAGCGACCCTACCTGTTTCTCTGAGCTGCCATTGTCCAGTCGCTGGCATATTGGTCGACGGCAGAGAGTGACTGAGCAGAAAGATAGGGTTTGGAAATTAATATTTCATTAAATATTATGATGACGACATTCAAATTTGTCCTAGAAAGAGGCCTAGGGTTCTTCTAACAACAAGTGTTAAAGTTACTGAGTTTGGAGAACATTTCTTTTGATGGTTTTCCAGGGAAAGGCAACGACCCTTCATCTGTCTGAGTGTCAACTGTGTATTCATACGAGTAGACATTGACTCGCTGGCTTTGGAGGTGATAGGCAGAGATATAGTCCTTGCGTGTTCATATCGTAGTACATTTTAGGTTTTGATCCTTGAAACTTTGCATA
Organism: Luidia sarsii; assembly: GCA_949987565.1. NCBI lineage: Eukaryota > Metazoa > Echinodermata > Asteroidea > Paxillosida > Luidiidae > Luidia > Luidia sarsii. The sequence goes on along the minus strand of OX465104.1, from coordinate 24,441,679 downwards.
AAAGTAGCCATGGGATTCCTCCTGTGGCCTAAATCAAAACATCTGAATTCGGAGTCAATTTCTATTCAAACATTTATAGGAGAAGGGAGCGACCCCACCTGTTTCTCTGAGCTGCCATTGTCCAGTCGCTGGCATATTGGTCGACGGCAGAGAGTGACTGAGCAGAAAGATAGGGTTTGCAAATTAATATCTCATTAAATATTATGCTGACGACAATCAAATTTGTCCTAGAAAGAGGCCTAGGGTTCCTCTAATAACAAGTGTTAAAGTTACTGAGTTTGGAGAACATTTTTTTTGATGGTTTTCCAGGGAAAGGCAACGACCCTTCATCTGTCTGAGTGTCAAGTGTGTATTCATACGAGTAGACGTTGACTCGCTGGCTGTGGAGGTGATAGGCAGAGATATAGTTCTTGCGTGTTCATATCGTAATACATTTTAGGTTTTGATCCTTGAAACTTTGCATAAAAGTAGCCCTGGGATTCCTCCTGTGGCCTAAATCAAAACATCTGAATTCGGAGTCAATTTCTATTCAAACATTTTCAGGAGAAGGGAGCGACTCTACCTGTTTCTCTGAGCTGCCATTGTCCAGTCGCTGGCACAATGGTCGACGGCAGAGAGTGACTGAACAGAAAGATAGAGTTCGCAAATTAATATCTCATTAAATATTATGTTGACGACATTCAAATTTGTCCTAGAAAGAGGCCTAGGGTTCTTTTAACAACAAGTGTTAAAGTTACTGAGTTTGGAGAACATTTCTTTTGATGGTTTTCCAGGGAAAGGCAACGACCCTTCATCTGTCTGAGTGTCAACTGTGTATTCATACGAGTAGACATTGACTCGCTGGCTTTGGAGGAGCAACTAGAACTAACCTCCGTCAGCTGGGCAGCTTGTGTGTGTAGAGAGGCGCACACAACAGTCGGTCGGCGAGAAGTAACTGGAAAGAAAATTAAACTTTGCAAGTTAATATCTCCTTCAATATTAATTTGACGAAGCTATAACTTGGCATGCAAACAGCCTTCGAAAATACCTATCTATCTGTGGTAAAAAATCTTAAATCGAAAATAGTAAGGTGATTATATGATCAAGCAACTAGAACTAACCTCTGTCAGCTGGGCAGCTTGTGTGTGTAGCGAGGCGCACACAACAGTCGGTCGGCGAGAAGTAACTGGAAAGAAAATTAAACTTTGCAAGTTAATATCTCCTTCATTATTAATTTCACGAAGCTATAACTTGGCATGCAAACAGCCCTTGAAAATACCTATCTATCAGTGGTAAAAAATCTCAAATCGAAAATAGTAAGATTATTATATGATCAAGCAACTAGAACTAACCTCTGTCAGCTTGGCAGCTTGTGTGTGTAGAGAGCCGCACACAACGGTCGGTCGGCGAGAAGTAACTGGAAAGAAAATTAAACTTTGCAAGTTAATATCTCCTTTATTATTAATTTGACGAAGCTATAACTTGACGTGCAAACAGCCCTTGAAAATACCTATCTATCAGTGGTAACAAATCTTAAATCGAAAATAGTAAGATTATTATATGATCAAGCAACTAGAACTAACCTCTGTCGGCTGGGCAGCTTGTGTGTGTAGAGAGCCGCACACAACGGTCGGTCGGCGAGAAGTAACTGGAAAGAAAATTACACTTCGCAAGTTAATAGCTCCTTTAATATTATTTTGACGAAGCTATAACTTGGCACGGGGACAGCCCTTGAAAATACCTATCTATCAGTGGTAACAAATCTTAAATCGAACATAGAAAGATGATTATATGAATCAAGCAACTATAACTAACCTCTGTCAGCTGGGCAGCTTGTGTGTGGAGGCTGGGCTCCTGTACGGTCTTCTCACCCTTGACTTCGTGAACAGGTCTGACTATATGGTCATTCCCCCTTCAACTTAAAGGGAAAATATTATAACAAGGTTAGAGACGGACGATGAACTTGTAAAATCACGTTTCGTCTTGGTAGAGGATTGATAGGCCAAGGGTTTCCCGTAACCATCAACGTTACTTCAAAAATAACTACTCGAAAACAAACCTAAGGAATTCGCCCCTTATTTGCACCACGCTACCACGCAAGTAGCTATACATGTGCAAATCTTAACAACTCGCCCCATATTCACCCGACGCTGTCACGCGTATCCTTGCGTATCTTTGGACAGAACAGGTCTGAGAGGATGACCAACCAGCTTTTGAATATCCAGTCAGACCTGGTCACTAGAATAGAGACGGACGGTCATGTCGATATCTCCTTCAATATTAATTTGTGGAAGCTAAAACTTGTCCTGCAAACAGGCCTTGAAAATACCTATCTAGCAGTAGTAAAATATCTGAAATCGAACATAGTAAGACGATTTTATGATCAAGCAACGGGAACTAACCTCTGCCAGCTAGTCAGATTGTGTGTGTAGAGAAAAGCAAACAACAGTCGGTCGGCGAGAAGTAACTGGAAAGAAAATTTCACTTTACAAGTCAATATCTCCTTTATTATTAATTTGACGAAGCTATAACTTGACGTGCAAACAGCCCTTGAAAATACCTATCTATCAGTGGTAACAAATCTTAAATCGAAAATAGTAAGATTATTATATGATCAAGCAACTAGAACTAACCTCTGTCGGCTGGGCAGCTTGTGTGTGTAGAGAGCCGCACACAACGGTCGGTCGGCGAGAAGTAACTGGAAAGAAAATTACACTTCGCAAGTTAATAGCTCCTTTAATATTATTTTGACGAAGCTATAACTTGGCACGGGGACAGCCCTTGAAAATACCTATCTATCAGTGGTAACAAATCTTAAATCGAACATAGAAAGATGATTATATGAATCAAGCAACTATAACTAACCTCTGTCAGCTGGGCAGCTTGTGTGTGGAGGCTGGGCTCCTGTACGGTCTTCTCACCGTTGACTTCGTGAACAGGTCTGACTATATGGTCATTCCCCCTTCAACTTAAAGGGAAAATATTATAACAAGGTTAGAGACGGACGATGAACTTGTAAAATCACGTTTCGTCTTGGTAGAGGATTGATAGGCCAAGGGTTTCCCGTAACCATCAACGTTACTTCAAAAATAACTACTCGAAAACAAACCTAAGGAATTCGCCCCTTATTTGCACCACGCTACCACGCAAGTAGCTATACATGTGCAAATCTTAACAACTCGCCCCATATTCACCCGACGCTGTCACGCGTATCCTTGCGTATCTTTGGACAGAACAGGTCTGAGAGGATGACCAACCAGCTTTTGAATATCCAGTCAGACCTGGTCACTAGAATAGAGACGGACGGTCATGTCGATATCTCCTTCAATATTAATTTGTGGAAGCTAAAACTTGTCCTGCAAACAGGCCTTGAAAATACCTATCTAGCAGTAGTAAAATATCTGAAATCGAACATAGTAAGACGATTTTATGATCAAGCAACGGGAACTAACCTCTGCCAGCTAGTCAGATTGTGTGTGTAGAGAAAAGCAAACAACAGTCGGTCGGCGAGAAGTAACTGGAAAGAAAATTTCACTTTACAAGTCAATATCTCCTTTACTATTAATTTGATGAAGCTAACGCTTTGCACACAAACAGCCCTTGAAAGTACCTATCTATCAGTTGTAAAATATCTGAAATGGAACATAGCAAGATGATTATATGATCAAGCAACTAGAACTAACCTCTGTCAGCTGGGCAGCTTGTGAGTGTAGACAGCCGCACACAACGGTCGGTCGGCGAGAAGTAACTGCAAAGAAAATTAAACTTTGCAAGTTAATATCTCCTTTATTATTATTTTGACAAAGCTATAACTTGGCACGGGGACAGCCCTTGAAAATACCTATCTATCAGTGGTAAAAAATCTTAAATCGAACATACAAAGATGATTATATGATCAAGCAACTAGAACTAACCTTTGTCACATAGACCCTTCAACAGTCTGAGTGTAAACTGTGTATTGATACGAGTAGACGTTAACTCGCTGGCTTTGGAGGTGATAGGCAGAAATATATTCCTTGAGTGTTCATATCGTAATACATTTTAGGTTTTGATCCTTGAAACTTTGCATAAAAGTAGCCCTGGGATTCCTCCTGTGGCCTAAATCAAAACATCTGAATTCGGAGTCAATTTCTATTCAAACATTTTCAGGAGAAGGGAGCGACCCTACCTTTTTCTCTGAGCTTCCATTGTCCAGTCGCTGGCATAATAGTCGACGGCAGAGAGTGACTGAGCAGAAAGATAGGGTTCGCAAATTAATATCTCATTAAATATTATGCTGACGACATTCAAATTTGTCCTAGAAAGAGGCCTAGGGTTCTTCTAACAACAAGTGTTAAAGTTACTGAGTTTGGAGAACATTTCTTTTGATGGTTTTCCAGGGAAAGGCAACGACCCTTCATCTGTCTGAGTGTCAACTGTGTATTCATACGAGTAGACGTTGACTCGCTGGCTGTGGAGGTGATAGGCAGAGATATAGTCCTTGCGTGTTCATATCGTAATACATTTTAGGTTTTGATCCTTGAAACTTTGCATAAAAGTAGCCCTGGGATTCCTCCTGTGGCCTTAATCAAAACATCTGAATTCGGAGTCAATTTCTATTCAAACATTTTCAGGAGAAGGGAGCGACCCTACCTGTTTCTCTGAGCTGCCATTGTCCAGTCGCTGGCACAATGGTCGACGGCAGAGAGTGACTGAGCAGAAAGATAGGGTTCGCAAATTAATATCTCATTAAATATTATGCTGACGACATTCAAATTTGTCCTAGAAAGAGGCCTAGGGTTCTTCTAACAACAAGTGTTAAAGTTACTGAGTTTGGAGAACATTTCTTTTGATGGTTTTCCAGGGAAAGGCAACGACCCTTCATCTGTCTGAGTGTCAACTGTGTATTCATACGAGTAGACGTTGACTCGCTGGCTTTGCAGGTGTTAGGCAGAGATATAGTCCTTGCGTGTTCATATCGTAATACATTTTAGGTTTTGATCCTTGAAACTTTGCATAAAAGTAGCCCTGGGATTCCCCCTGTGGTCTAAATCAAAACGTCTGAATTCGGAGTCAATTTCTATTCAAACATTTTCAGGAGAAGGGAGCGACCCTACCTGTTTCTCTGAGCTGCCATTGTCCAGTCGCTGGCACAATGGTCGACGGCAGAGAGTGACTGAGCAGAAAGATAGGGTTCGCAAATTAATATCTCATTAAATATTATGCTGATGACATTCAAATTTGTCCTAGAAAGAGGCCTAGGGTTCTTCTAACAACAAGTGTTAAAGTTACTGAGTTTGGAGAACATTTCTTTTGATGGCAACGACCCTTCATCTGTCTGAGTGTCAACTGTGTATTCATACGAGTAGACGTTGACTCGCTGGCTGTGGAGGTGATAGGCAGAGATATAGTTCTTGCGTGTTCATATCGTAATACATTTTAGGTTTTGATCCTTGAAACTTTGCATAAAAGTAGCCCTGGGATTCCTCCTGTGGCCTAAATCAAAACATCTGAATTCGGAGTCAATTTCTATTCAAACATTTTTAGGAGAAGGGAGCGACCCTACCTGTTTCTCTGAGCTGCCATTGTCCAGTCGCTGGCACATTGGTCGACGGCAGAGAGTGACTGAGCAGAAAGATAGGGTTCGCAAATTAATATCTCATTAAATATTATGCTGACGACATTCAAATTTGTCCTAGAAAGAGGCCTAGGGTTCTTCTAACAACAAGTGTTAAAGTTACTGAGTTTGGAGAACGTTTCTTTTAATGGTTTTTCAGGGAAAGGCAACGACCCTTCATCCGTCTGAGTGTCAACTGTGTATTCACACGAGTAGACGTTGACTCGCTGGCTGTGGAGGTGATAGGCAGAGAAATTGTTCTTGCGTGTTCATATCGTAGTACATTTTAGGTTTTGATCCTTGAAACTTTGCATAAAAGTAGCCCTGGGATTCGTCCTGTGGCCTAAATCAAAACATCTGAATTCGGAGTCAATTTCTATTCAAACATTTTCAGGAGAAGGGAGCGACCCTACCTGTTTCTCTGAGCTGCCATTGTCCAGTCGCTGCCACAATGGTCGACGGCAGAGAGTGACTGAGCAGAAAGATAGGGTTCGCAAATTTATATCTCATTAAATATTATGCTGACGACATTCAAATTTGTCCTAGAAAGAGGCCTAGGGTTCTTTTAACAACAAGTGTTAAAGTTACTGAGTTTGGAGAACATTTCTTTTGATGGTTTTCCAGGGAAAGGCAACGACCCTTCATCTGTCTGAGTGTCAACTGTGTATTCATACGAGTAGACATTGACTCGCTGGCTTTGGAGGAGCAACTAGAACTAACCTCCGTCAGCTGGGCAGCTTGTGTGTGTAGAGAGGCGCACACAACAGTCGGTCGGCGAGAAGTAACTGGAAAGAAAATTAAACTTTGCAAGTTAATATCTCCTTTAATATTAATCTGACGAAGCTATAACTTGGCATGCAAACAGCCTTCGAAAATACCTATCTATCAGTGGTAAAAAATCTTAAATCGAAAATAGTAAGGTGATTATATGATCAAGCAACTAGAACTAACCTCTGTCAGCAGGGCAGCTTGTGTGTGTAGCGAGGCGCACACAACAGTCGGTCGGCGAGAAGTAACTGGAAAGAAAATTAAACTTTGCAAGTTAATATCTCCTTCATTATTAATTTCACGAAGCTATAACTTGGCATGCAAACAGCCCTTGAAAATACCTATCTATCAGTGGTAAAAAATCTCAAATCGAAAATAGTAAGATTATTATATGATCAAGCAACTAGAACTAACCTCTGTCAGCTTGGCAGCTTGTGTGTGTAGAGAGCCGCACACAACGGTCGGTCGGCGAGAAGTAACTGGAAAGAAAATAAAACTTTGCAAGTTAATATCTCCTTTATTATTAATTTGACGAAGCTATAACTTGGCACGGGGATCAGCCCTTGAAAATACCTATCTATCAGTGGTAACAAATCTTAAATCGAAAATAGTAAGATTATTATATGATCAAGCAACTAGAACTAACCTCTGTCGGCTGGGCAGCTTGTGTGTGTAGAGAGCCGCACACAACGGTCGGTCGGCGAGAAGTAACTGGAAAGAAAATTACACTTCGCAAGTTAATAGCTCCTTTAATATTATTTTGACGAAGCTATAACTTGGCACGGGGGCAGCCCTTGAAAATACCTATCTATCAGTGGTAACAAATCTTAAATCGAACATAGAAAGATGATTATATGAATCAAGCAACTATAACTAACCTCTGTCAGCTGGGCAGCTTGTGTGTGGAGGCTGGGCTCCTGTACGGTCTTCTCACCCTTGACTTCGTGAACAGGTCTGACTATATGGTCATTCCCCCTTCAACTTAAAGGGAAAATATTATAACAAGGTTAGAGACGGACGATGAACTTGTAAAATCACGTTTCGTCTTGGTAGAGGGTTGATAGGCCAAGGGTTTCCCGTAACATTCAACGTTACTTCAAAAATAACTACTCGAAAACAAACCTAAGGAATTCGCCCCTTATTTGCACCACGCTACCACGCAAGTAGCTATACATGTGCAAATCTTAACAACTCGCCCCATATTCACCCGACGCTGTCACGCGTATCCTTGCGTATCTTTGGACAGAACAGGTCTGAGAGGATGACCAACCAGCTTTTGAATATCCAGTCAGACCTGGTCACTAGAATAGAGACGGACGGTCATGTCGATATCTCCTTCAATATTATTTTGTGGAAGCTGAAACTTGTCCTGCAAACAGGCCTTGAAAATACCTATCTAGCAGTAGTAAAATATCTGAAATCGAACATAGTAAGACGATTTTATGATCAAGCAACGGGAACTAACCTCTGCCAGCTAGTCAGATTGTGTGTGTAGAGAAAAGCAAACAACAGTCGGTCGGCGAGAAGTAACTGGAAAGAAAATTTCACTTTACAAGTTAATATCTCCTTTACTATTAATTTGATGAAGCTAACGCTTTGCACACAAACAGCCCTTGAAAGTACCTATCTATCAGTTGTAAAAAATCTGAAATGGAACATAGCAAGATGATTATATGATCAAGCAACTAGAACTAACCTCTGTCAGCTGGGCAGCTAGTGAGTGTAGACAGCCGCACACAACGGTCGGTCGGCGAGAAGTAACTGCAAAGAAAATTAAACTTTGCAAGTTAATATCTCCTTTATTATTATTTTGACAAAGCTATAACTTGGCACGGGGACAGCCCTTGAAAATACCTATCTATCAGTGGTAAAAAATCTTAAATCGAACATAGAAAGATGATTATATGATCAAGCAACTAGAACTAACCTTTGTCACATAGACCCTTCAACAGTCTGAGTGTAAACTGTGTATTGATACGAGTAGACGTTAACTCGCTGGCTTTGGAGGTGATAGGCAGAAATATATTCCTTGAGTGTTCTTATCGTAATACATTTTAGGTTTTGATCCTTGAAACTTGGCATGAAAGTAGCCCTGGGATTCCTCCAGTGGGCGGAGTGAAAACATCTCAATTCGGAGTCAATTTTTATTCAAACATTTTCAGGAGAAGGGAGCGACCCTACCTGTTTCTCTGAGCTGCCATTGTCCAGTCGCTGGCACAATGGTCGACGGCAGAGAGTGACTGAGCAGAAAGATAGGGTTCGCAAATTAATATCTCATTAAATATTATGCTGACGACATTCAAATTTGTCCTAGAAAGAGGCCTAGGGTTCTTCTAACAACAAATGTTAAAGTTACTGAGTTTGGAGAACATTTCTTTTGATGGTTTTCCAGGGAAAGGCAACGACCCTTCATCTGTCTGAGTGTCAACTGTGTATTCATACGAGTAGACGTTGACTCGCTGGCTGTGGAGGTGATAGGCAGAGATATAGTTCTTGCGTGTTCATATCGTAATACATTTTAGGTTTTGATCCTTGAAACTTTGCATAAAAGTAGCCCTGGGATTCCTCCTGTGGCCTAAATCAAAACATCTGAATTCGGAGTCAATTTCTATTCAAACATTTTCAGGAGAAGGGAGCGACCCTACCTGTTTCTCTGAGCTGCCATTGTCCAGTCGCTGGCACAATGGTCGACGGCAGAGAGTGACTGAGCAGAAAGATAGGGTTCGCAAATTAATATCTCATTAAATATTATGCTGACGACAATCAAATTTGTCCTAGAAAGAGGCCTAGGGTTCCTCTAATAACAAGTGTTAAAGTTACTGAGTTTGGAGAACATTTTTTTTGATGGTTTTCCAGGGAAAGGCAACGACCCTTCATCTGTCTGAGTGTCAACTGTGTATTCATACGAGTAGACATTGACTCGCTGGCTTTAAAGGAGCAACTAGAACTAACCTCCGTCAGCTGGGCAGCTTGTGTGTGTAGAGAGGCGCACACAACAGTCGGTCGGCGAGAAGTATCTGGAAAGAAATTTAAACTTTGCAAGTTAATATCTCCTTCATTATTAATTTGACGAAGCTATAACTTGGCATGCAAACAGCCCTTGAAAATACCTATCTATCAGTGGTAAAAAATCTTAAATCGAAAAAAGTTAGATTATTATATGATCAAGCAACTAGAACTAACCTCTGTCGGCTGGGCAGCTTGTGTGTGTAGAGAGCCGCACACAACGGTCGGTCGGCGAAAAGGAACTGGAAAGTAAATTACACTTCGCAAGTTAATATCTCCTTTAATATTATTTTGACGAAGCTATAACTTGGCATGCAAACAGCCCTTGAAAATACCTACCTATCAGTGGTAAAAAATCTTAAATCGAAAATAGTAAGATTATTATATGATCAAGCAACTAGAACTAACCGCTGTCAGCTGGGCAGTTTGTGTGTGTAGGGAGGCGCACACAACAGTCGGTCGGCGAGAAGTATCTGGAAAGAAATTTAAACTTTGCAAGTTAATATCTCCTTCATTATTAATTTGACGAAGCTATAACTTGGCATGCAAACAGCCCTTGAAAACACCTATCTATCAGTGGTAAAAAATCTTAAATCGAAAATAGTAAGATTATCATATGATCAAGCAACTAGAACTAACCTCTGTCAGCTTGGCAGCTTGTGTGTGTAGAGAGGCGCACACAACAGTCGGTCGGCGAAAAGTATCTGGAAAGAAATTTAAACTTTGCAAGTTAATATCTCCTTCATCATTAATTTGACGAAGCTATAACTTGGCATGCAAACAGCCCTTGAAAATACCTATCTATCAGTGGTAAAAAATCTTAAATCGAAAATAGTAAGATTATTATATGATCAAGCAACTAGAACTAACCTCTGTCGGCTGGGCAGCTTGTGTGTGTAGAAAGCCGCACACAACGGTCGGTCGGCGAGAAGTAACTGGAAAGAAAATTACACTTTGCAAGTTAATATCTCCTTTATTATTAATTTGACGAAGCTATAACTTGACATGCAAACAGCCCTTGAAAATACCTATCTATCAGTGGTAAAAAATCTGAAATCGAAAATAGTAAGGTGATAATATTATCAAGCAACTAGAACTAACCTCTGTCAGCTGGGCAGCTTGTGTGTGGAGGCTGGGCTCCTGTACGGTCTTCTCACTCTTGACTTCGTGAACAGGTCTGACTATATGGTCATTCCCCCTTGAACTTAAAGGGAAAATATTATAACAAGGTTTAGAGACGGACGATGAACTTGTAAAATCACGTTTCTTCTTGGTAGAGGATTGATAGGCCAAGGGTTTCCCGTAACCTTCAACGTTACTTCAAAAATTACTACTCCAAAACGAACCTAAGGAATTCGCCCCTTATTTGCACCACGCTACCACGCAAGTAGCTATACATGTGCAAATCTTAACAACTCGCCCCATATTCACCCGACGCTGTCACGCGTATCCTTGCGTATCTTGGGACAGAACAGGTCTGAGAGGATGACCAACCAGCTTTTGAACAACCAGTCAGACCTGGTCACTAGAATAGAGACGGACGGTCATGTCGATATCTCCTTCAATATTATTTTGTGGAAGCTAAAACTTGTGCTGCGAACAGGCCTTGAAAATACCTATCTAGCAGTAGTAAAATATCTGAAATTGAACATAGTAAGACGATTTTATGATCAAGCAACGGGAACTAACCTCTGCCAGCTAGCCAGCTTGTGTGTGTAGAGAAAAGCAAACAACAGTCGGTCGGCGAGAAGTAACTGGAAAGAAAATTTCACTTTACAAGTTAATATCTCTATCACTATTAATTTGAAGAAGCTAACACTTTGCACACAAACAGCCCTTGAAAATACCTATCTATCAGTTGTAAAATATCTGAAATCGAACATAGCAAAATGATTATATGATCAAGCAACTAGAACTAACCTCTGTCAGCTGGGCAGCTTGTAAGTGTAGAGAGCCGCACACAACGGTCGGTCAGCGAGAAGTAACTGGAAAGAAAATTACACTTTGCAAGTTAATATCTCCTTTAATATTATTTCGACGAAGCTATAACTTTGCATGCAAATAGCCCTTGAAAATACCGATCTATCTGTGGTAAAAATCTGAAATCGAATATAGCAAGATTATTATATGATCAAGCAACTAGAACTAACCTCTGTCACATAGACCCTTCATCAGTCTGAGTGTCAACTGTGTATTGATACGTGTAGACGTTAACTCGCTGGCTTTGGAGGTGATAGGCAGAAATATATTCCTTGAGTGTTCATATCGTAATACATTTTAGGTTTTGATCCTTGAAACTTGGCATGAAAGTAGCCCTGGGATTCCTCCAGTGGGCTGAGTGAAAACATGTCAATTCGGAGTCAATTTTTATTCAAACATTTTCAGGAGAAGGGAGCGACCCTATCTGTTTCTCTGAGCTGCCATTGTCCAGTCGCAGGCATATTGGTCGACGGCAGAGAGTGACTGAGCAGAAAGATAGGGTTTGGAAATTAATATTTCATTCAATATTATGCTGACGACATTCAAATTTGTCCTAGAAAGAGGCCTAGGGTTCTTCTAACAACAAGTGTTAAAGTTACTGAGTTTGGAGAACATTTCTTTTGATGGTTTTCCAGGGAAAGGCAACGACCTTTCATCTGTCTGAGTGTCAACTGTGTATTCATACGAGTAGACGTTGACTTGCTGCCTTTGCAGGTGATAGGCAGAGATATAGTCCTTGCGTGTTCATATCGTAATACATTTTAGGTTTTGATCCTTGAAACTTTGCATAAAAGTAGCCCTGGGATTCCTCCTGTGGCCTAAATCAAAACATCTGAATTCGGAGTCAATTTCTATTCAAACATTTTCAGGAGAAGGAAGCGACCCTACCTGTTTCTCTGAGCTGCCATTGTCCAGTCGCTGACACAATGGTCGACGGCAGAGAGTGACTGAGCAGACAGATAGGGTTCGGAAATTAACTTCTCATTAAATATTATGCTGACGACATTCAAATTTGTCCTAGAAAGAGGCCTAGGGTTCTTCTAACAACAAGTGTTAAAGTTACTGAGTTTGGAGAACATTTCTTTTGATGGTTTTCCAGGGAAAGGCAACGACCCTTCATCTGTCTGAGTGTCAACTGTGTATTCATACGAGTAGACGTTGACTCGCTGGCTGTGGAGGTGATAGGCAGAGATATAGTTCTTGCGTGTTCATATCGTAATACATTTTAGGTTTTGATCCTTGAAACTTTGCATAAAAGTAGCCCTGGGATTCCTCCTGTGGCCTAAATCAAAACATCTGAATTCGGAGTCAATTTCTATTCAAACATTTTCAGGAGAAGGGAGCGACCCTACCTGTTTCTCTGAGCTGCCATTGTCCAGTCGCTGGCACAATGGTCAACGGCAGAGAGTGACTGAGCAGAAAGATAGGGTTCGCAAATTAATATCTCATTAAATATTATGCTGACGACATTCAAATTTGTCCTAAAAAGAGGCCTAGGGTTCTTTTAACAACAAGTGTTACAGTTACTGAGTTTGGAGAACATTTCTTTTGATGGTTTTCCAGGAAAAGGCGACGACCCTTCATCTGTCTGAGTGTCAACTGTGTATTCATACGAGTAGACGTTGACTCGCTGGCTGTGGAGGTGATAGGCAGAGATATAGTTCTTGCGTGTTCATATCGTAATACATTTTAGGTTTTGATCCTTGAAACTTTGCATAAAAGTAGCCCTGGGATTCCTCCTGTGGCCTAAATCAAAACATCTGAATTCGGAGTCAATTTCTATTCAAACATTTTTAGGAGAAGGGAGCGACCCTACCTTTTTCTCTGAGCTTCCATTGTCCAGTCGCTGGCATAATAGTCGACGGCAGAGAGTGACTGAGCAGAAAGATAGGGTTCGCAAATTAATATCTCATTAAATATTATGCTGACGACATTCAAATTTGTCCTAGAAAGAGGCCTAGGGTTCTTCTAACAACAAGTGTTAAAGTTACTGAGTTTGGAGAACATTTCTTTTGATGGTTTTCCAGGAAAAGGCAACGACCTTTCATCTGTCTGAGTGTCAACTGTGTATTCATACGAGTAGACGTTGACTCGCTGGCTGTGGAGGTGATAGGCAGAGATATAGTTCTTGCGTGTTCATATCGTAATACATTTTAGGTTTTGATCCTTGAAACTTTGCATAAAAGTAGCCCTGGGATTCCTCCTGTGGCCTAAATCAAAACATCTGAATTCGGAGTCAATTTCTATTCAAACATTTTCAGGGGAAGGGAGCGACCCTACCTGTTTCTCTGAGCTGCCATTGTCCAGTCGCTGGCACAATGGTCGACGGCAGAGAGTGACTGAGCAGAAAGATAGGGTTCGCAAATTAATATCTCATTAAATATTATGCTGACGACATTCAAATTTGTCCTAGAAAGAGGCCTAGGGTTCTTCTAACAACAAGTGTTAAAGTTACTGAGTTTGGAGAACATTTCTTTTGATGGTTTTCCAGGGAAAGGCAACGACCCTTCATCTGTCTGAGTGTCAACTGTGTATTCATACGAGTAGACGTTGACTCGCTGGCTGTGGAGGTGATAGGCAGAGATATAGTTCTTGCGTGTTCATATCGTAATACATTTTAGGCTTTGATCCTTGAAACTTTGCATAAAAGTAGCCCTGGGATTCCTCCTGTGGCCTAAATCAAAACATCTGAATTCGGAGTCAATTTCTATTCAAACATTTTCAGGAGAAGGGAGCGACCCTACCTGTTTCTCTGAGCTGCCATTGTCCAGTCGCTGGCACAATGGTCGACGGCAGAGAGTGACTGAGCAGAAAGATAGGGTTCGCAAATTAATATCTCATTAAATATTATGCTGACGACATTCAAATTTGTCCTAGAAAGAGGCCTAGGGTTCTTCTAACAACAAGTGTTAAAGTTACTGAGTTTGGAGAACATTTCTTTTGATGGTTTTCCAGGGAAAGGCAACGACCCTTCATCTGTCTGAGTGTCAACTGTGTATTCATACGAGTAGACGTTGACTCGCTGGCTGTGGAGGTGATAGGCAGAGATATAGTTCTTGCGTGTTCATATCGTAATACATTTTAGGTTTTGATCCTTGAAACTTGGCATGAAAGTAGCCCTGGGATTCCTCCAGTGGGCTGAGTGAAAACATCTCAATTCGGAGTCAATTTTTATTCAAACATTTTCAGGAGAAGGGAGCGACCCTACCTGTTTTTCTGAGCTGCCATTGTCCAGTCGCTGGCACAATGGTCGACGGCAGAGAGTGACTGAGCAGAAAGATAGGGTTCGCAAATTAATATCTCATTAAATATTATGCTGACGACATTCAAATTTGTCCTAGAAAGAGGCCTAGGGTTCTTCTAACAACAAGTGTTAAAGTTACTGAGTTTGGAGAACATTTCTTTTGATGGTTTTCCAGGGAAAGGCAACGACCCTTCATCTGTCTGAGTGTCAACTGTGTATTCATACGAGTAGACGTTGACTCGCTGGCTGTGGAGGTGATAGGCAGAGATATAGTTCTTGCGTGTTCATATCGTAATACATTTTAGGTTTTGATCCTTGAAACTTTGCATAAAAGTAGCCCTGGGATTCCTCCTGTGGCCTAAATCAAAACATCTGAATTCGGAGTCAATTTCTATTCAAACATTTTCACGAGAAGGGAGCGACCCTACCTGTTTCTCTGAGCTTCCATTGTCCAGTCGCTGGCACAATGGTCGACGGCAGAGAGTGACTGAGCAGAAAGATAGGGTTCGCAAATTAATATCTCATTAAATATTATGCTGACGACATTCAAATTTGTCCTAGAAAGAGGCCTAAGGTTCTTCTAACAACAAGTGTTAAAGTTACTGAGTTTGGAGAACATTTCTTTTGATGGTTTTCCAGGGAAAGGCAACGACCCTTCATCTGTCTGAGTGTCAACTGTGTATTCATACGAGTAGACGTTGACTCGCTGGCTGTGGAGGTGATAGGCAGAGATATAGTTCTTGCGTGTTCATATCGTAATACATTTTAGGTTTTGATCCTTGAAACTTTGCATAAAAGTAGCCCTGGGATTCCTCCTGTGGCCTAAATCAAAACATCTGAATTCGGAGTCAATTTCTATTCAAACATTTTCAGGAGAAGGGAGCGACCCTACCTGTTTCTCTGAGCTGCCATTGTCCAGTCGCTGGCACAATGGTCAACGGCAGAGAGTGACTGAGCAGAAAGATAGGGTTCGCAAATTAATATC
Organism: Luidia sarsii; assembly: GCA_949987565.1. Taxonomy (NCBI): domain Eukaryota; kingdom Metazoa; phylum Echinodermata; class Asteroidea; order Paxillosida; family Luidiidae; genus Luidia; species Luidia sarsii. The sequence continues at coordinate 24,426,121 of OX465104.1, read as the reverse complement.
TCATTAAATATTATGCTGACGACATTCAAATTTGTCCTAAAAAGAGGCCTAGGGTTCTTTTAACAACAAGTGTTACAGTTACTGAGTTTGGAGAACATTTCTTTTGATGGTTTTCCAGGAAAAGGCGACGACCCTTCATCTGTCTGAGTGTCAACTGTGTATTCATACGAGTAGACGTTGACTCGCTGGCTGTGGAGGTGATAGGCAGAGATATAGTTCTTGCGTGTTCATATCGTAATACATTTTAGGTTTTGATCCTTGAAACTTTGCATAAAAGTAGCCCTGGGATTCCTCCTGTGGCCTAAATCAAAACATCTGAATTCGGAGTCAATTTCTATTCAAACATTTTTAGGAGAAGGGAGCGACCCTACCTTTTTCTCTGAGCTTCCATTGTCCAGTCGCTGGCATAATAGTCGACGGCAGAGAGTGACTGAGCAGAAAGATAGGGTTCGCAAATTAATATCTCATTAAATATTATGCTGACGACATTCAAATTTGTCCTAGAAAGAGGCCTAGGGTTCTTCTAACAACAAGTGTTAAAGTTACTGAGTTTGGAGAACATTTCTTTTGATGGTTTTCCAGGAAAAGGCAACGACCTTTCATCTGTCTGAGTGTCAACTGTGTATTCATACGAGTAGACGTTGACTCGCTGGCTGTGGAGGTGATAGGCAGAGATATAGTTCTTGCGTGTTCATATCGTAATACATTTTAGGTTTTGATCCTTGAAACTTTGCATAAAAGTAGCCCTGGGATTCCTCCTGTGGCCTAAATCAAAACATCTGAATTCGGAGTCAATTTCTATTCAAACATTTTCAGGGGAAGGGAGCGACCCTACCTGTTTCTCTGAGCTGCCATTGTCCAGTCGCTGGCACAATGGTCGACGGCAGAGAGTGACTGAGCAGAAAGATAGGGTTCGCAAATTAATATCTCATTAAATATTATGCTGACGACATTCAAATTTGTCCTAGAAAGAGGCCTAGGGTTCTTCTAACAACAAGTGTTAAAGTTACTGAGTTTGGAGAACATTTCTTTTGATGGTTTTCCAGGGAAAGGCAACGACCCTTCATCTGTCTGAGTGTCAACTGTGTATTCATACGAGTAGACGTTGACTCGCTGGCTGTGGAGGTGATAGGCAGAGATATAGTTCTTGCGTGTTCATATCGTAATACATTTTAGGCTTTGATCCTTGAAACTTTGCATAAAAGTAGCCCTGGGATTCCTCCTGTGGCCTAAATCAAAACATCTGAATTCGGAGTCAATTTCTATTCAAACATTTTCAGGAGAAGGGAGCGACCCTACCTGTTTCTCTGAGCTGCCATTGTCCAGTCGCTGGCACAATGGTCGACGGCAGAGAGTGACTGAGCAGAAAGATAGGGTTCGCAAATTAATATCTCATTAAATATTATGCTGACGACATTCAAATTTGTCCTAGAAAGAGGCCTAGGGTTCTTCTAACAACAAGTGTTAAAGTTACTGAGTTTGGAGAACATTTCTTTTGATGGTTTTCCAGGGAAAGGCAACGACCCTTCATCTGTCTGAGTGTCAACTGTGTATTCATACGAGTAGACGTTGACTCGCTGGCTGTGGAGGTGATAGGCAGAGATATAGTTCTTGCGTGTTCATATCGTAATACATTTTAGGTTTTGATCCTTGAAACTTGGCATGAAAGTAGCCCTGGGATTCCTCCAGTGGGCTGAGTGAAAACATCTCAATTCGGAGTCAATTTTTATTCAAACATTTTCAGGAGAAGGGAGCGACCCTACCTGTTTTTCTGAGCTGCCATTGTCCAGTCGCTGGCACAATGGTCGACGGCAGAGAGTGACTGAGCAGAAAGATAGGGTTCGCAAATTAATATCTCATTAAATATTATGCTGACGACATTCAAATTTGTCCTAGAAAGAGGCCTAGGGTTCTTCTAACAACAAGTGTTAAAGTTACTGAGTTTGGAGAACATTTCTTTTGATGGTTTTCCAGGGAAAGGCAACGACCCTTCATCTGTCTGAGTGTCAACTGTGTATTCATACGAGTAGACGTTGACTCGCTGGCTGTGGAGGTGATAGGCAGAGATATAGTTCTTGCGTGTTCATATCGTAATACATTTTAGGTTTTGATCCTTGAAACTTTGCATAAAAGTAGCCCTGGGATTCCTCCTGTGGCCTAAATCAAAACATCTGAATTCGGAGTCAATTTCTATTCAAACATTTTCACGAGAAGGGAGCGACCCTACCTGTTTCTCTGAGCTTCCATTGTCCAGTCGCTGGCACAATGGTCGACGGCAGAGAGTGACTGAGCAGAAAGATAGGGTTCGCAAATTAATATCTCATTAAATATTATGCTGACGACATTCAAATTTGTCCTAGAAAGAGGCCTAAGGTTCTTCTAACAACAAGTGTTAAAGTTACTGAGTTTGGAGAACATTTCTTTTGATGGTTTTCCAGGGAAAGGCAACGACCCTTCATCTGTCTGAGTGTCAACTGTGTATTCATACGAGTAGACGTTGACTCCCTGGCTGTGGAGGTGATAGGCAGAGATATAGTTCTTGCGTGTTCATATCGTAATACATTTTAGGTTTTGATTCTTGAAACTTTGCATAAAAGTAGCCCTGGGATTCCTCCTGTGGCCTAAATCAAAACATCTGAATTCGGAGTCAATTTCTATTCAAACATTTTCAGGAGAAGGGAGCGACCCTACCTTTTTCTCTGAGCTTCCATTGTCCAGTCGCTGGCATAATAGTCGACGGCAGAGAGTGGCTGAGCAGAAAGATAGGGTTCGCAAATTAATATCTCATTAAATATTATGCTGACGACATTCAAATTTGTCCTAGAAAGAGGCCTAGGGTTCTTCTAACAACAAGTGTTAAAGTTACTGAGTTTGGAGAACATTTCATTTGATGGTTTTCCAGGGAAAGGCAACGACCCTTCATCTGTCTGAGTGTCAACTGTGTATTCATACGAGTAGACATTGACTCGCTGGCTTTGGAGGAGCAACTAGAACTAACCTCCGTCAGCTCGGCAGCTTGTGTGTGTAGAGAGGCGCACACAACAGTCGGTCGGCGAGAAGTAACTGGAAAGAAAATTAAACTTTGCAAGTTAATATCTCCTTCATTATTAATTTGGCGAAGCTATAACTTGGCATGCAAACAGCCCTTGAAAATACCTATCTATCAGTGGTAAACAATCTTAAATCGAAAATAGTAAGGTGATTATATGATCAAGCAACTAGAACTAACCTCTGTCAGCTGGGCAGCTTGTGTGTGTAGCGAGGCGCACACAACAGTCGGTCGGCGAGAAGTAACTGGAAAGAAAATTAAACTTTGCAAGTTAATATCTCCTTCATTATTAATTTCACGAAGCTATAACTTGGCATGCAAACAGCCCTTGAAAATACCTATCTATCAGTGGTAAAAAATCTTAAATCGAAAATAGTAAGATTATTATATGATCAAGCAACTAGAACTAACCTTTGTCAGCTGGGCAGCTTGTGTGTGTAGAGAGCCGCACACAACGGTCAGTCGGCGAGAAGTAACTGGAAAGAAAATTTCACTTCGCAAGTTAATAGCTCCTTTAATATTATTTTGACGAAGCTATAACTTGGCATGCAAACAGCCCTTGAAAATACCTATCTATCAGTGGTGAAAAATCTTAAATCAAAAATAGTAAGGTGATTATATGATCAAGCAACTAGAACTAACCTCTGTCAGCTGGGCAGCTTGTGTGTGTAGAGAGCCGCACACAACGGTCGGTCGGTGAGAAGTAACTGGAAAGAAAATTAAACTTTGCAAGTTAATATCTCCTTTATTATTAATTTGACGAAGCTATAACTTGGCATGCAAACAGCCCTTGAAAATACCTATCTATCAGTGGTAACAAATCTTAAATCGAAAATAGTAAGATTATTATAAAATTATGATCAAGCAACTAGAACTAACCTCTGTCGGCTGGGCAGCTTGTGTGTGTAGAGAGCCGCACACAACAGTCGGTCGGCGAGAAGTAACTGGAAAGAAAATTAAACTTTGCAAGTTAATATCTCCTTCATTATTAATTTGACGAAGCTATAACTTGGCATGCAAACAGCCCTTGAAAATACCTATCTATCGGTGGTAAAAAATCTCAAATCGAAAATAGTAAGATTATTATATGATCAAGCAACTAGAACTAAGCTCTGTCAGCTTGGCAGCTTGTGTGTGTAGAGAGCCGCACACAACGGTCGGTCGGCGAGAAGTAACTGGAAAGAAAATTAAACTTTGCAAGTTAATATCTCCTTTATTATTAATTTGACGAAGCTATAACTTGGCATGCAAACAGCCCTTGAAAATACCTATCTATCAGTGGTAACAAATCTTAAATCGAAAATAGTAAGATTATTATAAAATTATGATCAAGCAACTAGAACTAACCTCTGTCGGCTGGGCAGCTTGTGTGTGTAGAGAGCCGCACACAACGGTCGGTCGGCGAGAAGTAACTGGAAAGAAAATTACACTTCGCAAGTTAATAGCTCCTTTAATATTATTTTGACGAAGCTATAACTTGGCACGGGGACAGCCCTTGAAATACCTATCTATCAGTGGTAAAAAATCTTAAATCGAACATAGAAAGATGATTATATGAATCAAGCAACTATAACTAACCTCTGTCAGCTGGGCAGCTTGTGTGTGGAGGCTGGGCTCCTGTACGGTCTTCTCACCCTTGACTTCGTGAACAGGTCTGACTATATGGTCATTCCCCCTTCAACTTAAAGGGAAAATATTATAACAAGGTTAGAGACGGACGATGAACTTGTAAAATCACGTTTCGTCTTGGTAGAGGATTGATAGGCCAAGGGTTTCCCGTAACCATCAACGTTACTTCAAAAATAACTACTCGAAAACAAACCTAAGGAATTCGCCCCTTATTTGCACCACGCTACCACGCAAGTAGCTATACATGTGCAAATCTTAACAACTCGCCCCATATTCACCCGACGCTGTCACGCGTATCCTTGCGTATCTTTGGACAGAACAGGTCTGAGAGGATGACCAACCAGCTTTTGAACAACCAGTCAGACCTGGTCACTAGAATAGAGACGGACGGTCATGTCGATATCTCCTTCAATATTATTTTGTGGAAGCTAAAACTTGTCCTGCAAACAGGCCTTGAAAATACCTATCTAGCAGTAGTAAAATATCTGAAATCGAAAATAGTAAGACGATGTTATGATCAAGCAACGGGAACTAACCTCTGCCAGCTAGTCAGATTGTGTGTGTAGAGAAAAGCAAACAACAGTCGGTCGGCGAGAAGTAACTGGAAAGAAAATTAAACTTTGCAAGTTAATATCTCCTTTATTATTATTTTGAGAAAGCTATAACTTGGCACGGGGACAGCCCTTGAAAATACCTATCTATCAGTGGTAAAAAATCTTAAATCGAACATAGAAAGATGATTATATGATCAAGCAACTAGAACTAACCTTTGTCACATAGACCCTTCATCAGTCTGAGTGTAAACTGTGTATTGATACGAGTAGACGTTAACTCGCTGGCTTTGGAGGTGATAGGCAGAAATATATTCCTTGAGTGTTCTTATCGTAATACATTTTAGGTTTTGATCCTTGAAACTTGGCATGAAAGTAGCCCTGGGATTCCTCCAGTGGGCTGAGTGAAAACATCTCAATTCGGAGTCAATTTTTATTCAAACAATTTCAGGAGAAGGGAGCGACCCTACCTGTTTCTCTGAGCTGCCATTGTCCAGTCGCTGGCACAATGGTCGACGGCAGGGAGTGACTGAGCAGAAAGATAGGGTTCGCAAATTAATATCTCATCAAATATTATGCTGACGACATTCAAATTTGTCCTAGAAAGAGGCCTAGGGTTCTTCTAACAACAAGTGTTAAAGTTACTGAGTTTGGAGAACATTTCTTTTGATGGTTTTCCAGGGAAAGGCAACGACCCTTCATCTGTCTGAGTGTCAACTGTGTATTCATACGAGTAGACGTTGACTCGCTGGCTGTGGAGGTGATAGGCAGAGATATAGTTCTTGCGTGTTCATATCGTAATACATTTTAGGTTTTGATCCTTGAAACTTTGCATAAAAGTAGCCCTGGGATTCCTCCTGTGGCCTAAATCAAAACATCTGAATTCGGAGTCAATTTCTATTCAAACATTTTCAGGAGAAGGGAGCGACCCTACCTGTTTCTCTGAGCTGCCATTGTCCAGTCGCTGGCACAATGGTCGACGGCAGGGAGTGACTGAGCAGAAAGATAGGGTTCGCAAATTAATATCTCATCAAATATTATGCTGACGACATTCAAATTTGTCCTAAAAAGAGGCCTAGGGTTCTTCTAACAACAAGTGTTAAAGTTACTGAGTTTGGAGAACATTTCTTTTGATGGTTTTCCAGGGAAAGGCAACGACCCTTCATCTGTCTGAGTGTCAACTGTGTATTCATACGAGTAGACGTTGACTCGCTGGCTGTGGAGGTGATAGGCAGAGATATAGTTCTTGCGTGTTCATATCGTAATACATTTTAGGTTTTGATCCTTGAAACTTTGCATAAAAGTAGCCCTGGGATTCCTCCTGTGGCCTAAATCAAAACATCTGAATTCGGAGTCAATTTCTATTCAAACATTTTCAGGAGAAGGGAGCGACCCTACCTGTTTCTCTGAGCTGCCATTGTCCAGTCGCTGGCACAATGGTCGACGGCAGAGAGTGACTGAGCAGAAAGATAGGGTTCGCAAATTAATATCTCATTAAAAGTTATGCTGACGACATTCAAATTTGTCCTAGAAAGAGGCCTAGGGTTCTTCTAACAACAAGTGTTAAAGTTACTGAGTTGGAGAACATTTCTTTTGATGGTTTTCCAGGGAAAGGCAACGACCCTTCATCTGTCTGAGTGTCAACTGTGTATTCATACGAGTAGACGTTGACTCCCTGGCTGTGGAGGTGATAGGCAGAGATATAGTTCTTGCGTGTTCATATCGTAATACATTTTAGGTTTTGATTCTTGAAACTTTGCATAAAAGTAGCCCTGGGATTCCTCCTGTGGCCTAAATCAAAACATCTGAATTCGGAGTCAATTTCTATTCAAACATTTTCAGGAGAAGGGAGCGACCCTACCTGTTTCTCTGAGCTGCCATTGTCCAGTCGCTGGCACAATGGTCGACGGCAGAGAGTGACTGAGCAGAAAGATAGGGTTCGCAAATTAATATCTCATCAATTATTATGTTGACGACATTCAAATTTGTCCTAGAAAGAGGCCTAGGGTTCTTCTAACAACAAGTGTTAAAGTTACTGAGTTTGGAGAACATTTCTTTTGATGGTTTTCAAGGGAAAGGCAACGACCCTTCATCTGTCTGAGTGTCAACTGTGTATTCATACGAGTAGACGTTGACTCGCTGGCTGTGGAGGTGATAGGCAGAGATATAGTTCTTGCGTGTTCATATCGTAATACATTTTAGGTTTTGATCCTTGAAACTTTGCATAAAAGTAGCCCTGGGATTCCTCCTGTGGCCTAAATCAAAACATCTGAATTCGGAGTCAATTTCTATTCAAACATTTTCAGGAGAAGGGAGCGACCCTACCTGTTTCTCTGAGCTGCCATTGTCCAGTCGCTGGCACAATGGTCGACGGCAGAGAGTGACTGAGCAGAAAGATAGGGTTCGCAAATTAATATCTCATCAATTATTATGTTGACGACATTCAAATTTGTCCTAGAAAGAGGCCTAGGGTTCTTCTAACAACAAGTGTTAAAGTTACTGAGTTTGGAGAACATTTCTTTTGATGGTTTTCCAGGGAAAGGCAACGACCCTTCATCTGTCTGAGTGTCAACTGTGTATTCATACGAGTAGACGTTGACTCGCTGGCTGTGGAGGTGATAGGCAGAGATATAGTTCTTGCGTGTTCATATCGTAATACATTTTAGGTTTTGATCCTTGAAACTTTGCATAAAAGTAGCCCTGGGATTCATCCTGTGGCCTAAATCAAAACATCTGAATTCGGAGTCAATTTCTATTTAAACATTTTCAGGAGAAGGGAGCGACCCTACCTGTTTCTCTGAGTTGCCATTGTCCAGTCGCTGGCACAATGGTCGACGGCAGAGAGTGACTGAGCAGAAAGATAGGGTTCGCAAATTAATATCTCATTAAATATTATGCTGACGACATTCAAATTTGTCCTAGAAAGAGGCCTAGGGTTCTTCTAACAACAAGTGTTAAAGTTACTGAGTTTGGAGAACATTTCTTTTGATGGTTTTCCAGGGAAAGGCAACGACCCTTCATCCGTCTGAGTGTCAACTGTGTATTCATACGAGTAGACGTTGACTCGCTGGCTGTGGAGGTGATAGGTAGAGATATAGTTCTTGCGTGTTCATATCGTAATACATTTTAGGTTTTGATTCTTGAAACTTTGCATAAAAGTAGCCCTGGGATTCCTCCTGTGGCCTAAATCAAAACATCTGAATTCGGAGTCAATTTCTATTCAAACATTTTCAGGAGAAGGGAGCGACCCTACCTTTTTCTCTGAGCTTCCATTGTCCAGTCGCTGGCATAATAGTCGACGGCAGAGAGTGACTGAGCAGAAAGATAGGGTTCGCAAATTAATATCTCATTAAATATTATGCTGACGACATTCAAATTTGTCCTAGAAAGAGGCCTAAGGTTCTTCTAACAACAAGTGTTAAAGTTACTGAGTTTGGAGAACATTTCTTTTGATGGTTTTCCAGGGAAAGGCAACGACCCTTCATCTGTCTGAGTGTCAACTGTGTATTCATACGAGTAGACGTTGACTCCCTGGCTGTGGAGGTGATAGGCAGAGATATAGTTCTTGCGTGTTCATATCGTAATACATTTTAGGTTTTGATTCTTGAAACTTTGCATAAAAGTAGCCCTGGGATTCCTCCTGTGGCCTAAATCAAAACATCTGAATTCGGAGTCAATTTCTATTCAAACATTTTCAGGAGAAGGGAGCGACCCTACCTTTTTCTCTGAGCTTCCATTGTCCAGTCGCTGGCATAATAGTCGACGGCAGAGAGTGACTGAGCAGAAAGATAGGGTTCGCAAATTAATATCTCATTAAATATTATGCTGACGACATTCAAATTTGTCCTAGAAAGAGGCCTAGGGTTCTTCTAACAACAAGTGTTAAAGTTACTGAGTTTGGAGAACATTTCTTTTGATGGTTTTCCAGGGAAAGGCAACGACCCTTCATCTGTCTGAGTGTCAACTGTGTATTCATACGAGTAGACGTTGACTCGCTGGCTGTGGAGGTGATAGGCAGAGATATAGTTCTTGCGTGTTCATATCGTAATACATTTTAGGTTTTGATCCTTGAAACTTTGCATAAAAGTAGCCCTGGGATTCCTCCTGTGGCCTAAATCAAAACATCTGAATTCGGAGTCAATTTCTATTCAAACATTTTCAGGAGAAGGGAGCGACCCTACCTGTTTCTCTGAGCTGCCATTGTCCAGTCGCTGGCACAATGGTCGACGGCAGAGAGTGACTGAGCAGAAAGATAGGGTTCGCAAATTAATATCTCATCAAATATTATGCTGACGACATTCAAATTTGTCATAGAAAGAGGCCTACGGTTCTTCTAACAACAAGTGTTAAAGTTACTGAGTTTGAAGAACATTTCTTTTGATGGTTTTCCAGGGAAAGGCAACGAACCTTCATCTGTCTGAGTGTCAACTGTGTATTCATACGAGTAGACGTTGACTCGCTGGCTGTGGAGGTGATAGGCAGAGATATAGTTCTTGCGTGTTCATATCGTAATACATTTTAGGTTTTGATCCTTGAAACTTTGCATAAAAGTAGCCCTGGGATTCCTCCTGTGGCCTAAATCAAAACATCTGAATTCGGAGTCAATTTCTATTCAAACATTTTCAGGAGAAGGGAGCGACCCTACCTGTTTCTCTGAGCTGCCATTGTCCAGTCGCTGGCACAATGGTCGACGGCAGAGAGTGACTGAGCAGAAAGATAGGGTTTGCAAATTAATATCTCATCAAATATTATGCTGACGACATTCAAATTTGTCCTAGAAAGAGGCCTAGGGTTCTTCTAACAACAAGTGTTAAAGTTACTGAGTTTGGAGAACATTTCTTTTGATGGTTTTCCAGGGAAAGGCAACGACCCTTCATCTGTCTGAGTGTCAACTGTGTATTCATACGAGTAGACGTTGACTCGCTGGCTGTGGAGGTGATAGGCAGAGATATAGTTCTTGCGTGTTCATATCGTAATACATTTTAGGTTTTGATCCTTGAAACTTTGCATAAAAGTAGCCCTGGGATTCCTCCTGTGGCCTAAATCAAAACATCTGAATTCGGAGTCAATTTCTATTCAAACATTTTCAGGAGAAGGGAGCGACCCTACCTGTTTCTCTGAGCTGCCATTGTCCAGTCGCTGGCACAATGGTCGACGGCAGAGAGTGACTGAGCAGAAAGATAGGGTTCGCAAATTAATATCGCATTAAATATTATGCTGACGACATTCAAATTTGTCCTAGAAAGAGGCCTAGGGTTCTTCTAACAACAAGTGTTAAAGTTACTGAGTTTGGAGAACATTTCATTTGATGGTTTTCCAGGGAAAGGCAACGACCCTTCATCTGTCTGAGTGTCAACTGTGTATTCATACGAGTAGACGTTGACTCGCTGGCTGTGGAGGTGATAGGCAGAGATATAGTTCTTGCGTGTTCATATCGTAATACATTTTAGGTTTTGATCCTTGAAACTTTGCATAAAAGTAGCCCTGGGATTCCTCCTGTGGCCTAAATCAAAACATCTGAATTCGGAGTCAATTTCTATTCAAACATTTTCAGGAGAAGGGAGCGACCCTACCTGTTTCTCTGACCTTCCATTGTCCAGTCGCTGGCAAAATGGTCGACGGCAGAGAGTGACTGAGCAGAAAGATAGGGTTCGCAAATTAATATCTCATTAAATATTATGCTGACGACATTCAAATTTGTCCTAGAAAGAGGCCTAAGGTTCTTCTAACAACAAGTGTTAAAGTTACTGAGTTTGGAGAACATTTCTTTTGATGGTTTTCCAGGGAAAGGCAACGACCCTTCATCTGTCTGAGTGTCAACTGTGTATTCATACGAGTAGACGTTGACTCGCTGGCTGTGGAGGTGATAGGCAGAGATATAGTTCTTGCGTGTTCATATCGTAATACATTTTAGGTTTTGATTCTTGAAACTTTGCATAAAAGTAGCCCTGGGATTCCTCCTGTGGCCTAAATCAAAACATCTGAATTCGGAGTCAATTTCTATTCAAACATTTTCAGGAGAAGGGAGCGACCCTACCTTTTTCTCTGAGCTTCCATTGTCCAGTCGCTGGCATAATAGTCGACGGCAGAGAGTGGCTGAGCAGAAAGATAGGGTTCGCAAATTAATATCTCATTAAATATTATGCTGACGACATTCAAATTTGTCCTAGAAAGAGGCCTAGGGTTCTTCTAACAACAAGTGTTAAAGTTACTGAGTTTGGAGAACATTTCTTTTGATGGTTTTCCAGGGAAAGGCAACGACCCTTCATCTGTCTGAGTGTCAACTGTGTATTCATACGAGTAGACGTTGACTCGCTGGCTGTGGAGGTGATAGGCAGAGATATAGTTCTTGCGTGTTCATATCGTAATACATTTTAGGTTTTGATCCTTGAAACTTTGCATAGAAGTAGCCCTGGGATTCCTCCTGTGGCCTAAATCAAAACATCTGAATTCGGAGTCAATTTCTATTCAAACATTTTCAGGAGAAGGGAGCGACCCTACCTGTTTCTCTGAGCTGCCATTGTCCAGTCGCTGGCACAATGGTCGACGGCAGAGAGTGACTGAGCAGAAAGATAGGGTTCGCAAATTAATATCTCATCAAATATTATGCTGACGACATTCAAATTTGTCCTAGAAAGAGGCCTAGGGTTCTTCTAACAACAAGTGTTAAAGTTACTGAGTTTGGAGAACATTTCTTTTGATGGTTTTCCAGGGAAAGGCAACGACCCTTCATCTGTCTGAGTGTCAACTGTGTATTCATACGAGTAGACGTTGACTCGCTGGCTGTGGAGGTGATAGGCAGAGATATAGTTCTTGCGTGTTCATATCGTAATACATTTTAGGTTTTGATCCTTGAAATTTTGCATAAAAGTAGCCCTGGGATTCCTCCTGTGGCCTAAATCAAAACATCTGAATTCGGAGTCAATTTCTATTCAAACATTTTCAGGAGAAGGGAGCGACCCTACCTGTTTCTCTGAGCTGCCATTGTCCAGTCGCTGGCACAATGGTCGACGGCAGAGAGTGACTGAGCAGAAAGATAGGGTTCGCAAATTAATATCTCATCAAATATTATGCTGACGACATTCAAATTTGTCATAGAAAGAGGCCTAGGGTTCTTCTAACAACAAGTGTTAAAGTTACTGAGTTTGGAGAACATTTCTTTTGATGGTTTTCCAGGGAAAGGCAACGAACCTTCATCTGTCTGAGTGTCAACTGTGTATTCATACGAGTAGACGTTGACTCGCTGGCTGTGGAGGTGATAGGCAGAGATATAGTTCTTGCGTGTTCATATCGTAATACATTTTAGGTTTTGATCCTTGAAACTTTGCATAAAAGTAGCCCTGGGATTCCTCCTGTGGCCTAAATCAAAACATCTGAATTCGGAGTCAATTTCTATTCAAACATTTTCAGGAGAAGGGAGCGACCCTACCTGTTTCTCTGAGCTGCCATTGTCCAGTCGCTGGCACAATGGTCGACGGCAGAGAGTGACTGAGCAGAAAGATAGGGTTTGCAAATTAATATCTCATCAAATATTATGCTGACGACATTCAAATTTGTCCTAGAAAGAGGCCTAGGGTTCTTCTAACAACAAGTGTTAAAGTTACTGAGTTTGGAGAACATTTCTTTTGATGGTTTTCCAGGGAAAGGCAACGACCCTTTATCTGTCTGAGTGTCAACTGTGTATTCATACGAGTAGACGTTGACTCGCTGGCTGTGGAGGTGATAGGCAGAGATATAGTTCTTGCGTGTTCATATCGTAATACATTTTAGGTTTTGATCCTTGAAACTTTGCATAAAAGTAGCCCTGGGATTCCTCCTGTGGCCTAAATCAAAACATCTGAATTCGGAGTCAATTTCTATTCAAACATTTTCAGGAGAAGGGAGCGACCCAACCTGTTTCTCTGAGCTGCCATTGTCCAGTCGCTGGCACAATGGTCGACGGCAGAGAGTGACTGAGCAGAAAGATAGGGTTCGCAAATTAATATCGCATTAAATATTATGCTGACGACATTCAAATTTGTCCTAGAAAGAGGCCTAGGGTTCTTCTAACAACAAGTGTTAAAGTTACTGAGTTTGGAGAACATTTCATTTGATGGTTTTCCAGGGAAAGGCAACGACCCTTCATCTGTCTGAGTGTCAACTGTGTATTCATACGAGTAGACGTTGACTCGCTGGCTGTGGAGGTGATAGGCAGAGATATAGTTCTTGCGTGTTCATATCGTAATACATTTTAGGTTTTGATCCTTGAAACTTTGCATAAAAGTAGCCCTGGGATTCCTCCTGTGGCCTAAATCAAAACATCTGAATTCGGAGTCAATTTCTATTCAAACATTTTCAGGAGAAGGGAGCGACCCTACCTGTTTCTCTGAGCTTCCATTGTCCAGTCGCTGGCACAATGGTCGACGGCAGAGAGTGACTGAGCAGAAAGATAGGGTTCGCAAATTAATATCTCATTAAATATTATGCTGACGACATTCAAATTTGTCCTAGAAAGAGGCCTAGGGTTCTTCTAACAACAAGTGTTAAAGTTACTGAGTTTGGAGAACATTTCTTTTGATGGTTTTCCAGGGAAAGGCAACGACCCTTCATCTGTCTGAGTGTCAACTGTGTATTCATACGAGTAGACGTTGACTCGCTGGCTGTGGAGGTGATAGGCAGAGATATAGTTCTTGCGTGTTCATATCGTAATACATTTTAGGTTTTGATCCTTGAAACTTTGCATAAAAGTAGCCCTGGGATTCCTCCTGTGGCCTAAATCAAAACATCTGAATTCGGAGTCAATTTCTATTCAAACATTTTCAGGAGAAGGGAGCGACCCTACCTGTTTCTCTGAGCTGCCATTGTCCAGTCGCTGGCACAATGGTCGACGGCAGAGAGTGACTGAGCAGAAAGATAGGGTTCGCAAATTAATATCGCATTAAATATTATGCTGACGACATTCAAATTTGTCCTAGAAAGAGGCCTAGGGTTCTTCTAACAACAAGTGTTAAAGTTACTGAGTTTGGAGAACATTTCATTTGATGGTTTTCCAGGGAAAGGCAACGACCCTTCATCTGTCTGAGTGTCAACTGTGTATTCATACGAGTAGACGTTGACTCGCTGGCTGTGGAGGTGATAGGCAGAGATATAGTTCTTGCGTGTTCATATCGTAATACATTTTAGGTTTTGATCCTTGAAACTTTGCATAAAAGTAGCCCTGGGATTCCTCCTGTGGCCTAAATCAAAACATCTGAATTCGGAGTCAATTTCTATTCAAACATTTTCAGGAGAAGGGAGCGACCCTACCTGTTTCTCTGACCTTCCATTGTCCAGTCGCTGGCACAATGGTCGACGGCAGAGAGTGACTGAGCAGAAAGATAGGGTTCGCAAATTAATATCTCATTAAATATTATGCTGACGACATTCAAATTTGTCCTAGAAAGAGGCCTAAGGTTCTTCTAACAACAAGTGTTAAAGTTACTGAGTTTGGAGAACATTTCTTTTGATGGTTTTCCAGGGAAAGGCAACGAACCTTCATCTGTCTGAGTGTCAACTGTGTATTCATACGAGTAGACGTTGACTCCCTGGCTGTGGAGGTGATAGGCAGAGATATAGTTCTTGCGTGTTCATATCGTAATACATTTTAGGTTTTGATTCTTGAAACTTTGCATAAAAGTAGCCCTGGGATTCCTCCTGTGGCCTAAATCAAAACATCTGAATTCGGAGTCAATTTCTATTCAAACATTTTCAGGAGAAGGGAGCGACCCTACCTTTTTCTCTGAGCTTCCATTGTCCAGTCGCTGGCATAATAGTCGACGGCAGAGAGTGGCTGAGCAGAAAGATAGGGTTCGCAAATTAATATCTCATTAAATATTATGCTGACGACATTCAAATTTGTCCTAGAAAGAGGCCTAGGGTTCTTCTAACAACAAGTGTTAAAGTTACTGAGTTTGGAGAACATTTCTTTTGATGGTTTTCCAGGGAAAGGCAACGACCCTTCATCTGTCTGAGTGTCAACTGTGTATTCATACGAGTAGACGTTGACTCGCTGGCTGTGGAGGTGATAGGCAGAGATATAGTTCTTGCGTGTTCATATCGTAATACATTTTAGGTTTTGATCCTTGAAACTTTGCATAGAAGTAGCCCTGGGATTCCTCCTGTGGCCTAAATCAAAACATCTGAATTCGGAGTCAATTTCTATTCAAACATTTTCAGGAGAAGGGAGCGACCCTACCTGTTTCTCTGAGCTGCCATTGTCCAGTCGCTGGCACAATGGTCGACGGCAGAGAGTGACTGAGCAGAAAGATAGGGTTCGCAAATTAATATCTCATCAAATATTATGCTGACGACATTCAAATTTGTCATAGAAAGAGGCCTAGGGTTCTTCTAACAACAAGTGTTAAAGTTACTGAGTTTGGAGAACATTTCTTTTGATGGTTTTCCAGGGAAAGGCAACGAACCTTCATCTGTCTGAGTGTCAACTGTGTATTCATACGAGTAGACGTTGACTCGCTGGCTGTGGAGGTGATAGGCAGAGATATAGTTCTTGCGTGTTCATATCGTAATACATTTTAGGTTTTGATCCTTGAAACTTTGCATAAAAGTAGCCCTGGGATTCCTCCTGTGGCCTAAATCAAAACATCTGAATTCGGAGTCAATTTCTATTCAAACATTTTCAGGAGAAGGGAGCGACCCTACCTGTTTCTCTGAGCTGCCATTGTCCAGTCGCTGGCACAATGGTCGACGGCAGAGAGTGACTGAGCAGAAAGATAGGGTTCGCAAATTAATATCTCATCAAATATTATGCTGACGACATTCAAATTTGTCCTAGAAAGAGGCCTAGGGTTCTTCTAACAACAAGTGTTAAAGTTACTGAGTTTGGAGAACATTTCTTTTGATGGTTTTCCAGGGAAAGGCAACGACCCTTCATCTGTCTGAGTGTCAACTGTGTATTCATACGAGTAGACGTTGACTCGCTGGCTGTGGAGGTGATAGGCAGAGATATAGTTCTTGCGTGTTCATATCGTAATACATTTTAGGTTTTGATCCTTGAAACTTTGCATAAAAGTAGCCCTGGGATTCCTCCTGTGGCCTAAATCAAAACATCTGAATTCGGAGTCAATTTCTATTCAAACATTTTCAGGAGAAGGGAGCGACCCTTCCTTTTTCTCTGAGCTTCCATTGTCCAGTCGCTGGCATAATAGTCGACGGCAGAGAGTGACTGAGCAGAAAGATAGGGCTCGCAAATTAATATCTCATTAAATATTATGCTGACGACATTCAAATTTGTCCTAGAAAGAGGCCTAGGGTTCTTCTAACAACAAGTGTTAAAGTTAATGAGTTTGGAGAACATTTCTTTTGATGGTTTTCCAGGGAAAGGCAACGACCCTTCATCTGTCTGAGTGTCAACTGTGTATTCATACGAGTAGACGTTGACTCGCTGGCTGTGGAGGTGATAGGCAGAGATATAGTTCTTGCGTGTTCATATCGTAATACATTTTAGGTTTTGATCCTTGAAATTTTGCATAAAAGTAGCCCTGGGATTCCTCCTGTGGCCTAAATCAAAACATCTGAATTCGGAGTCAATTTCTATTCAAACATTTTCAGGAGAAGGGAGCGACCCTACCTGTTTCTCTGAGCTGCCATTGTCCAGTCGCTGGCACAATGGTCGACGGCAGAGAGTGACTGAGCAGAAAGATAGGGTTCGCAAATTAATATCTCATCAAATATTATGCTGACGACATTCAAATTTGTCATAGAAAGAGGCCTAGGGTTCTTCTAACAACAAGTGTTAAAGTTACTGAGTTTGGAGAACATTTCTTTTGATGGTTTTCCAGGGAAAGGCAACGAACCTTCATCTGTCTGAGTGTCAACTGTGTATTCATACGAGTAGACGTTGACTCGCTGGCTGTGGAGGTGATAGGCAGAGATATAGTTCTTGCGTGTTCATATCGTAATACATTTTAGGTTTTGATCCTTGAAACTTTGCATAAAAGTAGCCCTGGGATTCCTCCTGTGGCCTAAATCAAAACATCTGAATTCGGAGTCAATTTCTATTCAAACATTTTCAGGAGAAGGGAGCGACCCTACCTGTTTCTCTGAGCTGCCATTGTCCAGTCGCTGGCACAATGGTCGACGGCAGAGAGTGACTGAGCAGAAAGATAGGGTTTGCAAATTAATATCTCATCAAATATTATGCTGACGACATTCAAATTTGTCCTAGAAAGAGGCCTAGGGTTCTTCTAACAACAAGTGTTAAAGTTACTGAGTTTGGAGAACATTTCTTTTGATGGTTTTCCAGGGAAAGGCAACGACCCTTTATCTGTCTGAGTGTCAACTGTGTATTCATACGAGTAGACGTTGACTCGCTGGCTGTGGAGGTGATAGGCAGAGATATAGTTCTTGCGTGTTCATATCGTAATACATTTTAGGTTTTGATCCTTGAAACTTTGCATAAAAGTAGCCCTGGGATTCCTCCTGTGGCCTAAATCAAAACATCTGAATTCGGAGTCAATTTCTATTCAAACATTTTCAGGAGAAGGGAGCGACCCTACCTGTTTCTCTGAGCTGCCATTGTCCAGTCGCTGGCACAATGGTCGACGGCAGAGAGTGACTGAGCAGAAAGATAGGGTTCGCAAATTAATATCGCATTAAATATTATGCTGACGACATTCAAATTTGTCCTAGAAAGAGGCCTAGGGTTCTTCTAACAACAAGTGTTAAAGTTACTGAGTTTGGAGAACATTTCATTTGATGGTTTTCCAGGGAAAGGCAACGACCCTTCATCTGTCTGAGTGTCAACTGTGTATTCATACGAGTAGACGTTGACTCGCTGGCTGTGGAGGTGATAGGCAGAGATATAGTTCTTGCGTGTTCATATCGTAATACATTTTAGGTTTTGATCCTTGAAACTTTGCATAAAAGTAGCCCTGGGATTCCTCCTGTGGCCTAAATCAAAACATCTGAATTCGGAGTCAATTTCTATTCAAACATTTTCAGGAGAAGGGAGCGACCCTACCTGTTTCTCTGAGCTTCCATTGTCCAGTCGCTGGCACAATGGTCGACGGCAGAGAGTGACTGAGCAGAAAGATAGGGTTCGCAAATTAATATCTCATTAAATATTATGCTGACGACATTCAAATTTGTCCTAGAAAGAGGCCTAAGGTTCTTCTAACAACAAGTGTTAAAGTTACTGAGTTTGGAGAACATTTCTTTTGATGGTTTTCCAGGGAAAGGCAACGACCCTTCATCTGTCTGAGTGTCAACTGTGTATTCATACGAGTAGACGTTGACTCGCTGGCTGTGGAGGTGATAGGCAGAGATATAGTTCTTGCGTGTTCATATCGTAATACATTTTAGGTTTTGATCCTTGAAACTTTGCATAAAAGTAGCCCTGGGATTCCTCCTGTGGCCTAAATCAAAACATCTGAATTCGGAGTCAATTTCTATTCAAACATTTTCAGGAGAAGGGAGCGACCCTACCTGTTTCTCTGAGCTTCCATTGTCCAGTCGCTGGCATAATAGTCGACGGCAGAGAGTGACTGAGCAGAAAGATAGGGTTCGCAAATTAATATCTCATCAAATATTATGCTGACGACATTCAAATTTGTCATAGAAAGAGGCCTAGGGTTCTTCTAACAACAAGTGTTAAAGTTACTGAGTTTGGAGAACATTTCTTTTGATGGTTTTCCAGGGAAAGGCAACGACCCTTCATCTGTCTGAGTGTCAACTGTGTATTCATACGAGTAGACGTTGACTCGCTGGCTGTGGAGGTGATAGGCAGAGATATAGTTCTTGCGTGTTCATATCGTAATACATTTTAGGTTTTGATCCTTGAAACTTTGCATAAAAGTAGCCCTGGGATTCCTCCTGTGGCCTAAATCAAAACATCTGAATTCGGAGTCAATTTCTATTCAAACATTTTCAGGAGAAGGGAGCGACCCTACCTGTTTCTCTGAGCTGCCATTGTCCAGTCGCTGGCACAATGGTCGACGGCAGAGAGTGACTGAGCAGAAAGATAGGGTTCGCAAATTAATATCGCATTAAATATTATGCTGACGACATTCAAATTTGTCCTAGAAAGAGGCCTAGGGTTCTTCTAACAACAAGTGTTAAAGTTACTGAGTTTGGAGAACATTTCATTTGATGGTTTTCCAGGGAAAGGCAACGACCCTTCATCTGTCTGAGTGTCAACTGTGTATTCATACGAGTAGACGTTGACTCGCTGGCTGTGGAGGTGATAGGCAGAGATATAGTTCTTGCGTGTTCATATCGTAATACATTTTAGGTTTTGATCCTTGAAACTTTGCATAAAAGTAGCCCTGGGATTCCTCCTGTGGCCTAAATCAAAACATCTGAAATCGGAGTCAATTTCTATTCAAACATTTTCAGGAGAAGGGAGCGACCCTACCTGTTTCTCTGAGCTTCCATTGTCCAGTCGCTGGCACAATGGTCGACGGCAGAGAGTGACTGAGCAGAAAGATAGGGTTCGCAAATTAATATCTCATTAAATATTATGCTGACGACATTCAAATTTGTCCTAGAAAGAGGCCTAAGGTTCTTCTAACAACAAGTGTTAAAGTTACTGAGTTTGGAGAACATTTCTTTTGATGGTTTTCCAGGGAAAGGCAACGACCCTTCATCTGTCTGAGTGTCAACTGTGTATTCATACGAGTAGACGTTGACTCGCTGGCTGTGGAGGTGATAGGCAGAGATATAGTTCTTGCGTGTTCATATCGTAATACATTTTAGGTTTTGATCCTTGAAACTTTGCATAAAAGTAGCCCTGGGATTCCTCCTGTGGCCTAAATCAAAACATCTGAATTCGGAGTCAATTTCTATTCAAACATTTTCAGGAGAAGGGAGCGACCCTACCTGTTTCTCTGAGCTTCCATTGTCCAGTCGCTGGCATAATAGTCGACGGCAGAGAGTGACTGAGCAGAAAGATAGGGTTCGCAAATTAATATCTCATCAAATATTATGCTGACGACATTCAAATTTGTCATAGAAAGAGGCCTAGGGTTCTTCTAACAACAAGTGTTAAAGTTACTGAGTTTGGAGAACATTTCTTTTGATGGTTTTCCAGGGAAAGGCAACGAACCTTCATCTGTCTGAGTGTCAACTGTGTATTCATACGAGTAGACGTTGACTCGCTGGCTGTGGAGGTGATAGGCAGAGATATAGTTCTTGCGTGTTCATATCGTAATACATTTTAGGTTTTGATCCTTGAAACTGTGCATAAAAGTAGCCCTGGGATTCCTCCTGTGGCCTAAATCAAAACATCTGAATTCGGAGTCAATTTCTATTCAAACATTTTCAGGAGAAGGGAGCGACCCTACCTGTTTCTCTGAGCTGCCATTGTCCAGTCGCTGGCACAATGGTCGACGGCAGAGAGTGACTGAGCAGAAAGATAGGGTTCGCAAATTAATATCTCATCAAATATTATGCTGACGACATTCAAATTTGTCCTAGAAAGAGGCCTAGGGTTCTTCTAACAACAAGTGTTAAAGTTACTGAGTTTGGAGAACATTTCTTTTGATGGTTTTCCAGGGAAAGGCAACGACCCTTCATCTGTCTGAGTGTCAACTGTGTATTCATACGAGTAGACGTTGACTCGCTGGCTGTGGAGGTGATAGGCAGAGATATAGTTCTTGCGTGTTCATATCGTAATACATTTTAGGTTTTGATCCTTGAAACTTTGCATAAAAGTAGCCCTGGGATTCCTCCTGTGGCCTAAATCAAAACATCTGAATTCGGAGTCAATTTCTATTCAAACATTTTCAGGAGAAGGGAGCGACCCTACCTGTTTCTCTGAGCTTCCATTGTCCAGTCGCTGGCACAATGGTCGAGGGCAGAGAGTGACTGAGCAGAAAGATAGGGTTCGCAAATTAATATCTCATTAAATATTATGCTGACGACATTCAAATTTGTCCTAGAAAGAGGCCTAAGGTTCTTCTAACAACAAGTGTTAAAGTTACTGAGTTTGGAGAACATTTCTTTTGATGGTTTTCCAGGGAAAGGCAACGACCCTTCATCTGTCTGAGTGTCAACTGTGTATTCATACGAGTAGACGTTGACTCCCTGGCTGTGGAGGTGATAGGCAGAGATATAGTTCTTGCGTGTTCATATCGTAATACATTTTAGGTTTTGATTCTTGAAACTTTGCATAAAAGTAGCCCTGGGATTCCTCCTGTGGCCTAAATCAAAACATCTGAATTCGGAGTCAATTTCTATTCAAACATTTTCAGGAGAAGGGAGCGACCCTACCTTTTTCTCTGAGCTTCCATTGTCCAGTCGCTGGCATAATAGTCGACGGCAGAGAGTGGCTGAGCAGAAAGATAGGGTTCGCAAATTAATATCTCATTAAATATTATGCTGATGACATTCAAATTTGTCCTAGAAAGAGGCCTAGGGTTCTTCTAACAACAAGTGTTAAAGTTACTGAGTTTGGAGAACATTTCTTTTGATGGTTTTCCAGGGAAAGGCAACGACCCTTCATCTGTCTGAGTGTCAACTGTGTATTCATACGAGTAGACGTTGACTCGCTTGCTGTGGAGGTGATAGGCAGAGATATAGTTCTTGCGTGTTCATATCGTAATACATTTTAGGTTTTGATCCTTGAAACTTTGCATAAAAGTAGCCCTGGGATTCCTCCTGTGGCCTAAATCAAAACATCTGAATTCGGAGTCAACTTCTATTCAAACATTTTTAGGAGAAGGGAGCGACCCTACCTTTTTCTCTGAGCTTCCATTGTCCAGTCGCTGGCATAATAGTCGACGGCAGAGAGTGACTGAGCAGAAAGATAGGGTTCGCAAATTATTATCTCATTAAATATTATGCTGACGACATTCAAATTTGGCCTAGAAAGAGGCCTAGGGTTCTTCTAACAACAAGTGTTAAAGTTACTGAGTTTGGAGAACATTTCTTTCGATGGTTTTCCAGGGAAAGGCAACGACCCTTCATCTGTCTGAGTGTCAACTGTATAATCATACGAGTAGACGTTGACTCGCTGGCTGTGGAGGTGATAGGCAGAGATATAGTTCTTGCGTGTTCATATCGTAATACATTTTAGGTTTTGATCCTTGAAACTTTGCATAAAAGTAGCCCTGGGATTCCTCCTGTGGCCTAAATCAAAACATCTGAATTCGGAGTCAATTTCTATTCAAACATTTTCAGGAGAAGGGAGCGACCCTACCTGTTTCTCTGAGCTGCCATTGTCCAGTCGCTGGCACAATGGTCGACGGCAGAGAGTGACTGAGCAGAAAGATAGGGTTCGCAAATTAATATCGCATTAAATATTATGCTGACGACATTCAAATTTGTCCTAGAAAGAGGCCTAGGGTTCTTCTAACAACAAGTGTTAAAGTTACTGAGTTTGGAGAACATTTCATTTGATGGTTTTCCAGGGAAAGGCAACGACCCTTCATCTGTCTGAGTGTCAACTGTGTATTCATACGAGTAGACGTTGACTCGCTGGCTGTGGAGGTGATAGGCAGAGATATAGTTCTTGCGTGTTCATATCGTAATACATTTTAGGTTTTGATCCTTGAAACTTTGCATAAAAGTAGCCCTGGGATTCCTCCTGTGGCCTAAATCAAAACATCTGAATTCGGAGTCAATTTCTATTCAAACATTTTCAGGAGAAGGGAGCGACCCTACCTGTTTCTCTGACCTTCCATTGTCCAGTCGCTGGCACAATGGTCGACGGCAGAGAGTGACTGAGCAGAAAGATAGGGTTCGCAAATTAATATCTCATTAAATATTATGCTGACGACATTCAAATTTGTCCTAGAAAGAGGCCTAAGGTTCTTCTAACAACAAGTGTTAAAGTTACTGAGTTTGGAGAACATTTCTTTTGATGGTTTTCCAGGGAAAGGCAACGACCCTTCATCTGTCTGAGTGTCAACTGTGTATTCATACGAGTAGACGTTGACTCCCTGGCTGTGGAGGTGATAGGCAGAGATATAGTTCTTGCGTGTTCATATCGTAATACATTTTAGGTTTTGATTCTTGAAACTTTGCATAAAAGTAGCCCTGGGATTCCTCCTGTGGCCTAAATCAAAACATCTGAATTCGGAGTCAATTTCTATTCAAACATTTTCAGGAGAAGGGAGCGACCCTACCTTTTTCTCTGAGCTTCCATTGTCCAGTCGCTGGCATAATAGTCGACGGCAGAGAGTGGCTGAGCAGAAAGATAGGGTTCGCAAATTAATATCTCATTAAATATTATGCTGACGACATTCAAATTTGTCCTAGAAAGAGGCCTAGGGTTCTTCTAACAACAAGTGTTAAAGTTACTGAGTTTGGAGAACATTTCTTTTGATGGTTTTCCAGGGAAAGGCAACGACCCTTCATCTGTCTGAGTGTCAACTGTGTATTCATACGAGTAGACGTTGACTCGCTGGCTGTGGAGGTGATAGGCAGAGATATAGTTCTTGCGTGTTCATATCGTAATACATTTTAGGTTTTGATCCTTGAAACTTTGCATAGAAGTAGCCCTGGGATTCCTCCTGTGGCCTAAATCAAAACATCTGAATTCGGAGTCAATTTCTATTCAAACATTTTCAGGAGAAGGGAGCGACCCTACCTGTTTCTCTGAGCTGCCATTGTCCAGTCGCTGGCACAATGGTCGACGGCAGAGAGTGACTGAGCAGAAAGATAGGGTTCGCAAATTAATATCTCATCAAATATTATGCTGACGACATTCAAATTTGTCATAGAAAGAGGCCTAGGGTTCTTCTAACAACAAGTGTTAAAGTTACTGAGTTTGGAGAACATTTCTTTTGATGGTTTTCCAGGGAAAGGCAACGAACCTTCATCTGTCTGAGTGTCAACTGTGTATTCATACGAGTAGACGTTGACTCGCTGGCTGTGGAGGTGATAGGCAGAGATATAGTTCTTGCGTGTTCATATCGTAATACATTTTAGGTTTTGATCCTTGAAACTTTGCATAAAAGTAGCCCTGGGATTCCTCCTGTGGCCTAAATCAAAACATCTGAATTCGGAGTCAATTTCTATTCAAACATTTTCAGGAGAAGGGAGCGACCCTACCTGTTTCTCTGAGCTGCCATTGTCCAGTCGCTGGCACAATGGTCGACGGCAGAGAGTGACTGAGCAGAAAGATAGGGTTCGCAAATTAATATCTCATCAAATATTATGCTGACGACATTCAAATTTGTCATAGAAAGAGGCCTAGGGTTCTTCTAACAACAAGTGTTAAAGTTACTGAGTTTGGAGAACATTTCTTTTGATGGTTTTCCAGGGAAAGGCAACGAACCTTCATCTGTCTGAGTGTCAACTGTGTATTCATACGAGTAGACGTTGACTCGCTGGCTGTGGAGGTGATAGGCAGAGATATAGTTCTTGCGTGTTCATATCGTAATACATTTTAGGTTTTGATCCTTGAAACTTTGCATAAAAGTAGCCCTGGGATTCCTCCTGTGGCCTAAATCAAAACATCTGAATTCGGAGTCAATTTCTATTCAAACATTTTCAGGAGAAGGGAGCGACCCTACCTGTTTCTCTGAGCTGCCATTGTCCAGTCGCTGGCACAATGGTCGACGGCAGAGAGTGACTGAGCAGAAAGATAGGGTTTGCAAATTAATATCTCATCAAATATTATGCTGACGACATTCAAATTTGTCCTAGAAAGAGG
Organism: Luidia sarsii; assembly: GCA_949987565.1. Taxonomy (NCBI): domain Eukaryota; kingdom Metazoa; phylum Echinodermata; class Asteroidea; order Paxillosida; family Luidiidae; genus Luidia; species Luidia sarsii. The sequence continues at coordinate 24,401,259 of OX465104.1, read as the reverse complement.
CCTAGGGTTCTTCTAACAACAAGTGTTAAAGTTACTGAGTTTGGAGAACATTTCTTTTGATGGTTTTCCAGGGAAAGGCAACGACCCTTTATCTGTCTGAGTGTCAACTGTGTATTCATACGAGTAGACGTTGACTCGCTGGCTGTGGAGGTGATAGGCAGAGATATAGTTCTTGCGTGTTCATATCGTAATACATTTTAGGTTTTGATCCTTGAAACTTTGCATAAAAGTAGCCCTGGGATTCCTCCTGTGGCCTAAATCAAAACATCTGAATTCGGAGTCAATTTCTATTCAAACATTTTCAGGAGAAGGGAGCGACCCTACCTGTTTCTCTGAGCTGCCATTGTCCAGTCGCTGGCACAATGGTCGACGGCAGAGAGTGACTGAGCAGAAAGATAGGGTTCGCAAATTAATATCGCATTAAATATTATGCTGACGACATTCAAATTTGTCCTAGAAAGAGGCCTAGGGTTCTTCTAACAACAAGTGTTAAAGTTACTGAGTTTGGAGAACATTTCATTTGATGGTTTTCCAGGGAAAGGCAACGACCCTTCATCTGTCTGAGTGTCAACTGTGTATTCATACGAGTAGACGTTGACTCGCTGGCTGTGGAGGTGATAGGCAGAGATATAGTTCTTGCGTGTTCATATCGTAATACATTTTAGGTTTTGATCCTTGAAACTTTGCATAAAAGTAGCCCTGGGATTCCTCCTGTGGCCTAAATCAAAACATCTGAATTCGGAGTCAATTTCTATTCAAACATTTTCAGGAGAAGGGAGCGACCCTACCTGTTTCTCTGAGCTTCCATTGTCCAGTCGCTGGCACAATGGTCGACGGCAGAGAGTGACTGAGCAGAAAGATAGGGTTCGCAAATTAATATCTCATTAAATATTATGCTGACGACATTCAAATTTGTCCTAGAAAGAGGCCTAAGGTTCTTCTAACAACAAGTGTTAAAGTTACTGAGTTTGGAGAACATTTCTTTTGATGGTTTTCCAGGGAAAGGCAACGACCCTTCATCTGTCTGAGTGTCAACTGTGTATTCATACGAGTAGACGTTGACTCCCTGGCTGTGGAGGTGATAGGCAGAGATATAGTTCTTGCGTGTTCATATCGTAATACATTTTAGGTTTTGATTCTTGAAACTTTGCATAAAAGTAGCCCTGGGATTCCTCCTGTGGCCTAAATCAAAACATCTGAATTCGGAGTCAATTTCTATTCAAACATTTTCAGGAGAAGGGAGCGACCCTACCTTTTTCTCTGAGCTTCCATTGTCCAGTCGCTGGCATAATAGTCGACGGCAGAGAGTGGCTGAGCAGAAAGATAGGGTTCGCAAATTAATATCTCATTAAATATTATGCTGACGACATTCAAATTTGTCCTAGAAAGAGGCCTAGGGTTCTTCTAACAACAAGTGTTAAAGTTACTGAGTTTGGAGAACATTTCTTTTGATGGTTTTCCAGGGAAAGGCAACGACCCTTCATCTGTCTGAGTGTCAACTGTGTATTCATACGAGTAGACGTTGACTCGCTGGCTGTGGAGGTGATAGGCAGAGATATAGTTCTTGCGTGTTCATATCGTAATACATTTTAGGTTTTGATCCTTGAAACTTTGCATAAAAGTAGCCCTGGGATTCCTCCTGTGGCCTAAATCAAAACATCTGAATTCGGAGTCAATTTCTATTCAAACATTTTCAGGAGAAGGGAGCGACCCTACCTGTTTCTCTGAGCTTCCATTGTCCAGTCGCTGGCATAATAGTCGACGGCAGAGAGTGACTGAGCAGAAAGATAGGGTTCGCAAATTAATATCTCATCAAATATTATGCTGACGACATTCAAATTTGTCATAGAAAGAGGCCTAGGGTTCTTCTAACAACAAGTGTTAAAGTTACTGAGTTTGGAGAACATTTCTTTTGATGGTTTTCCAGGGAAAGGCAACGAACCTTCATCTGTCTGAGTGTCAACTGTGTATTCATACGAGTAGACGTTGACTCGCTGGCTGTGGAGGTGATAGGCAGAGATATAGTTCTTGCGTGTTCATATCGTAATACATTTTAGGTTTTGATCCTTGAAACTTTGCATAAAAGTAGCCCTGGGATTCCTCCTGTGGCCTAAATCAAAACATCTGAATTCGGAGTCAATTTCTATTCAAACATTTTCAGGAGAAGGGAGCGACCCTACCTGTTTCTCTGAGCTGCCATTGTCCAGTCGCTGGCACAATGGTCGACGGCAGAGAGTGACTGAGCAGAAAGATAGGGTTCGCAAATTAATATCGCATTAAATATTATGCTGACGACATTCAAATTTGTCCTAGAAAGAGGCCTAGGGTTCTTCTAACAACAAGTGTTAAAGTTACTGAGTTTGGAGAACATTTCATTTGATGGTTTTCCAGGGAAAGGCAACGACCCTTCATCTGTCTGAGTGTCAACTGTGTATTCATACGAGTAGACGTTGACTCGCTGGCTGTGGAGGTGATAGGCAGAGATATAGTTCTTGCGTGTTCATATCGTAATACATTTTAGGTTTTGATCCTTGAAACTTTGCATAAAAGTAGCCCTGGGATTCCTCCTGTGGCCTAAATCAAAACATCTGAAATCGGAGTCAATTTCTATTCAAACATTTTCAGGAGAAGGGAGCGACCCTACCTGTTTCTCTGAGCTTCCATTGTCCAGTCGCTGGCACAATGGTCGACGGCAGAGAGTGACTGAGCAGAAAGATAGGGTTCGCAAATTAATATCTCATTAAATATTATGCTGACGACATTCAAATTTGTCCTAGAAAGAGGCCTAAGGTTCTTCTAACAACAAGTGTTAAAGTTACTGAGTTTGGAGAACATTTCTTTTGATGGTTTTCCAGGGAAAGGCAACGACCCTTCATCTGTCTGAGTGTCAACTGTGTATTCATACGAGTAGACGTTGACTCGCTGGCTGTGGAGGTGATAGGCAGAGATATAGTTCTTGCGTGTTCATATCGTAATACATTTTAGGTTTTGATCCTTGAAACTTTGCATAAAAGTAGCCCTGGGATTCCTCCTGTGGCCTAAATCAAAACATCTGAATTCGGAGTCAATTTCTATTCAAACATTTTCAGGAGAAGGGAGCGACCCTACCTGTTTCTCTGAGCTTCCATTGTCCAGTCGCTGGCATAATAGTCGACGGCAGAGAGTGACTGAGCAGAAAGATAGGGTTCGCAAATTAATATCTCATCAAATATTATGCTGACGACATTCAAATTTGTCATAGAAAGAGGCCTAGGGTTCTTCTAACAACAAGTGTTAAAGTTACTGAGTTTGGAGAACATTTCTTTTGATGGTTTTCCAGGGAAAGGCAACGAACCTTCATCTGTCTGAGTGTCAACTGTGTATTCATACGAGTAGACGTTGACTCGCTGGCTGTGGAGGTGATAGGCAGAGATATAGTTCTTGCGTGTTCATATCGTAATACATTTTAGGTTTTGATCCTTGAAACTGTGCATAAAAGTAGCCCTGGGATTCCTCCTGTGGCCTAAATCAAAACATCTGAATTCGGAGTCAATTTCTATTCAAACATTTTCAGGAGAAGGGAGCGACCCTACCTGTTTCTCTGAGCTGCCATTGTCCAGTCGCTGGCACAATGGTCGACGGCAGAGAGTGACTGAGCAGAAAGATAGGGTTCGCAAATTAATATCTCATCAAATATTATGCTGACGACATTCAAATTTGTCCTAGAAAGAGGCCTAGGGTTCTTCTAACAACAAGTGTTAAAGTTACTGAGTTTGGAGAACATTTCTTTTGATGGTTTTCCAGGGAAAGGCAACGACCCTTCATCTGTCTGAGTGTCAACTGTGTATTCATACGAGTAGACGTTGACTCGCTGGCTGTGGAGGTGATAGGCAGAGATATAGTTCTTGCGTGTTCATATCGTAATACATTTTAGGTTTTGATCCTTGAAACTTTGCATAAAAGTAGCCCTGGGATTCCTCCTGTGGCCTAAATCAAAACATCTGAATTCGGAGTCAATTTCTATTCAAACATTTTCAGGAGAAGGGAGCGACCCTACCTGTTTCTCTGAGCTTCCATTGTCCAGTCGCTGGCATAATAGTCGACGGCAGAGAGTGACTGAGCAGAAAGATAGGGTTCGCAAATTAATATCGCATTAAATATTATGCTGACGACATTCAAATTTGTCCTAGAAAGAGGCCTAGGGTTCTTCTAACAACAAGTGTTAAAGTTACTGAGTTTGGAGAACATTTCATTTGATGGTTTTCCAGGGAAAGGCAACGACCCTTCATCTGTCTGAGTGTCAACTGTGTATTCATACGAGTAGACGTTGACTCGCTGGCTGTGGAGGTGATAGGCAGAGATATAGTTCTTGCGTGTTCATATCGTAATACATTTTAGGTTTTGATCCTTGAAACTTTGCATAAAAGTAGCCCTGGGATTCCTCCTGTGGCCTAAATCAAAACATCTGAAATCGGAGTCAATTTCTATTCAAACATTTTCAGGAGAAGGGAGCGACCCTACCTGTTTCTCTGAGCTTCCATTGTCCAGTCGCTGGCACAATGGTCGACGGCAGAGAGTGACTGAGCAGAAAGATAGGGTTCGCAAATTAATATCTCATTAAATATTATGCTGACGACATTCAAATTTGTCCTAGAAAGAGGCCTAAGGTTCTTCTAACAACAAGTGTTAAAGTTACTGAGTTTGGAGAACATTTCTTTTGATGGTTTTCCAGGGAAAGGCAACGACCCTTCATCTGTCTGAGTGTCAACTGTGTATTCATACGAGTAGACGTTGACTCGCTGGCTGTGGAGGTGATAGGCAGAGATATAGTTCTTGCGTGTTCATATCGTAATACATTTTAGGTTTTGATCCTTGAAACTTTGCATAAAAGTAGCCCTGGGATTCCTCCTGTGGCCTAAATCAAAACATCTGAATTCGGAGTCAATTTCTATTCAAACATTTTCAGGAGAAGGGAGCGACCCTACCTGTTTCTCTGAGCTTCCATTGTCCAGTCGCTGGCATAATAGTCGACGGCAGAGAGTGACTGAGCAGAAAGATAGGGTTCGCAAATTAATATCTCATCAAATATTATGCTGACGACATTCAAATTTGTCATAGAAAGAGGCCTAGGGTTCTTCTAACAACAAGTGTTAAAGTTACTGAGTTTGGAGAACATTTCTTTTGATGGTTTTCCAGGGAAAGGCAACGAACCTTCATCTGTCTGAGTGTCAACTGTGTATTCATACGAGTAGACGTTGACTCGCTGGCTGTGGAGGTGATAGGCAGAGATATAGTTCTTGCGTGTTCATATCGTAATACATTTTAGGTTTTGATCCTTGAAACTGTGCATAAAAGTAGCCCTGGGATTCCTCCTGTGGCCTAAATCAAAACATCTGAATTCGGAGTCAATTTCTATTCAAACATTTTCAGGAGAAGGGAGCGACCCTACCTGTTTCTCTGAGCTGCCATTGTCCAGTCGCTGGCACAATGGTCGACGGCAGAGAGTGACTGAGCAGAAAGATAGGGTTCGCAAATTAATATCTCATCAAATATTATGCTGACGACATTCAAATTTGTCCTAGAAAGAGGCCTAGGGTTCTTCTAACAACAAGTGTTAAAGTTACTGAGTTTGGAGAACATTTCTTTTGATGGTTTTCCAGGGAAAGGCAACGACCCTTCATCTGTCTGAGTGTCAACTGTGTATTCATACGAGTAGACGTTGACTCGCTGGCTGTGGAGGTGATAGGCAGAGATATAGTTCTTGCGTGTTCATATCGTAATACATTTTAGGTTTTGATCCTTGAAACTTTGCATAAAAGTAGCCCTGGGATTCCTCCTGTGGCCTAAATCAAAACATCTGAATTCGGAGTCAATTTCTATTCAAACATTTTCAGGAGAAGGGAGCGACCCTACCTGTTTCTCTGAGCTTCCATTGTCCAGTCGCTGGCACAATGGTCGAGGGCAGAGAGTGACTGAGCAGAAAGATAGGGTTCGCAAATTAATATCTCATTAAATATTATGCTGACGACATTCAAATTTGTCCTAGAAAGAGGCCTAAGGTTCTTCTAACAACAAGTGTTAAAGTTACTGAGTTTGGAGAACATTTCTTTTGATGGTTTTCCAGGGAAAGGCAACGACCCTTCATCTGTCTGAGTGTCAACTGTGTATTCATACGAGTAGACGTTGACTCCCTGGCTGTGGAGGTGATAGGCAGAGATATAGTTCTTGCGTGTTCATATCGTAATACATTTTAGGTTTTGATTCTTGAAACTTTGCATAAAAGTAGCCCTGGGATTCCTCCTGTGGCCTAAATCAAAACATCTGAATTCGGAGTCAATTTCTATTCAAACATTTTCAGGAGAAGGGAGCGACCCTACCTTTTTCTCTGAGCTTCCATTGTCCAGTCGCTGGCATAATAGTCGACGGCAGAGAGTGGCTGAGCAGAAAGATAGGGTTCGCAAATTAATATCTCATTAAATATTATGCTGACGACATTCAAATTTGTCCTAGAAAGAGGCCTAGGGTTCTTCTAACAACAAGTGTTAAAGTTACTGAGTTTGGAGAACATTTCTTTTGATGGTTTTCCAGGGAAAGGCAACGACCCTTCATCTGTCTGAGTGTCAACTGTGTATTCATACGAGTAGACGTTGACTCGCTGGCTGTGGAGGTGATAGGCAGAGATATAGTTCTTGCGTGTTCATATCGTAATACATTTTAGGTTTTGATCCTTGAAACTTTGCATAAAAGTAGCCCTGGGATTCCTCCTGTGGCCTAAATCAAAACATCTGAATTCGGAGTCAATTTCTATTCAAACATTTTCAGGAGAAGGGAGCGACCCTACCTGTTTCTCTGAGCTTCCATTGTCCAGTCGCTGGCATAATAGTCGACGGCAGAGAGTGGCTGAGCAGAAAGATAGGGTTCGCAAATTAATATCTCATTAAATATTATGCTGACGACATTCAAATTTGTCCTAGAAAGAGGCCTAGGGTTCTTCTAACAACAAGTGTTAAAGTTACTGAGTTTGGAGAACATTTCTTTTGATGGTTTTCCAGGGAAAGGCAACGACCCTTCATCTGTCTGAGTGTCAACTGTGTATTCATACGAGTAGACGTTGACTCGCTGGCTTTTTAGGTGTTAGGCAGAGATATAGTCCTTGCGTGTTCATATCGTAATACATTTTAGGTTTTGATCCTTGAAACTTTGCATAAAAGTAGCCCTCGGATTCCTCCGGTGGTTTAAATCAAAACATCTGAATTCGGAGTCAATTTCTGTTCAAACATTTTCAGGAGAAGGGAGCGACCCTACCTGTTTCTCTGAGCTGCCATTGTCTAGTCGCTGGCACAATGGTCGACGGCAGAGAGTGACTGAGCAGAAAGATAGGGTTCGCAAATTAATATCTCATTAAATATTATGCTGATGACATTCAAATTTGTCCTAGAAAGAGGCCTAGGGTTCTTCTAACAACAAGTGTTAAAGTTACTGAGTTTGGAGAACATTTCTTTTGATGGTTTTCCAGGGAAAGGCAACGACCCTTCATCTGTCTGAGTGTCAACTGTGTATTCATACGAGTAGACGTTGACTCGCTTGCTGTGGAGGTGATAGGCAGAGATATAGTTCTTGCGTGTTCATATCGTAATACATTTTAGGTTTTGATCCTTGAAACTTTGCATACAAGTAGCCCTGGGATTCCTCCTGTGGCCTAAATCAAAACATCTGAATTCGGAGTCAACTTCTATTCAAACATTTTTAGGAGAAGGGAGCGACCCTACCTTTTTCTCTGAGCTTCCATTGTCCAGTCGCTGGCATAATAGTCGACGGCAGAGAGTGACTGAGCAGAAAGATAGGGTTCGCAAATTATTATCTCATTAAATATTATGCTGACGACATTCAAATTTGGCCTAGAAAGAGGCCTAGGGTTCTTCTAACAACAAGTGTTAAAGTTACTGAGTTTGGAGAACATTTCTTTCGATGGTTTTCCAGGGAAAGGCAACGACCCTTCATCTGTCTGAGTGTCAACTGTATAATCATACGAGTAGACGTTGACTCGCTGGCTGTGGAGGTGATAGGCAGAGATATAGTTCTTGCGTGTTCATATCGTAATACATTTTAGGTTTTGATCCTTGAAACTTGGCATGAAAGTAGCCCTGGGATTCCTCCAGTGGGCTGAGTGAAAACATCTCAATTCGGAGTCAATTTTTATTCAAACATTTTCAGGAGAAGGGAGCGACCCTACCTGTTTCTCTGAGCTGCCATTGTCCAGTCGCTGGCACAATGGTCGACGGCAGAGAGTGACTGAGCAGAAAGATAGGGTTCGCAAATTAATATCTCATTAAATATTATGCTGACGACATTCAAATTTGGCCTAGTAAGAGGCCTAGGGTTCTTCTAACAACAAGTGTTAAAGTTACTGAGTTTGGAGAACATTTCTTTCGATGGTTTTCCAAGGAAAGGCAACGACCCTTCATCTGTCTGAGTGTCAACTGTGTATTCATACGAGTAGACGTTGATTTGCTGGCTGTGGAGGTGATAGGCAGAGATATAGTTCTTGCGTGTTCATATCGTAATACATTTTAGGTTTTGATCCTTGAAACTTTGCATAAAAGTAGCCCTGGGATTCCTCCTGTGGCCTAAATCAAAACATCTGAATTCGGAGTCAACTTCTATTCAAACAATTTTAGGAGAAGGGAGCGACCCTACCTTTTTCTCTGAGCTTCCATTGTCCAGTCGCTGGCATAATAGTCGACGGCAGAGAGTGACTGAGCAGAAAGATAGGGTTCGCAAATTAATATCTCATTAAATATTATGCTGACGACATTCAAATTTGTCCTAGAAAGAGGCCTAGGGTTCTCCTAACAACAAGTGTTAAAGTTACTGAGTTTGGAGAACATTTCTTTTGATGGTTTTCCAGGGAAAGGCAACGACCCTTCATCTGTCTGAGTGTCAACTGTGTATTCATACGAGTAGACGTTGACTCGCTGTCTGTGGAGGTGATAGGCAGAGATATAGTTCTTGCGTGTTCATATCGTAATACATTTTAGGTTTTGATCCTTGAAACTTTGCATAAAAATAGCCCTGGGATTCCTCCTGTGGCCTAAATCAAAACATCTGAATTCGGAGTCAATTTCTATTCAAACATTTTTAGGAGAAGGGAGCGACCCTACCTGTTTCTCTGAGCTGCCATTGTCCAGTCGCTGGCACAATGGTCGACGGCAGAGAGTGACTGAGCAGAAAGATAGGGTTCGCAAATTAATATCTCATTAAATATTATGCTGACGACATTCAAATTTGTCCTAGAAAGAGGCCTAGGGTTCTTCTAACAACAAGTGTTAAAGTTACTGAGTTTGGAGAACATTTCTTTTGATGGTTTTCCAGGGAAAGGCAACGACCCTTCATCTGTCTGAGTGTCAACTGTGTATTCATACGAGTAGACGTTGACTCGCTGGCTGTGGAGGTGATAGGCAGAGATATAGTTCTTGCGTGTTCATATCGTAATACATTTTAGGTTTTGATCCTTGAAACTTTGCATAAAAGTAGCCCTGGGATTCCTCCTGTGGCCTAAATCAAAACATCTGAATTCGGAGTCAATTTCTATTCAAACATTTTCAGGAGAAGGGAGCGACCCTACCTGTTTCTCTGAGCTTCCATTGTCCAGTCGCTGGCACAATGGTCGACGGCAGAGAGTGACTGAGCAGAAAGATAGGGTTCGCAAATTAATATCTCATTAAATATTATGCTGACGACATTCAAATTTGTCCTAGAAAGAGGCCTAAGGTTCTTCTAACAACAAGTGTTAAAGTTACTGAGTTTGGAGAACATTTCTTTTGATGGTTTTCCAGGGAAAGGCAACGACCCTTCATCTGTCTGAGTGTCAACTGTGTATTCATACGAGTAGACGTTGACTCCCTGGCTGTGGAGGTGATAGGCAGAGATATAGTTCTTGCGTGTTCATATCGTAATACATTTTAGGTTTTGATTCTTGAAACTTTGCATAAAAGTAGCCCTGGGATTCCTCCTGTGGCCTAAATCAAAACATCTGAATTCGGAGTCAATTTCTATTCAAACATTTTCAGGAGAAGGGAGCGACCCTACCTTTTTCTCTGAGCTTCCATTGTCCAGTCGCTGGCATAATAGTCGACGGCAGAGAGTGGCTGAGCAGAAAGATAGGGTTCGCAAATTAATATCTCATTAAATATTATGCTGACGACATTCAAATTTGTCCTAGAAAGAGGCCTAGGGTTCTTCTAACAACAAGTGTTAAAGTTACTGAGTTTGGAGAACATTTCTTTTGATGGTTTTCCAGGGAAAGGCAACGACCCTTCATCTGTCTGAGTGTCAACTGTGTATTCATACGAGTAGACGTTGACTCGCTGGCTGTGGAGGTGATAGGCAGAGATATAGTTCTTGCGTGTTCATATCGTAATACATTTTAGGTTTTGATCCTTGAAACTTTGCATAAAAGTAGCCCTGGGATTCCTCCTGTGGCCTAAATCAAAACATCTGAATTCGGAGTCAATTTCTATTCAAACATTTTCAGGAGAAGGGAGCGACCCTACCTGTTTCTCTGAGCTTCCATTGTCCAGTCGCTGGCATAATAGTCGACGGCAGAGAGTGACTGAGCAGAAAGATAGGGTTCGCAAATTAATATCTCATCAAATATTATGCTGACGACATTCAAATTTGTCATAGAAAGAGGCCTAGGGTTCTTCTAACAACAAGTGTTAAAGTTACTGAGTTTGGAGAACATTTCTTTTGATGGTTTTCCAGGGAAAGGCAACGAACCTTCATCTGTCTGAGTGTCAACTGTGTATTCATACGAGTAGACGTTGACTCGCTGGCTGTGGAGGTGATAGGCAGAGATATAGTTCTTGCGTGTTCATATCGTAATACATTTTAGGTTTTGATCCTTGAAACTTTGCATAAAAGTAGCCCTGGGATTCCTCCTGTGGCCTAAATCAAAACATCTGAATTCGGAGTCAATTTCTATTCAAACATTTTCAGGAGAAGGGAGCGACCCTACCTGTTTCTCTGAGCTGCCATTGTCCAGTCGCTGGCACAATGGTCGACGGCAGAGAGTGACTGAGCAGAAAGATAGGGTTCGCAAATTAATATCGCATTAAATATTATGCTGACGACATTCAAATTTGTCCTAGAAAGAGGCCTAGGGTTCTTCTAACAACAAGTGTTAAAGTTACTGAGTTTGGAGAACATTTCATTTGATGGTTTTCCAGGGAAAGGCAACGACCCTTCATCTGTCTGAGTGTCAACTGTGTATTCATACGAGTAGACGTTGACTCGCTGGCTGTGGAGGTGATAGGCAGAGATATAGTTCTTGCGTGTTCATATCGTAATACATTTTAGGTTTTGATCCTTGAAACTTTGCATAAAAGTAGCCCTGGGATTCCTCCTGTGGCCTAAATCAAAACATCTGAAATCGGAGTCAATTTCTATTCAAACATTTTCAGGAGAAGGGAGCGACCCTACCTGTTTCTCTGAGCTTCCATTGTCCAGTCGCTGGCACAATGGTCGACGGCAGAGAGTGACTGAGCAGAAAGATAGGGTTCGCAAATTAATATCTCATTAAATATTATGCTGACGACATTCAAATTTGTCCTAGAAAGAGGCCTAAGGTTCTTCTAACAACAAGTGTTAAAGTTACTGAGTTTGGAGAACATTTCTTTTGATGGTTTTCCAGGGAAAGGCAACGACCCTTCATCTGTCTGAGTGTCAACTGTGTATTCATACGAGTAGACGTTGACTCGCTGGCTGTGGAGGTGATAGGCAGAGATATAGTTCTTGCGTGTTCATATCGTAATACATTTTAGGTTTTGATCCTTGAAACTTTGCATAAAAGTAGCCCTGGGATTCCTCCTGTGGCCTAAATCAAAACATCTGAATTCGGAGTCAATTTCTATTCAAACATTTTCAGGAGAAGGGAGCGACCCTACCTGTTTCTCTGAGCTTCCATTGTCCAGTCGCTGGCATAATAGTCGACGGCAGAGAGTGACTGAGCAGAAAGATAGGGTTCGCAAATTAATATCTCATCAAATATTATGCTGACGACATTCAAATTTGTCATAGAAAGAGGCCTAGGGTTCTTCTAACAACAAGTGTTAAAGTTACTGAGTTTGGAGAACATTTCTTTTGATGGTTTTCCAGGGAAAGGCAACGAACCTTCATCTGTCTGAGTGTCAACTGTGTATTCATACGAGTAGACGTTGACTCGCTGGCTGTGGAGGTGATAGGCAGAGATATAGTTCTTGCGTGTTCATATCGTAATACATTTTAGGTTTTGATCCTTGAAACTGTGCATAAAAGTAGCCCTGGGATTCCTCCTGTGGCCTAAATCAAAACATCTGAATTCGGAGTCAATTTCTATTCAAACATTTTCAGGAGAAGGGAGCGACCCTACCTGTTTCTCTGAGCTGCCATTGTCCAGTCGCTGGCACAATGGTCGACGGCAGAGAGTGACTGAGCAGAAAGATAGGGTTCGCAAATTAATATCTCATCAAATATTATGCTGACGACATTCAAATTTGTCCTAGAAAGAGGCCTAGGGTTCTTCTAACAACAAGTGTTAAAGTTACTGAGTTTGGAGAACATTTCTTTTGATGGTTTTCCAGGGAAAGGCAACGACCCTTCATCTGTCTGAGTGTCAACTGTGTATTCATACGAGTAGACGTTGACTCGCTGGCTGTGGAGGTGATAGGCAGAGATATAGTTCTTGCGTGTTCATATCGTAATACATTTTAGGTTTTGATCCTTGAAACTTTGCATAAAAGTAGCCCTGGGATTCCTCCTGTGGCCTAAATCAAAACATCTGAATTCGGAGTCAATTTCTATTCAAACATTTTCAGGAGAAGGGAGCGACCCTACCTGTTTCTCTGAGCTTCCATTGTCCAGTCGCTGGCACAATGGTCGAGGGCAGAGAGTGACTGAGCAGAAAGATAGGGTTCGCAAATTAATATCTCATTAAATATTATGCTGACGACATTCAAATTTGTCCTAGAAAGAGGCCTAAGGTTCTTCTAACAACAAGTGTTAAAGTTACTGAGTTTGGAGAACATTTCTTTTGATGGTTTTCCAGGGAAAGGCAACGACCCTTCATCTGTCTGAGTGTCAACTGTGTATTCATACGAGTAGACGTTGACTCCCTGGCTGTGGAGGTGATAGGCAGAGATATAGTTCTTGCGTGTTCATATCGTAATACATTTTAGGTTTTGATTCTTGAAACTTTGCATAAAAGTAGCCCTGGGATTCCTCCTGTGGCCTAAATCAAAACATCTGAATTCGGAGTCAATTTCTATTCAAACATTTTCAGGAGAAGGGAGCGACCCTACCTTTTTCTCTGAGCTTCCATTGTCCAGTCGCTGGCATAATAGTCGACGGCAGAGAGTGGCTGAGCAGAAAGATAGGGTTCGCAAATTAATATCTCATTAAATATTATGCTGACGACATTCAAATTTGTCCTAGAAAGAGGCCTAGGGTTCTTCTAACAACAAGTGTTAAAGTTACTGAGTTTGGAGAACATTTCTTTTGATGGTTTTCCAGGGAAAGGCAACGACCCTTCATCTGTCTGAGTGTCAACTGTGTATTCATACGAGTAGACGTTGACTCGCTGGCTGTGGAGGTGATAGGCAGAGATATAGTTCTTGCGTGTTCATATCGTAATACATTTTAGGTTTTGATCCTTGAAACTTTGCATAAAAGTAGCCCTGGGATTCCTCCTGTGGCCTAAATCAAAACATCTGAATTCGGAGTCAATTTCTATTCAAACATTTTCAGGAGAAGGGAGCGACCCTACCTGTTTCTCTGAGCTTCCATTGTCCAGTCGCTGGCATAATAGTCGACGGCAGAGAGTGGCTGAGCAGAAAGATAGGGTTCGCAAATTAATATCTCATTAAATATTATGCTGACGACATTCAAATTTGTCCTAGAAAGAGGCCTAGGGTTCTTCTAACAACAAGTGTTAAAGTTACTGAGTTTGGAGAACATTTCTTTTGATGGTTTTCCAGGGAAAGGCAACGACCCTTCATCTGTCTGAGTGTCAACTGTGTATTCATACGAGTAGACGTTGACTCGCTGGCTTTTTAGGTGTTAGGCAGAGATATAGTCCTTGCGTGTTCATATCGTAATACATTTTAGGTTTTGATCCTTGAAACTTTGCATAAAAGTAGCCCTCGGATTCCTCCGGTGGTTTAAATCAAAACATCTGAATTCGGAGTCAATTTCTGTTCAAACATTTTCAGGAGAAGGGAGCGACCCTACCTGTTTCTCTGAGCTGCCATTGTCTAGTCGCTGGCACAATGGTCGACGGCAGAGAGTGACTGAGCAGAAAGATAGGGTTCGCAAATTAATATCTCATTAAATATTATGCTGATGACATTCAAATTTGTCCTAGAAAGAGGCCTAGGGTTCTTCTAACAACAAGTGTTAAAGTTACTGAGTTTGGAGAACATTTCTTTTGATGGTTTTCCAGGGAAAGGCAACGACCCTTCATCTGTCTGAGTGTCAACTGTGTATTCATACGAGTAGACGTTGACTCGCTTGCTGTGGAGGTGATAGGCAGAGATATAGTTCTTGCGTGTTCATATCGTAATACATTTTAGGTTTTGATCCTTGAAACTTTGCATAAAAGTAGCCCTGGGATTCCTCCTGTGGCCTAAATCAAAACATCTGAATTCGGAGTCAACTTCTATTCAAACATTTTTAGGAGAAGGGAGCGACCCTACCTTTTTCTCTGAGCTTCCATTGTCCAGTCGCTGGCATAATAGTCGACGGCAGAGAGTGACTGAGCAGAAAGATAGGGTTCGCAAATTATTATCTCATTAAATATTATGCTGACGACATTCAAATTTGGCCTAGAAAGAGGCCTAGGGTTCTTCTAACAACAAGTGTTAAAGTTACTGAGTTTGGAGAACATTTCTTTCGATGGTTTTCCAGGGAAAGGCAACGACCCTTCATCTGTCTGAGTGTCAACTGTATAATCATACGAGTAGACGTTGACTCGCTGGCTGTGGAGGTGATAGGCAGAGATATAGTTCTTGCGTGTTCATATCGTAATACATTTTAGGTTTTGATCCTTGAAACTTGGCATGAAAGTAGCCCTGGGATTCCTCCAGTGGGCTGAGTGAAAACATCTCAATTCGGAGTCAATTTTTATTCAAACATTTTCAGGAGAAGGGAGCGACCCTACCTGTTTCTCTGAGCTGCCATTGTCCAGTCGCTGGCACAATGGTCGACGGCAGAGAGTGACTGAGCAGAAAGATAGGGTTCGCAAATTAATATCTCATTAAATATTATGCTGACGACATTCAAATTTGGCCTAGTAAGAGGCCTAGGGTTCTTCTAACAACAAGTGTTAAAGTTACTGAGTTTGGAGAACATTTCTTTCGATGGTTTTCCAAGGAAAGGCAACGACCCTTCATCTGTCTGAGTGTCAACTGTGTATTCATACGAGTAGACGTTGATTTGCTGGCTGTGGAGGTGATAGGCAGAGATATAGTTCTTGCGTGTTCATATCGTAATACATTTTAGGTTTTGATCCTTGAAACTTTGCATAAAAGTAGCCCTGGGATTCCTCCTGTGGCCTAAATCAAAACATCTGAATTCGGAGTCAACTTCTATTCAAACAATTTTAGGAGAAGGGAGCGACCCTACCTTTTTCTCTGAGCTTCCATTGTCCAGTCGCTGGCATAATAGTCGACGGCAGAGAGTGACTGAGCAGAAAGATAGGGTTCGCAAATTAATATCTCATTAAATATTATGCTGACGACATTCAAATTTGTCCTAGAAAGAGGCCTAGGGTTCTCCTAACAACAAGTGTTAAAGTTACTGAGTTTGGAGAACATTTCTTTTGATGGTTTTCCAGGGAAAGGCAACGACCCTTCATCTGTCTGAGTGTCAACTGTGTATTCATACGAGTAGACGTTGACTCGCTGTCTGTGGAGGTGATAGGCAGAGATATAGTTCTTGCGTGTTCATATCGTAATACATTTTAGGTTTTGATCCTTGAAACTTTGCATAAAAATAGCCCTGGGATTCCTCCTGTGGCCTAAATCAAAACATCTGAATTCGGAGTCAATTTCTATTCAAACATTTTTAGGAGAAGGGAGCGACCCTACCTGTTTCTCTGAGCTGCCATTGTCCAGTCGCTGGCACAATGGTCGACGGCAGAGAGTGACTGAGCAGAAAGATAGGGTTCGCAAATTAATATCTCATTAAATATTATGCTGACGACATTCAAATTTGTCCTAGAAAGAGGCCTAGGGTTCTTCTAACAACAAGTGTTAAAGTTACTGAGTTTGGAGAACATTTCTTTTGATGGTTTTCCAGGGAAAGGCAACGACCCTTCATCTGTCTGAGTGTCAACTGTGTATTCATACGAGTAGACGTTGACTCGCTGGCTGTGGAGGTGATAGGCAGAGATATAGTTCTTGCGTGTTCATATCGTAATACATTTTAGGTTTTGATCCTTGAAACTTTGCATAAAAGTAGCCCTGGGATTCCTCCTGTGGCCTAAATCAAAACATCTGAATTCGGAGTCAATTTCTATTCAAACATTTTCAGGAGAAGGGAGCGACCCTACCTGTTTCTCTGAGCTTCCATTGTCCAGTCGCTGGCACAATGGTCGACGGCAGAGAGTGACTGAGCAGAAAGATAGGGTTCGCAAATTAATATCTCATTAAATATTATGCTGACGACATTCAAATTTGTCCTAGAAAGAGGCCTAAGGTTCTTCTAACAACAAGTGTTAAAGTTACTGAGTTTGGAGAACATTTCTTTTGATGGTTTTCCAGGGAAAGGCAACGACCCTTCATCTGTCTGAGTGTCAACTGTGTATTCATACGAGTAGACGTTGACTCGCTGTCTGTGGAGGTGATAGGCAGAGATATAGTTCTTGCGTGTTCATATCGTAATACATTTTAGGTTTTGATCCTTGAAACTTTGCATAAAAATAGCCCTGGGATTCCTCCTGTGGCCTAAATCAAAACATCTGAATTCGGAGTCAATTTCTATTCAAACATTTTTAGGAGAAGGGAGCGACCCTACCTGTTTCTCTGAGCTGCCATTGTCCAGTCGCTGGCACAATGGTCGACGGCAGAGAGTGACTGAGCAGAAAGATAGGGTTCGCAAATTAATATCTCATTAAATATTATGCTGACGACATTCAAATTTGTCCTAGAAAGAGGCCTAGGGTTCTTCTAACAACAAGTGTTAAAGTTACTGAGTTTGGAGAACATTTCTTTTGATGGTTTTCCAGGGAAAGGCAACGACCCTTCATCTGTCTGAGTGTCAACTGTGTATTCATACGAGTAGACGTTGACTCGCTGGCTGTGGAGGTGATAGGCAGAGATATAGTTCTTGCGTGTTCATATCGTAATACATTTTAGGTTTTGATCCTTGAAACTTTGCATAAAAGTAGCCCTGGGATTCCTCCTGTGGCCTAAATCAAAACATCTGAATTCGGAGTCAATTTCTATTCAAACATTTTCAGGAGAAGGGAGCAACCCTACCTGTTTCTCTGAGCTTCCATTGTCCAGTCGCTGGCACAATGGTCGACGGCAGAGAGTGACTGAGCAGAAAGATAGGGTTCGCAAATTAATATCTCATTAAATATTATGCTGACGACATTCAAATTTGTCCTAGAAAGAGGCCTAAGGTTCTTCTAACAACAAGTGTTAAAGTTACTGAGTTTGGAGAACATTTCTTTTGATGGTTTTCCAGGGAAAGGCAACGACCCTTCATCTGTCTGAGTGTCAACTGTGTATTCATACGAGTAGACGTTGACTCCCTGGCTGTGGAGGTGATAGGCAGAGATATAGTTCTTGCGTGTTCATATCGTAATACATTTTAGGTTTTGATTCTTGAAACTTTGCATAAAAGTAGCCCTGGGATTCCTCCTGTGGCCTAAATCAAAACATCTGAATTCGGAGTCAATTTCTATTCAAACATTTTCAGGAGAAGGGAGCGACCCTACCTTTTTCTCTGAGCTTCCATTGTCCAGTCGCTGGCATAATAGTCGACGGCAGAGAGTGGCTGAGCAGAAAGATAGGGTTCGCAAATTAATATCTCATTAAATATTATGCTGACGACATTCAAATTTGTCCTAGAAAGAGGCCTAGGGTTCTTCTAACAACAAGTGTTAAAGTTACTGAGTTTGGAGAACATTTCTTTTGATGGTTTTCCAGGGAAAGGCAACGACCCTTCATCTGTCTGAGTGTCAACTGTGTATTCATACGAGTAGACGTTGACTCGCTGGCTGTGGAGGTGATAGGCAGAGATATAGTTCTTGCGTGTTCATATCGTAATACATTTTAGGTTTTGATCCTTGAAACTTTGCATAAAAGTAGCCCTGGGATTCCTCCTGTGGCCTAAATCAAAACATCTGAATTCGGAGTCAATTTCTATTCAAACATTTTCAGGAGAAGGGAGCGACCCTACCTGTTTCTCTGAGCTGCCATTGTCCAGTCGCTGGCACAATGGTCGACGGCAGAGAGTGACTGAGCAGAAAGATAGGGTTCGCAAATTAATATCTCATCAAATATTATGCTGACGACATTCAAATTTGTCCTAGAAAGAGGCCTAGGGTTCTTCTAACAACAAGTGTTAAAGTTACTGAGTTTGGAGAACATTTCTTTTGATGGTTTTCCAGGGAAAGGCAACGATCCTTCATCTGTCTGAGTGTCAACTGTGTATTCATACGAGTAGACGTTGACTCGCTGGCTGTGGAGGTGATAGGCAGAGATATAGTTCTTGCGTGTTCATATCGTAATACATTTTAGGTTTTGATCCTTGAAACTTTGCATAAAAGTAGCCCTGGGATTCCTCCTGTGGCCTAAATCAAAACATCTGAATTCGGAGTCAATTTCTATTCAAACATTTTCAGGAGAAGGGAGCGACCCTACCTGTTTCTCTGAGCTGCCATTGTCCAGTCGCTGGCACAATGGTCGACGGCAGAGAGTGACTGAGCAGAAAGATAGGGTTCGCAAATTAATATCTCATCAAATATTATGCTGACGACATTCAAATTTGTCCTAGAAAGAGGCCTAAGGTTCTTCTAACAACAAGTGTTAAAGTTACTGAGTTTGGAGAACATTTCTTTTGATGGTTTTCCAGGGAAAGGCAACGACCCTTCATCTGTCTGAGTGTCAACTGTGTATTCATACGAGTAGACGTTGACTCGCTGGCTGTGGAGGTGATAGGCAGAGATATAGTTCTTGCGTGTTCATATCGTAATACATTTTAGGTTTTGATCCTTGAAACTTTGCATAAAAGTAGCCCTGGGATTCCTCCTGTGGCCTAAATCAAAACATCTGAATTCGGAGTCAATTTCTATTCAAACATTTTCAGGAGAAGGGAGCGACCCTACCTGTTTCTCTGAGCTGCCATTGTCCAGTCGCTGGCACAATGGTCGACGGCAGAGAGTGACTGAGCAGAAAGATAGGGTTCGCAAATTAATATCTCATCAAATATTATGCTGACAACATTCAAATTTGTCCTAGAAAGAGGCCTAGGGTTCTTCTAACAACAAGTGTTAAAGTTACTGAGTTTGGAGAACATTTCTTTTGATGGTTTTCCAGGGAAAGGCAACGACCCTTCATCTGTCTGAGTGTCAACTGTGTATTCATACGAGTAGACGTTGACTCGCTGGCTGTGGAGGTGATAGGCAGAGATATAGTTCTTGCGTGTTCATATCGTAATACATTTTAGGTTTTGATCCTTGAAACTTTGCATAAAAGTAGCCCTGGGATTCCTCCTGTGGCCTAAATCAAAACATCTGAATTCGGAGTCAATTTCTATTCAAACATTTTCAGGAGAAGGGAGCGACCCTACCTGTTTCTCTGAGCTGCCATTGTCCAGTCGCTGGCACAATGGTCGACGGCAGAGAGTGACTGAGCAGAAAGATAGGGTTCGCAAATTAATATCTCATCAAATATTATGCTGACGACATTCAAATTTGTCCTAGAAAGAGGCCTAGGGTTCTTCTAACAACAAGTGTTAAAGTTACTGAGTTTGGCGAACATTTCTTTTGATGGTTTTCCAGGGAAAGGCAACGACCCTTCATCTGTCTGAGTGTCAACTGTGTATTCATACGAGTAGACGTTGACTCGCTGGCTGTGGAGGTGATAGGCAGAGATATAGTTCTTGCGTGTTCATATCGTAATACATTTTAGGTTTTGATCCTTGAAACTTTGCATAAAAGTAGCCCTGGGATTCCTCCTGTGGCCTAAATCAAAACATCTGAATTCGGAGTCAATTTCTATTCAAACATTTTCAGGAGAAGGGAGCGACCCTACCTGTTTCTCTGAGCTGCCATTGTCCAGTCGCTGGCACAATGGTCGACGGCAGAGAGTGACTGAGCAGAAAGATAGGGTTCGCAAATTAATATCTCATCAAATATTATGCTGACGACATTCAAATTTGTCCTAGAAAGAGGCCTAGGGTTCTTCTAACAACAAGTGTTAAAGTTACGGAGTTTGGAGAACATTTCTTTTGATGGTTTTCCAGGGAAAGGCAACGACCCTTCATCTGTCTGAGTGTCAACTGTGTATTCATACGAGTAGACGTTGACTCGCTGGCTGTGGAGGTGATAGGCAGAGATATAGTTCTTGCGTGTTCATATCGTAATACATTTTAGGTTTTGATCCTTGAAACTTTGCATAAAAGTAGCCCTGGGATTCCTCCTGTGGCCTAAATCAAAACATCTGAATTCGGAGTCAATTTCTATTCAAACATTTTCAGGAGAAGGGAGCGACCCTACCTGTTTCTCTGAGCTGCCATTGTCCAGTCGCTGGCACAATGGTCGACGGCAGAGAGTGACTGAGCAGAAAGATAGGGTTCGCAAATTAATATCTCATCAAATATTATGCTGACGACATTCAAATTTGTCCTAGAAAGAGGCCTAGGGTTCTTCTAACAACAAGTGTTAAAGTTACTGAGTTTGGAGAACATTTCTTTTGATGGTTTTCCAGGGAAAGGCAACGACCCTTCATCTGTCTGAGTGTCAACTGTGTATTCATACGAGTAGACGTTGACTCGCTGGCTGTGGAGGTGATAGGCAGAGATATAGTTCTTGCGTGTTCATATCGTAATACATTTTAGGTTTTGATCCTTGAAACTTTGCATAAAAGTAGCCCTGGGATTCCTCCTGTGGCCTAAATCAAAACATCTGAATTCGGAGTCAATTTCTATTCAAACATTTTCAGGAGAAGGGAGCGACCCTACCTGTTTCTCTGAGCTGCCATTGTCCAGTCGCTGGCACAATGGTCGACGGCAGAGAGTGACTGAGCAGAAAGATAGGGTTCGCAAATTAATATCTCATCAAATATTATGCTGACGACATTCAAATTTGTCCTAGAAAGAGGCCTAGGGTTCTTCTAACAACAAGTGTTAAAGTTACTGAGTTTGGCGAACATTTCTTTTGATGGTTTTCCAGGGAAAGGCAACGACCCTTCATCTGTCTGAGTGTCAACTGTGTATTCATACGAGTAGACGTTGACTCGCTGGCTGTGGAGGTGATAGGCAGAGATATAGTTCTTGCGTGTTCATATCGTAATACATTTTAGGTTTTGATCCTTGAAACTTTGCATAAAAGTAGCCCTGGGATTCCTCCTGTGGCCTAAATCAAAACATCTGAATTCGGAGTCAATTTCTATTCAAACATTTTCAGGAGAAGGGAGCGACCCTACCTGTTTCTCTGAGCTGCCATTGTCCAGTCGCTGGCACAATGGTCGACGGCAGAGAGTGACTGAGCAGAAAGATAGGGTTCGCAAATTAATATCTCATCAAATATTATGCTGACGACATTCAAATTTGTCCTAGAAAGAGGCCTAGGGTTCTTCTAACAACAAGTGTTAAAGTTACGGAGTTTGGAGAACATTTCTTTTGATGGTTTTCCAGGGAAAGGCAACGACCCTTCATCTGTCTGAGTGTCAACTGTGTATTCATACGAGTAGACGTTGACTCGCTGGCTGTGGAGGTGATAGGCAGAGATATAGTTCTTGCGTGTTCATATCGTAATACATTTTAGGTTTTGATCCTTGAAACTTTGCATAAAAGTAGCCCTGGGATTCCTCCTGTGGCCTAAATCAAAACATCTGAATTCGGAGTCAATTTCTATTCAAACATTTTCAGGAGAAGGGAGCGACCCTACCTGTTTCTCTGAGCTGCCATTGTCCAGTCGCTGGCACAATGGTCGACGGCAGAGAGTGACTGAGCAGAAAGATAGGGTTCGCAAATTAATATCTCATCAAATATTATGCTGACGACATTCAAATTTGTCCTAGAAAGAGGCCTAGGGTTCTTCTAACAACAAGTGTTAAAGTTACTGAGTTTGGAGAACATTTCTTTTGATGGTTTTCCAGGGAAAGGCAACGACCCTTCATCTGTCTGAGTGTCAACTGTGTATTCATACGAGTAGACGTTGACTCGCTGGCTGTGGAGGTGATAGGCAGAGATATAGTTCTTGCGTGTTCATATCGTAATACATTTTAGGTTTTGATCCTTGAAACTTTGCATAAAAGTAGCCCTGGGATTCCTCCTGTGGCCTAAATCAAAACATCTGAATTCGGAGTCAATTTCTATTCAAACATTTTCAGGAGAAGGGAGCGACCCTACCTGTTTCTCTGAGCTGCCATTGTCCAGTCGCTGGCACAATGGTCGACGGCAGAGAGTGACTGAGCAGAAAGATAGGGTTCGCAAATTAATATCTCATCAAATATTATGCTGACGACATTCAAATTTGTCCTAGAAAGAGGCCTAGGGTTCTTCTAACAACAAGTGTTAAAGTTACTGAGTTTGGAGAACATTTCTTTTGATGGTTTCCCAGGGAAAGGCAACGACCCTTCATCTGTCTGAGTGTCAACTGTGTATTCATACGAGTAGACGTTGACTCCCTGGCTGTGGAGGTGATAGGCAGAGATATAGTTCTTGCGTGTTCATATCGTAATACATTTTAGGTTTTGATCCTTGAAACTTTGCATAAAAGTAGCCCTGGGATTCCTCCTGTGGCCTAAATCAAAACATCTGAATTCGGAGTCAATTTCTATTCAAACATTTTCAGGAGAAGGGAGCGACCCTACCTGTTTCTCTGAGCTGCCATTGTCCAGTCGCTGGCACAATGGTCGACGGCAGAGAGTGACTGAGCAGAAAGATAGGGTTCGCAAATTAATATCTCATCAAATATTATGCTGACAACATTCAAATTTGTCCTAGAAAGAGGCCTAGGGTTCTTCTAACAACAAGTGTTAAAGTTACTGAGTTTGGAGAACATTTCTTTTGATGGTTTTCCAGGGAAAGGCAACGACCCTTCATCTGTCTGAGTGTCAACTGTGTATTCATACGAGTAGACGTTGACTCGCTGGCTGTGGAGGTGATAGGCAGAGATATAGTTCTTGCGTGTTCATATCGTAATACATTTTAGGTTTTGATCCTTGAAACTTTGCATAAAAGTAGCCCTGGGATTCCTCCTGTGGCCTAAATCAAAACATCTGAATTCGGAGTCAATTTCTATTCAAACATTTTCAGGAGAAGGGAGCGACCCTACCTGTTTCTCTGAGCTGCCATTGTCCAGTCGCTGGCACAATGGTCGACGGCAGAGAGTGACTGAGCAGAAAGATAGGGTTCGCAAATTAATATCTCATCAAATATTATGCTGACGACATTCAAATTTGTCCTAGAAAGAGGCCTAGGGTTCTTCTAACAACAAGTGTTAAAGTTACTGAGTTTGGCGAACATTTCTTTTGATGGTTTTCCAGGGAAAGGCAACGACCCTTCATCTGTCTGAGTGTCAACTGTGTATTCATACGAGTAGACGTTGACTCGCTGGCTGTGGAGGTGATAGGCAGAGATATAGTTCTTGCGTGTTCATATCGTAATACATTTTAGGTTTTGATCCTTGAAACTTTGCATAAAAGTAGCCCTGGGATTCCTCCTGTGGCCTAAATCAAAACATCTGAATTCGGAGTCAATTTCTATTCAAACATTTTCAGGAGAAGGGAGCGACCCTACCTGTTTCTCTGAGCTGCCATTGTCCAGTCGCTGGCACAATGGTCGACGGCAGAGAGTGACTGAGCAGAAAGATAGGGTTCGCAAATTAATATCTCATCAAATATTATGCTGACGACATTCAAATTTGTCCTAGAAAGAGGCCTAGGGTTCTTCTAACAACAAGTGTTAAAGTTACGGAGTTTGGAGAACATTTCTTTTGATGGTTTTCCAGGGAAAGGCAACGACCCTTCATCTGTCTGAGTGTCAACTGTGTATTCATACGAGTAGACGTTGACTCGCTGGCTGTGGAGGTGATAGGCAGAGATATAGTTCTTGCGTGTTCATATCGTAATACATTTTAGGTTTTGATCCTTGAAACTTTGCATAAAAGTAGCCCTGGGATTCCTCCTGTGGCCTAAATCAAAACATCTGAATTCGGAGTCAATTTCTATTCAAACATTTTCAGGAGAAGGGAGCGACCCTACCTGTTTCTCTGAGCTGCCATTGTCCAGTCGCTGGCACAATGGTCGACGGCAGAGAGTGACTGAGCAGAAAGATAGGGTTCGCAAATTAATATCTCATCAAATATTATGCTGACGACATTCAAATTTGTCCTAGAAAGAGGCCTAGGGTTCTTCTAACAACAAGTGTTAAAGTTACTGAGTTTGGAGAACATTTCTTTTGATGGTTTTCCAGGGAAAGGCAACGACCCTTCATCTGTCTGAGTGTCAACTGTGTATTCATACGAGTAGACGTTGACTCGCTGGCTGTGGAGGTGATAGGCAGAGATATAGTTCTTGCGTGTTCATATCGTAATACATTTTAGGTTTTGATCCTTGAAACTTTGCATAAAAGTAGCCCTGGGATTCCTCCTGTGGCCTAAATCAAAACATCTGAATTCGGAGTCAATTTCTATTCAAACATTTTCAGGAGAAGGGAGCGACCCTACCTGTTTCTCTGAGCTGCCATTGTCCAGTCGCTGGCACAATGGTCGACGGCAGAGAGTGACTGAGCAGAAAGATAGGGTTCGCAAATTAATATCTCATCAAATATTATGCTGACGACATTCAAATTTGTCCTAGAAAGAGGCCTAGGGTTCTTCTAACAACAAGTGTTAAAGTTACTGAGTTTGGCGAACATTTCTTTTGATGGTTTTCCAGGGAAAGGCAACGACCCTTCATCTGTCTGAGTGTCAACTGTGTATTCATACGAGTAGACGTTGACTCGCTGGCTGTGGAGGTGATAGGCAGAGATATAGTTCTTGCGTGTTCATATCGTAATACATTTTAGGTTTTGATCCTTGAAACTTTGCATAAAAGTAGCCCTGGGATTCCTCCTGTGGCCTAAATCAAAACATCTGAATTCGGAGTCAATTTCTATTCAAACATTTTCAGGAGAAGGGAGCGACCCTACCTGTTTCTCTGAGCTGCCATTGTCCAGTCGCTGGCACAATGGTCGACGGCAGAGAGTGACTGAGCAGAAAGATAGGGTTCGCAAATTAATATCTCATCAAATATTATGCTGACGACATTCAAATTTGTCCTAGAAAGAGGCCTAGGGTTCTTCTAACAACAAGTGTTAAAGTTACGGAGTTTGGAGAACATTTCTTTTGATGGTTTTCCAGGGAAAGGCAACGACCCTTCATCTGTCTGAGTGTCAACTGTGTATTCATACGAGTAGACGTTGACTCGCTGGCTGTGGAGGTGATAGGCAGAGATATAGTTCTTGCGTGTTCATATCGTAATACATTTTAGGTTTTGATCCTTGAAACTTTGCATAAAAGTAGCCCTGGGATTCCTCCTGTGGCCTAAATCAAAACATCTGAATTCGGAGTCAATTTCTATTCAAACATTTTCAGGAGAAGGGAGCGACCCTACCTGTTTCTCTGAGCTGCCATTGTCCAGTCGCTGGCACAATGGTCGACGGCAGAGAGTGACTGAGCAGAAAGATAGGGTTCGCAAATTAATATCTCATCAAATATTATGCTGACGACATTCAAATTTGTCCTAGAAAGAGGCCTAGGGTTCTTCTAACAACAAGTGTTAAAGTTACTGAGTTTGGAGAACATTTCTTTTGATGGTTTTCCAGGGAAAGGCAACGACCCTTCATCTGTCTGAGTGTCAACTGTGTATTCATACGAGTAGACGTTGACTCGCTGGCTGTGGAGGTGATAGGCAGAGATATAGTTCTTGCGTGTTCATATCGTAATACATTTTAGGTTTTGATCCTTGAAACTTTGCATAAAAGTAGCCCTGGGATTCCTCCTGTGGCCTAAATCAAAACATCTGAATTCGGAGTCAATTTCTATTCAAACATTTTCAGGAGAAGGGAGCGACCCTACCTGTTTCTCTGAGCTGCCATTGTCCAGTCGCTGGCACAATGGTCGACGGCAGAGAGTGACTGAGCAGAAAGATAGGGTTCGCAAATTAATATCTCATCAAATATTATGCTGACGACATTCAAATTTGTCCTAGAAAGAGGCCTAGGGTTCTTCTAACAACAAGTGTTAAAGTTACTGAGTTTGGAGAACATTTCTTTTGATGGTTTCCCAGGGAAAGGCAACGACCCTTCATCTGTCTGAGTGTCAACTGTGTATTCATACGAGTAGACGTTGACTCCCTGGCTGTGGAGGTGATAGGCAGAGATATAGTTCTTGCGTGTTCATATCGTAATACATTTTAGGTTTTGATCCTTGAAACTTTGCATAAAAGTAGCCCTGGGATTCCTCCTGTGGCCTAAATCAAAATATCTGAATTCGGAGTCAATTTCTATTCAAACATTTTCAGGAGAAGGGAGCGACCCTACCTGTTTCTCTGAGCTGCCATTGTCCAGTCGCTGGCACAATGGTCGACGGCAGAGAGTGACTGAGCAGAAAGATAGGGTTCGCAAATTAATATCTCATCAAATATTATGCTGACGACATTCAAATTTGTCCTAGAAAGAGGCCTAAGGTTCTTCTAACAACAAGTGTTAAAGTTACTGAGTTTGGAGAACATTTCTTTTGATGGTTTTCCAGGGAAAGGCAACGACCCTTAATCTGTCTGAGTGTCAACTGAGTATTCATACGAGTAGACGTTGACTCGCTGGCTTTGCAGGTGTTAGGCAGAGATATAGTTCTTGCGTGTTCATATCGTAATACATTTTAGGTTTTGATCCTTGAAACTTTGCATAAAAGTAGCCCTGGGATTCCTCCTGTGGCCTGAATCAAAACATCTGAATTCGGAGTCAATTCCTATTCAAACATTTTCAAGAGAAGGGAGCGACCCTACCTTTTTCTCTGAGCTTCCATTGTCCAGTCGCTGGCATAATAGTCGACGGCAGAGAGTGACTGAGCAGAAAGATAGTGTTCGCAAATTAATATCTCATTAAATATTATGCTGACGACATTCAAATTTGTCCTAGAAAGAGGCCTAGGGTTCTTCTAACAACAAGTGTTAAAGTTACCGAGTTTGGAGAACATTTCTTTTGATGGTTTTCCAGGGAAAGGCAACGACCCTTCATCTGTCTGAGTGTCAACTGTGTATTCATACGAGTAGACGTTGACTCGCTGGCTGTGGAGGTGATAGGCAGAGATATAGTTCTTGCGTGTTCATATCGTAATACATTTTAGGTTTTGATCCTTGAAACTTTGCATAAAAGTAGCCCTGGGATTCCTCCTGTGGCCTAAATCAAAACATCTCAATTCGGAGTCAATTTCTATTCAAACATTTTCAGGAGAAGGGAGCGACCCTACCTGTTTCTCTGAGCTGCCATTGTCCAGTCGCTGGCACAATGGTCGACGGCAGAGAGTGACTGAGCAGAAAGATAGGGTTCGCAAATTAATATCTCATCAAATATTATGCTGACGACATTCAAATTTGTCCTAGAAAGAGGCCTAGGGTTCTTCTAACAACAAGTGTTAAAGTTACTGAGTTTGGAGAACATTTCTTTTGATGGTTTTCCAGGGAAAGGCAACGACCCTTCATCTGTCTAAGTGTCAACTGTGTATTCATACGAGTAGACGTTGACTCGCTGGCTGTGGAGGTGATAGGCAGAGATATAGTTCTTGCGTGTTCATATCGTAATACATTTTAGGTTTTGATCCTTGAAACTTTGCATAAAAGTAGCCCTGGGATTCCTCCTGTGGCCTAAATCAAAACATCTGAATTCGGAGTCAATTTCTATTCAAACATTTTCAAGAGAAGGGAGCGACCCTACCTGTTTCTCTGAGCTGCCATTGTCCAGTCGCTGGCACAATGGTCGACGGCAGAGAGTGACTGAGCAGAAAGATAGGGTTCGCAAATTAATATCTCATTAAATATTATGCTGACGACATTCAAATTTGTCCTAGAAAGAGGCCTAGGGTTCTTCTAACAATAAGTGTTAAAGTTACTGAGTTTGAAGAACATTTATTTTGATGGTTTTCCAGGAAAAGGCAACGACCCTTCATCTGTCTGAGTGTCAACTGTGTATTCATACGAGTAGACGTTGACTCGCTGGCTGTGGAGGTGATAGGCAGAGATATAGTTCTTGCGTGTTCATATCGTAATACATTTTAGGTTTTGATCCTTGAAACTTTGCATAAAAGTAGCCCTGGGATTCCTCCTGTGGCCTAAATCAAAACATCTGAATTCGGAGTCAATTCCTATTCAAACATTTTCAGGAGAAGGGAGCGACCCTACCTTTTTCTCTGAGCTTCCATTGTCCAGTCGCTGGCATAATAGTCGACGGCAGAGAGTGACTGAGCAGAAAGATAGGGTTCGCAAATTAATATCTCATTAAATATTATGCTGACGACATTCAAATTTGTCCTAGAAAGAGGCCTAGGGTTCTTCTAACAACAAGTGTTAAAGTTACTGAGTTTGGAGAACATTTCTTTTGATGGTTTTCCAGGAAAAGGCAACGACCCTTCATCTGTCTGAGTGTCAACTGTGTATTCATACGAGTAGACGTTGACTCGCTGGCTGTGGAGGTGATAGGCAGAGATATAGTTCTTGCGTGTTCATATCGTAATACATTTTAGGTTTTGATCCTTGAAACTTTGCATAAAAGTAGCCCTGGGATTCCTCCTGTGGCCTAAATCAAAACATCTGAATTCGGAGTCAATTTCTATTCAAACATTTTCAGGGGAAGGGAGCGACCCTACCTGTTTCTCTGAGCTGCCATTGTCCAGTCGCTGGCACAATGGTCGACGGCAGAGAGTGACTGAGCAGAAAGATAGGGTTCGCAAATTAATATCTCATTAAATATTATGCTGACGACATTCAAATTTGTCCTAGAAAGAGGCCTAGGGTTCTTCTAACAACAAGTGTTAAAGTTACCGAGTTTGGAGAACATTTCTTTTGATGGTTTTCCAGGGAAAGGCAACGACCCTTCATCTGTCTGAGTGTCAACTGTGTATTCATACGAGTAGACGTTGACTCGCTGGCTGTGGAGGTGATAGGCAGAGATATAGTTCTTGCGTGTTCATATCGTAATACATTTTAGGTTTTGATCCTTGAAACTTTGCATAAAAGTAGCCCTGGGATTCCTCCTGTGGCCTAAATCAAAACATCTGAATTCGGAGTCAATTTCTCTTCAAACATTTTCAGGAGAAGGGAGCGACCCTATATGTTTCTCTGAGCTGCCATTGTCCAGTCGCTGGCACAATGGTCGACGGCAGAGAGTGACTGAGCAGAAAGATAGGGTTCGCAAATTAATATCTCATTAAATATTATGCTGACGACATTCAAATTTGTCCTAGAAAGAGGCCTAGGGTTCTTCTAACAACAAGTGTTAAAGTTACCGAGTTTGGAGAACATTTCTTTTGATGGTTTTCCAGGGAAAGGCAACGACCCTTCATCTGTCTGAGTGTCAACTGTGTATTTATACGAGTAGACGTTGACTCGCTGGCTTTGCAGGTGTTAGGCAGAGATATAGTTCTTGCGTGTTCATATCGTAATACATTTTAGGTTTTGATCCTTGAAACTTTGCATAAAAGTAGCCCTGGGATTCCTCCTGTGGCCTAAATCAAAACATCTGAATTCGGAGTCAATTTCTATTCAAACATTTTCAGGAGAAGGGAGCGACCCTATATGTTTCTCTGAGCTGCCATTGTCCAGTCGCTGGCACAATGGTCGACGGCAGAGAGTGACTGAGCAGAAAGATAGGGTTCGCAAATTAATATCTCATTAAATATTATGCTGACGACATTCAAATTTGTCCTAGAAAGAGGCCTAGGGTTCTTCTAACAACAAGTGTTAAAGTTACCGAGTTTGGAGAACATTTCTTTTGATGGTTTTCCAGGGAAAGGCAACGACCCTTCATCTGTCTGAGTGTCAACTGTGTATTTATACGAGTAGACGTTGACTCGCTGGCTTTGCAGGTGTTAGGCAGAGATATAGTCCTTGCGTGTTCATATCGTAATACATTTTAGGTTTTGATCCTTGAAACTTTGCATAAAAGTAGCCCTGGGATTCCTCCTGTGGCCTAAATCAAAACATCTGAATTCGGAGTCAATTTCTATTCAAACATTTTCAGGAGAGGGAAGCGACCCTACCTGTTTCTCTGAGCTGCCATTGTCCAGTCGCTGGCACAATGGTCGACGGCAGAGAGTGACTGAGCAGAAAGATAGGGTTCGCAAATTAATATCTCATTAAATATTATGCTGACGACATTCAAATTTGTCCTAGAAAGAGGCCTAGGGTTCTTCTAACAACAAGTGTTAAAGTTACCGAGTTTGGAGAACATTTCTTTTGATGGTTTTCCAGGGAAAGGCAACGACCCTTCATCTGTCTGAGTGTCAACTGTGTATTCATACGAGTAGACGTTGACTCGCTGGCTGTGGAGGTGATAGGCAGAGATATAGTTCTTGCGTGTTCATATCGTAATACATTTTAGGTTTTGATCCTTGAAACTTTGCATAAAAGTAGCCCTGGGATTCCTCCTGTGGCCTAAATCAAAACATCTGAATTCGGAGTCAATTTCTATTCAAACATTTTCAGGAGAAGGGAGCGACCCTATATGTTTCTCTGAGCTGCCATTGTCCAGTCGCTGGCACAATGGTCGACGGCAGAGAGTGACTGAGCAGAAAGATAGGGTTCGCAAATTAATATCTCATTAAATATTATGCTGACGACATTCAAATTTGTCCTAGAAAGAGGCCTAGGGTTCTTCTAACAACAAGTGTTAAAGTTACCGAGTTTGGAGAACATTTCTTTTGATGGTTTTCCAGGGAAAGGCAACGACCCTTCATCTGTCTGAGTGTCAACTGTGTATTCATACGAGTAGACGTTGACTCGCTGGCTGTGGAGGTGATAGGCAGAGATATAGTTCTTGCGTGTTCATATCGTAATACATTTTAGGTTTTGATCCTTGAAACTTTGCATAAAAGTAGCCCTGGGATTCCTCCTGTGGCCTAAATCAAAACATCTGAATTCGGAGTCAATTTCTCTTCAAACATTTTCAGGAGAAGGGAGCGACCCTATATGTTTCTCTGAGCTGCCATTGTCCAGTCGCTGGCACAATGGTCGACGGCAGAGAGTGACTGAGCAGAAAGATAGGGTTCGCAAATTAATATCTCATTAAATATTATGCTGACGACATTCAAATTTGTCCTAGAAAGAGGCCTAGGGTTCTTCTAACAACAAGTGTTAAAGTTACCGAGTTTGGAGAACATTTCTTTTGATGGTTTTCCAGGGAAAGGCAACGACCCTTCATCTGTCTGAGTGTCAACTGTGTATTTATACGAGTAGACGTTGACTCGCTGGCTTTGCAGGTGTTAGGCAGAGATATAGTTCTTGCGTGTTCATATCGTAATACATTTTAGGTTTTGATCCTTGAAACTTTGCATAAAAGTAGCCCTGGGATTCCTCCTGTGGCCTAAATCAAAACATCTGAATTCGGAGTCAATTTCTATTCAAACATTTTCAGGAGAAGGGAGCGACCCTATATGTTTCTCTGAGCTGCCATTGTCCAGTCGCTGGCACAATGGTCGACGGCAGAGAGTGACTGAGCAGAAAGATAGGGTTCGCAAATTAATATCTCATTAAATATTATGCTGACGACATTCAAATTTGTCCTAGAAAGAGGCCTAGGGTTCTTCTAACAACAAGTGTTAAAGTTACCGAGTTTGGAGAACATTTCTTTTGATGGTTTTCCAGGGAAAGGCAACGACCCTTCATCTGTCTGAGTGTCAACTGTGTATTTATACGAGTAGACGTTGACTCGCTGGCTTTGCAGGTGTTAGGCAGAGATATAGTCCTTGCGTGTTCATATCGTAATACATTTTAGGTTTTGATCCTTGAAACTTTGCATAAAAGTAGCCCTGGGATTCCTCCTGTGGCCTAAATCAAAACATCTGAATTCGGAGTCAATTTCTATTCAAACATTTTCAGGAGAGGGAAGCGACCCTACCTGTTTCTCTGAGCTGCCATTGTCCAGTCGCTGGCACAATGGTCGACGGCAGAGAGTGACTGAGCAGAAAGATAGGGTTCGCAAATTAATATCTCATTAAATATTATGCTGACGACATTCAAATTTGTCCTAGAAAGAGGCCTAGGGTTCTTCTAACAACAAGTGTTAAAGTTACCGAGTTTGGAGAACATTTCTTTTGATGGTTTTCCAGGGAAAGGCAACGACCCTTCATCTGTCTGAGTGTCAACTGTGTATTCATACGAGTAGACGTTGACTCGCTGGCTGTGGAGGTGATAGGCAGAGATATAGTTCTTGCGTGTTCATATCGTAATACATTTTAGGTTTTGATCCTTGAAACTTTGCATAAAAGTAGCCCTGGGATTCCTCCTGTGGCCTAAATCAAAACATCTGAATTCGGAGTCAATTTCTATTCAAACATTTTCAGGAGAAGGGAGCGACCCTATATGTTTCTCTGAGCTGCCATTGTCCAGTCGCTGGCACAATGGTCGACGGCAGAGAGTGACTGAGCAGAAAGATAGGGTTCGCAAATTAATATCTCATTAAATATTATGCTGACGACATTCAAATTTGTCCTAGAAAGAGGCCTAGGGTTCTTCTAACAACAAGTGTTAAAGTTACCGAGTTTGGAGAACATTTCTTTTGATGGTTTTCCAGGGAAAGGCAACGACCCTTCATCTGTCTGAGTGTCAACTGTGTATTCATACGAGTAGACGTTGACTCGCTGGCTGTGGAGGTGATAGGCAGAGATATAGTTCTTGCGTGTTCATATCGTAATACATTTTAGGTTTTGATCCTTGAAACTTTGCATAAAAGTAGCCCTGGGATTCCTCCTGTGGTCTAAATCAAAACATCTGAATTCGGAGTCAATTTCTATTCAAACATTTTTAGGAGAAGGGAGCGACCCTACCTGTTTCTCTGAGCTGCCATTGTCCAGTCGCTGGCACAATGGTCGACGGCAGAGAGTGACTGAGCAGAAAGATAGGGTTCGCAAATTAATATCTCATTAAATATTATGCTGACGACATTCAAATTTGTCCTAGAAAGAGGCCTAGGGTTCTTCTAACAACAAGTGTTAAAGTTACTGAGTTTGGAGAACATTTCTTTTGATGGTTTTCCAGGAAAAGGCAACGACCCTTCATCTGTCTGAGTGTCAACTGTGTATTCATACGAGTAGACGTTGACTCGCTGGCTGTGGAGGTGATAGGCAGAGATATAGTTCTTGCGTGTTCATATCGTAATACATTTTAGGTTTTGATCCTTGAAACTTTGCATAAAAGTAGCCCTGGGATTCCTCCTGTGGCCTAAATCAAAACATCTGAATTCGGAGTCAATTTCTATTCAAACATTTTCAGGAGAAGGGAGCGACCCTACCTTTTTCTCTGAGCTTCCATTGTCCAGTCGCTGGCATAATAGTCGACGGCAGAGAGTGACTGAGCAGAAAGATAGGGTTCGCAAATTAATATCTCATTAAATATTATGCTGACGACATTCAAATTTGTCCTAGAAAGAGGCCTAGGGTTCTTCTAACAACAAGTGTTAAAGTTACTGAGTTTGGAGAACATTTCTTTTGATGGTTTTCCAGGAAAAGGCAACGACCCTTCATCTGTCTGAGTGTCAACTGTGTATTCATACGAGTAGACGTTGACTCGCTGGCTGTGGAGGTGATAGGCAGAGATATAGTTCTTGCGTGTTCATATCGTAATACATTTTAGGTTTTGATCCTTGAAACTTTGCATAAAAGTAGCCCTGGGATTCCTCCTGTGGCCTAAATCAAAACATCTGAATTCGGAGTCAATTTCTATTCAAACATTTTCAGGAGAAGGGAGCGACCCTACCTTTTTCTCTGAGCTTCCATTGTCCAGTCGCTGGCATAATAGTCGACGGCAGAGAGTGACTGAGCAGAAAGATAGGGTTCGCAAATTAATATCTCATTAAATATTATGCTGACGACATTCAAATTTGTCCTAGAAAGAGGCCTAGGGTTCTTCTAACAACAAGTGTTAAAGTTACTGAGTTTGGAGAACATTTCTTTTGATGGTTTTCCAGGAAAAGGCAACGACCCTTCATCTGTCTGAGTGTCAACTGTGTATTCATAGGAGTAGACGTTGACTCGCTGGCTGTGGAGGTGATAGGCAGAGATATAGTTCTTGCGTGTTCATATCGTAATACATTTTAGGTTTTGATCCTTGAAACTTTGCATAAAAGTAGCCCTGGGATTCCTCCTGTGGCCTAAATCAAAACATCTGAATTCGGAGTCAATTTCTATTCAAACATTTTCAGGAGAAGGGAGCGACCCTACCTTTTTCTCTGAGCTTCCATTGTCCAGTCGCTGGCATAATAGTCGACGGCAGAGAGTGACTGAGCAGAAAGATAGGGTTCGCAAATTAATATCTCATTAAATATTATGCTGACGACATTCAAATTTGTCCTAGAAAGAGGCCTAGGGTTCTTCTAACAACAAGTGTTAAAGTTACTGAGTTTGGAGAACATTTCTTTTGATGGTTTTCCAGGAAAAGGCAACGACCCTTCATCTGTCTGAGTGTCAACTGTGTATTCATACGAGTAGACGTTGACTCGCTGGCTGTGGAGGTGATAGGCAGAGATATAGTTCTTGCGTGTTCATATCGTAATACATTTTAGGTTTTGATCCTTGAAACTTTGCATAAAAGTAGCCCTGGGATTCCTCCTGTGGCCTAAATCAAAACATCTGAATTCGGAGTCAATTTCTATTCAAACATTTTTAGGAGAAGGGAGCGACCCTACCTGTTTCTCTGAGCTTCCATTGTCCAGTCGCTGGCATAATAGTCGACGGCAGAGAGTGACTGAGCAGAAAGATAGGGTTCGCAAATTAATATCTCATTAAATATTATGCTGACGACATTCAAATTTGTCCTAGAAAGAGGCCTAGGGTTCTTCTAACAACAAGTGTTAAAGTTACTGAGTTTGGAGAACATTTCTTTTGATGGTTTTCCAGGAAAAGGCAACGACCCTTCATCTGTCTGAGTGTCAACTGTGTATTCATACGAGTAGACGTTGACTCGCTGGCTGTGGAGGTGATAGGCAGAGATATAGTTCTTGCGTGTTCATATCGTAATACATTTTAGGTTTTGATCCTTGAAACTTTGCATAAAAGTAGCCCTGGGATTCCTCCTGTGGCCTAAATCAAAACATCTGAATTCGGAGTCAATTTCTATTCAAACATTTTCAGGAGAAGGGAGCGACCCTACCTTTTTCTCTGAGCTTCCATTGTCCAGTCGCTGGCATAATAGTCGACGGCAGAGAGTGACTGAGCAGAAAGATAGGGTTCGCAAATTAATATCTCATTAAATATTATGCTGACGACATTCAAATTTGTCCTAGAAAGAGGCCTAGGGTTCTTCTAACAACAAGTGTTAAAGTTACTGAGTTTGGAGAACATTTCTTTTGATGGTTTTCCAGGAAAAGGCAACGACCCTTCATCTGTCTGAGTGTCAACTGTGTATTCATACGAGTAGACGTTGACTCGCTGGCTGTGGAGGTGATAGGCAGAGATATAGTTCTTGCGTGTTCATATCGTAATACATTTTAGGTTTTGATCCTTGAAACTTTGCATAAAAGTAGCCCTGGGATTCCTCCTGTGGCCTAAATCAAAACATCTGAATTCGGAGTCAATTTCTATTCAAACATTTTCAGGGGAAGGGAGCGACCCTACCTGTTTCTCTGAGCTGCCATTGTCCAGTCGCTGGCACAATGGTCGACGGCAGAGAGTGACTGAGCAGAAAGATAGGGTTCGCAAATTAATATCTCATTAAATATTATGCTGACGACATTCAAATTTGTCCTAGAAAGAGGCCTAGGGTTCTTCTAACAACAAGTGTTAAAGTTACTGAGTTTGGAGAACATTTCTTTTGATGGTTTTCCAGGAAAAGGCAACGACCCTTCATCTGTCTGAGTGTCAACTGTGTATTCATACGAGTAGACGTTGACTCGCTGGCTGTGGAGGTGATAGGCAGAGATATAGTTCTTGCGTGTTCATATCGTAATACATTTTAGGTTTTGATCCTTGAAACTTTGCATAAAAGTAGCCCTGGGATTCCTCCTGTGGCCTAAATCAAAACATCTGAATTCGGAGTCAATTTCTATTCAAACATTTTCAGGAGAAGGGAGCGACCCTACCTTTTTCTCTGAGCTTCCATTGTCCAGTCGCTGGCATAATAGTCGACGGCAGAGAGTGACTGAGCAGAAAGATAGGGTTCGCAAATTAATATCTCATTAAATATTATGCTGACGACATTCAAATTTGTCCTAGAAAGAGGCCTAGGGTTCTTCTAACAACAAGTGTTAAAGTTACTGAGTTTGGAGAACATTTCTTTTGATGGTTTTCCAGGAAAAGGCAACGACCCTTCATCTGTCTGAGTGTCAACTGTGTATTCATACGAGTAGACGTTGACTCGCTGGCTGTGGAGGTGATAGGCAGAGATATAGTTCTTGCGTGTTCATATCGTAATACATTTTAGGTTTTGATCCTTGAAACTTTGCATAAAAGTAGCCCTGGGATTCCTCCTGTGGCCTAAATCAAAACATCTGAATTCGGAGTCAATTTCTATTCAAACATTTTCAGGGGAAGGGAGCGACCCTACCTGTTTCTCTGAGCTGCCATTGTCCAGTCGCTGGCACAATGGTCGACGGCAGAGAGTGACTGAGCAGAAAGATAGGGTTCGCAAATTAATATCTCATTAAATATTATGCTGACGACATTCAAATTTGTCCTAGAAAGAGGCCTAGGGTTCTTCTAACAACAAGTGTTAAAGTTACTGAGTTTGGAGAACATTTCTTTTGATGGTTTTCCAGGGAAAGGCAACGACCCTTCATCTGTCTGAGTGTCAACTGTGTATTCATACGAGTAGACGTTGACTCGCTGGCTGTGGAGGTGATAGGCAGAGATATAGTTCTTGCGTGTTCATATCGTAATACATTTTAGGTTTTGATCCTTGAAACTTTGCATAAAAGTAGCCCTGGGATTCCTCCTGTGGCCTAAATCAAAACATCTGAATTCGGAGTCAATTTCTATTCAAACATTTTCAGGAGAAGGGAGTGACCCTACCTTTTTCTCTGAGCTTCCATTGTCCAGTCGCTGGCATAATAGTCGACGGCAGAGAGTGACTGAGCAGAAAGATAGGGTTCGGAAATTAATATCTCATTAAATATTATGCTGACGACATTCAAATTTGTCCTAGAAAGAGGCCTAGGGTTCTTCTAACAACAAGTGTTAAAGTTACTGAGTTTGGAGAACAATTCTTTTGATGGTTTTCCAGGGAAAGGCAACGACCCTTCATCTGTCTGAGGGTCAACTGTGTATTCATACGAGTAGACGTTGACTCGCTGGCTTTGGAGGGGATGGGCAGAGATAAAGTCGTTGCGTGTTCATATCGTAATACATTTTAGGTTTTGAACCTTGAAACTTTGCATAAAAGTTGCCCTGGGATTCCTCCTGTGGCCTGAGTCAAAAAATCTGAATTCAGAGTCAATTTCTATTCAAACATTTTCAGGAGAAGGGAGCGACCCTATATGTTTCTCTGAGCTGCCATTGTCCAGTCGCTGGCACAATGGTCGACGGCAGAGAGTGACTGAGCAGAAAGATAGGGTTCGCAAATTAATATCTCATTAAATATTATGCTGACGACATTCAAATTTGTCCTAGAAAGAGGCCTAGGGTTCTTCTAACAACAAGTGTTAAAGTTACCGAGTTTGGAGAACATTTCTTTTGATGGTTTTCCAGGGAAAGGCAACGACCCTTCATCTGTCTGAGTGTCAACTGTGTATTCATACGAGTAGACGTTGACTCGCTGGCTGTGGAGGTGATAGGCAGAGATATAGTTCTTGCGTGTTCATATCGTAATACATTTTAGGTTTTGATCCTTGAAACTTTGCATAAAAGTAGCCCTGGGATTCCTCCTGTGGCCTAAATCAAAACATCTGAATTCGGAGTCAATTTCTCTTCAAACATTTTCAGGAGAAGGGAGCGACCCTATATGTTTCTCTGAGCTGCCATTGTCCAGTCGCTGGCACAATGGTCGACGGCAGAGAGTGACTGAGCAGAAAGATAGGGTTCGCAAATTAATATCTCATTAAATATTATGCTGACGACATTCAAATTTGTCCTAGAAAGAGGCCTAGGGTTCTTCTAACAACAAGTGTTAAAGTTACCGAGTTTGGAGAACATTTCTTTTGATGGTTTTCCAGGGAAAGGCAACGACCCTTCATCTGTCTGAGTGTCAACTGTGTATTTATACGAGTAGACGTTGACTCGCTGGCTTTGCAGGTGTTAGGCAGAGATATAGTTCTTGCGTGTTCATATCGTAA
Source organism: Luidia sarsii (assembly GCA_949987565.1). Taxonomy (NCBI): domain Eukaryota; kingdom Metazoa; phylum Echinodermata; class Asteroidea; order Paxillosida; family Luidiidae; genus Luidia; species Luidia sarsii. The sequence goes on along the minus strand of OX465104.1, from coordinate 24,362,556 downwards.
TACATTTTAGGTTTTGATCCTTGAAACTTTGCATAAAAGTAGCCCTGGGATTCCTCCTGTGGCCTAAATCAAAACATCTGAATTCGGAGTCAATTTCTATTCAAACATTTTCAGGAGAAGGGAGCGACCCTATATGTTTCTCTGAGCTGCCATTGTCCAGTCGCTGGCACAATGGTCGACGGCAGAGAGTGACTGAGCAGAAAGATAGGGTTCGCAAATTAATATCTCATTAAATATTATGCTGACGACATTCAAATTTGTCCTAGAAAGAGGCCTAGGGTTCTTCTAACAACAAGTGTTAAAGTTACCGAGTTTGGAGAACATTTCTTTTGATGGTTTTCCAGGGAAAGGCAACGACCCTTCATCTGTCTGAGTGTCAACTGTGTATTCATACGAGTAGACGTTGACTCGCTGGCTGTGGAGGTGATAGGCAGAGATATAGTTCTTGCGTGTTCATATCGTAATACATTTTAGGTTTTGATCCTTGAAACTTTGCATAAAAGTAGCCCTGGGATTCCTCCTGTGGCCTAAATCAAAACATCTGAATTCGGAGTCAATTTCTATTCAAACATTTTCAGGAGAAGGGAGCGACCCTATATGTTTCTCTGAGCTGCCATTGTCCAGTCGCTGGCACAATGGTCGACGGCAGAGAGTGACTGAGCAGAAAGATAGGGTTCGCAAATTAATATCTCATTAAATATTATGCTGACGACATTCAAATTTGTCCTAGAAAGAGGCCTAGGGTTCTTCTAACAACAAGTGTTAAAGTTACTGAGTTTGGAGAACATTTCTTTTGATTGTTTTCCAGGGAAAGGCAACGACCCTTCATCTGTCTGAGTGTCAACTGTGTATTCATACGAGTAGACGTTGACTCGCTGGCTGTGGAGGTGATAGGCAGAGATATAGTTCCTGCGTGTTCATATCGTAATACATTTTAGGTTTTGATCCTTGAAACTTTGCATAAAAGTAGCCCTGGGATTCCTCCTGTGGTCTAAATCAAAACATCTGAATTCGGAGTCAATTTCTATTCAAACATTTTCAGGAGAAGGGAGCGACCCTACCTGTTTCTCTGAGCTGCCATTGTCCAGTCGCTGGCACAATGGTCGACGGCAGAGAGTGACTGAGCAGAAAGATAGGGTTCGCAAATTAATATCTCATTAAATATTATGCTGACGACATTCAAATTTGTCCTAGAAAGAGGCCTAGGGTTCTTCTAACAACAAGTGTTAAAGTTACTGAGTTTGGAGAACATTTCTTTTGATGGTTTTCCAGGAAAAGGCAACGACCCTTCATCTGTCTGAGTGTCAACTGTGTATTCATACGAGTAGACGTTGACTCGCTGGCTGTGGAGGTGATAGGCAGAGATATAGTTCTTGCGTGTTCATATCGTAATACATTTTAGGTTTTGATCCTTGAAACTTTGCATAAAAGTAGCCCTGGGATTCCTCCTGTGGCCTAAATCAAAACATCTGAATTCGGAGTCAATTTCTATTCAAACATTTTCAGGAGAAGGGAGCGACCCTACCTTTTTCTCTGAGCTTCCATTGTCCAGTCGCTGGCATAATAGTCGACGGCAGAGAGTGACTGAGCAGAAAGATAGGGTTCGCAAATTAATATCTCATTAAATATTATGCTGACGACATTCAAATTTGTCCTAGAAAGAGGCCTAGGGTTCTTCTAACAACAAGTGTTAAAGTTACTGAGTTTGGAGAACATTTCTTTTGATGGTTTTCCAGGAAAAGGCAACGACCCTTCATCTGTCTGAGTGTCAACTGTGTATTCATACGAGTAGACGTTGACTCGCTGGCTGTGGAGGTGATAGGCAGAGATATAGTTCTTGCGTGTTCATATCGTAATACATTTTAGGTTTTGATCCTTGAAACTTTGCATAAAAGTAGCCCTGGGATTCCTCCTGTGGCCTAAATCAAAACATCTGAATTCGGAGTCAATTTCTATTCAAACATTTTCAGGAGAAGGGAGCGACCCTACCTGTTTCTCTGAGCTGCCATTGTCCAGTCGCTGGCACAATGGTCGACGGCAGAGAGTGACTGAGCAGAAAGATAGGGTTCGCAAATTAATATCTCATTAAATATTATGCTGACGACATTCAAATTTGTCCTAGAAAGAGGCCTAGGGTTCTTCTAACAACAAGTGTTAAAGTTACTGAGTTTGGAGAACATTTCTTTTGATGGTTTTCCAGGAAAAGGCAACGACCCTTCATCTGTCTGAGTGTCAACTGTGTATTCATACGAGTAGACGTTGACTCGCTGGCTGTGGAGGTGATAGGCAGAGATATAGTTCTTGCGTGTTCATATCGTAATACATTTTAGGTTTTGATCCTTGAAACTTTGCATAAAAGTAGCCCTGGGATTCCTCCTGTGGCCTACATCAAAACATCTGAATTCGGAGTCAATTTCTATTCAAACATTTTCAGGAGAAGGGAGCGACCCTACCTTTTTCTCTGAGCTTCCATTGTCCAGTCGCTGGCATAATAGTCGACGGCAGAGAGTGACTGAGCAGAAAGATAGGGTTCGCAAATTAATATCTCATTAAATATTATGCTGACGACATTCAAATTTGTCCTAGAAAGAGGCCTAGGGTTCTTCTAACAACAAGTGTTAAAGTTACTGAGTTTGGAGAACATTTCTTTTGATGGTTTTCCAGGAAAAGGCAACGACCCTTCATCTGTCTGAGTGTCAACTGTGTATTCATACGAGTAGACGTTGACTCGCTGGCTGTGGAGGTGATAGGCAGAGATATAGTTCTTGCGTGTTCATATCGTAATACATTTTAGGTTTTGATCCTTGAAACTTTGCATAAAAGTAGCCCTGGGATTCCTCCTGTGGCCTAAATCAAAACATCTGAATTCGGAGTCAATTTCTATTCAAACATTTTCAGGAGAAGGGAGCGACCCTACCTTTTTCTCTGAGCTTCCATTGTCCAGTCGCTGGCATAATAGTCGACGGCAGAGAGTGACTGAGCAGAAAGATAGGGTTCGCAAATTAATATCTCATTAAATATTATGCTGACGACATTCAAATTTGTCCTAGAAAGAGGCCTAGGGTTCTTCTAACAACAAGTGTTAAAGTTACTGAGTTTGGAGAACATTTCTTTTGATGGTTTTCCAGGAAAAGGCAACGACCCTTCATCTGTCTGAGTGTCAACTGTGTATTCATACGAGTAGACGTTGACTCGCTGGCTGTGGAGGTGATAGGCAGAGATATAGTTCTTGCGTGTTCATATCGTAATACATTTTAGGTTTTGATCCTTGAAACTTTGCATAAAAGTAGCCCTGGGATTCCTCCTGTGGCCTAAATCAAAACATCTGAATTCGGAGTCAATTTCTATTCAAACATTTTTAGGAGAAGGGAGCGACCCTACCTGTTTCTCTGAGCTTCCATTGTCCAGTCGCTGGCATAATAGTCGACGGCAGAGAGTGACTGAGCAGAAAGATAGGGTTCGCAAATTAATATCTCATTAAATATTATGCTGACGACATTCAAATTTGTCCTAGAAAGAGGCCTAGGGTTCTTCTAACAACAAGTGTTAAAGTTACTGAGTTTGGAGAACATTTCTTTTGATGGTTTTCCAGGAAAAGGCAACGACCCTTCATCTGTCTGAGTGTCAACTGTGTATTCATACGAGTAGACGTTGACTCGCTGGCTGTGGAGGTGATAGGCAGAGATATAGTTCTTGCGTGTTCATATCGTAATACATTTTAGGTTTTGATCCTTGAAACTTTGCATAAAAGTAGCCCTGGGATTCCTCCTGTGGCCTAAATCAAAACATCTGAATTCGGAGTCAATTTCTATTCAAACATTTTCAGGAGAAGGGAGCGACCCTACCTTTTTCTCTGAGCTTCCATTGTCCAGTCGCTGGCATAATAGTCGACGGCAGAGAGTGACTGAGCAGAAAGATAGGGTTCGCAAATTAATATCTCATTAAATATTATGCTGACGACATTCAAATTTGTCCTAGAAAGAGGCCTAGGGTTCTTCTAACAACAAGTGTTAAAGTTACTGAGTTTGGAGAACATTTCTTTTGATGGTTTTCCAGGAAAAGGCAACGACCCTTCATCTGTCTGAGTGTCAACTGTGTATTCATACGAGTAGACGTTGACTCGCTGGCTGTGGAGGTGATAGGCAGAGATATAGTTCTTGCGTGTTCATATCGTAATACATTTTAGGTTTTGATCCTTGAAACTTTGCATAAAAGTAGCCCTGGGATTCCTCCTGTGGCCTAAATCAAAACATCTGAATTCGGAGTCAATTTCTATTCAAACATTTTCAGGGGAAGGGAGCGACCCTACCTGTTTCTCTGAGCTGCCATTGTCCAGTCGCTGGCACAATGGTCGACGGCAGAGAGTGACTGAGCAGAAAGATAGGGTTCGCAAATTAATATCTCATTAAATATTATGCTGACGACATTCAAATTTGTCCTAGAAAGAGGCCTAGGGTTCTTCTAACAACAAGTGTTAAAGTTACTGAGTTTGGAGAACATTTCTTTTGATGGTTTTCCAGGAAAAGGCAACGACCCTTCATCTGTCTGAGTGTCAACTGTGTATTCATACGAGTAGACGTTGACTCGCTGGCTGTGGAGGTGATAGGCAGAGATATAGTTCTTGCGTGTTCATATCGTAATACATTTTAGGTTTTGATCCTTGAAACTTTGCATAAAAGTAGCCCTGGGATTCCTCCTGTGGCCTAAATCAAAACATCTGAATTCGGAGTCAATTTCTATTCAAACATTTTCAGGAGAAGGGAGCGACCCTACCTTTTTCTCTGAGCTTCCATTGTCCAGTCGCTGGCATAATAGTCGACGGCAGAGAGTGACTGAGCAGAAAGATAGGGTTCGCAAATTAATATCTCATTAAATATTATGCTGACGACATTCAAATTTGTCCTAGAAAGAGGCCTAGGGTTCTTCTAACAACAAGTGTTAAAGTTACTGAGTTTGGAGAACATTTCTTTTGATGGTTTTCCAGGAAAAGGCAACGACCCTTCATCTGTCTGAGTGTCAACTGTGTATTCATACGAGTAGACGTTGACTCGCTGGCTGTGGAGGTGATAGGCAGAGATATAGTTCTTGCGTGTTCATATCGTAATACATTTTAGGTTTTGATCCTTGAAACTTTGCATCAAAGTAGCCCTGGGATTCCTCCTGTGGCCTAAATCAAAACATCTGAATTCGGAGTCAATTTCTATTCAAACATTTTCAGGGGAAGGGAGCGACCCTACCTGTTTCTCTGAGCTGCCATTGTCCAGTCGCTGGCACAATGGTCGACGGCAGAGAGTGACTGAGCAGAAAGATAGGGTTCGCAAATTAATATCTCATTAAATATTATGCTGACGACATTCAAATTTGTCCTAGAAAGAGGCCTAGGGTTCTTCTAACAACAAGTGTTAAAGTTACTGAGTTTGGAGAACATTTCTTTTGATGGTTTTCCAGGGAAAGGCAACGACCCTTCATCTGTCTGAGTGTCAACTGTGTATTCATACGAGTAGACGTTGACTCGCTGGCTGTGGAGGTGATAGGCAGAGATATAGTTCTTGCGTGTTCATATCGTAATACATTTTAGGTTTTGATCCTTGAAACTTTGCATAAAAGTAGCCCTGGGATTCCTCCTGTGGCCTAAATCAAAACATCTGAATTCGGAGTCAATTTCTATTCAAACATTTTCAGGAGAAGGGAGTGACCCTACCTTTTTCTCTGAGCTTCCATTGTCCAGTCGCTGGCATAATAGTCGACGGCAGAGAGTGACTGAGCAGAAAGATAGGGTTCGGAAATTAATATCTCATTAAATATTATGCTGACGACATTCAAATTTGTCCTAGAAAGAGGCCTAGGGTTCTTCTAACAACAAGTGTTAAAGTTACTGAGTTTGGAGAACAATTCTTTTGATGGTTTTCCAGGGAAAGGCAACGACCCTTCATCTGTCTGAGGGTCAACTGTGTATTCATACGAGTAGACGTTGACTCGCTGGCTTTGGAGGGGATGGGCAGAGATAAAGTCGTTGCGTGTTCATATCGTAATACATTTTAGGTTTTGAACCTTGAAACTTTGCATAAAAGTTGCCCTGGGATTCCTCCTGTGGCCTGAGTCAAAAAATCTGAATTCAGAGTCAATTTCTATTCAAACATTTTCAGGAGAAGGGAGCGACCCTATATGTTTCTCTGAGCTGCCATTGTCCAGTCGCTGGCACAATGGTCGACGGCAGAGAGTGACTGAGCAGAAAGATAGGGTTCGCAAATTAATATCTCATTAAATATTATGCTGACGACATTCAAATTTGTCCTAGAAAGAGGCCTAGGGTTCTTCTAACAACAAGTGTTAAAGTTACCGAGTTTGGAGAACATTTCTTTTGATGGTTTTCCAGGGAAAGGCAACGACCCTTCATCTGTCTGAGTGTCAACTGTGTATTCATACGAGTAGACGTTGACTCGCTGGCTGTGGAGGTGATAGGCAGAGATATAGTTCTTGCGTGTTCATATCGTAATACATTTTAGGTTTTGATCCTTGAAACTTTGCATAAAAGTAGCCCTGGGATTCCTCCTGTGGCCTAAATCAAAACATCTGAATTCGGAGTCAATTTCTCTTCAAACATTTTCAGGAGAAGGGAGCGACCCTATATGTTTCTCTGAGCTGCCATTGTCCAGTCGCTGGCACAATGGTCGACGGCAGAGAGTGACTGAGCAGAAAGATAGGGTTCGCAAATTAATATCTCATTAAATATTATGCTGACGACATTCAAATTTGTCCTAGAAAGAGGCCTAGGGTTCTTCTAACAACAAGTGTTAAAGTTACCGAGTTTGGAGAACATTTCTTTTGATGGTTTTCCAGGGAAAGGCAACGACCCTTCATCTGTCTGAGTGTCAACTGTGTATTTATACGAGTAGACGTTGACTCGCTGGCTTTGCAGGTGTTAGGCAGAGATATAGTTCTTGCGTGTTCATATCGTAATACATTTTAGGTTTTGATCCTTGAAACTTTGCATAAAAGTAGCCCTGGGATTCCTCCTGTGGCCTAAATCAAAACATCTGAATTCGGAGTCAATTTCTATTCAAACATTTTCAGGAGAAGGGAGCGACCCTATATGTTTCTCTGAGCTGCCATTGTCCAGTCGCTGGCACAATGGTCGACGGCAGAGAGTGACTGAGCAGAAAGATAGGGTTCGCAAATTAATATCTCATTAAATATTATGCTGACGACATTCAAATTTGTCCTAGAAAGAGGCCTAGGGTTCTTCTAACAACAAGTGTTAAAGTTACCGAGTTTGGAGAACATTTCTTTTGATGGTTTTCCAGGGAAAGGCAACGACCCTTCATCTGTCTGAGTGTCAACTGTGTATTCATACGAGTAGACGTTGACTCGCTGGCTGTGGAGGTGATAGGCAGAGATATAGTTCTTGCGTGTTCATATCGTAATACATTTTAGGTTTTGATCCTTGAAACTTTGCATAAAAGTAGCCCTGGGATTCCTCCTGTGGCCTAAATCAAAACATCTGAATTCGGAGTCAATTTCTATTCAAACATTTTCAGGAGAAGGGAGCGACCCTATATGTTTCTCTGAGCTGCCATTGTCCAGTCGCTGGCACAATGGTCGACGGCAGAGAGTGACTGAGCAGAAAGATAGGGTTCGCAAATTAATATCTCATTAAATATTATGCTGACGACATTCAAATTTGTCCTAGAAAGAGGCCTAGGGTTCTTCTAACAACAAGTGTTAAAGTTACTGAGTTTGGAGAACATTTCTTTTGATTGTTTTCCAGGGAAAGGCAACGACCCTTCATCTGTCTGAGTGTCAACTGTGTATTCATACGAGTAGACGTTGACTCGCTGGCTGTGGAGGTGATAGGCAGAGATATAGTTCTTGCGTGTTCATATCGTAATACATTTTAGGTTTTGATCCTTGAAACTTTGCATAAAAGTAGCCCTGGGATTCCTCCTGTGGTCTAAATCAAAACATCTGAATTCGGAGTCAATTTCTATTCAAACATTTTCAGGAGAAGGGAGCGACCCTACCTGTTTCTCTGAGCTGCCATTGTCCAGTCGCTGGCACAATGGTCGACGGCAGAGAGTGACTGAGCAGAAAGATAGGGTTCGCAAATTAATATCTCATTAAATATTATGCTGACGACATTCAAATTTGTCCTAGAAAGAGGCCTAGGGTTCTTCTAACAACAAGTGTTAAAGTTACTGAGTTTGGAGAACATTTCTTTTGATGGTTTTCCAGGAAAAGGCAACGACCCTTCATCTGTCTGAGTGTCAACTGTGTATTCATACGAGTAGACGTTGACTCGCTGGCTGTGGAGGTGATAGGCAGAGATATAGTTCTTGCGTGTTCATATCGTAATACATTTTAGGTTTTGATCCTTGAAACTTTGCATAAAAGTAGCCCTGGGATTCCTCCTGTGGCCTAAATCAAAACATCTGAATTCGGAGTCAATTTCTATTCAAACATTTTCAGGAGAAGGGAGCGACCCTACCTTTTTCTCTGAGCTTCCATTGTCCAGTCGCTGGCATAATAGTCGACGGCAGAGAGTGACTGAGCAGAAAGATAGGGTTCGCAAATTAATATCTCATTAAATATTATGCTGACGACATTCAAATTTGTCCTAGAAAGAGGCCTAGGGTTCTTCTAACAACAAGTGTTAAAGTTACTGAGTTTGGAGAACATTTCTTTTGATGGTTTTCCAGGAAAAGGCAACGACCCTTCATCTGTCTGAGTGTCAACTGTGTATTCATACGAGTAGACGTTGACTCGCTGGCTGTGGAGGTGATAGGCAGAGATATAGTTCTTGCGTGTTCATATCGTAATACATTTTAGGTTTTGATCCTTGAAACTTTGCATAAAAGTAGCCCTGGGATTCCTCCTGTGGCCTAAATCAAAACATCTGAATTCGGAGTCAATTTCTATTCAAACATTTTCAGGGGAAGGGAGCGACCCTACCTGTTTCTCTGAGCTGCCATTGTCCAGTCGCTGGCACAATGGTCGACGGCAGAGAGTGACTGAGCAGAAAGATAGGGTTCGCAAATTAATATCTCATTAAATATTATGCTGACGACATTCAAATTTGTCCTAGAAAGAGGCCTAGGGTTCTTCTAACAACAAGTGTTAAAGTTACTGAGTTTGGAGAACATTTCTTTTGATGGTTTTCCAGGAAAAGGCAACGACCCTTCATCTGTCTGAGTGTCAACTGTGTATTCATACGAGTAGACGTTGACTCGCTGGCTGTGGAGGTGATAGGCAGAGATATAGTTCTTGCGTGTTCATATCGTAATACATTTTAGGTTTTGATCCTTGAAACTTTGCATAAAAGTAGCCCTGGGATTCCTCCTGTGGCCTAAATCAAAACATCTGAATTCGGAGTCAATTTCTATTCAAACATTTTCAGGAGAAGGGAGCGACCCTACCTTTTTCTCTGAGCTTCCATTGTCCAGTCGCTGGCATAATAGTCGACGGCAGAGAGTGACTGAGCAGAAAGATAGGGTTCGCAAATTAATATCTCATTAAATATTATGCTGACGACATTCAAATTTGTCCTAGAAAGAGGCCTAGGGTTCTTCTAACAACAAGTGTTAAAGTTACTGAGTTTGGAGAACATTTCTTTTGATGGTTTTCCAGGAAAAGGCAACGACCCTTCATCTGTCTGAGTGTCAACTGTGTATTCATACGAGTAGACGTTGACTCGCTGGCTGTGGAGGTGATAGGCAGAGATATAGTTCTTGCGTGTTCATATCGTAATACATTTTAGGTTTTGATCCTTGAAACTTTGCATAAAAGTAGCCCTGGGATTCCTCCTGTGGCCTAAATCAAAACATCTGAATTCGGAGTCAATTTCTATTCAAACATTTTCAGGGGAAGGGAGCGACCCTACCTGTTTCTCTGAGCTGCCATTGTCCAGTCGCTGGCACAATGGTCGACGGCAGAGAGTGACTGAGCAGAAAGATAGGGTTCGCAAATTAATATCTCATTAAATATTATGCTGACGACATTCAAATTTGTCCTAGAAAGAGGCCTAGGGTTCTTCTAACAACAAGTGTTAAAGTTACTGAGTTTGGAGAACATTTCTTTTGATGGTTTTCCAGGGAAAGGCAACGACCCTTCATCTGTCTGAGTGTCAACTGTGTATTCATACGAGTAGACGTTGACTCGCTGGCTGTGGAGGTGATAGGCAGAGATATAGTTCTTGCGTGTTCATATCGTAATACATTTTAGGTTTTGATCCTTGAAACTTTGCATAAAAGTAGCCCTGGGATTCCTCCTGTGGCCTAAATCAAAACATCTGAATTCGGAGTCAATTTCTATTCAAACATTTTCAGGAGAAGGGAGTGACCCTACCTTTTTCTCTGAGCTTCCATTGTCCAGTCGCTGGCATAATAGTCGACGGCAGAGAGTGACTGAGCAGAAAGATAGGGTTCGGAAATTAATATCTCATTAAATATTATGCTGACGACATTCAAATTTGTCCTAGAAAGAGGCCTAGGGTTCTTCTAACAACAAGTGTTAAAGTTACTGAGTTTGGAGAACAATTCTTTTGATGGTTTTCCAGGGAAAGGCAACGACCCTTCATCTGTCTGAGGGTCAACTGTGTATTCATACGAGTAGACGTTGACTCGCTGGCTTTGGAGGGGATGGGCAGAGATAAAGTCGTTGCGTGTTCATATCGTAATACATTTTAGGTTTTGAACCTTGAAACTTTGCATAAAAGTTGCCCTGGGATTCCTCCTGTGGCCTGAGTCAAAAAATCTGAATTCAGAGTCAATTTCTATTCAAACATTTTCAGGAGAAGGGAGCGACCCTATACAATGCACAGAATCTCGCTGCTCAAAACTATATCCTTCAAGAAGCTGAAAATTGGCCTATCTGTAGCTTGACATGTCCTCGACCGGATCCAATCAAAAATGCAGATGTCTGAGACTCAAACCAAAAATTATTTCAAGGCAAAGGAGTCATGTTCTTTGAGCGACGACGCACAGCCAAGTATCGTGACGCGCTTACAATACACTGCAAAGAATCTCGTGGCAGAGACATTTTTGTAATGCATCCTCCTAAATATCGCCTTCAATATTCACTCCTTGAAGCTAAAACTATGTTCAGATTATAGCCTTTGACCTTGTCAATCTATTTATGAGAGAGTGAGTAAAGTACATGAAATCTGCACTGAAATACGCCCAGGCAAATGAACCCTTATGCCATCTGTTTGATAAGTGTAGCGGAAATACGACTAACAAAACACAGATAGGGGGTAGGTGTCAGACGGTCTTTATTTTCTAGTCATCATCCTCAAAACTATTTCGTTCAAGAAGCTGAAAATTAGCCTATCTGTATCTTGACATGTCCTCGACAGGATCCAATCGAAAATACAGATATCTGAGACTCAATCCAAGAATTATTTCTAGGCAAAGGAGTCATGTTCTTTGAGTGACGGCGCACAGCCAATTATCGTGACGCGCTTACAATACACTGCAAAGAATCTCGGGCCAGAGAAATTTTTTTGTAATGCATCCTCCTAAATATCGCCTTCAATATATCCTTGAAGCTAAAACTATGTTCAGATTATAGCCTTTGACCATGTCAATCGATTTCTGAGAGAGTTAATAAAGTACATGAAATCTGCACTGAAATACGCCCAGTCAAATGAACCCTTATACCATCGGTTTGATAAGTGTAGCGGCAATACAACTGTCAACAAAACACAGATAGGGGGTGGGTGTCAGACGGTCTTTACATTCTAGTCAACATCCTCAAAACTATTTTTGACACGTCCTCGACAGGATCCAATCGAAAATACAGATATCTGAGACTCAATCCAAGAATTATTTCTAGGCAAAGGAGTCATGTTCTTTGAGCGACGGCGCACAGCCAAGTATCGTGACGCGCTTACAATACACTGCAAATAATCTTGCAGCAGAGACAGTTTTGTAATGCATCCTCCTAAATATCGCCTTCAATATATCCTTGAAGCTAAAACTATGTTCAGATTATAGCCTTTGACCTTGTCAATCGATTTCTGAGAGAGTTAGTAAAGTACATGAAATCTGCACTGAAATACGCCCAGTCAAATGAACCCTTTGCCATTGGTTTGATAAGTGTAGCGGCAATACAACTGTCAACAAAACACAGATGGGGGTATGTGTCAGACGGTCTTTACCTTCTACTCATCATCCTGAAAACTATTTCGTTCAAGAAGCTGAAAATTGGCCTATCTGTATCTTGACACGTCTTAGACAGGATCCAATCGAAAATACAGATATCTGAGACTCAATCAAAGATTTATTTATAGGCAAAGGAGTCATGTTCTTTGAGCGACGGCGCACAGCCAATTATCGTGACGCGCTTACAATACACTGCAAAGAATCTCAAGCCAGAGAAACTTTTGTAATGCATCCTCCTAAATATCGCCTTCAATAATCACTCCTTGAAGCTAAAACTATGTCCAGATTATAGCCTTTGACCTTGTCAATCGATTTCTGAGAGAGTATTTAAAGTATATGAAATCTGCACTGAAATACGCCCAGTCAAATGAACCCTTATGCCATCGGTTTGATAAGTGTAGCGGCAATAAAACTGTCAACAAAACACTGATAGGGGGTATGTGTCAGACGGTCTTTACCTTCTACTCATCATCCTCAAAACTATTTCGTTCAACAAGCTAAACAACGACCTATCTGTAGCTTGACATGTCCTACACAGGATCCAATCAAAAATACAGATATCTGAGACTCAATCCAAGAATTATTTCTAGGCAAAGGAGTCATGTTCTTTGAGCGACGGCGCACAGCCAAGTATCGTGACGCGCTTACAATACACTGCAAATAATCTTGCAGCAGAGACAGTTTTGTAATGCATCCTCCTAAATATCGCCTTCAATATATCCTTGAAGCTAAAACTATGTTCAGATTATAGCCTTTGACCTTGTCAATCGATTTCTGAGAGAGTTAGTAAAGTACATGAAATCTGCACTGAAATACGCCCAGGCAAATGAACCCTTATGCCATCGGTTTGATAAGTGTAGCGGCAATACAACTGTCAACAAAACACAGATGGGGGTATGTGTCAGGCGGTCTTTACCTTCTACTCATCATCTTCAAAACTATTTCGTTCAAGAAGCTGAAAATTGGCCTATCTGTATCTTGACATGTCCTCGACAGGATCCAATTAAAAATACAGATATCTGAGACTCAATCCAAGAATTATTTCAAGGCAAAGGAGTCATGTTCTTTGAGCGACGGCGCACAGCCAAGTATCGTGACGCGTTTACAATAGATTGCAAAGAATCTCGCGGCAGAGATATTTTTGTAATGCATCCTCCTAAATATCGCCTTCAATATTCACTCCTTGAAGCTAAAACTATGTTCAGATTATAGCCTTTTACCTTGTCAATCGATTTCTGAGAGAGTTAGTAAAGTACATGAAATCTGCACTGAAATACGCCCAGTCAAATGAACCCTTATGCCATCTGTTTGATAAGTGTAGCGGCAATACAACTGTCAACAAAACACAGATAGGGGGTAGGTGTCAGATGGTCTCTACCTTCTACTCATCATCCTCAAAACTATTTCGTGCAAGAAGCTTAAAATTGGCCTATCTGTAGCTTGACATGTCCTAGACAGGATCCAATCGAAAATACAGATATCTAAGACTCAATCCAAGAATTATTTCTAGGCAAAGGAGTCATGTTCTTTGAGCGACGGCGCACAGCCAAGTATCGTGACGCGCTTACAATACACTGCAAAGAATCTCGCGCCAGAGAATTTTTTGTAATGCATCCTCCTAAATATCGCCTTCAATATTCACTCCTTGAAGCTGAAACTATGTCCAGATTATAGCCTTTGACCTTGTCAATCGATTTCTGAGAGAGTAAGTAAAGTACATGAAATCTGCACTGAAATACGCCCAGGCAAATTAACCCTTATGCCATCGGTTTGATAAGTGTAGCGGCAATACGACTGTCAACAAAACACAGATAGGGGGTAGGTGTCAGATGGTCTCTACCTTCTACTCATCATCCTCAAAACTATTTCGTTCAAGAAGCTGAAAATTTGCCTATCTGTAGCTTGATATGTCCTCGACTGGATCCAATCAAAAATACAGATATCTAAGACTCAATCAAAGAATTATTTCTAGGCAAAGGAGTCATGTTCTTTGAGCGACGGCGCACAGCCAAGTATTGTGACGCGCTTACAATACACTGCAAAGAATCTCGCGGCAGAGACATTTTTGTAATGCATCCTCCTATATATCGCCTTCAATATTCACTCCTTGAAGCTAAAATTATGTTCAGATTATAGCCCTTGACCTTGTCAATCGATTTCTGAGAGAGTTATTAAAGTATATGAAATCTGCACTGAAATACGCCCAGTCAAATGAACCCTTATGCCATCGGTTTGATAAGTGTAGCGGCAACAAAACACAGATAGGGGGTAGGTGTCAGACGGTCTTTACCTTCTAGTCATCATCCTCAAAACTATTTCGATCAAGAATCTGAAAATTGGCCTATCTATAGCTTGACATGTCCTCGACAGGATCCAATCGAAAATACTGATATCTGAGACTCAATCCAAGAATTATTTCTAGGCAAAGGAGTCATGTTCTTTGAGCGACGGCGCACAGCCAAGTATCGTGACGCGCTTACAATACACTGCAAATAATCTCGCAGCAGAGACAGTTTTGTAATGCATCCTACTAAATAAGACGAACGCCTTCAATATTGACTCCTTGAAGCTAAAACTATGTTCAGATTATAGCCCTTGACCTAGTCAATCAATTTCTGAGATAGTTAGTAAAGTACCTGAAATCTGCACTGAAATACGCCCAGGCAAATGAACCCTTATGCCATCGGTTTGATAAGTGTAGCGGCAATAAAACTGTCAACAAAACACAGATAGGGGGTATGTGTCAGACGGTCTTTACCTTCTACTCATCATCCTCAAAACTATTTCGTTCAACAAGCTAAACAACGACCTATCTGTAGCTTGACATGTCCTACACAGGATCCAATCAAAAATACAGATATCTGAGACTCAATCCAAGAATTATTTCAAGGCAAAGGAGTCATGTTCTTTGAGCGACGACGCACAGCCAAGTATCGTGACGCGTTTACAATAGATTGCAGGAATCTCGCGGCAGAGACATTTTTGTAATGCATCCTCCTATATATCGCCTTCAATATTCACTCCTTGAAAATAAAACCATGTTCAGATTATAGCCTTTGACCTTGTCAATCGATTTCTGAGAGAGTTAGTAAAGTACATGAAATCTGCACTGAAATACGCCCAGTCAAATGAACCCTTTGATATCGGTTTGATAAGTGTAGCGGCAATACAACTGTCAACAAAACACAGATAGGGGGTATGTGTCAGACGGTCTTTACCTTCTACTCATCATCCTCAAAACTATTTCGTTCAAGAAGCTGAAAATTGGCCTAACTGTAGCTTGACATGTCCTCGACAGGATCCAATCAAAAATACAGATATCTGAGACTCAATCCAAGAATTATTTCAAGGCAAAGGAGTCATGTTCTTTGAGCGACGCCGCACAGCCAAGTATCGTGACGCGTTTACAATAGATTGCAAAGAATCTCGCGGCAGAGACATTTTTGTAATACATCCTCCTAAATATCGCCTTCAATATTCACTCCTTGAAGCTAAAACTATGTTCAGATTATAGCCTTTGACCTTGTCAATCGATTTCTGAGAGAGTTAGTAAAGTACATGAAATCTGCACTGAAATACGCCCAGGCAAATGAACCCTAATGTCATCTGTTTGATAAGTGTAGCGAAAATACGACTAACAAAACACAGATGGGGGTAGGTGTCAGACGGTCTTTACCTTCTACTCATCATCCTCAAAACTATTTCGTTCAAGAAGCTGAAAATTGGCCTATCTGTAGCTTGACATGTCCTCGACAGGATCCAATCGAAAATACAGATATCTGAGACTCAATCCAAGAATTATTTCAAGGCAAAGGAGTCATGTTCTTTGAGCGACGACGCACAGCCAAGTATCGTGACGCGTTTACAATAGATTGCAAAGAATCTCGCGGCAGAGACATCTTTGTAATGCATCCTCCTAAATATCGCCTTCAATATTCACTCCTTGAAGCTAAAACTATGTTCAGATTATAGCGTTTGACCTTGTCAATCGATTTCTGAGAGAGCTAGTAAAGTACATGAAATCTGCACTGAAATACGCCCAGGCAAATGAACCCTTATGCCATCGGTTTGATAAGTGTAGCGGCAATAAAACTGTCAACAAAACACAGATAGGGGGTAGGTGTCAGACTGTCTCTACCTTCTACTCATCATCCTCAAAACTATTTCGTTCAAGAAGCTAAACAACGACCTATCTGTAGCTTGACATGTCCTAGACAGGATCCAATCGAAAATACAGATATCTGAGACTCAATCAAAAAATTATTTCTAGGCAAAGGAGTCATGTTCTTTGAGCGACAGCGCACAGCCAAGTATCGTGACGCGCTTACAATACACTGCAAAGAATCTCGCAGCAGAGACAGTTTTGTAATGCATCCTCCTAAATATCGCCTTCAATATATCCTTGAAGCTAAAACTATGTTCAGATTATAGCCTTTGACCTTGTCAATCGATTTCTGAGAGAGTATTTAAAGTATATGAAATCTGCACTGAAATACGCCCAGTCAAATGAACCCTTATGCCATCGGTTTGATAAGTGTAGCGGCAATACAACTGTCAACAAAACACAGATAGGGGGTAGGTGTCAGACGGTCTTTACCTAACTCATCATCCTCAAAACTATTTCGTTCAAAAAGCTAAACAACGACCTATCTGTAGCTTGACATGTCCTCGACAGCTTCCAATCAAAAATACAGATATCTGAGACTCAATCTAAGAATTATTTCAAGGCAAAAGAGTCATGTTCTTTGCGCGTCGACTCACAGCCAAGTATCGTGACGCGCTTACAATACATTGCAAAGAACCTCGCGGAAGAGACATTTTTGTAATGCATCCTCCTAAATATCGCCTTCAATAATCACTCCTTGAAGCTAAAACTATGTTCAGATTATAGCCTTTGACCTTGTCAATCGATTTCTGAGAGGGTTATTAAAGTACATGAAATCTGCACTGAAATACGCCCAGGCAAATGAACCCTAATGTCATCTGTTTGATAAGTGTAGCGAAAATACGACTAACAAAACACAGATAGGGGGTATGTGTCAGACGGTCTTTACCTTCTACTCATCATCCTCAAAACTATTTCGTTCAAGAAGCTGAAAATTGGCCTATCTGTAGCTTGACATGTCCTCGACAGGATCCAATCGAAAATACAGATATCTGAGACTCAATGCAAGAATTATTTCAAGGCAAAGGAGTCATGTTCTTTGAGCGACGACGCACAACAAAGTATTGTGACGCGTTTACAATAGATTGCAAAGAATCTCGCGGCAGAGACATCTTTGTAATGCATCCTCCTATATATCGCCTTCAATATTCACTCCTTGAAAATAAAACTATGTTCAGATTATAGCCTTTGACCTTGTCAATCGATTTCTGAGAGAGTTAGTAAAGTACATGAAATCTGCACTGAAATACGCCCAGGCAAATGAACCCTTATGCCATCGGTTTGATTAGTGTAGAGGCAATACAACTGTCAACAAAACACAGATAGGGGGTATGTGTCAGACGGTCTTTACCTTCTACTCATCATCCTCAAAACTATTTCGTTCAAGAAGCTAAACAACGACCTATCTGTAGCTTGACATGTCCTAGACAGGATCCAATCGAAAATACAGATATCTGAGACTCAATCAAAAAATTATTTCTAGGCAAAGGAGTCATGTTCTTTGAGCGACAGCGCACAGCCAAGTATCGTGACGCGCTTACAATACACTGCAAAGAATCTCGCAGCAGAGACATTTTTGTAATGCATCCTCCTAAATATCGCCTTCAATATTCACTCCTTGAAAATAAAACTATGTTCAGATTATAGCCTTTGACCTTGTCAATCGATTTCTGAGAGAGTTAGTAAAGTACATGAAATCTGCACTGAAATACGCCCAGTCAAATGAACCCTTTGACATCGGTTTGATAAGTGTAGCGGCAATACAACTGTCAACAAAACACAGATAGGGGGTATGTGTCAGACGGTCTTTACCTTCTACTCATCATCCTCAAAACTATTTCGTTCAAGAAGCTGAAAATTTGCCTATCTGTAGCTTGACATGTCCTAGACAGGATCCAATCGAAAATACAGATATCTGAGACTCAATCAAAAAATTATTTCTAGGCAAAGGAGTCATGTTCTTTGAGCGACAGCGCACAGCCAAGTATCGTGACGCGCTTACAATACACTGCAAAGAATCTCGCGGCAGAGACAGTTTTGTAATGCATCCTCCTAAATATCGCCTTCAATATATCCTTGAAGCTAAAACTATGTTCAGATTATAGCCTTTGACCTTGTCAATCGATTTCTGAGAGAGTATTTAAAGTATATGAAATCTGCACTGAAATACGCCCAGTCAAATGAACCCTTATGCCATCGGTTTGATAAGTGTAGCGGCAATACAAAATACTGTCAACAAAACACAGATAGGGGGTAGGTGTCAGACGGTCTTTACCTTCTACTCATCATCCTCAAAACTATTTCGTTCAAAAAGCTAAACAACGACCTATCTGTAGCTTGACATGTCCTCGACAGCTTCCAATCAAAAATACAGATATCTGAGACTCAATCTAAGAATTATTTCAAGGCAAAAGAGTCATGTTCTTTGAGCGTCGACTCACAGCCAAGTATCGTGACGCGCTTACAATACATTGCAAAGAATCTCGCGGCAGAGACATTTTTGTAATGCATCCTCCTAAATATCGCCTTCAATATTCACTCCTTGAAGCTAAAACTATGTTCAGATTATAGCCTTTGACCTTGTCAATCGATTTCTGAGAGGGTTATTAAAGTACATGAAATCTGCACTGAAATACGCCCAGGCAAATGAACCCTAATGTCATCTGTTTGATAAGTGTAGCGAAAATACGACTAACAAAACACAGATAGGGGGTAGGTGTCAGACGGTCTTTACCTTCTACTCATCATCCTCAAAACTATTTCGTTCAAGAAGCTGAAAATTGGCCTATCTGTAGCTTGACATGTCCTCGACAGGATCCAATCGAAAATACAGATATCTGAGACTCAATCCAAGAATTATTTCAAGGCAAAGGAGTCATGTTCTTTGAGCGACGACGCACAGCCAAGTATCGTGACGCGTTTACAATAGATTGCAGGAATCTCGCGGCAGAGACATTTTTGTAATGCATCCTCCTATATATCGCCTTCAATATTCACTCCTTGAAAATAAAACTATGTTCAGATTATAGCCTTTGACCTTGTCAATCGATTTCTGAGAGAGTTAGTAAAGTACATGAAATCTGCACTGAAATACGCCCAGTCAAATGAACCCTTTGATATCGGTTTGATAAGTGTAGCGGCAATACAACTGTCAACAAAACACAGATAGGGGGTATGTGTCAGACGGTCTTTACCTTCTACTCATCATCCTCAAAACTATTTCGTTCAAGAAGCTGAAAATTGGCCTAACTGTAGCTTGACATGTCCTCGACAGGATCCAATCAAAAATACAGATATCTGAGACTCAATCCAAGAATTATTTCAAGGCAAAGGAGTCATGTTCTTTGAGCGACGCCGCACAGCCAAGTATCGTGACGCGTTTACAATAGATTGCAAAGAATCTCGCGGCAGAGACATTTTTGTAATACATCCTCCTAAATATCGCCTTCAATATTCACTCCTTGAAGCTAAAACTATGTTCAGATTATAGCCTTTGACCTTGTCAATCGATTTCTGAGAGAGTTAGTAAAGTACATGAAATCTGCACTGAAATACGCCCAGGCAAATGAACCCTAATGTCATCTGTTTGATAAGTGTAGCGAAAATACGACTAACAAAACACAGATGGGGGTAGGTGTCAGACGGTCTTTACCTTCTACTCATCATCCTCAAAACTATTTCGTTCAAGAAGCTGAAAATTGGCCTATCTGTAGCTTGACATGTCCTCGACAGGATCCAATCGAAAATACAGATATCTGAGACTCAATCCAAGAATTATTTCAAGGCAAAGGAGTCATGTTCTTTGAGCGACGCCGCACAGCCAAGTATCGTGACGCGTTTACAATAGATTGCAAAGAATCTCGCGGCAGAGACATTTTTGTAATGCATCCTCCTAAATATCGCCTTCAATATTCACTCCTTGAAGCTAAAACTATGTTCAGATTATAGCCTTTGACCTTGTTAATCGATTTCTGAGAGGGTTAGTAAAGTACCGGTACATGAAATCTGCACTGAAATACAAACAGTCAAATGAACCCTTATGCCATCGGTTTAATAAGTGTAGCGGCAATACAACTGTCAACAAAACACAGATAGGGGGTAGGTGTCAGACGGTCTTTACCTTCTACTCATCATCCTCAAAACTATTTCGTTCAAGAAGCTGAAAATTGGCCTATCTGTGGCTTGACATGTCCTCGACAGGGTCCAATCAAAAATACAGATATCTGAGACTCAATCCAAGAATTATTTCAAGGCAAAGGAGTCATGTTCTTTGAGCGACGACGCACAACCAAGTATCGTGACGCGCTTACAATAGATTGCAAATAATCTCGCGGCAGAGACATTTTTGTAATGCATCCTCCTAAATATCGCCTGCAATATTCACTCCTTGAAGCTAAAACTATGTTCAGATTATAGCCTTTGACCTTGTCAATCGATTTCTGAGAGAGTTAGTAAAGTAAATGAAATCTGCACTGAAATACGCCCAGGCAAATGAACCCCAATGTCATCTGTTTGATAAGTGTAGCGAAAATACGACTAACAAAACACAGATAGGGGGTAGGTGTCAGACGGTCTTTACCTTCTACTCATCATTCTCAAAACTATTTCGTTCAAGAAGCTAAACAACGACCTATCTGTAGCTTGACATGTCCTAGACAGGATCCAATCGAAAATACAGATATCTGAGACTCAATCAAAAAATTATTTCTAGGCAAAGGAGTCATGTTCTTTGAGCGACGGCGCACAGCCAAGTATCGTGACGCGCTTACAATACACTGCAAAGAATCTCGCAGCAGAGACAGTTTTGTAATGCATCCTCCTAAATATCGCCTTCAATATATCGTTGAAGCTAAAACTATGTTCAGATTATAGCCTTTGACGTTGTCAATCGATTTCTGAGAGAGTATTTAAAGTATATGAAATCTGCACTGAAATACGCCCAGTCAAATGAACCCTTATGCCATCAGTTTGATAAGTGTAGCGGCAATACAACTGTCAACAAAACACAGATAGGGGGTAGGTGTCAGACGGTCTTTACCTAACTCATCATCCTCAAAACTATTTCGTTCAAAAAGCTAAACAACGACCTATCTGTAGCTTGACATGTCCTCGACAGCTTCCAATCAAAAATACAGATATCTGAGACTCAATCTAAGAATTATTTCAAGGCAAAAGAGTCATGTTCTTTGAGCGTCGACTCACAGCCAAGTATCGTGACGCGCTTACAATACATTGCAAAGAATCTCGCGGCAGAGACATTTTTGTAATGCATCCTCCTAAATATCGCCTTCAATATTCACTCCTTGAAGCTAAAACTATGTTCAGATTATAGCCTTTGACCTTGTCAATCGATTTCTGAGAGAGCTAGTAAAGTACATGAAATCTGCACTGAAATACGCCCAGTCAAATGAACCCTTATGCCATCGGTTTGATAAGTGTAGCGGCAAATAAAACTGTCAACAAAACACAGATAGGGGGTAGGTGTCAGACTGTCTCTACCTTCTACTCGTCATTCTCAAAACTATTTCGTTCAAGAAGCTAAACAACGACTTATCTGTAGCTTGACATGTCCTAGACAGGATCCAATCGAAAATACAGATATCTGAGACTCAATCAAAAAATTATTTCTAGGCAAAGGAGTCATGTTCTTTGAGCGACGGCGCACAGCCAAGTATCGTGACGCGCTTACAATACACTGCAAAGAATCTCGCAGCAGAGACAGTTTTGTAATGCATCCTCCTAAATATCGCCTTCAATATTCACTCCTTGAAGCTAAAACTATGTTCAGATTATAGCCTTCGACCTTGTCAATCGATTTCTGAGAGAGTTAGTAAAGTACATGAAATCTGCACTGAAATACGCCCAGTCAAATGAACCCTTATGCCATCGGTTTGATAAGTGTAGCGGCAATACAACTGTCAACAAAACACAGATAGGGGGGAGGTGTCAGACGATCTTTACCTAACTCATCATCCTCAAAACTATTTCGTTCAAGAAGCTAAACAACGACCTATCTGTAGCTTGACATGTCCTAGACAGGATCCAATCAAAAATACAGATATCTGAGACTCAATCTAAGAATTATTTCAAGGCAAAAGAGTCATGTTCTTTGCGCGTCGACTCACAGCCAAGTATCGTGACGCGCTTACAATACATTGCAAAGAACCTCGCGGAAGAGACATTTTTGTAATGCATCCTCCTAAATATCGCCTTCAATAATCACTCCTTGAAGCTAAAACTATGTTCAGATTATAGCCTTTGACCTTGTCAATCGATTTCTGAGAGGGTTATTAAAGTACATGAAATCTGCACTGAAATACGCCCAGGCAAATGAACCCTTATGCCATCTGTTTGATAAGTGTAGCGGAAATACGACTAACAAAACACATATAGGGGGTAGGTGTCAGACGGTCTTTATTTTCTAGTCATCATCCTCAAAACTATTTCGTTCAAGAAGCTGAAAATTAGCCTATCTGTATCTTGACATGTCCTCGACAGGATCCAATCGAAAATACAGGTATCTGAGACTCAATCCAAGAATTATTTCTAGGCAAAGGAGTCATGTTCTTTGAGCGACGGCGCACAGCCAATTATCGTGACGCGCTTACAATACACTGCAAAGAATCTCGCGCCAGCGAAAGTTTTGTAAGGCATCCTCCTAAATATCGCCTTCAATATATCCTTGAAGCTAAAACTATGTTCAGATTATAGCCTTTGACCTTGTCAATCGATTTCTGAGAGAGTTATTAAAGTATATGAAATCTGCACTGAAATACGCCCAGGCAAATGAACCCTTATGCCATCGGTTTGATAAGTGTAGCGGCAATACGACTGTCAACAAAACACAGATAAGTGGTAGGCGTCAGACGGTTTTTACCTTCTAGTCATCATCCTCAAAACTATTTCGTTTAAGAATTGGCTTATCTGTAGCTTGACATGTCCTCTACAGGATTCAATCGAAAATACAGATATCTGAGACTCAATCCAAGAATTATTTCAAGGCAAAGGAGTCATGTTCTTTTAGCGACGGCGCACAGCCAAGTATTGTGACGCGCTTACAATACACTGCAAAGAATCTCGCAGCAGAGACATTTTTGTAATGCATCCTCCTAAATATTGCCTTCAATATATCCTTTAAGCTAAAACTATGTTCAGATTATAGCCTTTGACCTTGTCCATCGATTTCTGAGAGAGTTATTAAAGTACATGAAATCTGCACTGAAATACGCCCAGGCAAATGAACCCTTATGCCATCGGTTTGATAAGTGTAGCGGCAATACGACTGTCAACAAAACACAGATAGGGGGTAGGTGTCAGACGGCCTTGACATTCTAGTCAACATCCTCAAAACTATTTTTGACACGTCCTCGACAGGATCCAATCGAAAATACAGATATCTGAGACTCAATCCAAGAATTATTTCAAGGCAAAGGAGTCATGTTCTTTGAGCGACGGCGCTCAGCCAAGTATTGTGACGCGCTTACAATACACTGCAAAGAATCTCGCGGCAGAGACATTTTTGTAATGCATCCTAAAATAAAAATGCACTTGAGAAATTAAAATATCCACCAATTTCAAATCAACGAAGCTAAAACTTTGCCTGCAGAGAGCCCTCGGAATAAGCTGTTGACCAGTGTTTCAATTCCTGAAATCGCACACGTTTAGATGATTTTATCATCACGCAAAGGGAACTAACTTTTATGACTGAGGAAGTGTGTATAATTATAATTTTTTGTCTTGAGCGTAGCACATGATTGTTGTCGGAACTCTAAACGCTGTTCAATAAAAGTGCAACAATCCAACCTACTCTAGCCGCTGCTTCATCAGTTCTGTGAAACGAGCTAGTCACATTCCAACAATGAGGGCGTGCTTGATGTTTAACGGGGAATTGTTGACACGCACAAGACAAGGGGTAATACACCGCTGTATTTTATGGATGGGGAAATCAATGAAGATCTTTCACGACCAGAGGAAGAGTCTTACAGGTATCATATTTCAAAATTTAGTGGGCATGACGTTTCGATCAAAGCAGGTTATTTTGAGATTTGCAATTTTAGTCAGTAAGCAGTTTGAAACATTTTTCTATATCACTTTCAGATATCATAAATTATCTGCACAAAATGTTTGAGATGGCTGAACGATCTTTAAACTGACAATTCAATTAGTGAAGATGTGATCAGCAGTTTTTGAAATATAATTCTTTGAAAATTTGAACTTTCGTTTTAATCAAATGAGGTCAAATGAGGTCATATTGTGCTTGACATTTGTAGACTATCACAAGACGTTTTATGCTGTGAAAGAATCTTGTATGTAGGGCTTATGAAGATATACATTTTCTAATTATTAAAAGTTTATTTAAGGTTATGACGTCATCAATGACGTCATCATTCCCAACAAGTTTTGGTTCCGTCTATTCATGACCGTTAAAGTTCATACAAGATTCACTTTTGTTCAAATTCGCCCGAGAAGGATTGCAAGGAAGAAGAATTGGAAGATCATCAATAACAATAGGTTTTCGGCTGCGAGCCGAACACCTAATGACTAATAACACTAGACTGTGTTCGGCCGACTTGTTTTCAGTCCCCACTATGTGAGGCCTGTCATAATTGTAATGGAAGGTAGTACCGTGGACCTCCATGGTAGTACAATCATTCATGATCCATAGCTCCTTGGTTGGTTCAAGTGTGATGCTGGTGCTACATGTACATTAACAAAATCGCTGGGGGTCCTTTAAGCTCTTTCAAATAAGTCGTTCAAAAGATGCAACTGCTATAAAAACGTGCAAATGCTATAACTTTATTTTTATCATTATGAAAACATTGACGTACATGTATGTCCCTACTTCCTATATAGCTCATTGAACCAAAGTTCCTTCAAGTAGTTAGGGCCTATTTGCTGATGGATGGTTACAAGACGAGAGCAATGATGATACTTCATTGTTTAATCCAATAGTTTATTTGTCAAAAGCAATTGTTGAAGAGCACATGTATTTAAAAGTGATGCCGCTATATTCAATTTTTATACGGATGGTTACTTCCATGGACTTAATGCTGTTCAATAAATGTGCAACACTCCAACCAACTCCAGCCGCCGCGTCGTCTGTGAAACTCACTTGTCCCGTTCCAACAATGAGGGCGTGCTTTACGTTTAACGGGCAATTGTTGACACGTTCACACACACGACAGCATGTAATACATGTACACACGGTAGGTGTACATGTATACACCGCTGTTCTGTATGCAGAAAGGAATGAACAAAATAACGGATATAATTTTGAAGAATTTACCGCTGAAATAGACCTAGGAAATGGATTGAAATCGTGTCGGCTGGCGTACTACATTTGCACATTAAAGCTCAAAACAGCGGTTACAAGAGGGGCCATTTAATTTTCGGCATCACAAGTTGAATTTTGTCGTAGATGTAGCCTTTGGATTGGTCTATCGTATCCGGGTAACAGGTACGATTTTCAAGAATCTATACCAGTGGAATAAATCGTCTCTTGCACTGCATTCGCGCTATGAAGCTTAAAAGCATTGAATACAAGAGGGGGAAAGATCAGACACGTTCTTTCTACTCACCAATAATTATTTCCTTCAAGAGTCGCCATCACAGCTCGGATTTGCGGCCTCTCCGTACCATTGGTGTTTCCCACCGACTACCTGTATTAACGGATACAATAATCTTAGAATTTATCGGAAATAATTCACAGGAAATGGACCCTTGAATCATGTCAGCTACAACACTGAACAAGAACATCAGCATTTAGCAATAAATTATTGCATAAGGTGTATATGAGTGGAGACGGGTTGCAGATTGGAAAGACTTTAATGTTTTCTCACGAATGTAATCAAAATTGT
This sequence comes from Luidia sarsii, assembly GCA_949987565.1. NCBI lineage: Eukaryota > Metazoa > Echinodermata > Asteroidea > Paxillosida > Luidiidae > Luidia > Luidia sarsii. The sequence continues at coordinate 24,336,376 of OX465104.1, read as the reverse complement.
TTCGTTTCAGTTAGTTGCTGAAAATACACCAATTCGTATAGCCTGTGAAGAGTACCACTGAATCTGATAGAAAAAAAGGTGATTTTGGGGTATTCTTTCTAATAAACAAAATTTTGCAAGTAGACATGTTCACTCGCGGACTATCAGACAACCGAGGTCTTCTCGTCATAATTGCTTTCCATGGTCAGAATTAGAAGTGGAATTGTCTGCCGAATACAACTACGATTTGAAATAACTTCAAGCACAATGGATTGAAATGATATTGCATAGCTAGCACACTACTACTTCTCGGCAAGTGGTTGTGCCAGACCATGGATATTATTTTTTATTGGTGGTCTAACTTGGGTTTAGAGACTAAAATGTCCAGTTCTTGTAGTAAAAATGGCGAGGAACATCCCTCATACGATACTCGATAGCAGTAATGAAGAATAATGTTTGATGTCGAGGACGACGACACGGGGCCCGCTGTTGTGGTTCGTGGTACCGAGCCATATCGTTTTGAACCCGAGGGCGTGGCCCAGCACGAAATCACGAAGCACCGCGCACGACGGTCATGCTAGCCGGTCGCTCTGCTCACATTGCCCGGTGGGTCACTCCGATAAACACGCTGCGCCTTATCGCTCGCGTGGGTCAAATACGTCAACTCTCACGAATTGGGAAAGGTGGACCCTCTGGAATGAGTCGGATCCTCTATTTACAACGTAGGCCTTGTTCCTCGCTATTTTTTAGGTTTAATAACCAAAATCTTTTTTTTTTAAGTAACTTGTAGACACCGGAAAAACCTCAAAATGGCACTATAACGATAACAGATAACGAATTGTTCCTTTACTCGTATGTACCGTCGACAGGCCCGTATATGAAGTAGATTTTGGAGTTGGATCCAAGAATTCAGATTCTTGTACAATCAGACCTTTAAAAATACTATCATCATCGTCTACCGGTATTTTGGGAGATTTGAATTATTGAACCTGAAAAATACCGAGGAGCAATTTGTTATCAGTGGAGAATCCGACCAGTTCCACAGGGTCCCGAGCGATAAAGCGCAGCGTGATTATGGGAGTGACCCACCGGGCAATGTGAGCAGAGCGACCGGCTAACAAGACCGTCGTGCGCGGTGCTTCGTGATTTCGTGCTGAGCCACGGCCACGGGTTCAAAACGATATGGCTCGGTACCACGAACCACAACAGCTTTCGTGCATGCTACAAAAACACCAAATTTTAGTCTCTAAACCCAAATTAGACCACCAACTGTAATGTAGACAATACCCATGGTCTGGCACAACCACTTGCTGAAGAAATGGACTTATACTTAGTTTTCCCCACATTCAGAATTTTGTGAAGCGTGTGTGTTAAGACGGCTGCCAGTACGTACGTTGTTCGGCACAAAACATTCAAGTGCACATGTGCACTTTATTCCCATATACGGCGCCTCATACGTGCCACAAAATCCTTATTTTTTGAAAAACTATAAGTCCACTTTTATCGGCAAGTGGTCGTGTCAGGCCATGGATATTGTCTATTTTACAATTGGTGGTCTAATTTGGGGCTAGGTTATTTCCAAGACATTTACAAGTGAGGGTTTTAAACTAAAAAAATTGCCCCGATGGATTTCAAAATGTCGGAAATGAACCAGGCTTGGCCTCATCAATAATGATTATTCACTAGCATCAATGTGACAGGCCCTCTGCGTTGTTCGCACCATAGTTCGGACTAACATTTTGGTCATTCATTTCCAAGTCAGAAATGTGCACCGTGTTTGCATTACTTTGAGCTCGTTACCTGACTTCTGGAGACCGGAAAACAGCTCGAAATCCAGCAGGACTTGCGGGCATCCGTGCACGTATAGTAGTTGTGCTGGTGCTGTGCAGACGACAACGCCCCGTGGCCACGAGGCAATGCACTCCCTCCATGCAAGGCACGCGCCACTCGTAGAATGACAACAATTTATACCCCCCACAAAGAACGGCGCGTGCGGACTATGGAGCGCCGACATGGCGGCAGTACATAACATTGCGTACAACTATGGCCGGCAAATAGGGCAAGAAAGACAAAACCGCCGCGTTCAAGTTATATTAGACCGATTGCGCGACCACTGGTTACCATCACGTGACTTATAGTGGGTTTCATTTTTCATCTAATTGGGCACAGAGCAGCGATGGAAATGTACAAAGAAGAATGTGGACAATATGATAAGTCTTCTTTGCTTATTTCCACTCCTGTTTGCACCAAATGAGGTGCAAAAAGACCATAGAGCTCTATAAATACACGCTGTGAGTCACGTGATGACATGTAAACATTGGTGGCGCAGTCGGTCTAGTCTTGGTTCAAGGCGTTGGTTTTGCCGCGTTCCGTTACCACACGCATACGTGTAAATTGGCTTTTAATGCCGTTGGAAGTTTTTTCTTCCTTTCTCTTCGTCACAAAATCATGATTTAGGGGAATACTGCGAGTGGTTGTAAGGCTTTTTTCTTGGGCCCAAAGAGTATCTTCATGAAATTATTTTATAAATTCATAAATTCGTTTTTCCCCCAAACACAACCAAAACTGTATGTATGTGCCCATGCACAAGAATTGGATCTAAGAAAAACTTTTATAAAAAAACAACAACACTTCACTTTTTTCCTTCAATTTGTCGGCATTTTTAATAAAACAATAGTATACACGTTATTATGAAATTAAAGGTAGATATTTATCAAATTTCTTAGTAGGTATTCAGCATAAATACAAGACAATGAAGACAATACATTATCATTAGTGTAAGACAAAATCTGTTATTGCTAAATTGAACGTGAGTATAATGAGAACGACGCAATCAGTAGGTATAATCTTAATTTTGAATAAGCTTTAGAAAAACAGTCTCTAGGTGGTTCAACGCCACTGGTAGATACAATTAGTGTTTTAGCCAACTTAATAAGAATATCTATTCTATACAAATGCATCTTTCATTTGTCTTGTTACAAAGAATGAAATTACTCAAGGAAATCGTGGACACACATCTAACAAATCTCTACCCTTTTTATGCTATTGGACAAACAGAAAGAGCTTTAAATTATAATAATATTATATAATATCTCTCTTAAGTATTTTTAAAGACTCGGAGGTTTGGGGAACTCACTTGCTAAAGGAAAAAAAATATATATCGAGCATGGGACAAGTTGCGAGGAGAATTTCAATAAATAGGGACAAACAAGTGGGTTTTTAATCCAAACAGAGTGAAACCAAATTAAAGACAAAAAATCTCATCCAGACTGACCAGATCCACTTCTCAGTACACAAACAAGTGAGAAAGGTAAGAAAGGGAGAAAGTAAGAGAGTAAGGAAGTACCTGTAAGAAGAGTAAGAGTCCAAAGAAAATAAAATAACTTAAGATGGGCCAAGTTGTAAGGTATAAAAATGGGGTAAACGTAAGTAAGGCAAGTATAAACAAATGCTGTAAAGAAGGCCAAGCAAGGAATTAAGGCTTAAACTATGGACAATGCATCTACAGCATCTGACTGAAATTACTGCATGTCCCATCTTTCAACTAAGGTCAAACACAATCTTGTCTAAAGAAATCACTTTCCTAAAACAAAAAAACCAAGTAAACCCAACCGCAGTGGTCAATCATCACTGAACTCCTCTAGGTAAAGAGAGAACTACAATGTGACAAATACAGTCATCTAAGCAGAGAACAATTACTCTTGGCAATCAACACAAGTCAGCTACAGTATCACAAGGAAACTGGGAAATGAATAGAAGTAAACTTGTTCTTCCAACAACAGCAAAAAACCGAATCAAAGTTCAACTCAATCCAACTATACCGCAGAGTGCCAGCTATTTCAAGCAATTGAATAATCAATCCCAAAAAGGGAAACATGGGAATATGAAAGCGACTCATTCTAATCATTCTTTCAAAGTTCCAGTACTTGGGAAAACTTAGGTTAAAAATAAAGCCAGCTATACAAATTACAAAACCACGACAAAACTCAGAAAAAGATAAAAATACAAACATTACAAATAATCCTTAACTCCTCTCTGCCTTTGGGAAAGGTCCTGCTAGGATCGAAACGTCAGGCCCACTAAATTTTAAGAACTCCTAATCTTGTGATTTACAATTAAACAACAATAAAATGAACTCACCAAGGATGGAACAGACCAACTCAAAAGGTAATTCAATCAGGTTTTGCCCTTGCTGGACGTGATGAACACTGAGTGCTCAGTGCTTTGCCTGGTGCCTGATCAAACTCAAAAGGCCAGTAAAACTGGGATGGAATTGGAGTAGGACTGATGTATGTGTTGTTCACTCCACTGCTGCTCTGCAAAGTGACTCTAAATTACTTTAGCAAGAAACAGTCCTGCACAGGGCTGGGGCTGAGAACACAGGGCTACTGTCTAGAGGTGTTTAATTCAATGCGCAACATTACTTTACAAGTGAGGGGGGGGGTTGACTAAAAGCAGTTCTAAATCCAGTGGGTTGTTAAATTTTTTGGAACATAAAATAAAAAAACAACAACTAACAACTATGTGTACCTCATCCAAGTGATCAATCTTTACAGAAATGACAGAAAATTGCTGACTGACTCAAATGAAGAGGAAAAAGTGAAAGGTATACATTCAGAATAATTGGATCCTGTCATTGTCACAGTCACTGATGACTATTTGATTGCATTTGTTGAAGATTACGCCCAGAGGAAATTTGAAAGGATCTTCTTGGCTGTGTATGATGTTGAAGGTTTCCCAGCGAGGAGTGAACAGTTGGACATGGTGGTTGCCTTCCTCTACCACGGCCACAAAGCCCATGGAATCGATGGCAATGCCTGCTGGCCTGTACAGCTGGTTGGGTCCACTGCCTCATGACCCAAATGTAGTCTGTTACCTGCCTGTTGCACCATCAAACACCTGCAGGATATGCGGAAAATAATATCATTCAAATACGTTAAGTTGGGTTACTAGACACCCTCATGTGCCCATTGAATTATCTCAGGGGTATTTTATTAAACAAAAGAATACCAACATTTAGTGGGCCTGATGTTTCGATCCTAGCAGGACCTTTCTCAAAGGCAGAGTGACAAGGACAAAACAGATACATGTACAAGAAGGAAGGGGGAAGAGAGTGAATAGGACACGGATGAGAAACAATGACAAAGAGGAAAGCTGGTAGGGTGAGATCAAAGGGAAGGGCAAGGAGTAGGGTACGGATTAGTGAGAAGAGGGGGAAAGATCAAAGAGAGAAGTTTGGAGGATTGAACACAAAAGAAGGATTATCAGAAAGCTGCATGGTGTTAGTCATTACCCTCCTGGATGTTGAGACCATGTGGTTGAATAGTCCGAAGACGCTTCATCCATATTTTCTCACGGCTAAGCCGGACAGCATTACTACGGTGACCAAGGGATTCTATGCCCAGTAGAGCAATGTGAAATCACTATTCAGGCTGTCCACCACGACACTGCACGTCGACACCATTAACCCCCACTAACACTGTTGTCAACCTTTTCCTCTTCTTCTCTAACTGATGCGGAGCATACGTTACATTCCAAGGGTTTGACCTTTTGTCCAACTCCCCTCAAAGTTGACCAAGTAATGCTTAGTCAAGAAGAATCTCTCTGAGTCAAAAGCACCTGGGTCCCCCCAAGAACCATGTTCCAGCCCTTGAAACGTATGTGCAAGCAGTCAGTTCTCAAGTTTGCAACTCCTCTCATCTTACCCGTAAGCCCCACGACAATCTCCCTAGGGAAGAACGTCTTGCTCTCAACACTCTACGTTCCCGCGGTGACATCATTATCAAACCCTTGGAAAGTAACATATGGTCTGCGTCAGTTAGAAAAGAAGAGGAAAGGTTGACAAGTGTTGGGGGGGGGGGGTTAATGACTAACACCATGCAAGCTTTCTGATAATCCTTCTTTTGTGTTCACTCCTCCACACTTCTCTCTTTCATTGAAACGTCAGGCCCACTGAACTTTACGATTTGCATTTTGGTAATTTTAGTCAGTAAGCAGTTTGCAAAATGTTTGTAAATCAGCAAAAAGTACCACCTGAACTGAATAATTGGATACACCAGTAGGGTGTTACTTCAATCTCCCCTATCCTTCCATATCAGATATGAGTGTTCTGGGCATAGAATCACTTGGTCATCTTAGTGATGCTGTCTGTTTCAGCCAAGAGAAAATGTGGATGAAGCGTCTTTGGCAATGGCCTCAACATCCAGGAGGGGAATGATGAACACCTTGCATGTGAACCAATAACCCCTCCTCTCCCTCTCCCTCCCCCCCCCACTTCTCTCTTTCACCTTTTCCCTTTGATGTTTCCCCCTTCCACTATCTCATCCCTACCCAAACCCCTGCCCTTCCCTCTGATCTCACCCTACCAGCTATCCCCATTGTCCTCTGTCTGTCATCCATGTCTCTGTTACTCTCCCACAGTTTTGTCCCTGTCATTCTGCCTTTGAGAAAGGTCCTGCTACGATCGAAATCCCCAATTTTTTATGTTAAAATTTTGGTCATTTTAGTCAGTACGCAGTTTGCAACATTTTTGCTTATTACTGTAGTCAACAAATGTTATAAAACGTGTTGTTTACAGTGAAGTCGTTATTGTCAGCGAGGTTTACCTATGAAAATACAATGTCAGAGATGTTTGGCAATAGTTCATAATGTGGTTTAATTGTGTGACGTCACGCCCCTCAGTGGCGGGGGGGGGGGGTAGCTCTCCCTCTCTCTGGGCGTGCCATGGATGGCACCGTACAGGCAGGTCCCTGAGTGGCTAGGGACAAGTCCATTGGAAAGTGAGCAGTGAGCACCCACATGTCCACCCCCCTCCCCCCACCAAGGCCCCTTAGGATTATCCTCCCCAGAGGATTATCTTTCCCGCCTCAGCGATCACCGGCATATAAGCAGATCCACCACCGAGTCCAAAGCCCGTTGCACACTAGACGAAATCGCCGAGGTCCCTGGCGATGAAATCGCAACCATGTCATGAAATCGCAAATCTGTGGTGTGTGCAAGTGACCCTTGCGAAACAAATCGCCAGGGACCTTGGTTTTTGATCTCCGAGGTCCAGACCTCCTACAAAATTTCTCACCCTTGTCAAAATCGCCGTGATCGTGTGTGTGAAACGTGAACAGTGTTCGTAACCACGGACCCTGGTTTTGGCAGGGACACTGGGCATGCGCACTGCGCGTGTTTATGTTTGGAACCAGTGTTATAGCTGCGCTGGTACTGGTCGGCGGGCGGACGGGGCCGACCACCACGGGTAATCTCCGTCAACCACTCCTTGTGAAAAACAATGCTTCTGACCAGCACTGTGTTCACCCCATTATTATCCCAATCTATATCATGGTTTCGGTAGTAAAATAAATTGTACTTTTTTTGTAGCGTAACCGAGTTCCGATCAGGCTTGAGCATATATAGCGCAGCGTGATCGTAGTCGTAACTCGTATGCAGCCATGTGGTCGCTGTGCACGTGCACTGTGCAGTATACAGTTTGTGCAAAGACGTGTTGTGTCATGTCACATGTGCCGCGCGTAGGCTGGTTTCGGCCCTACTGCTCCTGTAGTGTCACTATGGCTTTACCTAAAGGCGGAAACCACACCCAGACTTGCCAACCTCGCTAACGTCGCGAAGGGAAATCGGTCATAACAAAAAACAAATAGTGTACGCTACTCATCGTTTGTCTCCGAATGTTGTTTCCGCGTAGTTTAATATTATTCCCTTCGTTACTATTGTGGTATGAATAGTGGTATGAATAGAAAGAAGGGGAACACAGGCTTCAATTTGAGGGTAAAATTTTGCAATGTTTAACTTCCGATATCTCAAGAAATTTAGTGGGCCTGACGTTTCGATCCTAGCAGGACCTTTCTCAAAGGCAGAGTGACAAGGACAAAACAGATACATGTACACGAAGGCAGGGGGAGAGAGTGAATAGGACACGGATGAGAAACAGAGGACAAAGAGTGAAGCTGGTAGGGAGAGATCAAAGGGAAGGGCAAGGGGTAGGGTAGGGATTAGTGAGAGGAGGGGGAAAGATCAAAGAGAAGGGCAAGGAGTGGGGTAGGGATTAGTGACAATAGGGGGAAAAGATCAAAGAGAGAAGTGTGAAAGACTGAACACAAAAGAAGGATTATCAGAAAGCTGCAAGGTGTTAGTCATTACCCTCCTGGATGTTGAGACCATGTGGTTGAATAGTCCGAAGACGCTTCATCCATATTTTCTCACGGCTAAGACGGACAGCATTACTACGGTGACCAAGTGATTCTATGCCCAGTACACTCATATCTGATATCGAATGATCAGGGAGATTGAAGTGATACCCAACAGGGGTGTCCATTTTACCGGTTTTGATGGTAGACCTATGGCCATAGATTCGTTTTTTGAGGGCGTTTTTTGTCTCGCCAACATACTGAATATTACAAACTCTACAAGAGATGAGGTATATGATGTTTGAGGTAGTGCACGTGATAGAGCCATAGGTCGTGTGGGTAGTTCCAGAAGAATGTCCATTGAAAGAGTCTATTTCCTTGACATGTGTCTTGCAAACAGTGCATTTCGAGGTACACTTAAATGTACCAAATTTGGTTGGAGGTGAAGAGTCCAAAGGGGGAACCTCTGCTCGGACAATTAAGTCACGCAGGTTACGGGGGCGCCTGAAAGCCAAAACAGGCGAATTAGGAATGGCTTCAGCCAGACGATCTGAAGTGTGGAGAATATGGTGGTTTTCCTTAGTTATCTTCCTGAGAGGAGGAAGAGAAGGGTGGTAGGAAGTAACTAAGGGAACTTTGGGCTTGTCCTTGGGACCTGGAGGCTTTTGTTTTAGTGCCGAACTTCTGGGAATGGAATAGACTTTAGCAATGGAGTTCTTCACTTGGCGAGAACTATAGCCTCTAGCAACCAAGTTACTGGCCAATACACGTGTATGGCGGCGAAAGTCGGACTCATTGGAACATATACGCCTCAATCTGAGGGCCTGGCTGTAAGCTATACCAGTCTTACAGTGTCTAGGGTGACAACTGGAGGAATGGAGATATTGATGAGTGTCGGTGGGCTTAGAATACAAGTCAGTAGTTAGTGTATTGAGGTCTTTCCGGACGGTGATGTCCAGAAAGTGGGTCTGTTGAAGAGACTGCTCCCAAGTGAATTTGATGGTCCTATGGAAGGAATTGATGTGGTCAAAGAACGCATTCAAGCTGCTACCGTCCCTAGTCCAAATGAAGAACACGTCATCTATGTATCTCCACCAAATCCAGGGACGGCATGGAGCCTCACTGAGCATGCGTTCCTCAAGGTCACCCATGAAGAGGCATGCAAAGGAAGGAGCCATGCGCGTGCCCATGGCAGTGCCATGCACTTGAAGATAGTGCTTGCCAAGAAAGGAGAAATTATTCTTGGCCAGCACTAACCTCATGAGGGTGGTTATGTCGGAGATGGGTGGAGAAGACTGTTTTCCCTTGGCCAGGGCCGAGGAGCAAGCTTGAATGCCTTCTTCCTGGGGGATGTTAGTGTATAGAGAGGAGACGTCAATAGTACCAATTATGGCAGTGGCAGGGATTTGATCCTTGACACTTTCCAACTTTCGCAGAAAGTCGGGAGTGTCATGGACGTATGAGGGGATTTGGGGAACCAGGGGTTTGAGAAAGGAGTCAATGAAAAGAGATATGTGTTCCGTAGGTGAACCATTGCCAGAGATGATGGGTCTACCTGGGTTGTTGGTCTTGTGAATTTTCGGGAGAAGGTAGAATCTGGCAGTTCTACAATTGATAGGTGATAGAAATCTGTGAGCTTTTTTACTCAAATGATCACGTGATCGCATGTCATCCAAAACTTCCTGAATTTGCTCTGAAAATTTGCCAGTGGGGTTAGAGTCCAGACATTTATAGTGCTGGGGATTGTTGAGTTGGCGATTGGCTTCATCAATATATTTTTGGCGATCCATGATAACTACGGCTGACCCTTTATCTGCTGGCTTGATAATGATGTCACCGCGGGAACGTAGAGTGTTGAGAGCAAGACGTTCTTCCCTAGGGAGATTGTCGTGGGGCTTACGGGTAAGATGAGAGGAGTTGGAAACTTGAGAACTGACTGCTTGCACATACGTTTCAAGGGCTGGAACATGGTTCTTGGGGGGGGGACCCAGGTGCTTTTTACACGGAAAGGTTCTTCTTTACTGGAGCCAGAATCGAAGAAGAACTCAGTCAGACGAAGTCTGCGGTAATACTCAGTGAGATCTTGACTGAGCATTACTTGGTCAACTTTGGGGGGAGTAGGACAAAAGTTCAAGCCCTTGGAAAGTAACGTATGCTCTGCGTCAGTTAGAGAAGAAGAGGAAAGGTTGACAACAGTGTTAGTGTGGGGTAAAGGTGTAGACTGGGGACTGCGTCTGAAGCGGTTGTGTCTGCGTTGTTTGGCAACAAGGCCACCAATCTTCTTGTTTCTCCTGTCGGTGAGAACAGAATTGAGGTTAGAGAGACCTTTCTCAATCTCATCACTGAGATCCTTGTACTGGCTTTCAGAACAGCTGGCGCGAAGTATTGAGTCCAGATTAGAAATGTCCTGGTGGACAGCCTGAAGGGTGATTTCACATTGCTCAGAGAGGACCTTGATGAGCTGAATGGAAGCACTATAAAGAATTTGATTCCATTTTTTCTGTAGGTTGGGGGAGAGTTTTCCAATTTGGGGGGTGTGAGATATCTGTAAGCCAGTAGGGATCAGGCGAGAGACTGAGAAAAAGTTGTAGTTGTCTTGATGGAAAGTGTACCGAAGAGCCTTTTCTTGCAGTTTCCTAAGTTGAAAGAAACAGGTAGGGTTATTCATGTTAGTAAGAGCAAAAAACAAGAGACAAACACAGAACGTAGACTTACATACCAACGGACGGACAGACTTACATACACACGTAGACAGGTCAGCAAGGAGGATCACCACGAGGGGATACAGCAACATAAGGAATGACTTAAGGTGATATACAAAAATGTCACTAATCCCTACCCCACTCCTTGCCCTTCTCTTTGATCTTTCCCCCTCCTCTCACTAATCCCTACCCTACCCCTTGCCCTTCCCTTTGATCTCTCCCTACCAGCTTCACTCTTTGTCCTCTGTTTCTCATCCGTGTCCTATTCACTCTCTCCCCCTGCCTTCGTGTACATGTATCTGTTTTGTCCTTGTCACTCTGCCTTTGAGAAAGGTCCTGCTAGGATCGAAACGTCAGGCCCACTAAATTTTAGATTTACTTTTTGGTAATTTTAGTCAGTAAGCAGTTTGCAACATTTTTGTATATCATCTCAAGAAATGAATGAAAAATTCCTTCTCAAATTTTCTAGAATTCTAGAAAATACACTTTGGTTGACCGCGAAACTTAAAACATCGCTAGTATAACTGTAATAAATATTAGTTATTTGTTAGAAAACAACTCAACTGTAAGGGCTGCGCTGGCAGAAGTCTACTAATCATTGCACACGTACTGAGTGCACGTAAAGTTCCGAAACGGGGGAAGTTGGTGTTTTGGTGACAGCGTTGTGTGTGTAAGCTCGGTTCGTGATCGCTAACGACCTAGGTGACAGACAACTGGCGCCTGTAACCAAGGACCCTAGTTTTTCGGTCGTGTGTGAAATGGGCTCAAGACATTCTCCCTGATGATGGCCAGAGCATATCCATTGATATATCCATTAGGAAGGAAATATCTCAAAAATTACAGGGCCTGACATTTCGATCCTAGCTGGACCTTTCTCAAAGGCAAAGTGACAAGGACAAACACTGACAGTCAGGGGAAGGAAAGTCCTGACACACATGACAGAGGAAGGACAAAAGGGAAGGGAGTGGGATGCAGATGTACACTCACTATGAACATCTAAACCGTGAAAATGAGGTGAAAATATCATTGAGCCGTGAAAAGACAATTCATCGTGTTTTCACCCCTATTTCATGGCACACAGTTAGCCAAGTCATTTTCATGGTGTTTTCACCAGTGGTCTCCAAGGCCACATTCCTGGTGGTAAATGGCTAGAGGCAATTTAGAAGTATTTGGGAGTGACAGTTACAAGGACACCATACAGCTGGTAATGTTTCTAGTGTATTCGAGCCATCCTATTTCTGTTTAGAAATGATGTACCGTACATGTTGTCACCAGAAACCTTCTTCATCTGTTCTTGGGACGCAAGATGTTAATGACGGGCAGGACCATGTTGAAATGTTGAATTACCGGCTCTTTTTAGAGGCCCATTCCTCTTAGGAGATGATGAACATGGTGTCACCGAATACCTCCTACTAGGAACTAAAAACTTGTGAAAGATTCAACAATCATACCTTGCCTTGTGGTGCATATGTCTGCAGTAGAACATCATTGGCTTTGCACCACTCTAACAGATCCTCTTGAATGAACAGGAGATGGTACTCTACCTAGACATGAGGGAAACAAAATCCAAAATTAAATGAAAACTGTAAGATCATCAATGAATCTACACAGACACTTTCCTGAATGGTCAAGCCTCAATGTTTACTTACCCACCACTTATTACCCATCCATGGATTTCTACTTTGCCACTTTGTAAAGTCACTGATGTAGATTTTTTATTCCACGCCTGCCTATGGTGGACAGTGCTGCTGTACGCTTTTCGTTTGCGATTTTGCCTCAGTGCGAAGGATTTATAGCGTCAGTTTGCTCTACATTTAGAGACTAAAATGTGGAGCACCTCTAGAGTAGGTGGGGAGGAATATCCCTCATACGTTATAGCAGTCATGATGAATTGTTTGATGTTGAGAAGGACGGCACAGGGCCCGCTGTTGTGGTTGGTTGTACCGAGTCATATCGTGTTGAACCAGTGGCCGTGGCCCAGCAAGAAAGCAGGAAGCCACCGTGCACTACGGTCATGCTAGCCACTCCCCTGCTCACATGCCCGGTGGCTCACTCCAATCATCACACTGCGCTTTACCCCTCACGCATCAAATACATCAACTCTCACCACTTTGGGAATTTGTAAAAGTTGCATCCTCTGCAACTGCTAGTCAGATCCTGTATGTTTGGGATGAATTTTTCCTCGATATTTCTCAGGTTTAAAAACCCGGCCAATTCTTTCAAAAATGATAACTCACAGTTATACAAGACACACCTAAAACAAATGACACGAAAAAATGTTTCGATGATGATACAAACTTTAAAGGTCGTGTGGTACGAATGTGAATTCTTGGATCAAAAATCCCCGATACGAGCCTGCCGACGGTACTTACAAATGAAGGTACAAGTTGAGCTTGCCGGAGTGATAGCCTATAAAGTGAGATATAATGAGCACTGACTTTCTTTAGAGTATACAAAATCATAAAACTACTTATGAAGAGTGAAGCTCATTCCTGTTTCTGGAAGGCTAGCCTGCAATGGGATCTGCACCACGGCCACCGAGGTGTATGGGTAGTCACAGTCATCACCACGGTACCATCATGGGACGTAGACTAGTACAGTACTACTGTGACATGTGTAGGACTGGAAACGCGAGCACGGGATAACTCTGAGCTGGGACTTGGGGTTACCCTCAACCTTTTCCTGAATCCAAATTCCTTCTGTGCAATACTGGACTCAGCAAGGGTATTTTCTGCGTAATGCTTTTGGCAGATAGTGATGACCACGGGCAAACTTTGAAATCAGTCCGATTATGTTGATGAACCTCGTCCAAGCGAGATTCATTTTGTTGTCCCTTGGAAACCTGAAAAACACCAACTCTGTGTTTCTGGTGACATTTCTGCTACAACCACCAACTGCACAAAACCGTGGCATGTTGCACATCATTAGGGAACTCAACAAATCAACAAACTAAGCTGGAAAGATGAAATGATCGACGTTCAAGTATCGTACTGTGTATGTACAGTATTGCAGTCATTCCTGGCCAGTGTTTACATCGTGACTCCCACTCTGACGTTTAGGGGTCGTTAACATATCATGAATATTTATGAGTGTTTTGTAAATCGGGCAAAAAACTTGTTTGGGACATTTTTTCTACCACACATAGTAAACTTGTGTTAGGTTTCTATGTTGATTTTAACAGATGGTCATATCAACTATTTAATAAAACTTTAACCAGGAAATGTGATTTTTTGTTGAAGTTGCCCTTTGAATTGGAAAAGCTGCATCCACTTTGTGTGATCCCTGAGCTGCTGTAGCCAGGTTTACAACAATTGGTTGAATGAAAGCGGGGATGTGATCCCTGGAGATATACGGCAGTTAATTAATGGTTGAATTGCTTCTGACTGGCGCCCCACCCTGGCAAAGACTACCGGTAGTTGAGTTTCAGTATTTCGGAAGGTCGCCATTTAAGGGCTGGATAGCACAGATGGTAAGAGGGTTGGTACGCAAAACCTGAGGTCTCAGGTTCAAGTCCTGGTCCAGTCCAAATGTTGTTGATAATTTTGTTTTAAAGCAGCCAAAGACTGTTCAATTGACAATAGTGAGAAAGATGTCTTACCAGGGCACGGATCTGTGTTACACTAATCAGCTTGTTCACTGCTAGGACCTGTGGGCATGTCTCTCCACCGTACTCAGCAGCTGAGCAATCACAGACACGAGACCGGTTCCTGTCACCAGTATCACAGCCCTCTGTACAAACACTCCATGGGGACCAGCTACACCAGTTGCCAGTAACTACAGCAAGAAGAATGACCAAACCACTCATGGTCAGAAACTTGTCATTAGGGTATCAAGAACAAAGACTTCATTATCCAACAATTGTCATCAGACTTAGACGTTAGACTTGCATTTTCCTTGAAAGAGAGAAATTATCCCTTTATCCATCCATTGAGGCATATGTGTGTCACGACGTATGACACTCAACCACGTGGTTGGGGGTATGGTTGCGCACTACACACGTATGACGCATTGTGTATGGTTGCTAGCCTAACACATGCACTTTGGTCCCATTTGACCTAACTGTAAAACTAACCGTAACGCTAACCCTAGCCCAAATAACCCTAATCCTAACCCTAACCCTAATCCTAATCCTAATCCTAATCCTAACCCTTACTCTATCCCTAACGCTGACCCAACCCTAACTCTAACTCTAACCGTAACCGTAACCCTAACCGTAACAGTAACACCCTAAGCATAACCTACACTGGTTTACAAAACACGTCCTTGTATAGTCCCCACACAATTACCGGGGTACCAGTGACGGTGGTTGAGCGTCATATGTCGGTTCTGTTATATATCTCATCCATTTGATAATGGTGTCTAGTTCTAATATAACTCCACATATACACAGCTGGACATTTAGTATCTAGTTTCCTAACAGCCTTTCTTCATTCTCCTGGCTATTCCTCCTTCCTAATATCTCTCTCTATCTTTCCTTGCTGTACGGTATTCACTATTCACCTACCTGGACAAGGGTCTTGGTTACGTTCTTTCATCTCCATCTCATCTCCATCACAACCAGCTCCTCTGTTGCTAGGCGACGGATTGGAGCAGGATCTGGATCGGACTACGACCCCTCCATTGCATGTAGCATTGCATGCAGACCACGGTGACCATGGCGACCAGTTGCCATCGCAAACGTTCTCCGTGCAATTTATATTGCCTCCCGTACACCAGCTGGTTCAAACAATGATTGGAAAAGAAAAGTGAGTAAGTGGAAGGTTTGCTGTGACACCATGTAACGCATCTCTTTTGAGCCAGAGTCAGGCTCTGAATAGAGCTGGTAACTCAACGTGTCGGGCAGTGTGCACTCTGCCCATCATCAGGAGACAAAAGAGAAGAAGTGTTGAGAAGAGAAGTGGATCATGATGTTCAGTTTTAAACAAACAAGACAAGTCTGCTTGCTGCTAGGAGATGCTGGAAGCTGATCTGAATTCTAGTCACAAGTCAATGAGGGTTTGCCCTTCTTGATATATAATTACCACTTGACCACTGAGCTGGTTCAGATCATGTGGTGGAGTCACAAGATCCAATCTTGCCCGACCTGCCTGGTTTTTTTTTCCCAGCAGGCAATTGGGCAAAGCACTTAGTATGCAGTGCTAATTAGACATCAAGTTGGGCAAACAGTCGCTTAATTACATTCTCCTCAAAGCCAAATCATATCTTATCTATAATTCTGTTTACATTGTTAAGAAACATTCTCCTGTAACTTTGGTGTGCCCTTGAAGCTCATAAACCGATACAAATTGCAATCTAATGAGAATTGAGGTTGACCTGACCTGGATGTCCCTGGTATGGTCCTGGTTGGCAGAGGTCAGCTCAGCCCTCACACTCTGCAGCTTCTCCTGCTGCTGCAGCTGGCCGCTAAGTCACAGCGTCTTGCTGCATGGTAATGCTGTTGACGCTGGCTCCCAGCACCTGCAGCATCTCGCTGGTAATGCTGTTGATGCTGGCTCCCAGCACCTGCAGCATCTCGCTGGTAATGCTGTTGACGCTGGCTCCCAGCACCTGCAGCATCTCGCTGGAAATGCTGTTGACGCTGGCTCCCAGCACCTGCAGCATCTCGCTGGTAATGCTGTTGACGCTGGCTCCCAGCACCTGCAGCATCTCGCTGGTAATGCTGTTGACACTGGCTCCCAGCACCTGCAGCATCTCGCTGGTAATGCTGTTGACACTGGCTCCCAGCACCTGCAGCATCTCGCTGGCAATGCTGTTGACGCTGGCTCCCAGCACCTGCAGCATCTCGCTGGTAATGCTGTTGACGCTGGCTCCCAGCACCTGCAGCATCTCGCTGGTAATGCTGTTGACGCTGGCTCCCAGCACCTGCAGCATCTCGCTGGTATGCTGTTGACGCTGGCTCCCAGCACCTGCAGCATCTCGCTGGTAATGCTGTTGACGCTGGCTCCCAGCACCTGCAGCGTCTCGCTGGTAATGCTGTTGACGCTGGCTCCCAGCACCTGCAGCATCTCGCTAGTAATGCTGTTGACACTGGCTCCCAGCACCTGCAGCATCTCGCTGGTTATGCTGTTGACGCTGGCTCCCAGCACCTGCAGCATCTCGCTGGTAATGCTGTTGACGCTGGCTCCCAGCACCTGCAGCATCTCGCTGGTAATGCTGTTGACGCTGGCTCCCAGCACCTGCAGCATCTCGCTGGTAATGCTGTTGACACTGGCTCCCAGCACCTGCAGCATCTCGTTGGTAATGCTGTTGACGCTGGATCCCAGCACCTGCAGCATCTTGCTGGTAATGCTGTTGACGCTGGCTCCTAGCACCTGCAGCATCTCGCTGGTAATGCTGTTGACGCTGGCTCCCAGCACCTGCAGCATCTCGCTGGTAATGCTGTTGACGCTGGCTATCAGAACCAAAAACAAACACAGGATTTCTTGCTTGGTTGAAAAGGACCATCATAGAATTGGACTAAAGAATGGATGTAAGGGGGCCTACATACAATAACGTCCATCAGACTTCAATGTTTGCATGGTAGAAGTTGAAGCGCAACATGGACAGTTTGCAGTGGCATTACGTAAGCCAGTCTGTGGCTCTGACTGTAACTCTCATCCTCCCGAGGGTTGCACAGACATGAGGGTTCTCTGAACCTCGGGAGGATGAGGGTTACGGTCACCGTAAAAGCAGCTATACTCAACTTTCATTCATTCATTCTTTCATTTCTTATTATAACTGGCACAAACTCGTGACAATCCAAAGCTAAAGTAAACAAACGCTGAACCGGTAAGTCAGTGCCGGCACCCGTGCAACAAAAGCTATTCAACCGGACCCTCACTTAGCTGGTGTACGTTGCCACATTGCATGCATTTAATACACGTGCGTACCGGATACCAGTGCAATGCGCAGACGGTGATGTCTTTTCGGTGAACCTGTCTAGTTCCTCAACTTCCATGTGCATTACAAATAGTATAACTGCACTACTGCCACTGTATGTGCACCATACTCTTTCACAATGGTAGTACTGGTACACACAACGGGTCATGAATATTCATTATTTCTTGCAGCAAGATCGCGTTCATCGCTGAACGATGATGTCATGAATAAACAACGAGCGATTGCTTTTTGTATTATTTTTTAAGGAAAATTTTATTGAAATAATTACCTATAATCATATCAATTTTTTTTTTACAACCACAAACTTTTGACATGCAGTTCATGCAGGCCTACACATATACCCCCCCCCCCTTCCAAAAAAATAAAAACCCAACTCATATGCAACTAATCGTATCACACGAAATCAAAAGGTCCGGTCGAATAGCTTTTGTGGCACGGGCGCCGGCAGCCGACTTATCGTCATGTCCGAATTTAGGATTTTCGCATTCTATTCCCCTATATAGAATATGTTTTTATGTCACAGCAAATACCTACATTACTTACCGTTTTTGTTGAGTACCAGGCATTACTTATGATGTCTTCATCATGAAGTTCATGTCTATTTAGTATTTATTTTTAGGGAAATAATGAAGACGTAGAACGCTATTGCGAAGCCACACCACAATGAGGCATCCATTCACAGGCAATGGCGAGTATCAACCACGCACAAGGCTTCCTACATAATACATGTACATGTACAACATGTGTGTGTACATGTACGTGTATGTATATGTGTATATGTATCATAGAGATTGTAATCATGTGTACGTGTATGTAGATACACATGTACATGTGTATGTACATGTGCATGTGCATGTGCATGTACTGTACGTGTATAGTACATTTACATGCACATGTATATATACATGTACATGCACATGTGTATGTACATACACATGTACATGTACATACACATGTACATGTACATGTGCATGTGCATGTTCATGTACGTTGCGGAACATTTTTGTTTATTTTCTTCAATAGCTCCTATAATTTCCTCTTTAGAAATATAATTTATGTAAAGAATAATTTTACGCAACTTTCTACTCTTACAAAACGTGAAATTTCTCTTCTGGTTGTTCATCCAGGAAAACAGAACTTTGGACCAATCGCGTAAGGGTTCTGATCTCATGGCGGCAGCCATTTTGAACGTGACAAAGGCTTGTGTGCAGTATGCACGGGCGTGCACGGACATACGTGCAGACGATACGACGTGAACAACCGCCTGTACTATGTGCCAAATGTAGGCTGAAATAATAGCACTGAAATACCGACAAGAACTCAGGAAAGTTGACAATTGATGCGAGGGTCAAGGTAAGGTTTTATACAAGAGAGAATTCAGTGGTTTTCTGGTCATCTTATTTAGACAAAAAAGCGTTATTTTGAGGCTGAAATCAATGAACGAAATGGGCCGCAGCTAAGTTTTCGTTTGCAAGTAGGCCTAGCTATTCCTAACGTTGCTTTTTTGTTGCCGTTTTTTTTAGTTCATGAAGCAAATTATCTAAACCTTAGGCCCCCTAGTCATGCAGGGTTTCTCGTAAATTGGGTGTGAAAATGGTTCTCCAAGTACCCGGCGTTCCGTAAACATAAATATAAAAGGGCATTAATAGAGAAGAGGCCTCCTTGTTTGTTTGAAAATTGAAATTTTCGGAATGCATGATAGAATAGTATAGGCCCGATTTGGCATAATTGTGGACACGTATAATGTGCAATGCAGTAATGTAGTGTGTACAAGCTTTCCCATATCTTGTGCAACAGGGAACCTTGTATGCCTATTCTGAACTGGATTCTATATGGTAACCTGTGGTTGGTCTATGATATTATTAGTCTCCATCTGCCTCAACATAAAAATGGAATTCAAAATAGCAGCAGTTTGGCACTTGAGAAAAAAAGCTATCGGATTTTCCTTTCGTTTTCAAACAGTAATTACTTCGACTCATAGATATTTAAAATGGTTGCAAACTGACCTGAATGAGCTCAATGTAAATCCGACAAAAGAAAGGGCCTGACACTTTGATACTATCTGGACAGGCAAAATGGTGTCTTTGAGAAATGTAGGCCTAGGCCTATAATATTTTTCAATAAGCAATTACACTTTACATTCATAGTCATATAGGCCCTTTACGAATCCATGGATCATGCTCGGGCTCAGGCTTCGTCTCCGTCTGACAAAATATGATAATCCAGGTACAGAGTATTCACTGGAGAAAAAAAAATTCTTCCTTTTTCATTTTTTAATTCAATATTAAAATATTGAAAGAAACTCTTAGGCTCCTATTATGGGCGGCGCTAAACGTGCTTCGCTACCGCCAATATTATGTCTTGCGTTTAAGACTTGTTTTGTATAATTGAGTAAAGACAAGACTAACTATTTCCAGGGCTCTGCAGTTATATAGTTGACTTCTTTCAGTGTAGGACACTGCATGTATATTCACCGTTTCGGCAAGAGACTTTTAAATAAGGTGTTATCGTATATGCAAACCAGCATATTTTCACCACAGACCACCGCTTTACTCAAAAAGTATGAACAAGACCCCTTATAAAAAGAGCCGTCTTGGATGGAATTTGTGAGAGTGCATCCTTGCACCACGAAAGTGGACTGGCGCCCTCAACTGGCGAAGTAACGCAGACGTTACACCACGAAGTGTAGTCCAACCCAATCCGTACTCGTCTATAGAAATGCTCCGGAAGAAATGTGTTTATTGAATGAATATTTAATGAAGGTTGTTGGAGTGAATATATTAAGTTATCTTTCTCTGCAGTCGCTCCCCCGACCTGCATGATTGGCTTTTCCGCCGCTTCAGCGAAGCGGAAAAGCATTTTGAATCGTTCGGAATTGTTTGCTATTGGATAAACAAAAAGATGGTTAAATGAGCTGGCAATATGCCCCCAAAATCGTGGCTTTGTTTACTTCTTTTCTTAAGTTTCCAGCTTTGTTTTCCTTCAAGAAATTCCAATAGATGTTTTGCGGCAGTAAGATTGTATTTTTGTTGACCAGTTACCCCTGAAACTATCATAATTCGAGCTATCCCCGTGGTTTAAAACGATCGTGTTCAATGTAGACGCCGCAGTGCTTAAATTTATGCTAATGGTGCGCAGTCGCAGACTGATTTATAACGCAGTTTATAATTTTAGATGAAATGAAATGTTGTCCGACCTGGTTGCGTTTGATTACTTCTCTTGAGAAGTTGCCTTGGGCAATATTCATGATAAATTTTACCACGTGAAGAGGAGAATTTGAAATAGATATTAAGTTCCAAATTACAGTTGTTTTTCCATCTGCAGTCACTCCCAGCCGCGCTTTGTTTCCGAGTGTCCTAACACAAACAGCGCCCTCACAGAGGTAAGCTTGTCCAGAATTATTCAACGTTTGTCACGAGAAATGTTGTCCAACCGATCACTTTTCGTTTGAAGATCCCGTGGGCTATATCCACGAAAAAATATCAGTTAGTTAAAATACTCAAGAATAGAAATGCTTGTCCTTATAGGAGCCCAAGTGCCATTGAACACTGTACGAAAACACTGACTTTCAAAATCAATTATCCCACACCCAAAATATTCTCAGTTCTTGTAGCTATTCTGAAAATTGTAGTTTGGACCTTTATCTCTCAGATTCTTTTTAATTTTTGTGCCCGTAGCCGATTAGATGTTTTGCTAATAACCCCCAGAAAAGAAACAGCCCCAAATTGTATATAGCCATCCGAGCCGATTTTCTGCAAGGGGTTTTGGGATGGACCCCTCCACTTCTACAGCCAAATAGGGCCACATGTAAAGCCAGATGGGGTCCAAATCACACACCAAAATGAATCCCCAGGTTGCCTTAGGCTCCCCGTATTCTACACTGTGTCGGTCAATTAGTCTCCGAAGTTCCCTTATCAAAAAAGAATGGTGGGTCCACACTTTATGATAATCAGCTCGGCGTAGCCATCTTGGATGGAAATTGTGGGAGTGCATCCCTACACCACGAAAGTGGTGAGGGGCCCTCAACTGGCGAAGTACCGCGCACGTTACATCACTATCGTCTCTCCCCGCCCTGCTCTATTGTCAAGTTGCCAACACAAACAGGACCCTGACAAAATAATGTCATCTTGATCGCTTCAACTGAACATCTATCGCCAGAAATGTAGTCCAACCCTATCCGTTAATTGGAAAAACAAAAAGGTGGATAAATGAGCTCGCATTACGCCCCAAAAGTCATGGCTTTGCGTACTTCTTTTCTTTCCAGCTTTGTTTTCTTTCAATTGATTGTAAAAAGAAATGCCAAAATGTGATACGATTTCTTTCTTGAAAGAGGGGACGTATTAAGTCGTGAACCCCAAACACGAAGGGTGGAGCTCCCACCTCCGACCCTTAACTAAACAGTACGAGTCGAATACGTGGTATATAAGTGGACTGAATATGGTCTTCTATAGTCATGGTTATCGAATGTGATCGTATCAAATAGCATATCTGTACCCTAAAAATGTCTGTACGCGCTCTGTCGATGTTTTGCCTCAGCAAGATTTTATTTGTGTTGACCATTTACCCCTGAAAATCCTAATTCGAGCTATCCCTCGTGGTCTGAAACCATCACCTTCATTTTAGACACCGCCGTGCTTAATGTATGCTAATGAGTGCGCAGTCGCAGACTGATTTATGCCGCGGTGCTGTGGCGCATATGTCTGTGCCCTTTTGATTAATATTGCATAAAAGGAAATGTTGTCCGACCTGATTGTGTTTGATTACTCCTTTTGAGAAGTTGTCTTGGGCTATATTCCAGGCCGATTAGTGGCGTAGCTTAACATTCAATGAGAAATTAACTTCCAATGGAAATTCTGTCTGTCCAGACTCTGTATGTTAATCTAGTGTCGGTTCACTTGCTGATAGGCCACTTCTCATCTTGCAATTGTAAATCACTTTTCAATCCTCCAGCAAAGGCCCTAGGGGTTCAGAACAGTAAATACATATCCCATTGAACACTGTACAAAAACACTCACTTTCAAAGCCAATAATCCCATCACACCCATACATTTCTCAGTTCTTGTAGCTGTTCTGAACATTGTAGTTTGGACTTTCATCTCTCAGATTCTTTTCAATTCTTGCGCCATTACCTGATTAGATGTTTTGCTGATAACCCCCATGGCAGTTAAAAAGCCCCCAAATGTGTTGCCATCCGAGCTGAATTTCTGCAAGGGTTTTGGAATTGACCCATCCTCCTCTACAGCCAAATATGGCCACGTTTGAAGCCAGATATGCTCCATATTACACACCAAAATGAAGTTTGAATCCCAAGGTTGTGTTAAGCTCCACGTCTTCTACAATGTAATTAGCCTCCAAAAAACCCTCATGAAAAAAAAAATTGGTCCACACTTTATGATAGTCAGCTCGTCGGAGCCATCTTGGATGGAATCTGTGGGAGTGCCCCCTACACCACGAAAGTGATCAGACGCCCTCAACTTGCGAATTAACGCAGACGTTACATCACAAAGCGTACTCAAACCCAATCCGTACTCGTCTATAGAAATGCTCTGAAACTGGCCTATATCCGGATGAAATTTAGTTTTTTTAATGAATACATAATGAAGGTGGTTGCAGTGAAGATACTAAGTTATCTTTCTCTGCAGTCGCTCCTCGACCTGTTTGGCTTTTCCGCCGCTTCAGCGAAGCGGAAAAGCAATTTGAATCGTTCGGAATTGTTTGTTATTGGATAAACAAAAAGATGGTTAAAATAATGAGCTGGCAATATTCCCCTCAAAATCGTGGCTTTGTTTACTTCTTTTCTTTCCAGCTTTGTTTTCTTTCGATTGATTTTTGAAAGAAATTCCAAAATGTGATACGATTTCTTTCTTGAAAGAGGGGACGTATTAAGTCGTGAACCCCAAACACGACGGGTGGAGCTCCCATCTCCGACCCTTAACTAAACAGTATGAGTCGAATACGTGGTTTATAAGTGGACTGAATAGAGTGGTCTTCTAGTCATGGTTATCGAATGTGATTGGATCAAATAGCATATCTGTACCCTAAAAATGTCTGTACCCGCTCTGTCGATGTTTTGCCTCAGCAAGATTGTGTTTGTGTTGACCATTTACCCCTGAAAATCCTAATTCGAGCTATCCCTCGTGGTTTGAAACCATCACCTTCATTTTAGACACCGCCGTGCTTAATGTATGCTAATGAGTGCGCAGTCGCAGACTGATTTATGCCGCGGTGCTGTGGCGCATTATGTCTGTGCCCTTTTGATTAATATTGCATAAAAGGAAATGTTGTTCGACCTGATTGTGTTTGATTACTCCTTTTGAGAAGTTGCCTTGGGCTATATTCCAGGCCGATTAGTGGTGTAGCTTAACATTCAATGAGAAATTAACTTCCAATGGAAATGTTGTCTGTCCAGACTCTGTATGTTAATCTAGTGTCGGTTCACTTGGTGATAGGCCACTTCTCATCTTGCAATTGTAAATCACTTTTCAATCCTCCAGCAAAGGCCCTAGGTGTTCAGAACAGTAAATCCAGCTCCCATTGAACACTGTACAAAAACACTCACTTTCAAAGCCAATTATCCCATCAGACCCATAAGTTTCTCAGTTCTTGTAGCTGTTCTGAAAATTGTAGTTTGGACTTTCATCTCTCAGATTCTTTTCAATTCTTGTGCACTTAGCCGATTACATGTTTTGCTGATAACCCCCAGTTAAAAAGCCTTAAAATGTGTTGCCATCCGAGCCGAATTTCGCCAAGGGTTTTGGGATTGACCCCTCCACCTCTACAGCCAAATATGGCTCGTTTGAAGCCAGATATGCACCACATTACACACAAAAATGAAGTTTGAATCCCAAGGTTGTGTTAAGCTTCACGTATTCTACAATGCATCACATAATTAGCCTCCAAAACCCCCTTTAAAAAAAAGGAATTGTGGGTCCACACTTTATGATAGTCAGCTCGTCGGAGCCATCTTGGATGGAATCTGTGGGAGTGCCCCCTACACCACGAAAGTGGTCAGACGCCCTCAACTTGCGAATTAACGCAGACGTTACACCACGAAGCGTACTCCAACCCAATCCGTACTCGTCTATAGAAATGCTCAGAAACTGGCCTATATCCGGAAGAAATTTAGTTTTTTTAATGAATACATAATGAAGGTGGTTGCAGTGAAAATACTAAGTTATCTTTCTCTGCAGTTGCTCCCCGACCTGATTGGCTTTTCCGCCGCTTCATCGAAGCGGAAAAGCATTTTGAATCGTTCGGAATTGTTTGTTATTGGATAAACAAAAAGATGGTTAAAATAATGAGCTGGCAATATGCCCCCAAATAGTGACTTTGTTTACTTCTTTTCTTTCCTGCTTTGTTTTCTTTCGATTGATTGTTAAAAGAAATTCCAAAATGTGATACGATTTCTTTCTTGAAAGAGGGGATGTATTAAGTCGTGAACCCCAAACACGACGGGTGGAGCTCCCACCTCCGACCCTTAACTAAACAGTACTAGTCGAAGACGTGGTATATAAGTGGACTGAATAGAGTGGTCTTCTAGTCATGGTTATCGAATGTGATCGTATCAAATAGCATATCTTTACCCTAAAAATGTCTGTACCCGCTCTGTCGATGTTTTGCCTCAACAAGATTGTATTTTTGTTGACCATTTACCCCTGAAAATCCTAATTCTAGCTATCCCTCGTGGTCTGAAACCATCACCTTCATTTTAGACACCGCCGTGCTTAATGTATGCTAATGAGTGCGCAGTCGCAGACTGATTTATGCCGCGGTGCTGTGGCGCATATGTCTGTGCCCTTTTGATTAATATTGCATAAAAGGAAATGTTGTCCGACCTGATTGTGTTTGATTACTCCTTTTGAGAAGTTGTCATGGGCTTTATTCCAGGCCGATTAGTGGCGTAGCTTAACATTCAATGAGAAATTAACTTCCAATGGAAATTCTGTCTGTCCAGACTCTGTATGTTAATATAGTGTCGGTTCACTTGCTGATAGGCCACTTCTCATCTTGCAATTGTAAATCACTTTTCAATCCTCCAGCAAAGGCCCTAGGGGTTCAGAACAGTAAATCCAGCTCCCATTGAACACTGTACAAAAACACTCACTTTCAAAGCCAATTATCCCATCAGACCCATAAGTTTCTCAGTTCTTGTAGCTGTTCTGAAAATTGTAGTTTGGACTTTCATCTCTCAGATTCTTTTCAATTCTTGTGCACTTAGCCGATTATATGTTTTGCTGATAACCCCCAGTTAAAAAGCCTCAAAATGTGTTGCCATCCGAGCCGAATTTCGGCAAGGCTTTTGGGATTGACCCCTCCACCTCTGCAGCCAAATATGGCTCGTTTGAAGCCAGATATGCTCCATATTACACACCCAAATGAAGTTTGAATCCCAAGGTTGTGTTAAGCTCCACGTATTCTACAATGTATCAGATGATTAGCCTCAAAAAACCCCTTTTAAAAAAGGAATTGTGGGTCCACACTTTATGATAGTCAGCTCGTCGGAGCCATCTTGGATGGAATCTGTGGGAGTGCCCCCTACACCACGAAAGTGATCAGACGCCCTCAACTTGCGAATTAACGCAGACGTTACACCACGAAGCGTACTCCAACCCAATCCGTACTCGTCTATAGAAATGCTCAGAAACTGGCCTATATCCAGAAGAAATATTAGTTTTTTTAATGAATATATCATGAAGGTGGTTGCAGTAAAGATATTAAGTAATCTTTCTCTGCAGTTGCTCCCCGACCTGATTGGCTTTTCCGCCGCTTCATCGAAGCGGAAAAGCATTTTGAATCGTTCGGAATTGTTTGTTATTGGATAAACAAAAAGATGGTTAAAATAATGAGCTAGCAATATGCCCCCAAATAGTGACTTTGTTTACTTCTTTTCTTTCCTGCTTTGTTTTCTTTCGATTGATTGTTAAAAGAAATTCCAAAATGTGATACGATTTCTTTCTTGAAAGAGGGGACGTATTAAGTCGTGAACCCCAAACACGACGGGTGGAGCTCCCATCTCCGACCCTTAACTAAACAGTATGAGTCGAATACGTGGTTTATAAGTGGACTGAATAGAGTGGTCTTCTAGTCATGGTTATCGAATGTGATTGGATCAAATAGCATATCTGTACCCTAAAAATGTCTGTACCCGCTCTGTCGATGTTTTGCCTCAGCAAGATTGTGTTTGTGTTGACCATTTACCCCTGAAAATCCTAATTCGAGCTATCCCTCGTGGTTTGAAACCATCACCTTCATTTTAGACACCGCCGTGCTTAATGTATGCTAATGAGTGCGCAGTCGCAGACTGATTTATGCCGCGGTGCTGTGGCGCATATGTCTGTGCCCTTTTGATTAATATTGCATAAAAGGAAATGTTGTTCGACCTGATTGTGTTTGATTACTCCTTTTGAGAAGTTGCCTTGGGCTATATTCCAGGCCGATTAGTGGTGTAGCTTAACATTCAATGAGAAATTAACTTCCAATGGAAATGTTGTCTGTCCAGACTCTGTATGTTAATCTAGTGTCGGTTCACTTGGTGATAGGCCACTTCTCATCTTGCAATTGTAAATCACTTTTCAATCCTCCAGCAAAGGCCCTAGGGGTTCAGAACAGTAAATCCAGATCCCATTGAACACTGTACAAAAACACTCACTTTCAAAGCCAATTATCCCATCAGACCCATAAGTTTCTCAGTTCTTGTAGCTGTTCTGAAAATTGTAGTTTGGACTTTCATCTCTCAGATTCTTTTCAATTCTTGTGCACTTAGCCGATTACATGTTTTGCTGATAACCCCCAGTTAAAAAGCCTTAAAATGTGTTGCCATCCGAGCCGAATTTCGCCAAGGGTTTTGGGATTGACCCCTCCACCTCTACAGCCAAATATGGCTCGTTTGAAGCCAGATATGCACCACATTACACACAAAAATGAAGTTTGAATCCCAAGGTTGTGTTAAGCTTCACGTATTCTACAATGCATCACATAATTAGCCTCCAAAACCCCCTTTAAAAAAAAGGAATTGTGGGTCCACACTTTATGATAGTCAGCTCGTCGGAGCCATCTTGGATGGAATCTGTGGGAGTGCCCCCTACACCACGAAAGTGGTCAGACGCCCTCAACTTGCGAATTAACGCAGACGTTACACCACGAAGCGTACTCCAACCCAATCCGTACTCGTCTATAGAAATGCTCAGAAACTGGCCTATATCCGGAAGAAATTTAGTTTTTTTAATGAATACATAATGAAGGTGGTTGCAGTGAAAATACTAAGTTATCTTTCTCTGCAGTTGCTCCCCGACCTGATTGGCTTTTCCGCCGCTTCATCGAAGCGGAAAAGCATTTTGAATCGTTCGGAATTGTTTGTTATTGGATAAACAAAAAGATGGTTAAAATAATGAGCTGGCAATATGCCCCCAAATAGTGACTTTGTTTACTTCTTTTCTTTCCTGCTTTGTTTTCTTTCGATTGATTGTTAAAAGAAATTCCAAAATGTGATACGATTTCTTTCTTGAAAGAGGGGATGTATTAAGTCGTGAACCCCAAACACGACGGGTGGAGCTCCCACCTCCGACCCTTAACTAAACAGTACTAGTCGAAGACGTGGTATATAAGTGGACTGAATAGAGTGGTCTTCTAGTCATGGTTATCGAATGTGATCGTATCAAATAGCATATCTTTACCCTAAAAATGTCTGTACCCGCTCTGTCGATGTTTTGCCTCAACAAGATTGTATTTTTGTTGACCATTTACCCCTGAAAATCCTAATTCTAGCTATCCCTCGTGGTCTGAAACCATCACCTTCATTTTAGACACCGCCGTGCTTAATGTATGCTAATGAGTGCGCAGTCGCAGACTGATTTATGCCGCGGTGCTGTGGCGCATATGTCTGTGCCCTTTTGATTAATATTGCATAAAAGGAAATGTTGTCCGACCTGATTGTGTTTGATTACTCCTTTTGAGAAGTTGTCATGGGCTTTATTCCAGGCCGATTAGTGGCGTAGCTTAACATTCAATGAGAAATTAACTTCCAATGGAAATTCTGTCTGTCCAGACTCTGTATGTTAATATAGTGTCGGTTCACTTGCTGATAGGCCACTTCTCATCTTGCAATTGTAAATCACTTTTCAATCCTCCAGCAAAGGCCCTAGGGGTTCAGAACAGTAAATCCAGATCCCATTGAACACTGTACAAAAACACTCACTTTCAAAGCCAATTATCCCATCAGACCCATAAGTTTCTCAGTTCTTGTAGCTGTTCTGAAAATTGTAGTTTGGACTTTCATCTCTCAGATTCTTTTCAATTCTTGTGCCATTACCCGATTAGATGTTTTGCTGATAACCCCCATGGCAGTTAAAAAGCCCCCAAATTTGTTGCCATCCGAGCAGAATTTCTGCAAGGGTTTTGGGATTGACCCATCCTCCTCTACAGCCAAATATGGCCACGTTTGAAGCCAGATATGCTCCACATAACACACCCCAATGAAGTTTGAATCCCAAGGTTGTGTTAAGCTCCACTTATTCTACAATGTATCAGATAATTAGCCTCAAAAACCCCTTATCAAAAAAGAATTGTGGGTCCACACTTTATGATAGTCAGCTCGTCGGAGCCATCTTGGATGGAATCTGTGGGAGTGCCCCCCTACACCACGAAAGTGGTCAGACGCCCTCAACTTGCGAATTAACGCAGACGTTACACCACGAAGCGTACTCCAACCCAATCCGTACTCGTCTATAGAAATGCTCTGAAACTGGCCTATATCCGGAAGAAATTTAGTTGTTTTAATGAATACATAATGAAGGTGGTTGCAGTGAAGATACTAAGTTATGTTTCTCTGGAATCGCTCCCCGACCTGATTGGCTTTTCCGCCGCTTCAACGAAGCGGAAACGCATTTAAAATCGTTCGAAATTGTTTGTTATTGGATAAACAAAACGACGGTTAAATGAGCTAGCAATATGCCCCCAAAATTGTGGCTTTGTTTACTTCTTTTCTTTTCAGCTTTGTTTTCTTTCAATTGATTGTAAAAAGAAATAAGATACGATTTCTTTCTTAAAAGAGGGGAGGTATTAAGTCGTGAACCCCAAACACGACGGGTGGAGCTCCCACCTCCGACCATTAACTAAACAGTGCGAGTCGAAGACGTGGTTTAAAAATGGACTGAATATGGTCTTCTAGTCATGGTTATCGAATGTGATCGTATCAAATAGTATATCTGTACCCTAAAAATGTCTCTACCCGCTCTGTCGATGTTTTGCCTCAGCAAGATTGTGTTTGTGTTGACCATTTACCCCTGAAAATCCTAATTCGAGCTATCCCTCGTGGTCTGAAACCATCACCTTCATTTTAGACACCGCCGTGCTTAATGTATGCTAATGAGTGCGCAGTCGCAGACTGATGTATGCCGCGGTGCTGTGCCGGGTCACATATGTCTGTGCCCTTTTGCTTAATATTGCATGAAAGGAAATGTTGTCCGACCTGATTGTGTTTGATTACTCCTTTTGAGAAGTTGTCTTGGGCTATATTCCAGGCCGATTAGTGGCGTAGCTTAACATTCAATGAGAAATCAACTTCCAATGGAAAGTCTGTCTGTCCAGACTCTGTATGTTAATCTAGTGTCGGTTCACTTGCTGATAGGCCACTTCTCATTTTGCAATTGTAAATCACTTTTCAATCCTCCAGCAAAGGCCCTAGGGGTTCAGAACAGTAAATCCAGATCCCATTGAACACTGTACAAAAACACTCACTTTCAAAGCCAATTATCCCATCACACCCATAAGTTTCTCAGTTCTTGTAGCTGTTCTGAAAATTGTAGTTTGGACTTTCATCTCTCAGATTCTTTTCAATTCTTGTGCACTTAACCGATTTCATGTTTTGCTGATAACCCCCAGTTAAAAAGCCTCAAAATGTGTTGCCATCCGAACCGAATTTCTGCAATGCTTTTGGGATTGACCCCTCCACCTCTACAGCCAAATATGGCCA
This sequence comes from Luidia sarsii, assembly GCA_949987565.1. Classification (NCBI taxonomy): domain Eukaryota; kingdom Metazoa; phylum Echinodermata; class Asteroidea; order Paxillosida; family Luidiidae; genus Luidia; species Luidia sarsii. The sequence continues at coordinate 24,305,714 of OX465104.1, read as the reverse complement.
CGTTTGAAGCCAGATATGCTCCACATAACACACCCAAATAAAGTTTGAATCCCAAGGTTGTGTTAAGCTCCACGTATTCTACAATGCATCACATAATTAGCCTCCAAAAAACCCTTATCAAAAAAGAATTGTGGGTCCACACTTTATGATAGTCAGCTCGGCGTAGCCATCTTGGATGGAATCTGTGGGAGTGCCCCCTACACCACGAAAGTGGTCAGACGCCCTCAACTTGCGAATTAACGCAGACGTTATACCACGAAGCGTACTCCAACCCAATCCGTACTCGTCTATAGAAATGCTCTGAAACTGTCCTATATCCGAAAGAATTGTAGTTTTTTTAATGAATACATAATGAAGGTGGTTGCAGTGAAGATACTAAGTTATCTTTCTCTGGAATCGCTCCCCGACCTGATTGGCTTTTCCGCCGCTTCAGCGAAGCGGAAAAGCATTTTGATTCGTTCGGAATTGTTTGTTATTGGATAAACAAAAAGATGGTTAAAATAATGAGCTGCCAATATGCCCCCAAAATCGTGGCTTTATTTACTACTTTTCTTTCCAGCTTTGTTTTCTTTCGATTGATTGTTAAAAGAAATTCCAAAATGTGATACGATTTCTTTCTTGAAAGAGGGCACGTATTAAGTCGTGAACCCCAAACACGACGGGTGGAGCTCCCACCTCCGACCCTTAACTAAACAGTACGAGACGAAGACGTGGTATATAAGTGGACTGAATAGAGTGGTCTTCTAGTCATGGTTATCGAATGTGATCGTATCAAATAGTATATCTGTACCCTAAAAATGTCTCTACCCGCTCTGCCGATGTTTTGCCTCAGCAAGATTGTGTTTGTGTTGACCATTTACCCCTGAAAATCCTAATTCGAGCTATCCCTCGTGGTTTGAAACCATCACCTTCATTTTAGATACCGCCGTGCTTAATGTATGCTAATGAGTGCGCAGTCGCAGACTGATTTATGCCGCGGTGCTGTGGCGCATATGCCTGTGCCCTTCTGATTAATATTGCATAAAAGGAAATGTTGTCCGACCTGATTGTGTTTCATTACTCCTTTTGAGAAGTTGTCTTGGGCTATATTCCAGGCCGATTAGTGGCGTAGCTTAACATTCAATGAGAAATCAACTTCCATTGGAAAGTCTGTCTATCCAGACTCTGTATGTTAATCTATAGTGTCGGTTCACTTGCTGATAGGCCACTTCTCATCTTGCAATTGTAAATCACTTTTCAATCCTCCAGCAAAGGCCATAGGGGTTCAGAACAGTAAATCCAGATCCCATTGAACACTGTACAAAAACACTCACTTTCAAAGCCAATAATCCCATCACACCCATAAGTTTCTCAGTTCTTGTAGCTGTTCTGAAAATTGTAGTTTGGACCTTCATCTCTCAGATTCTTTTCAATTCTTGTGCCATTAGCCGATTACATGTTTTGCTGATAACCCCCAGTTAAAAAGCCTCAAAATGTGTTGCCATCCGAGCCGAATTTCTGCAAGGGTTTTGGGATTGACCCCTCCACCTGTACAGCCAAATATGGCCACGTTTGAAGCCAGATATGCTCCACATAACACACCCAAATGAAGTTTGAATCCCAAGGTTGTGTTAAGCTCCACGTATTCTACAATGCATCACATAATTAGCCTCCAAAAAACCCTTATCAAAAAAGAATTGTGGGTCCACACTTTATGATAGTCAGCTCGGCGTAGCCATCTTGGATGGAATCTGTGGGAGTGCCCCCTACACCACGAAAGTGGTCAGACGCCCTCAACTTGCGAATTAACGCAGACGTTACACCACGAAGCATACTCAAACCCAATCCGTACTCGTCTATAGAAATGCTCAGAAACTGGCCTATATCCGGAAGAAATTTAGTTTTTTTTAATGAATACATAATGAAGGTGGTTGCAGTGAAAATACTAAGTTATCTTTCTCTGCAGTTGCTCCCCGACCTGATTGGCTTTTCCGCCGCTTCATCGAAGCGGAAAAGCATTTTGAATCGTTCGGAAATGTTTGTTATTGGATAAACAAAAAGATGGCTAAAATAATGAGCTGGCAATATGCCCCCAAAATTGTGGCTTTGTTTACTTCTTTTCTTTCCAGCTTTGTTTTCTTTCGATTGATTGTTAAAAGAAATTCCAAAATGTGATACGATTTCTTTCTTGAAAGAGGGGATGTATTAAGTCGTGAACCCCAAACACGACGGGTGGAGCTCCCACCTCCGACCCTTAACTAAACAGTACTAGTCGAAGACGTGGTATATAAGTGGACTGAATAGAGTGGTCTTCTAGTCATGGTTATCGAATGTGATCGTATCAAATAGCATATCTTTACCCTAAAAATGTCTGTACCCGCTCTGTCGATGTTTTGCCTCAACAAGATTGTATTTTTGTTGACCATTTACCCCTGAAAATCCTAATTCTAGCTATCCCTCGTGGTCTGAAACCATCACCTTCATTTTAGACACCGCCGTGCTTAATGTATGCTAATGAGTGCGCAGTCGCAGACTGATTTATGCCGCGGTGCTGTGGCGCATATGTCTGTGCCCTTTTGATTAATATTGCATAAAAGGAAATGTTGTCCGACCTGATTGTGTTTGATTACTCCTTTTGAGAAGTTGTCATGGGCTTTATTCCAGGCCGATTAGTGGCGTAGCTTAACATTCAATGAGAAATTAACTTCCAATGGAAATTCTGTCTGTCCAGACTCTGTATGTTAATATAGTGTCGGTTCACTTGCTGATAGGCCACTTCTCATCTTGCAATTGTAAATCACTTTTCAATCCTCCAGCAAAGGCCCTAGGGGTTCAGAACAGTAAATCCAGCTCCCATTGAACACTGTACAAAAACACTCACTTTCAAAGCCAATTATCCCATCAGACCCATAAGTTTCTCAGTTCTTGTAGCTGTTCTGAAAATTGTAGTTTGGACTTTCATCTCTCAGATTCTTTTCAATTCTTGTGCACTTAGCCGATTATATGTTTTGCTGATAACCCCCAGTTAAAAAGCCTCAAAATGTGTTGCCATCCGAGCCGAATTTCGGCAAGGCTTTTGGGATTGACCCCTCCACCTCTGCAGCCAAATATGGCTCGTTTGAAGCCAGATATGCTCCATATTACACACCCAAATGAAGTTTGAATCCCAAGGTTGTGTTAAGCTCCACGTATTCTACAATGTATCAGATGATTAGCCTCAAAAAACCCCTTTTAAAAAAGGAATTGTGGGTCCACACTTTATGATAGTCAGCTCGTCGGAGCCATCTTGGATGGAATCTGTGGGAGTGCCCCCTACACCACGAAAGTGATCAGACGCCCTCAACTTGCGAATTAACGCAGACGTTACACCACGAAGCGTACTCCAACCCAATCCGTACTCGTCTATAGAAATGCTCAGAAACTGGCCTATATCCAGAAGAAATATTAGTTTTTTTAATGAATATATCATGAAGGTGGTTGCAGTAAAGATATTAAGTAATCTTTCTTTGCAGTTGCTCCCCGACCTGATTGGCTTTTCCGCCGCTTCAACGAAGCGGAAAAGCATTTTGAATCGTTCGGAATTGTTTGTTATTGGATAAACAAAAAGATGGTTAAAATAATGAGCTAGCAATATGCCCCCAAATAGTGACTTTGTTTACTTCTTTTCTTTCCTGCTTTGTTTTCTTTCGATTGATTGTTAAAAGAAATTCCAAAATGTGATACGATTTCTTTCTTGAAAGAGGGGACGTATTAAGTCGTGAACCCCAAACACGACGGGTGGAGCTCCCATCTCCGACCCTTAACTAAACAGTATGAGTCGAATACGTGGTTTATAAGTGGACTGAATAGAGTGGTCTTCTAGTCATGGTTATCGAATGTGATTGGATCAAATAGCATATCTGTACCCTAAAAATGTCTGTACCCGCTCTGTCGATGTTTTGCCTCAGCAAGATTGTGTTTGTGTTGACCATTTACCCCTGAAAATCCTAATTCGAGCTATCCCTCGTGGTTTGAAACCATCACCTTCATTTTAGACACCGCCGTGCTTAATGTATGCTAATGAGTGCGCAGTCGCAGACTGATTTATGCCGCGGTGCTGTGGCGCATATGTCTGTGCCCTTTTGATTAATATTGCATAAAAGGAAATGTTGTTCGACCTGATTGTGTTTGATTACTCCTTTTGAGAAGTTGCCTTGGGCTATATTCCAGGCCGATTAGTGGTGTAGCTTAACATTCAATGAGAAATTAACTTCCAATGGAAATGTTGTCTGTCCAGACTCTGTATGTTAATCTAGTGTCGGTTCACTTGGTGATAGGCCACTTCTCATCTTGCAATTGTAAATCACTTTTCAATCCTCCAGCAAAGGCCCTAGGGGTTCAGAACAGTAAATCCAGATCCCATTGAACACTGTACAAAAACACTCACTTTCAAAGCCAATTATCCCATCAGACCCATAAGTTTCTCAGTTCTTGTAGCTGTTCTGAAAATTGTAGTTTGGACTTTCATCTCTCAGATTCTTTTCAATTCTTGTGCACTTAGCCGATTACATGTTTTGCTGATAACCCCCAGTTAAAAAGCCTTAAAATGTGTTGCCATCCGAGCCGAATTTCGCCAAGGGTTTTGGGATTGACCCCTCCACCTCTACAGCCAAATATGGCTCGTTTGAAGCCAGATATGCACCACATTACACACAAAAATGAAGTTTGAATCCCAAGGTTGTGTTAAGCTTCACGTATTCTACAATGCATCACATAATTAGCCTCCAAAACCCCCTTTAAAAAAAAGGAATTGTGGGTCCACACTTTATGATAGTCAGCTCGTCGGAGCCATCTTGGATGGAATCTGTGGGAGTGCCCCCTACACCACGAAAGTGGTCAGACGCCCTCAACTTGCGAATTAACGCAGACGTTACACCACGAAGCGTACTCCAACCCAATCCGTACTCGTCTATAGAAATGCTCAGAAACTGGCCTATATCCGGAAGAAATTTAGTTTTTTTAATGAATACATAATGAAGGTGGTTGCAGTGAAAATACTAAGTAATCTTTCTCTGCAGTTGCTCCCCGACCTGATTGGCTTTTCCGCCGCTTCATCGAAGCGGAAAAGCATTTTGAATCGTTCGGAATTGTTTGTTATTGGATAAACAAAAAGATGGTTAAAATAATGAGCTGGCAATATGCCCCCAAATAGTGACTTTGTTTACTTCTTTTCTTTCCTGCTTTGTTTTCTTTCGATTGATTGTTAAAAGAAATTCCAAAATGTGATACGATTTCTTTCTTGAAAGAGGGGATGTATTAAGTCGTGAACCCCAAACACGACGGGTGGAGCTCCCACCTCCGACCCTTAACTAAACAGTACTAGTCGAAGACGTGGTATATAAGTGGACTGAATAGAGTGGTCTTCTAGTCATGGTTATCGAATGTGATCGTATCAAATAGCATATCTTTACCCTAAAAATGTCTGTACCCGCTCTGTCGATGTTTTGCCTCAACAAGATTGTATTTTTGTTGACCATTTACCCCTGAAAATCCTAATTCTAGCTATCCCTCGTGGTCTGAAACCATCACCTTCATTTTAGACACCGCCGTGCTTAATGTATGCTAATGAGTGCGCAGTCGCAGACTGATTTATGCCGCGGTGCTGTGGCGCATATGTCTGTGCCCTTTTGATTAATATTGCATAAAAGGAAATGTTGTCCGACCTGATTGTGTTTGATTACTCCTTTTGAGAAGTTGTCATGGGCTTTATTCCAGGCCGATTAGTGGCGTAGCTTAACATTCAATGAGAAATTAACTTCCAATGGAAATTCTGTCTGTCCAGACTCTGTATGTTAATATAGTGTCGGTTCACTTGCTGATAGGCCACTTCTCATCTTGCAATTGTAAATCACTTTTCAATCCTCCAGCAAAGGCCCTAGGGGTTCAGAACAGTAAATCCAGATCCCATTGAACACTGTACAAAAACACTCACTTTCAAAGCCAATTATCCCATCAGACCCATAAGTTTCTCAGTTCTTGTAGCTGTTCTGAAAATTGTAGTTTGGACTTTCATCTCTCAGATTCTTTTCAATTCTTGTGCCATTACCCGATTAGATGTTTTGCTGATAACCCCCATGGCAGTTAAAAAGCCCCCAAATTTGTTGCCATCCGAGCAGAATTTCTGCAAGGGTTTTGGGATTGACCCATCCTCCTCTACAGCCAAATATGGCCACGTTTGAAGCCAGATATGCTCCACATAACACACCCCAATGAAGTTTGAATCCCAAGGTTGTGTTAAGCTCCACTTATTCTACAATGTATCAGATAATTAGCCTCAAAAACCCCTTATCAAAAAAGAATTGTGGGTCCACACTTTATGATAGTCAGCTCGTCGGAGCCATCTTGGATGGAATCTGTGGGAGTGCCCCCCTACACCACGAAAGTGGTCAGACGCCCTCAACTTGCGAATTAACGCAGACGTTACACCACGAAGCGTACTCCAACCCAATCCGTACTCGTCTATAGAAATGCTCTGAAACTGGCCTATATCCGGAAGAAATTTAGTTGTTTTAATGAATACATAATGAAGGTGGTTGCAGTGAAGATACTAAGTTATGTTTCTCTGGAATCGCTCCCCGACCTGATTGGCTTTTCCGCCGCTTCAACGAAGCGGAAACGCATTTAAAATCGTTCGAAATTGTTTGTTATTGGATAAACAAAACGACGGTTAAATGAGCTAGCAATATGCCCCCAAAATTGTGGCTTTGTTTACTTCTTTTCTTTTCAGCTTTGTTTTCTTTCAATTGATTGTAAAAAGAAATAAGATACGATTTCTTTCTTAAAAGAGGGGAGGTATTAAGTCGTGAACCCCAAACACGACGGGTGGAGCTCCCACCTCCGACCATTAACTAAACAGTGCGAGTCGAAGACGTGGTTTAAAAATGGACTGAATATGGTCTTCTAGTCATGGTTATCGAATGTGATCGTATCAAATAGTATATCTGTACCCTAAAAATGTCTCTACCCGCTCTGTCGATGTTTTGCCTCAGCAAGATTGTGTTTGTGTTGACCATTTACCCCTGAAAATCCTAATTCGAGCTATCCCTCGTGGTCTGAAACCATCACCTTCATTTTAGACACCGCCGTGCTTAATGTATGCTAATGAGTGCGCAGTCGCAGACTGATGTATGCCGCGGTGCTGTGCCGGGTCACATATGTCTGTGCCCTTTTGCTTAATATTGCATGAAAGGAAATGTTGTCCGACCTGATTGTGTTTGATTACTCCTTTTGAGAAGTTGTCTTGGGCTATATTCCAGGCCGATTAGTGGCGTAGCTTAACATTCAATGAGAAATTAACTTCCAATGGAAATGTTGTCTGTCCAGACTCTGTATGTTAATCTAGTGTCGGTTCACTTGCTGATAGGCCACTTCTCATCTTGCAATTGTAAATCACTTTTCAATCCTCCAGCAAAGGCCCTAGGGGTTTAGAACAGTAAATCCAGATCCCATTGAACACTGTAGAAAAACACTCACTTTCAAAGCCAATAATCCCATCACACCCATAAGTTTCTCAGTTCTTGTAGCTGCTCTGAAAATTGTAGTTTGGACCTTCATCTCTCAGATTCTTTTCAATTCTTGTGCACTTAACCGATTACATGTTTTGCTGATAACCCCCAGTTAAAAAGCCCCAAACTGTGTTGCCATCCGAGCCGAATTTCTGCATGGGTTTTGGGATTGACCCTCCACCTGTACAGCCAAATAAATGGCCACGTTTGGAGCCAGATATGCTCCACATTACACACCAAAATGAAGTTTGAATCCCAAGGTTGTGTTAAGCTCCACGTATTCTACAATGTATCAGATAATTAGCCTCCAAAAACCTCTTATGAAAAAGAATTTTGGGTCTACACTCTATGATAGTCAGCTCGTCGGAGCCATCTTGGATGGAATCTGTGGGAGTGCCCCCCTACACCACGAAAGTGGTCAGACGCCCTCAACTGGCGAATTAACGCAGACGTTACACCACGAAGCGTACTCCAACCCAATCCGTACTCGTCTCTAGAAATGCTTTGAAACTGGCCTATATCCAGAAGAAATATTAGTTTTTTTAATGAATATATCATGAAGGTGGTTGCAGTAAAGATATTAAGTAATCTTTCTTTGCAGTTGCTCCCCGACCTGATTGGCTTTTCCGCCGCTTCAACGAAGCGGAAAAGCATTTAAAATCGTTCGAAATTGTTTGTTATTGGATAAACAAAACGACGGTTAAATGAGCTAGCAATATGCCCCCAAAATTGTGGCTTTGTTTTCTTCTTTTCTTTTCAGCTTTGTTTTCTTTCAATTGATTGTAAAAAGAAATAAGATACGATTTCTTTCTTGAAAGAAGGGGGTATTAAGTCGTGAACCCCAAACACGACGGGTGGAGCTCCCACCTCCGACCATTACCTAAACAGTACGAGTCGAAGACGTGGTTTTAAAATGGACTGAATATGGTCTTCTAGTCATGGTTATCGAATGTGATCGTATCATATAGTATATCTGTACCCTAAAAATGTCTGTACCCGCTCTGTCGATGTTTTGCCTCAGCAAGATTGTATTTGTGTTGACCATTTACCCCTGAAAATCCTAATTCGAGCTATCCCTCGTGGTTTGAAACCATCACCTTCATTTTAGACACCGCCGTGCTTAATGCATGCTAATGAGTGCGCAGTCGCAGACTGATTTATGCCGCGGTGCTGTGGCGCATATGTCTGTGCCCTTTTGATTAATATTGCATGAAAGGAAATGTTGTCCGACTTGATTGTGTTTGATTACTCCTTTTGAGAAGTTGCCTTGGGCTATATTCCAGGCCGATTAGTGGTGTAGCTTAACATTCAATGAGAAATTAACTTCCAATGGAAATGTTGTCTGTCCAGACTCTGTATGTTAATCTATTGTCGGTTCACTTGCTGATAGGCCACTTCTCATCTTGCAATTGTAAATCACTTTTCAATCCTCCAGCAAAGGCCCTAGGGGTTCAGAACAGTAAATCCAGATCCCATTGAACACTGTACAAAAACGCTCACTTTCAAAGCCAATTATCCCATCACACCCATAAGTTTCTCAGTTCTTGTAGCTGTTCTGAAAATTGTAGTTTGGACCTTCATCTCTCAGATTCTTTTCAATTCTTGTGCACTTTGCTGATTACATGTTTTGCTACTAACCCCCAGTTAAAAAGCCCCAAAATGTGTTGCCATCCGAGCCGAATTTCTTCAAGGGTTTTGGGATTGATCCCTCCATCTGTACAGCCAAATATGGCCACGTTTGAAGCCAGGCAAAGTGTTTGCTTCGTCGATTTAAAATTGATTGAGATGTTAACCTGCCAAGTGCATTTTCGTTTCGAGCTACTCTCCGCCGACAATCATGTGCTATGATCCAGACACATACAAACACACACTTCCTCAGTCTTGAAGGTCGGTTCCCTTTGCGTGATGTTAAAACCATCTGAACGTTTGCGATTTCAGTAATTGTAACATTGGTCAGTAGCTTATTCCAAGATTTCTCTGCATGCAAAGTGTTTGCTTCGTCGATTTAAAATTGATTGAGATAATAAACTTGCAAAGTGCATTTTTCTTTCGAGCTATACTCTTTGGCATTACTTCACAAATACTTTCGCAAAAGCAAAAACTATGTCTCCCCATGTTCGCACCACGCTACCATGCAAATGGCTATACAAAATATTAACAACTCGCTCGGTATTCACCCCGTACCTTAAAACCGAACAGGTCTGAAATGATGACAACCTAACCTTTGAATATCTATCGAGACCCATTGACTAGAACAGAGACGGACGATGCTCTTGTAGAATCATTTTATACTTGTCGTTTTGTATCTTTGGACCGAACAGGTCTCGGATGATGACCACCCAACACTTGAATATTCAGCGAGACCTGTTGACTAGAATAGAGGCACACGATGTTCTTGTAGAATCATTTTACTCTCGTCCTTCCATGTCTTTGGACGAACAGATCTGAAACAAAGACGAGCACCCTCCTTATTGAAGGTTAAACCCTAACCCTAAGCTAACCCTAACCCTAACCCTAACCCTAACCCTAACCCTAACCCTAACCCTAACCCTAACCCCTAACCCTAACCCTAACCATAACCTTAACCCTAACCCTATCCCTTACATAACCCTAACCCATACCCCTATTTATGGATAGGGTTCGTTTGAGATTGGTGATAAGGGTTTGCGGTTTTATGGATATGCTTTGGTGTTTTATAAAACTCCAACCCTGACAATCCAACCCCAATCCCCAAACCCTAACCATCAAACCCCAAACCCTAACCATAAAACTCAAAACCCCAACAAACCCAAACCCTGACCATCAAACTCAAAACCCCAACAACCCCAGACCCTAACCATAAAACCCCAAACCCTAACAATAAACCCAAACCTAGGCTGGTTCCCGATAGAGGGCGCACTATTTGTAAACAATAATGCTGGCCATGTGCTTCATAGCAGACGATATCGGACGACAACGGTGGCAGAATATTGAGACATTTTACTGGTTCCTTCTTTGAATATGTCGGTAAATATTTGTAGTTATTTCACAGTTTAATACTAGAGACGACTACAGTTCTTCCTGCGTGTTTTCGAGAGCCTCAGATAGGCCTAATTATGTCATTTTGTTTTTGGTTTTCTACGAATGTCGGAGATCCCAATCTTGTCAGTCCGTCATGATGATTGCATTACCAAGTAAACAAACGCTTTACAGCCAGTCATTGATTCCAACATGTTATGCTACAAAACGTGTGTGTTCTTGCATGGTGACTGAACTAAAGTTTGTGGAAGCAAGGTTAGTAACTTTGCAGTAATGCCGTTCAAAAGCTGTCTGTGATTGTGAAAAGTGGCTCCTGCCCACAGTCAAGTTTGTAGGTTTCCTTGCCCTGACCTTCCTCTAGTCCCACTCCCAGTAACTTGGACCAGACAACTACAAGTCACACTTTTTTTTCGAAATTTGGAGGGGTCGGGTGACTGTGGGGTCCACTTTTCAGTATGTGAAATGGTTCACACCGACTACCCCCCCCCCCCCCCGACAGAAATCCACAGATTTACCCTGCATTAGGTATTTCCTCCGCTAGAAACTAGGGAGAGAAAACAGCAATTCTGTGGTAAATTGGCCAGCCCTCTTATCTACTCCCCTTACAGTTATATAAACATATATCCACATGGGGGGGCTGTCAATCTCAGCAAGCGCTCCTGTGGTGGCAAAAATTGTGGTCTCCTCTTATCTATGGGAGGGTTTATTCATAAGACTGGCCCACCACCAGCTTGGACAGATTAGTTTCGCTTGACTGACTGACAAGTGGGCCTGCCAAATCCTTTCTTGTCTGCTTTAAGACAGCAGTAAAAATAATATTTAATGCCATATTCGTTTTTGTCTATTAATGAAACCATCTTTTCTTTTTTTGATCGTTAAAATTGGTGCACACACAACGGAAATGTAGATTATTGTGGTTGCACTTGCAAGGTGCTGGGCCTTGGATCCCTGTGGTTGGGGAATAGGCCTAGCTAAATGCCTCAAGCGATAAATCAGACTGAGCTGATGCCTACTTATAGCTCTATGTTCTAAGCTAAACAACCAAATCGTGGTTCGGAAAAGGCTGGACTTTTTGGTATTCTCATGACCCTTTTCAAAGGAGGGAAAATGATACGAGTTTTGAGGGAAAGTGATGGAATTTTGAGGGAAAGTGATGCAAGTTTTTGGTGAAAGGGATGCAAGTTCTTTGGGTAAGGGATGTAAGTTTTGAGGCCGGGGAAAGGGATGTGAGTTTTTGGGAAAAGGATTCAAGTTTGGGGAAACTGGTTTGGGGGAAAGGGATGTGACTTTGGGGGAAAGAGATGTAAGTTTGGGGGAAAGGGATGTGAGTTTGCAGGAAAGGGATGCAAGTTTGGGGGAAAGTGATGCAAGTTTGGGGGAAAGGGGTGTAAGTTTGAGGGAAAGGGATGTGAGTTTGGAGGAAAGGGATGTGAGTTTGGGGGAAAGGGATGTGAGTTTGCAGGAAAAAAAGGGATGTGAGTTTGGGGGAAAGGGATGTGAGTTTGCAGGAAAGGGATGCAAGTTTGGGGGAAAGTGATGCAAGTTTGGGGGAAAGGGGTGCAAGTTTGAGGGAAAGGGATGTGAGTTTGGGGGAAAGGGATGTGAGTTTGGGGGAAAGGGATGCAAGCTTGGGGGAAAGTGATGCAAGTTTGGGGGAAAGGGGTGTGAGTTTGGGGGAAAGTGATGCAAGTTTGGGGGAAAGGGATGCAAGTTTGGGGGAAAGGGATGTGAGTTTGGGGGAAAGGGATGCAAGTTTGGGGGAAAGGGATGCAAGTTTAGAGGAAAGGGATGTGAGTTTGGGGGTAAGGGATGAAAGCTTGGGGGAAAGTGATGCAAGTTTGGGGGAAAGGGATGTGAGTTTGGAGGAAAGGGATGTGAGTTTGGAGGAAAGGGATGTGAGTTTGGGGGAAAGGGATGCAAGCTTGGGGGAAAGTGATGCAAGTTTGGGGGAAAGGGGTGTAAGTTTGAGGGAAAGGGATTTGAGTTTGGGGGAAAGGGATGTGAGTTTGGGGGAAAGGGATGTAAGTTTGGGGAAAACTGGTTTGGGGGAAAAGGGATGTGAGTTTGGGGGAAAGGGATGTGAGTTTGGGGGAAAGGGATGGTGAGTTTGGGGGAAAGGGATGGTGAGTTTGGTGGAAAGGGATGTGAGTTTGGGGGAAGGGGATGTGAGTTTGGGGGAAAGGGATGTGAGTTTGGGGGAAAGGGATGGTGAGTTTGGGGGAAAGGGATGTGAGTTTGGGGGAAAGGGATGTGAGTTTGGGGAAAAGGGATGTGAGTTTGGGGGAAAGGGATGTGAGTTTGGGGGAAAGGGATGTGAGTTTGGGGGAAAGGGATGTGAGTTTGGTGGAAAGGGATGTGAGTTTGGGGGAAGGGGATGTGAGTTTGGGGGAAAGGGATGTGAGTTTGGGGGAAAGGGATGGTGAGTTTGGGGGAAAGGGATGTGAGTTTGGGGGAAAGGGATGTGAGTTTGGGGGAAAGGGACGGTGAGTTTGAAGGAAAGGGGTGTGAGTTAATTTTGGGGAAAGGGATGCGAATTTGGGGGAAAGGGATGTGAGTTTGGGGAAAACTGGTTTTAAGGGATGTGAGTTTGGGGGAAAGGGATGTGAGTTTGGGGGAAAGGGATGGTGAGTTTGGGCGAAAGGGATGGTGAGTTTGGGGGAAAGGGATGTGAGTTTGGTGGAAAGGGATGTGAGTTTGGGGGAAGGGGATGTGAGTTTGGGGGAAAGGGATGTGAGTTTGGGGGAAAGGGATGGTGAGTTTGGGGGAAAGGGATGTGAGTTTGGGGGAAAGGGATGTGAGTTTGGGGGAAAGGGATGTGAGTTTGGGGGAAAGGGATGTGAGTTTGGGGGAAAGGGATGTGAGTTTGGGGGAAAGGGATGTGAGTTTGGTGGAAAGGGATGTGAGTTTGGGGGAAGGGGATGTGAGTTTGGGGGAAAGGGATGGTGAGTTTGGGGGAAAGGGATGGTGAGTTTGGGGGAAAGGGATGTGAGTTTGGGGGAAAGGGATGTGAGTTTGGGGGAAAGGGATGTGAGTTTGGGGGAAAGGGATGGTGAGTTTGGGGGAAAGGGACGGTGAGTTTGAAGGAAAGGGGTGTGAGTTAATTTTGGGGAAAGGGATGCGAATTTGGGGGAAAGGGATGTGAGTTTGGGGAAAACTGGTTTTAAGGGATGTGAGTTTGGGGGAAAGAGATGTGAGTTTGGGGGAAAGGGATGCGAGTTTGCGGGAAAGGGATGTGACTTTTGGGGAAAGGGACTGATTTGGGGGAAAGGGATGTGAGTTTGGGGGAAAGGGATGTGAGTTTGAAGGAAAGGGACGGTGATCAAGTTTGGGGAAAGGGATGTGAGTTTGGGGGAAAGGTGCGCGATCACAGAAGCAGATGTTGAACTGTTCAAGTCGTGTTTCTGGCCTAGCTACAGTTAACTTTTCACTTTTTACAAAGCCGTTTTACTCCTTTTTTCACATTTTTGGATTTCGAAAGGAAAAGGGCTACAGCTATATGTCTGGCCATGATGGGGTGTACCCAACTTTGTCATAAGGGGGTATTCATGATCTCAACAGTGCCACATGGGTCTTTTAGAATGAAGAAATGCGATGTTTCATAAACTATACAGTATGTCTTTTGATTTAAATTTTAATGGTTTGGTGCTGGAGAACCAAAAGTTTGAGACAGTTTTAACTTTTAAGCATGATCATTTCGCTGTAATGACTTGTTGCACGCGTGTGTTTTTTTCTGTTAAGAACCACCGTAAATTTACGAGTCCATTCATACACACGTACCATATACAGTATCAGACATCTATTCAGTTACAGTTAAACACTATATCTCCAGGAAGGACCTCCAATGCTTGTACTGTACATGTATAGTAGTGCAAATGTAAGGGCCTGGCATGGATGGATACATAAGTGAATCAAGGTCACCTTGCAAACCGTAAAGAGAAAACCACTGCAGACCCAGTGCCTACAGGCATTATATACATAAGGATTAACAAGATAAGGTCTACCTGCAGAATTGCTGTTTTCTTTCCGAGTTTGAGGGCCCAAACTCCTGCTAGGATTGAAACGTCAGGCCCTCTTCATTCTTGAGAGTTTTCCTTTGAAATTTTTTTTCTCATCTTTGTTTTCCTCCTAGTTGACGGCAACCTCTCCAGTTGGCTGGGTGGACAGCTGTGATTGTAGCATTGACTGTGGTGATCATGGCAGCATTCTACATACACGTCCAGTGTAAATGCAGCAACCCATGCACCACGGTACTGAGGGGATGATTGCGTAGGAGAGACTGAGCAATGGATTGCTTGCAGCACAGACACTGGCTGCACAGGTAAGTCACTTGAATGAAGAATAGTTGGACAGATTGAGTGGTGTCACCGCAAAGCCCCACGATGAAGCCCCAAGATAGTGCCAATGTTACCGCTGATCTGGAAATTCATGCAGCAACTGACGTCAAAAAAGGTGTTTGTCATGATACGTATTCCTGAGAAGAGTCTTTGTCTACAGTTTGGACAATAGCGGCGTCCAAATTTTGAAATTCACTACGCATGCATAGCGGCCTCCCGGCACGAAGGGGTTAAGAAATGATGTACACGGTGTCACCGGAAAACCTCCAACTTGGTATTTCCACCGTGCAAACCTTCAAATCTTATCATACTCCTTCTCTTAAGAGATGATGTACATGGTGTCACCGCAAACCTCCTACTTGGTATTTCCACCGTGCTAACCTTCAAATTTTATCATACTCCTTCTCTTAAGAAATGATGTACCGGTACATGGTGTCACCACAAACCTCCTACTTGGTATTTCCACCGTGCAAACCTTCAAATTTTATCATACTCCTTCTCTTAAGAAATAATGGACATGGTGTTACCGCGTACAACCTACTTGGTATTTCCACCGTGTAAACCTTCAAATCTTATTATACTCCTTCTCTTAAGAGATGATGTACATGGTGTCACCACAAACCTCCTACTTGGTATTTCCACCGTGCAAACCTTCAAACCTTATCATACTTTTTCTCTTAAGAGATGATGTACATGGTGTCACCGCAAACCTCCTACTTGGTATTTCTACCTTGCAAACCTTCAAATTTTATCATACTCTTTCTCTTAAGAAATGATGTACATGGTGTTACCGAAAACCTCCTACTTGGTATTTCCACCATGTAAACCTTCAAATCTTATTATACTCCTTCTCTTAAGAGATGATGTACATGGTGTCACTCCAAACCTCCTATTTGGTATTTCCACTGTGCAAACCTTTCAAATCTTATCATACTCCTTCTCTTAAGAAATGATGGACATGGTGTTACTGCGTACATCCTACTTGGTATTTCCACTGTGTAAACCTTCAAATTTTATCATACTTTTTCTCTTAAGAGATGATGTACATGGTGTCACCACAAACCTCCTACTTGGTATTTCCACCGTGCAAACCTTCAAATCTTATCATACTACTTCTCTTAAGAAATGATGTACATGGTGTCACTGCAAACCTCCTACTTGATATTTCCACCGTGCAAACCTTCAAATCTTATCATACTACTTCTCTTAAGAGATGATGTACGTGATTTCACCAAAAACCTCCTTCTTGGTATTTCCACCGTGCAAACCTTCAAATCTTATCATACTCCTTCTCTTAAGAAATGATGTACAATGTACATTTATGGTGTTACCGCTTACCTCCTACTTGGTATTTCCACCGTGCAAACCTTCAAATCTTATCATACTACTTCTCTTAAGAAATGATGTACATGGTGTCACCGCAAACCTCCTACTTGGTATTTCATCCGTGCAAACCTTCAAATCTTATCATACTCCTTCTCTTAAGAGATGATGTACATGGTGTCACTGCAAACCTGCTACTTGGTATTTCCACCGTGCAAACCTTTAAATCTTATCATACTCCTTCTCTTAAGAGATGATGTACATGGTGTTACCGCTTACATACCACTTGGTATTTCCACTGCGTAAACCTTCAAATCTTCTCATACTCCTTCTCTTAAGAGATGATGTACATGGTGTCACCGCAAACCTCCTACTTGGTATTTCCACCGTGCAAACCTTCAAATCTTATAATACTCCTTCTCTTAAGAGATGATGTACATGGTGTCACTACAAACCTCCTACTTGGTATATTCATCACGCAAACCTTCCAATCTTATCGTACTCCTTCTTTTAAGAGATGATGTACATGGTGTCACTGCAAACCTCCTACTTGGTATATTCATCACGCAAACCTTCCAATCTTATCGTACTCCTTCTTTTAAGAGATGATGTACATGGTGTCACTGCAAACCTCCTACTTGGTATTTCCACCGTGCAAACCTTCAAATTTTATCATACTCCTTCTCTTAAGAAATGATGTACCGGTACATGGTGTCACCACAAACCTCCTACTTGGTATTTCCACCGTGCAAACCTTCAAATTTTATCATACTCCTTCTCTTAAGAAATAATGGACATGGTGTTACCGCGTACAACCTACTTGGTATTTCCACCGTGCAAACCTTCAAATTTTATCATACTCTTTCTCTTAAGAAATGATGTACATGGTGTCACCGCAAACCTCCTACTTGGTATTTCCACCATGTAAACCTTCAAATCTTATTATACTCCTTCTCTTAAGAGATGATGTACATGGTGTCACCACAAACCTCCTACTTGGTATTTCCACTGTGCAAACCTCTCAAATCTTATCATACTCCTTCTCTTAAGAAATGATGGACATGGTGTTACTGCGTACATCCTACTTGGTATTTCCACTGTGTAAACCTTCAAATCTTATCATACTTTTTCTCTTAAGAGATGATGTACATGGTGTCACCACAAACCTCCTACTTGGTATTTCCACCGTGCAAACCTTCAAACCTTATCATACTTTTTCTCTTAAGAGATGATGTACATGGTGTCACCGCAAACCTCCTACTTGGTATTTCTACCTTGCAAACCTTCAAATTTTATCATACTCTTTCTCTTAAGAAATGATGTACATGGTGTTACCGAAAACCTCCTACTTGGTATTTCCACCATGTAAACCTTCAAATCTTATTATACTCCTTCTCTTAAGATATGATGTACATGGTGTCACTCCAAACCTCCTACTTGGTATTTCCACTGTGCAAACCTTTCAAATCTTATCATACTCCTTCTCTTAAGAAATGATGGACATGGTGTTACTGCGTACATCCTACTTGGTATTTCCACTGTGTAAACCTTCAAATTTTATCATACTTTTTCTCTTAAGAGATGATGTACATGGTGTCACCACAAACCTCCTACTTGGTATTTCCACCGTGCAAACCTTCAAACCTTATCATACCTTTTCTCTTAAGAGATGATGTACATGGTGTCACCACAAACCTCCTACTTGGTATTTCCACCGTGCAAACCTTCAAATCTTATCATACTCCTTCTCTTAAGAGATGATGTACATGGTGTCACTGCAAACCTCCTACTTGGTATTTCCACCGTGCAGACCTTTAAATCTTATCATACTCCTTCTCTTAAGAGATGATGTACATGGTGTCACTGCAAACCTCCTACTTGATATTTCCACTGTGCAAACCTTCAAATCTTATCATACTTTTTCTCTTAAGAGATGATGTACATGGTGTCACCGCAAACCTCCTTCCAAACCTTCAAATCTTCTCATACTCTTTCTCTTAAGAAATTATGTACATGGTGTCACCAAAAACCTCCTACTTGTTATTTTCACCGTGCAAACCTACTCCTTCTCTTAAGAGATGATGTGCATGGTGTCACTGCAAACCTCCTACTTGGTATTTCCACCGTGGATACCTTCAAATCTTATCAAACTCCTTCTATTGAGAGATGATGTACATGGTGTTACTGCATACATACCACTTGGTATTTCCACTGTGTAAACCTTTAAATCTTATCATACTCCTTCTCTTAAGAAATGATGTACATGGTGTCACCTCAAACCTCCTACTTGGTATTTCCACCGTGTAAACTTTCAAATCTTCTCATACTCTTTCTCTTAAGAGATGGTGTACATGGTGTCACTGCAAACCTCCTACTTGGTATTTCCACCGTGCAAACCTTCAAATCTTATCATACTCCTTCTCTTAAGAAATGATGTACATGGTGTCACTGCAAACCTCCTACTTGGTATTTCCACCGTGCAAACCTTCAAATCTTATCATACGCCTTCTCTTAAGAGATGATGTACATGGTGTCACTGCAAACCTCCTACTTGGTATTTCCACCATGCAAACCTTCAAATCTGATCATACTCCTTCTCTTAATAAATGATGTACATGGTGTCACTGCAAACCTCCTACTTGGTATTTCCACCGTGCAAACCTTCAAATCTGATCATACTCCTTCTCTTAAGAAACGATGGACATGGTGTTACCGTGTACATCCTACTTGGTATTTCCACCGTGCAAACCTTCAAATCTTCTTATACTCTGTCTCATAAGAAATAATGTACATTGTGTCACCGCAAACCTCCTACTTGGTTTTTCCACCGTGCAAACCTTTAAATCTTATGATACTCCTTCTCTTAAGAGATGATTTACATGGTGTCGCTGCAAACCTCCTACTTGGTGTTTCCACCGTGCAAACCTTCAAATCTTATTATAATCCTTCTATTAAGAGATGATGTACATGGTGTCACCGCAACACTCTTACTTGGTATTTCCACCATGCAAACCTTCAAATCTTATCATACTCCTTCTATTAAGAGATGATGTACATGGTGTCCCCGTAAACCTCCTACTTGGTATTTCCACTGTGCAAACCTTCAAATCTCATCATACTCCTTCTCTTAAGAAATGATGTACATGGTGTCACTGCAAACCTCCTACTTGTTATTTCCACCGTGGAAACCTTCAAATCTAATCATACTCCTTCTATTAAGAAATGATGCACACGGTGTCACCGCAAACCTCCAACTTGGTATTTCCACCGTGCAAACCTTCAAATCTTATAATACTCCTTCTCTTAAGAGATGATGTACATGGTGTCACTACAAACCTCCTACTTGGTATATTCATCACGCAAACCTTCCAATCTTATCGTACTCCTTCTTTTAAGAGATGATGTACATGGTGTCACTGCAAACCTCCTGCTTGGTATTTCCACCGTGCAAACCTTCAAATTTTATCATACTCCTTCTCTTAAGAAATGATGTACATGGTGTCACCGCAAACCTCCTACTTGGTATTTCCACTGTGTAAACTTTCAAATCTTATCATACTCCTTCTCTTAAGAAATTATGTACCGGTACATGGTGTCACCACAAACCTGCTACTTGGTATTTCCTCCGTGCAAACCTTCAAATCTTATCATACTCTTTCTCTTAAGAAATGATGTACATGGTGTCACCGCAAACCTCCTACTTGGTATTTCCACCATGTAAACCTTCAAATCTTATTATACCCCTTCTCTTAAGAGATGATGTACATGGTGTCACTCCAAACCTCCTGCTTGGTATTTCCACTGTGCAAACCTTTCAAATCTTATCATACTCCTTCTCTAAAGAAATGATGGACATGGTGTTACTGCGTACATCCTACTTGGTATTTCCACCGTGCAAACCTTCAAATCTTATCATACTTTTTCTCTTAAGAGATGATGTACATGGTGTCATCGCAAACCTCCTACTTGGTATTTCTACCTTGCAAACCTTCAAATCTTCTCATACTCTTTCTCTTAAGAGATGATGTACATTTTGTTACCGCGTACATACCACTTGGTATTTCCACTGTGTAAACCTTCAAATCTTAGCATACTCCTTCTCTTAAGAAATTATGTACATGGTGTCACCGCAAACCTCCTACTTGGTATTTCCACCGTGTAAACTTTCAAATGTTCTCATCCACTGTGTTAACCTTCAAATCTTATCATACTCCTTCTCTTAAGAAATGATGTACATGGTGTCACCGCAAACCTCCTACTTGGTATTTCCACCGTGTAAACTTTCAAATCTTCTCTTAAGAGATGATGTACATGGTGTCACCGCAAACCTCCTACTTGGTATTTCCACCGTGCAAGCCTTCAAATCTTATCATACTCTTTCTCTTAAGAAATGATGTACATGGT
Organism: Luidia sarsii; assembly: GCA_949987565.1. Taxonomy (NCBI): domain Eukaryota; kingdom Metazoa; phylum Echinodermata; class Asteroidea; order Paxillosida; family Luidiidae; genus Luidia; species Luidia sarsii. The sequence goes on along the minus strand of OX465104.1, from coordinate 24,285,112 downwards.
GTCACCACAAACCTCCTACTTGGTATTTCCACCGTGCAAACCTTCAAATCTTATCATACTCTTTCTCTTAAGAAATGATGTACATGGTGTCACCGCAAACCTCCTACTTGGTATTTCCACCGTGCAAACCTTCAAATCTTATCATACTCCTTCTCTTAAGAGATGATGTACACGGTGTCACTGCAAACCTCCTACTTGATATTTCCACCTTCCAAACCTTTAAATCTTATCATACACCTTCTCTTATGAGATGATGTACATGGTGTCATCGCAAACCTCCTACTTGGTATTTCCACCGTGCAAACCTTTAAATCTTATCATACTCCTTCCCTTAAGAGATGATGTACATGGTGTCACTGCAAACCTCCTACTTGATATTTCCACTGTGCAAACCTTTAAATCTTATCATACTCCTTCTCTTAAGAGATGATGTACATGGTGTCACTGCAAACCTCCTACTTGATATTTCCACTGTGCAAACCTTCAAATCTTATCATACTTTTTCTCTTAAGAGATGATGTACATGGTGTCACCGCAAACCTCCTTCCAAACCTTCAAATCTTCTCATACTCTTTCTCTTAAGAAATGATGTACATGGTGTCACTGCAAACCTCCTACTTGGTATTTCCACCGTGGATACCTTCAAATCTTATCAAACTCCTTCTCTTGAGAGATGATGTACATGGTGTTACTGCATACATCCTACTTGGTATTTCCACTGTGTAAACCTTTAAATCTTATCATACTCTTTCTCTTAAGAGATGATGTACATGGTGTCATCGCAAACCTCCTACTTGGTATTTCCACCGTGGAAACCTTCAAATCTTATCATACTCCTTCTCTTAAGAGATGATGTACATTTTGTTACCGCGTACATACCACTTGGTATTTCCACTGTGTAAACCTTCAAATCTTATCATACTCCTTCTCTTAAGAGATGATGTACATTTTGTTACCGCGTACATACCACTTGGTATTTCCACTGTGTAAACCTTCAAATCTTAGCATACTCCTTCTCTTAAGAAATTATGTACATGGTGTCACCGCAAACCTCCTACTTGGTATTTCCACCGTGTAAACTTTCAAATGTTCTCATCCACTGTGTTAACCTTCAAATCTTATCATACTCCTTCTCTTAAGAAATGATGTACATGGTGTCACCGCAAACCTCCTACTTGGTATTTCCACCGTGTAAACTTTCAAATCTTCTCTTAAGAGATGATGTACATGGTGTCACCGCAAACCTCCTACTTGGTATTTCCACCGTGCAAGCCTTCAAATCTTATCATACTCTTTCTCTTAAGAAATGATGTACATGGTGTCACCACAAACCTCCTACTTGGTATTTCCACCGTGCAAACCTTCAAATCTTATCATACTCTTTCTCTTAAGAAATGATGTACATGGTGTCACCGCAAACCTCCTACTTGGTATTTCCACCGTGCAAACCTTCAAATCTTATCATACTCCTTCTCTTAAGAGATGATGTACACGGTGTCACTGCAAACCTCCTACTTGATATTTCCACCTTCCAAACCTTTAAATCTTATCATACACCTTCTCTTATGAGATGATGTACATGGTGTCATCGCAAACCTCCTACTTGGTATTTCCACCGTGCAAACCTTTAAATCTTATCATACTCCTTCCCTTAAGAGATGATGTACATGGTGTCACTGCAAACCTCCTACTTGATATTTCCACTGTGCAAACCTTTAAATCTTATCATACTCCTTCTCTTAAGAGATGATGTACATGGTGTCACTGCAAACCTCCTACTTGATATTTCCACTGTGCAAACCTTCAAATCTTATCATACTTTTTCTCTTAAGAGATGATGTACATGGTGTCACCGCAAACCTCCTTCCAAACCTTCAAATCTTCTCATACTCTTTCTCTTAAGAAATGATGTACATGGTGTCACTGCAAACCTCCTACTTGGTATTTCCACCGTGGATACCTTCAAATCTTATCAAACTCCTTCTCTTGAGAGATGATGTACATGGTGTTACTGCATACATCCTACTTGGTATTTCCACTGTGTAAACCTTTAAATCTTATCATACTCTTTCTCTTAAGAGATGATGTACATGGTGTCATCGCAAACCTCCTACTTGGTATTTCCACCGTGGAAACCTTCAAATCTTATCATACTCCTTCTCTTAAGAGATGATGTACATTTTGTTACCGCGTACATACCACTTGGTATTTCCACTGTGTAAACCTTCAAATCTTATCATACTCCTTCTCTTAAGAAATGATGTACATGGTGTCACCGCAAACCTCCTACTTGGTATTTCCACCGTGGAAACCTTCAAATCTTATCATACTCCTTCTCTTAAGAGATGATGTACATTTTTTTACCGCTTACATACCACTTGGTATTTCCACTGTGTAAACCTTCAAATCTTAGCATACTCGATCCTTCTCTTAAGAAATGATGTACATGGTGTCACCGCAAACCTCCTACTTGGTATTTCCACCGTGTAAACTTTCAAATCTTCTCTTAAGAGATGATGTACATGGTGTCACTGCAAACCTCCTACTTGGTATTTCCACCGTGCAAGCCTTCAAATCTTATCATACTCTTTCTCTTAAGAAATGATGTACATGGTGTCACCGCAAACCTCCTACTTGGTATTTCCACCTTGCAAGCCTTCAAATCTTATCATACTCTTTCTCTTAAGAAATGATGTACATGGTGTCACCGCAAACCTCCTACTTGGTATTTCCACCTTGCAAGCCTTCAAATCTTATCATACTCTTTCTCTTAAGAAATGATTTACATGGTGTTACCGCAAACCTCCTACTTGGTATTTCCACCGTGCAAGCCTTCAAATCTTATCATACTCTTTCTCTTAAGAAATGATGTACATGGTGTCACCGCAAACCTCCTACTTGGTATTTCCACAGTGCAAACCTTCAAATCTTATCATACTCCTTCTCTTAAGAGATGATGTACACGGTGTCACTGCAAACCTCCTACTTGATATTTCCACCTTCCAAACCTTCAAATCTTATCATACACCTTCTCTTATGAGATGATGTACATGGTGTCATCGCAAACCACCTACTTGATATTTCCACTGTGCAAACCTTTAAATCTTATCATACTCCTTCCCTTAAGAGATGATGTACATGGTGTCACTGCAAACCTCCTACTTGATATTTCCACTGTGCAAACCTTTAAATCTTATCATACTCCTTCTCTTAAGAGATGATGTACATGGTGTCACTGCAAACCTCCTACTTGATATTTCCACTGTGCAAACCTTCAAATCTTATCATACTTTTTCTCTTAAGAGATGATGTACATGGTGTCACCGCAAACCTCCTTCCAAACCTTCAAATCTTCTCATACTCTTTCTCTTAAGAAATGATGTACATGGTGTCACCGCAAACCTCCTACTTGGTATTTCCACCGTGGATACCTTCAAATCTTATCAAACTCCTTCTCTTGAGAGATGATGTACATGGTGTTACTGCATACATACCACTTGGTATTTCCACTGTGTAAACCTTTAAATCTTATCATACTCCTTCTCTTAAGAAATGATGTACATGGTGTCACCTCAAACCTCCTACTTGGTATTTCCACCGTGTAAACTTTCAAATCTTCTCATACTCTTTCTCTTAAGAGATGATGTACATGGTGTCACTGCAAACCTCCTACTTGGTATTTCCACCGTGCAAACCTTCAAATCTTATCATACTCCTTCTCTTAAGAAATGATGTACATGGTGTCACTGCAAACCTCCTACTTGGTATTTCCACCGTGCAAACCTTCAAATCTTATCATACTCCTTCTCTTAAGAAACGATGGACATGGTGTTACCGTGTACATCCTACTTGGTATTTCCACCGTGGAAACCTTCAAATCTTATCATACTCCTTCTCTTAAGAGATGATGTACATTTTGTTACCGCGTACATACCACTTGGTATTTCCACCGTGTAAACCTTCAAATCTTCTCATCCACTGTGTTAACCTTCAAATCTTATCATACTCCTTCTCTTAAGAAATGATGTACATGGTGTCACCGCACACCTCCTACTTGGTATTTCCACCGTGTAAACTTTCAAATCTTCTCTTAAGAGATGATGTACATGGTGTTACCGCAAACCTCCTACTTGGTATTTCCACCGTGCAAGCCTTCAAATCTTATCATACTCCTTCTCTTAAGAAATGATGTACATGGTGTCACCGCACACCTCCTACTTGGTATTTCCACCGTGTAAACTTTCAAATCTTCTCTTAAGAGATGATGTACATGGTGTCACCGCAAACCTCCTACTTGGTATTTCCACCGTGCAAGCCTTCAAATCTTATCATACTCTTTCTCTTAAGAAATGATGTACATGGTGTCACCGCACACCTCCTACTTGGTATTTCCACCGTGTAAACTTTCAAATCTTCTCTTAAGAGATGATGTACATGGTGTCACCGCAAACCTCCTACTTGGTATTTCCACCGTGCAAGCCTTCAAATCTTATCATACTCTTTCTCTTAAGAAATGATGTACATGGTGTCACCGCAAACCTCCTACTTGGTATTTCCACCGTGCAAACCTTCAAATCTTATCATACTCCTTCTCTTAAGAGATGATGTACACGGTGTCACTGCAAACCTCCTACTTGATATTTCCACCTTCCAATCCTTTAAATCTTATCATACACCTTCTCTTATGAGATGATGTACATGGTGTCATCGCAAACCTCCTACTTGGTATTTCCACCGTGCAAACCTTTAAATCTGATCATACTCCTTCCCTTAAGAAATGATGTACATGGTGTCACTGCAAACCTCCTACTTGATATTTCCACTGTGCAAACCTTTAAATCTTATCATACTCCTTCTCTTAAGAGATGATGTACATGGTGTCACTGCAAACCTCCTACTTGATATTTCCACTGTGCAAACCTTCAAATCTTATCATACTTTTTCTCTTAAGAGATGATGTACATGGTGTCACCGCAAACCTCCTTCCAAACCTTCAAATCTTCTCATACTCTTTCTCTTAAGAAATGATGTACATGGTGTTACCGCAAACCTCCTACTTGGTATTTCCACCGTGCAAGCCTTCAAATCTTATCATACTCCTTCCCTTAAGAGATGATGTACACGGTGTCACCGCAAACCTCCTACTTGGTATTTCCACTGTGCAAACCTTTAAATCTTATCATACTCCTTCCCTTAAGAGATGATGTACATGGTGTCACTGCAAACCTCCTACTTGATATTTCCACTGTGCAAACCTTTAAATCTTATCATACTCCTTCTCTTAAGAGATGATGTACATGGTGTCACTGCAAACCTCCTACTTGGTATTTCCACCGTGGAAACCTTCAAATCTTATCATACTCCTTCTCTTAAGAGATGATGTACATTTTGTTACCGCGTACATACCACTTGGTATTTCCACTGTGTAAACCTTCAAATCTTATCATACTCCTTCTCTTAAGAAATGATGTACATGGTGTCACCGCAAACCTCCTACTTGGTATTTCCACCGTGGAAACCTTCAAATCTTATCATACTCCTTCTCTTAAGAGATGATGTACATTTTTTTACCGCGTACATACCACTTGGTATTTCCACTGTGTAAACCTTCAAATCTTAGCATACTCGATCCTTCTCTTAAGAAATGATGTACATGGTGTCACTGCAAACCTCCTACTTGGTATTTCCACCGTGCAAGCCTTCAAATCTTATCATACTCTTTCTCTTAAGAGATGATGTACATGGTGTCACTGCAAACCTCCTACTTGGTATTTCCACCGTGCAAGCCTTCAAATCTTATCATACTCTTTCTCTTAAGAAATGATGTACATGGTGTCACCACAAACGTCCTACTTGGTATTTCCACCGTGCAAACCTTCAAATCTTATCATACTCCTTCTCTTAAGAGATGATGTACATGGTGTCACCGCAAACCTCCTACTTGGTATTTCCACCGTGCAAGCCTTCAAATCTTATCATACTCTTTCTCTTAAGAAATGATGTACATGGTGTCACCACAAACGTCCTACTTGATATTTCCACTGTGCAAACCTTCAAATCTTATCATACTCCTTCTCTTAAGAGATGATGTACATGGTGTCACCGCAAACCTCCTACTTGGTTTTTCCACCGTGCAAGCCTTCAAATCTTATCATACTCTTTCTCTTAAGAAATGATGTACATGGTGTCACCGCAAACCTCCTACTTGGTATTTCCACCGTGCAAACCTTCAAATCTTATCATACTCCTTCTCTTAAGAGATGATGTACACGGTGTCACTGCAAACCTCCTACTTGATATTTCCACCTTCCAAACCTTCAAATCTTATCATACACCTTCTCTTATGAGATGATGTACATGGTGTCATCGCAAACCACCTACTTGATATTTCCACTGTGCAAACCTTTAAATCTTATCATACTCCTTCCCTTAAGAGATGATGTACATGGTGTCACTGCAAACCTCCTACTTGATATTTCCACTGTGCAAACCTTTAAATCTTATCATACTCCTTCTCTTAAGAGATGATGTACATGGTGTCACTGCAAACCTCCTACTTGATATTTCCACTGTGCAAACCTTCAAATCTTATCATACTTTTTCTCTTAAGAGATGATGTACATGGTGTCACCGCAAACCTCCTTCCAAACCTTCAAATCTTCTCATACTCTTTCTCTTAAGAAATGATGTACATGGTGTCACCGCAAACCTCCTACTTGGTATTTCCACCGTGGATACCTTCAAATCTTATCAAACTCCTTCTCTTGAGAGATGATGTACATGGTGTTACTGCATACATACCACTTGGTATTTCCAGTGTGTAAACCTTTAAATCTTATCATACTCCTTCTCTTAAGAAATGATGTACATGGTGTCACCTCAAACCTCCTACTTGGTATTTCCACCGTGTAAACTTTCAAATCTTCTCATACTCTTTCTCTTAAGAGATGATGTACATGGTGTCACTGCAAACCTCCTACTTGGTATTTCCACCGTGCAAACCTTCAAATCTTATCATACTCCTTCTCTTAAGAAATGATGTACATGGTGTCACTGCAAACCTCCTACTTGGTATTTCCACCGTGCAAACCTTCAAATCTTATCATACTCCTTCTCTTAAGAAACGATGGACATGGTGTTACCGTGTACATCCTACTTGGTATTTCCACCGTGGAAACCTTCAAATCTTATCATACTCCTTCTCTTAAGAGATGATGTACATTTTGTTACCGCGTACATACCACTTGGTATTTCCACCGTGTAAACCTTCAAATCTTCTCATCCACTGTGTTAACCTTCAAATCTTATCATACTCCTTCTCTTAAGAAATGATGTACATGGTGTCACCGCACACCTCCTACTTGGTATTTCCACCGTGTAAACTTTCAAATCTTCTCTTAAGAGATGATGTACATGGTGTCACCGCAAACCTCCTACTTGGTATTTCCACCGTGCAAGCCTTCAAATCTTATCGTACTCTTTCTCTTAAGAAATGATGTACATGGTGTTACCGCAAACCTCCTACTTGGTATTTCCACCGTGTAAACTTTCAAATCTTCTCTTAAGAGATGATGTACATGGTGTCACTGCAAACCTCCTACTTGGTATTTCCACCGTGCAAGCCTTCAAATCTTATCATACTCTTTCTCTTAAGAAATGATGTACATGGTGTTACCGCAAACCTCCTACTTGGTATTTCCACCTTGCAAGCCTTCAAATCTTATCATACTCTTTCTCTTAAGAAATGATGTACATGGTGTCACTGCAAACCTCCTACTTGGTATTTCCACCTTGCAAGCCTTCAAATCTTATCATACTCTTTCTCTTAAGAAATGATGTACATTGTGTCACCACAAACGTCCTACTTGGTATTTCCACCGTGCAAGCCTTCAAATCTTATCATACTCTTTCTCTTAAGAAATGATGTACATGGTGTCACCGCAAACCTCCTACTTGGTATTTCCACCGTGCAAACCTTCAAATCTTATCATACTCCTTCTCTTAAGAGATGATGTACACGGTGTCACTGCAAACCTCCTACTTGATATTTCCACCTTCCAAACCTTCAAATCTTATCATACACCTTCTCTTATGAGATGATGTACATGGTGTCATCGCAAACCACCTACTTGATATTTCCACTGTGCAAACCTTTAAATCTTATCATACTCCTTCTCTTAAGAGATGATGTACATGGTGTCACTGCAAACCTCCTACTTGATATTTCCACTGTGCAAACCTTTAAATCTTATCATACTCCTTCTCTTAAGAGATGATGTACATGGTGTCACTGCAAACCTCCTACTTGATATTTCCACTGTGCAAACCTTCAAATCTTATCATACTTTTTCTCTTAAGAGATGATGTACATGGTGTCACCGCAAACCTCCTTCCAAACCTTCAAATCTTCTCATACTCTTTCTCTTAAGAAATGATGTACATGGTGTCACTGCAAACCTCCTACTTGGTATTTCCACCGTGGATACCTTCAAATCTTATCAAACTCCTTCTATTGAGAGATGATGTACATGGTGTTACTGCATACATACCACTTGGTATTTCCACTGTGTAAACCTTTAAATCTTATCATACTCCTTCTCTTAAGAAATGATGTACATGGTGTCACCTCAAACCTCCTACTTGGTATTTCCACCGTGTAAACTTTCAAATCTTCTCATACTCTTTCTCTTAAGAGATGATGTACATGGTGTCACTGCAAACCTCCTACTTGGTATTTCCACCTTGCAAACCTTCAAATCTTATCATACTCCTTCTCTTAAGAAATGATGTACATGGTGTCACTGCAAACCTCCTACTTGGTATTTCCACTGTGCAAACCTTCAAATCTTATCATACTCCTTCTCTTAAGAAACGATGGACATGGTGTTACCGTGTACATCCTACTTGGTATTTCCACCGTGCAAACCTTCAAATCTTCTCATACTCTTTCTCATAAGAAATGATGTACATGGTGTCACCGCAAACCTCCTACTTGGTTTTTCCACCGTGCAAACCTTTAAATCTTATGATACTCCTTCTCTTAAGAGATGATTTACATGGTGTCGCTGCAAACCTCCTACTTGGTGTTTCCACCGTGCAAACCTTCAAATCTTTTTATAATCCTTCTATTAAGAGATGATGTACATGGTGTCACCGCAACACTCTTACTTGGTATTTCCACCATGCAAACCTTCAAATCTTATCATACTCCTTCTCTTAAGAAATGATGTACATGGTGTCACTGCAAACCTCCTACTTGGTATTTCCACCGTGCAAACCTTCAAATCTTATCATACTCCTTCTCTTAAGAAACGATGGACATGGTGTTACCGTGTACATCCTACTTGGTATTTCCACCGTGGAAACCTTCAAATCTTATCATACTCCTTCTCTTAAGAGATGATGTACATTTTGTTACCGCGTACATACCACTTGGTATTTCCACCGTGTAAACCTTCAAATCTTCTCATCCACTGTGTTAACCTTCAAATCTTATCATACTCCTTCTCTTAAGAAATGATGTACATGGTGTCACCGCACACCTCCTACTTGGTATTTCCACCGTGTAAACTTTCAAATCTTCTCTTAAGAGATGATGTACATGGTGTCACCGCAAACCTCCTACTTGGTATTTCCACCGTGCAAGCCTTCAAATCTTATCATACTCTTTCTCTTAAGAAATGATGTACATGGTGTTACCGCAAACCTCCTACTTGGTATTTCCACCGTGTAAACTTTCAAATCTTCTCTTAAGAGATGATGTACATGGTGTCACTGCAAACCTCCTACTTGGTATTTCCACCGTGCAAGCCTTCAAATCTTATCATACTCTTTCTCTTAAGAAATGATGTACATGGTGTTACCGCAAACCTCCTACTTGGTATTTCCACCTTGCAAGCCTTCAAATCTTATCATACTCTTTCTCTTAAGAAATGATGTACATGGTGTCACTGCAAACCTCCTACTTGGTATTTCCACCTTGCAAGCCTTCAAATCTTATCATACTCTTTCTCTTAAGAAATGATGTACATTGTGTCACCACAAACGTCCTACTTGGTATTTCCACCGTGCAAGCCTTCAAATCTTATCATACTCTTTCTCTTAAGAAATGATGTACATGGTGTCACCGCAAACCTCCTACTTGGTATTTCCACCGTGCAAACCTTCAAATCTTATCATACTCCTTCTCTTAAGAGATGATGTACACGGTGTCACTGCAAACCTCCTACTTGATATTTCCACCTTCCAAACCTTCAAATCTTATCATACACCTTCTCTTATGAGATGATGTACATGGTGTCATCGCAAACCACCTACTTGATATTTCCACTGTGCAAACCTTTAAATCTTATCATACTCCTTCTCTTAAGAGATGATGTACATGGTGTCACTGCAAACCTCCTACTTGATATTTCCACCTTCCAAACCTTCAAATCTTATCATACACCTTCTCTTATGAGATGATGTACATGGTGTCATCGCAAACCACCTACTTGATATTTCCACTGTGCAAACCTTTAAATCTTATCATACTCCTTCTCTTAAGAGATGATGTACATGGTGTCACCGCAAACCTCCTACTTGGTATTTCCACCGTGGATACCTTCAAATCTTATCAAACTCCTTCTCTTGAGAGATGATGTACATGGTGTTACTGCATACATACCACTTGGTATTTCCAGTGTGTAAACCTTTAAATCTTATCATACTCCTTCTCTTAAGAAATGATGTACATGGTGTCACCTCAAACCTCCTACTTGGTATTTCCACCGTGTAAACTTTCAAATCTTCTCATACTCTTTCTCTTAAGAGATGATGTACATGGTGTCACTGCAAACCTCCTACTTGGTATTTCCACCGTGCAAACCTTCAAATCTTATCATACTCCTTCTCTTAAGAAATGATGTACATGGTGTCACTGCAAACCTCCTACTTGGTATTTCCACCGTGCAAACCTTCAAATCTTATCATACTCCTTCTCTTAAGAAACGATGGACATGGTGTTACCGTGTACATCCTACTTGGTATTTCCACCGTGGAAACCTTCAAATCTTATCATACTCCTTCTCTTAAGAGATGATGTACATTTTGTTACCGCGTACATACCACTTGGTATTTCCACCGTGTAAACCTTCAAATCTTCTCATCCACTGTGTTAACCTTCAAATCTTATCATACTCCTTCTCTTAAGAAATGATGTACATGGTGTCACCGCACACCTCCTACTTGGTATTTCCACCGTGTAAACTTTCAAATCTTCTCTTAAGAGATGATGTACATGGTGTCACCGCAAACCTCCTACTTGGTATTTCCACCGTGCAAGCCTTCAAATCTTATCGTACTCTTTCTCTTAAGAAATGATGTACATGGTGTTACCGCAAACCTCCTACTTGGTATTTCCACCGTGTAAACTTTCAAATCTTCTCTTAAGAGATGATGTACATGGTGTCACTGCAAACCTCCTACTTGGTATTTCCACCGTGCAAGCCTTCAAATCTTATCATACTCTTTCTCTTAAGAAATGATGTACATGGTGTTACCGCAAACCTCCTACTTGGTATTTCCACCTTGCAAGCCTTCAAATCTTATCATACTCTTTCTCTTAAGAAATGATGTACATGGTGTCACTGCAAACCTCCTACTTGGTATTTCCACCTTGCAAGCCTTCAAATCTTATCATACTCTTTCTCTTAAGAAATGATGTACATTGTGTCACCACAAACGTCCTACTTGGTATTTCCACCGTGCAAGCCTTCAAATCTTATCATACTCTTTCTCTTAAGAAATGATGTACATGGTGTCACCGCAAACCTCCTACTTGGTATTTCCACCGTGCAAACCTTCAAATCTTATCATACTCCTTCTCTTAAGAGATGATGTACACGGTGTCACTGCAAACCTCCTACTTGATATTTCCACCTTCCAAACCTTCAAATCTTATCATACACCTTCTCTTATGAGATGATGTACATGGTGTCATCGCAAACCACCTACTTGATATTTCCACTGTGCAAACCTTTAAATCTTATCATACTCCTTCTCTTAAGAGATGATGTACATGGTGTCACTGCAAACCTCCTACTTGATATTTCCACTGTGCAAACCTTTAAATCTTATCATACTCCTTCTCTTAAGAGATGATGTACATGGTGTCACTGCAAACCTCCTACTTGATATTTCCACTGTGCAAACCTTCAAATCTTATCATACTTTTTCTCTTAAGAGATGATGTACATGGTGTCACCGCAAACCTCCTTCCAAACCTTCAAATCTTCTCATACTCTTTCTCTTAAGAAATGATGTACATGGTGTCACTGCAAACCTCCTACTTGGTATTTCCACCGTGGATACCTTCAAATCTTATCAAACTCCTTCTATTGAGAGATGATGTACATGGTGTTACTGCATACATACCACTTGGTATTTCCACTGTGTAAACCTTTAAATCTTATCATACTCCTTCTCTTAAGAAATGATGTACATGGTGTCACCTCAAACCTCCTACTTGGTATTTCCACCGTGTAAACTTTCAAATCTTCTCATACTCTTTCTCTTAAGAGATGATGTACATGGTGTCACTGCAAACCTCCTACTTGGTATTTCCACCTTGCAAACCTTCAAATCTTATCATACTCCTTCTCTTAAGAAATGATGTACATGGTGTCACTGCAAACCTCCTACTTGGTATTTCCACTGTGCAAACCTTCAAATCTTATCATACTCCTTCTCTTAAGAAACGATGGACATGGTGTTACCGTGTACATCCTACTTGGTATTTCCACCGTGCAAACCTTCAAATCTTCTCATACTCTTTCTCATAAGAAATGATGTACATGGTGTCACCGCAAACCTCCTACTTGGTTTTTCCACCGTGCAAACCTTTAAATCTTATGATACTCCTTCTCTTAAGAGATGATTTACATGGTGTCGCTGCAAACCTCCTACTTGGTGTTTCCACCGTGCAAACCTTCAAATCTTTTTATAATCCTTCTATTAAGAGATGATGTACATGGTGTCACCGCAACACTCTTACTTGGTATTTCCACCATGCAAACCTTCAAATCTTATCATACTCCTTCTCTTAAGAAATGATGTACATGGTGTCACTGCAAACCTCCTACTTGGTATTTCCACCGTGCAAACCTTCAAATCTTATCATACTCCTTCTCTTAAGAAACGATGGACATGGTGTTACCGTGTACATCCTACTTGGTATTTCCACCGTGGAAACCTTCAAATCTTATCATACTCCTTCTCTTAAGAGATGATGTACATTTTGTTACCGCGTACATACCACTTGGTATTTCCACCGTGTAAACCTTCAAATCTTCTCATCCACTGTGTTAACCTTCAAATCTTATCATACTCCTTCTCTTAAGAAATGATGTACATGGTGTCACCGCACACCTCCTACTTGGTATTTCCACCGTGTAAACTTTCAAATCTTCTCTTAAGAGATGATGTACATGGTGTCACCGCAAACCTCCTACTTGGTATTTCCACCGTGCAAGCCTTCAAATCTTATCATACTCTTTCTCTTAAGAAATGATGTACATGGTGTTACCGCAAACCTCCTACTTGGTATTTCCACCGTGTAAACTTTCAAATCTTCTCTTAAGAGATGATGTACATGGTGTCACTGCAAACCTCCTACTTGGTATTTCCACCGTGCAAGCCTTCAAATCTTATCATACTCTTTCTCTTAAGAAATGATGTACATGGTGTTACCGCAAACCTCCTACTTGGTATTTCCACCTTGCAAGCCTTCAAATCTTATCATACTCTTTCTCTTAAGAAATGATGTACATGGTGTCACTGCAAACCTCCTACTTGGTATTTCCACCTTGCAAGCCTTCAAATCTTATCATACTCTTTCTCTTAAGAAATGATGTACATTGTGTCACCACAAACGTCCTACTTGGTATTTCCACCGTGCAAGCCTTCAAATCTTATCATACTCTTTCTCTTAAGAAATGATGTACATGGTGTCACCGCAAACCTCCTACTTGGTATTTCCACCGTGCAAACCTTCAAATCTTATCATACTCCTTCTCTTAAGAGATGATGTACACGGTGTCACTGCAAACCTCCTACTTGATATTTCCACCTTCCAAACCTTCAAATCTTATCATACACCTTCTCTTATGAGATGATGTACATGGTGTCATCGCAAACCACCTACTTGATATTTCCACTGTGCAAACCTTTAAATCTTATCATACTCCTTCTCTTAAGAGATGATGTACATGGTGTCACTGCAAACCTCCTACTTGATATTTCCACTGTGCAAACCTTTAAATCTTATCATACTCCTTCTCTTAAGAGATGATGTACATGGTGTCACTGCAAACCTCCTACTTGATATTTCCACTGTGCAAACCTTCAAATCTTATCATACTTTTTCTCTTAAGAGATGATGTACATGGTGTCACCGCAAACCTCCTTCCAAACCTTCAAATCTTCTCATACTCTTTCTCTTAAGAAATGATGTACATGGTGTCACTGCAAACCTCCTACTTGGTATTTCCACCGTGGATACCTTCAAATCTTATCAAACTCCTTCTATTGAGAGATGATGTACATGGTGTTACTGCATACATACCACTTGGTATTTCCACTGTGTAAACCTTTAAATCTTATCATACTCCTTCTCTTAAGAAATGATGTACATGGTGTCACCTCAAACCTCCTACTTGGTATTTCCACCGTGTAAACTTTCAAATCTTCTCATACTCTTTCTCTTAAGAGATGATGTACATGGTGTCACTGCAAACCTCCTACTTGGTATTTCCACCTTGCAAACCTTCAAATCTTATCATACTCCTTCTCTTAAGAAATGATGTACATGGTGTCACTGCAAACCTCCTACTTGGTATTTCCACTGTGCAAACCTTCAAATCTTATCATACTCCTTCTCTTAAGAAACGATGGACATGGTGTTACCGTGTACATCCTACTTGGTATTTCCACCGTGCAAACCTTCAAATCTTCTCATACTCTTTCTCATAAGAAATGATGTACATGGTGTCACCGCAAACCTCCTACTTGGTTTTTCCACCGTGCAAACCTTTAAATCTTATGATACTCCTTCTCTTAAGAGATGATTTACATGGTGTCGCTGCAAACCTCCTACTTGGTGTTTCCACCGTGCAAACCTTCAAATCTTTTTATAATCCTTCTATTAAGAGATGATGTACATGGTGTCACCGCAACACTCTTACTTGGTATTTCCACCATGCAAACCTTCAAATCTTATCATACTCCTTCTATTAAGAGATGATGTACATGGTGTCCCCGTAAACCTCCTACTTGGTATTTCCACTGTGCAAACCTTCAAATCTCATCATACTCCTTCTCTTAAGAAATGATGTACATGGTGTCACTGCAAACCTCCTACTTGTTATTTCCACCGTGGAAACCTTCAAATCTTATCATATTCCTTCTGTTTAGAGATAATGTACATGGTGTCACGGTCAGACACATCGCGGTATTGGAACATGATATGGCAGGAGAGAGACGTGTATTCCATTCAAACGCATTGCGGTATTGAAACATGACATGGCAAGAGAGAGACATGTCATGTGCATTGCGGTATTGAAACATGACATGGCAGAAAGTGACGTGTATCACAGTCAGGCGCTTTGCGGTATTGAAACATGACATGGCAGGAGAGTGACGTGTATCACAGTCAGGCGCATTGCAGTATTGAAACATGACATGGCAGGAGAGAGACATGTATCAGAGTCAGGCGCATTGCAAAAAAATAACATGGCAGGAGAGAGACTTGTATCACAGTCAGTTGCATTACGGTATTAAAACATGACATGGCGGGAGAGTGACATGTATCACAGTCAGGCACATTGTGGTATTGAAACATGACATGACAGGAGAGTGACGTGTATCACAATCAGGCGCAAGGCGGTATTGAAACAGAACATGACAGGAGAATGACGTGTATTACAGTCAGTTGCATTGCGGTATTGAAACATGACATGGCAGGAGAGTGAAGTGTATCACAGTCAGGTGCATTGCGGTAAACATGATATGGCAGGAGAGAGACTTGTATCACAGTCAGTTGCATTGCGGTATTGAAACATGCAGGGGCAGGAGAGTGACATGTATCGCACTCAGGCGCATTGCGGTATTGAAACATGACATGACAGGAGAGTGACGTGTATCACAGTCAGGCGCATTGCGGTATTGAAACATGCAGGGGCAGGAGAGTGACATGTATCGCAGTCATGCACATTGCGGTATTGAAACATGACATGGCAGGAGAGAGATTTGTATCACAGTCAGGCGCATTGCGGTATTGAAACATGACATGGCAGGAGAGTGACGTGTATCACAGTCAGGCGCATTGCGGTATTGAAACATGACATGGCAGGAGAGTGACGTGTATCGCAGTCAGGCGCATTGCGATATTGAAACAAGACATGGCAGGAGAGTGACGTGTATCACGGTCAGGCACATTGCGGTATTGAAACATGACATGGCAGGAGAGTGACCTTTATCACAGTCGGCCACATAGCGGTATTGAAACATGATATGTCGGGAGAGTGACGTGTATCATAGTCAGGCACATTGCGGTATTCAAACATGACATGGCAGGTGAGCGACGTGTATCACAGTCAGGCGCATTGCGGTATTGAAACATGACATGGCAGGAGAGTGATGTGTATCACGGTCAGGCACATTGCAGTATTGAAACATGACATGGCAGGAGAGTGACGTGTATCGCAGTCAGGCGCATTACGGTATTGAAACATGACATGGCAGGAGAGTGACGTGTATCACGGTCAGGCACATTGCGGTATTGAAACATGACATGGCAGGAGAGTGACGTGTATCACAGTCGGCAACATAGCAGTATTGAAACATGATATGGCGGGAGAGAGACATGTATCACAGGCAGGAGCATTGTGGTATTGAAACATGACATGGCAAGAGAGTGACGTGTATTACAGTCATGTGCATTGCGGTAAACATGACATGGCAGGAGAGAGACTTGTATCACAGTCAGGCGCATTGCGGTATTGAAACATGACATGGCAGGAGAGTGACGTGTATCGCAGTCAGGCGCATTGCGGTATTGAAACATGACATGGCAGGAGAGTAACGTGTATCACAGTCAGGTGCATTGCGGTAAACATGACATGGCAGGAGAGAGATTTGTATCACAGTCAGGCGCATTGCGGTATTGAAACATGACATGGCAGGAGAGTGACGTGTATCACAGTCAGGTGCATTGCGGTAAAAATAACATGGCAGGAGAGAGACTTGTATCACAGTCAGTTGCATTGCGGTATTAAAACATGACATGGCGGGAGAGTGACATGTATCACAGTCAGACACATTGCGGTATTGAACCATGACATGGCAGGAGAGTGACGTGTATCACAATCAGGCGCAAGGCGGTATTGAAACAGAACATGACAGGAGAATGACGTGTATTACAGTCAGTTGCATTGCGGTATTGAAACATGACATGGCAGGAGAGTGAAGTGTATCACAGTCAGGTGCATTGCGGTAAACATGATATGGCAGGAGAGAGACTTGTATCACAGTCAGTTGCATTGCGGTATTGAAACATGCAGGGGCAGGAGAGTGACGTGTATCGCAGTCAGGCGCATTGCGGTATTGAAACATGACATGGCAGGAGAGTGACGAATATCACGGTCAGGCACATTGCGGTATTGAAACATGACATGGCAGGAGAGTGACGTGTATCACAGTCGGAAACATAGCGGTATTGAAACATGATATGGCGGGAGAGAGACATGTATCACAGGCAGGAGCATTGCGGTATTGAAACATGATGTGGCGGGAGAGATACATGTATCACAGTCAGGAGCATTGCTGTATTGAAACATGACATTGCAGGAGAGTGACATGTATCATAGTCAGGCGCATTGCGGTATTGAAACATGACATGGCAAGAGAGTGACGTGTATCACGGTCAGGCACATTGCGGTATTGAAACATGACATGACAGGAGAGTGACGTGTATTACACTCAGTTGCATTGCGGTATTGAAACATGACACGGCAGGAGAGTGACGTGTATCACAGTCAGGCGCATTGCGGTATTGAAACATGACATGGGAGGAGAGTGACGTGTATCATAGTCAGGCGCATTGCGGTATTGAAACATGACATGGCAGGAGAGTGACGTGTATCACGGTCATGCACATTGCGGTATTGAAACATGACATGGCAGGAGAGAGATTTGTATCACAGTCAGGCGCATTGCGGTATTGAAACATGACATGGCAGGAGAGTGACGTGTATCGCAGTCAGGTGCATTGCAGTATTGAAACATGACATGGCAGGAGAGTGACGTGTATCGCAGTCAGGCGCATTGCGATATTGAAACAAGACATGGCAGGAGAGTGACGTGTATCACGGTCAGGCACATTGCGATATTGAAACATGACATGGCAGGAGAGTGACCTTTATCACAGTCGGCC
The DNA here is from genome assembly GCA_949987565.1 of Luidia sarsii. Classification (NCBI taxonomy): domain Eukaryota; kingdom Metazoa; phylum Echinodermata; class Asteroidea; order Paxillosida; family Luidiidae; genus Luidia; species Luidia sarsii. Next base: position 24,266,643 of record OX465104.1, on the reverse strand, counting down.
ACATAGCGGTACTGAAACATGACATGGCAGGAGAGTGACGTGTATCACGGTCAGGCACATTGCGGTATTGAAACATGACATGGCAGGAGAGAGACTTGTATCACAGTCAGGCGCATTGCGGTATTGAAACATGACATGGCAGGAGAGTGACATGTATCACAGTCAGGCGCATTGCGGTACTGAAACATGACATGGCAGGAGAGTGACGTGTATCACGGTCAGGCACATTGCGGTATTGAAACATGACATGGCAGGAGAGTGACGTGTATCACAGTTGGCCACATAGCGGTATTGAAACATGATATGGCGGGAGAGTGACGTGTATCGCAGTCAGGCGCATTGCGGTATTGAAATATGACGTGGCAGGAGAGTGACGTGTATCACGGTCAGGCACATTGCAGTTTGAAACATGACATGGCAGGAGAGTGACGTGTATTACGGTCAGGCACATTGCGGTATTGAAACCTGACATGGCAGGAGAGTGACGTGTATCGCAGTCAGGCGCATTGCGGTATTGAAACATGACATGGCAGGAGAGTTACGTGTATCACTGTCAGGCACATTGCGGTATTGAAACATGACATGGCAGGAGAGTGACGTGTATCGCAGTCAGGAGCATTGCAGTATTGAAACATGACATGGCAGGAGAGTGACGTGTATCACGGTCAGGCACATTGCGGTATTGAAACATGACATGGCAGGAGAGTGACGTGTATCACAGTCGGCAACATAGCGTTATTGAAACATGATATGGCGGGAGAGAGACATGTATCACAGGCAGGAGCATTGCGGTATTGAAACATGATATGGCGGGAGAGAGACATGTATCACAGTCAGGAGCATTGCGGTATTGAAACATGACATTGCAGGAGAGTGACGTGTATCATAGTCAGGCGCATTGCGGTATTTAAACATGACATGGCAGGAGAGAGACTTGTATCACAGTCAGGCGCATTGCTGTATTGAAACATGACATGGCAGGAGAGTGACGTGTATCGCAGTCAGGCGCATTGCGGTATTGAAATATGACATGGCAGGAGAGTGACGTGTATCACGGTCAGGCACATTGCGGTATTGAAACATCACATGGCAGGAGAGTGACGTGTATCACAGTTTGCAACATAGCGTTATTGAAACATGATATGGCGGGAGAGAGACATGTACCACAGGCAGGAGCATTGCGGTATTGAAACATGGCATGGCGGGAGAGAGACATGTTTCACAGTCAGGAGCATTGCGGTATTGAAACATGACATTGCAGGAGAGTGACGTGTATCATAGTCAGGCGCATTGCGGAATTGAAACATGACATGGCAGGAGAGTGACGTGTATCACGGTCAGGCACATTGCGGTATTGAAACATGACATGACAGGAGAGTGACGTGTATTACAGTCAGTTGCATTGCGGTATTGAAACATGACACGGCAGGAGAGTGACGTGTATCACAGTCAGGCGCATTGCGGTATTGAAACATGACATGGGAGGAGAGTGACGTGTATCACAATCAGGCGCATGGCGGTATTGAAACAGAACATGACAGGAGAATGACGTGTATTACAGTCAGTTGCATTGCGGTATTGAAACATGACATGGCAGGAGAGTGACGTGTATCACAGTCAGGTGCATTGCGGTAAACATGACATGGCAGGAGAGAGATTTGTATCACAGTCAGGCGCATTGCGGTATTGAAACATGACATGGCAGGAGAGTGACGTGTATCAAAGTCAGGTGCATTGCGGTAAACATGACATGGCAGGAGAGTGACGTGTATCGCAGTCAGGCGCATTGCGGTATTGAAACATGACATGGCAGGAAAGTGACGTGTATCACGGTCAGGCACATTGCGGTATTGAAACATGACATGGCAGGAGAGTGACGTGTATCGCAGTCAGGCGCATTGCGGTATTGAAACATGACATGGCAGGAGAGTGACGTGTATCACGGTCAGGCACATTAAGGTATTGAAACATGACATGGCAGGAGAGTGACGTGTATCACAGTCGGCAACATAGCGGTATTGAAACATGATATGGCGGGACAGAGACTTGTATCACAGTCAGGAGCATTGCTGTATTGAAACATGACATTGCAGGAGAGTGACGTGTATCATGGTCAGGCGCATTGCGGTATTGAAACATGACATGGCAGGAGAGTGACGTGTATCACGGTCAGGCACATTGCGGTATTGAAACATGACATGACAGGAGAGTGACGTGTATTACAGTCAGTTGCATTGCGGTATTGAAACATGACACGGCAGGAGAGTGACGTGTATCACAGTCAGGTGCATTGTGGTAAACATGATATGGCAGGAGAGAGACTTGTATCACAGTGAGGCGCATTGCGGTATTGAAACATGACATGGCAGGAGAGTGACGTGTATCAAGGTCAGGTGCATTGCGGTAAACATGATATGGCAGGAGAGAGACTTGTATCACAGTCAGGCGCATTGCGGTATTGAAACATGACATGGCAGGAGAGTGACGTGTATCGCAGTCAGGCGCATTGCGGTATTGAAACATGACATGGCAGAAGAGTGACGTGTATCACAGTCGGCAACATAGCGGTATTGAAACATGATATGGCGGGAAAGAGACATGTATCACAGGCAGGAGCATTGCGGTATTGAAACATGATATGGCTGGAGGGAGACATGTATCACAGTCAGGAGCATTGCGGTATTGAAACATGACATTGCAGGAGAGTGACGTGTATCACGGTCAGGCACATTGCGGTATTGAAACATGACATGACAGGAGAGTGACGTGTATTACAGTCAGTTGCATTGCGGTATTGAAACATGACACGGCAGGAGAGTGACGTGTATCACAGTCAGGCGCATTGCGGTATTGAAACATGACATGGGAGGAGAGTGACGTGTATCATAGTCAGACGCATTGCGGTATTGGACCATGACATGGCAGGAGAGCGACGTGTATCACAGTCAGGCGCATTGCGGTATTGAAACATGACATGGCAGGAGAGTGACGTGTATCGCAGTCAGGCGCATTGCGTTATTGAAACATGACATGGCAGGAGAGTGACGTGTATCACGGTCAGGCACATTGCGGTATTGAAACAGGACATGGCAGGAGAGTGACGTGTATCGCAGTCAGGCGCATTGCGGTATTGAAACATGACATGGCAGGAGAGTGACGAATATCACGGTCAGGCACATTGCGGTATTGAAACATGACATGGCAGAAGAGTGACGTGTATCACAGTCGGAAACATAGCGGTATTGAAACATGATATGGCGGGAGAGAGACATGTATCACAGGCAGGAGCATTGCGGTATTGAAACATGATGTGGCGGGAGAGATACATGTATCACAGTCAGGAGCATTGCTGTATTGAAACATGACATTGCAGGAGAGTGACATGTATCATAGTCAGGCGCATTGCGGTATTGAAACATGACATGGCAAGAGAGTGACGTGTATCACGGTCAGGCACATTGCGGTATTGAAACATGACATGACAGGAGAGTGACGTGTATTACACTCAGTTGCATTGCGGTATTGAAACATGACACGGCAGGAGAGTGACGTGTATCACAGTCAGGCGCATTGCGGTATTGAAACATGACATGGGAGGAGAGTGACGTGTATCATAGTCAGACGCATTGCGGTATTGAACCATGACATGGCAGGAGAGTGACGTGTATCACAATCAGGCGCATGGCGGTATTGAAACAGAACATGACAGGAGAATGACGTGTATTACAGTCAGTTGCATTGCGGTATTGAAACATGACATGGCAGGAGAGTGACGTGTATCACAGGCAGGAGCATTGCGGTATTGAAACATGATATGGCTGGAGAGAGACATGTATCACAGTCAGGATCATTGCGGTATTGAAAACATATGGCAGGAGAGAGACATGTATCACAGTCAGGAGCATTGCGGTATTGAAACATGACATTGCAGGAGAGTGACGTGTATCACGGTCAGGCACATTGCGGTATTGAAACATGACATGACAGGAGAGTGACGTGTATTACAGTCAGTTGCATTGTGGTATTGAAACATGACACGGCAGGAGAGTGACGTGTATCACAGTCAGGCGCATTGCGGTATTGAAACATGACATGGCAGGAGAGTGACGTGTATCACGGTCAGGCACATTGCGGTATTGAAACATGACATGGCAGAAGAGTGACGTGTATCACAGTCGGAAACATAGCGGTATTGAAACATGATATGGCGGGAGAGAGACATGTATTACAGGCAGGAGCATTGCGGTATTGAAACATGATGTGGCGGGAGAGAGACATGTATCACAGTCAGGAGCGTTGCTGTATTGAAACATGACATTGCAGGAGAGTGACATGTATCATAGTCAGGCGCATTGCGGTATTGAAACATTACATGGCAAGAGAGTGACGTGTATCACGGTCAGGCACATTGCGGTATTGAAACATGACATGGCAGGAGAGTGACGTGTATCACAGTCAGGCGCATTGCGGTATTGAAACATGACATGGGAGGAGAGTGACGTGTATCATAGTCAGGCGCATTGCGGTATTGAAACATGACATGGCAGGAGAGTGACGTGTATCGCAGTCAGGTGCATTGCGGTAAACATGACATGGCAGGAGAGAGACTTGTATCACAGTCAGTTGCATTGCGGTATTAAAACATGACATGGCGGGAGAGTGACATGTATCACAGTCAGGCACATTGTGGTATTGAAACATGACATGACAGGAGAGTGACGTGTATCACAGTCAGGCGCATTGCGGTATTGAAACATGACACGGCAGGAGAGTGACGTGTATCACAGTCAGGCGCATTGCGGTAAACATGATATGGCAGGAGAGAGACTTGTATCACAGTCAGTTGCATTGCGGTATTGAAACATGCAGGGGCAGGAGAGTGACATGTATCGCACTCAGGCGCATTGCGGTATTGAAACATGACATGACAGGAGAGTGACGTGTATCACAGTCAGGCGCATTGCGGTATTGAAACATGCAGGGGCAGGAGAGTGACATGTATCGCAGTCATGCACATTGCGGTATTGAAACATGACATGGCAGGAGAGAGATTTGTATCACAGTCAGGCGCATTGCGGTATTGAAACATGACATGGCAGGAGAGTGACGTGTATCACAGTCAGGTGCATTGCGGTAAACATGACATGGCAGGAGAGAGACTTGTATCACAGTCAGGCGCATTGCGGTATTGAAACATGACATGGCAGGAGAGTGACGTGTATCACACTCAGGCGCATTGCGGTATTGAAACATGACATCGCAGGAGAGTGACGTGTATCGCAGTCAGGCGCATTGCGATATTGAAACAAGACATGGCAGGAGAGTGACGTGTATCACGGTCAGGCACATTGCGGTATTGAAACATGACATGGCAGGAGAGTGACCTTTATCACAGTCGGCCACATAGCGGTATTGAAACATGATATGTCGGGAGAGTGACGTGTATCATAGTCAGGCACATTGCGGTATTCAAACATGACATGGCAGGTGAGCGACGTGTATCACAGTCAGGCGCATTGCGGTATTGAAACATGACATGGCAGGAGAGTGATGTGTATCACGGTCAGGCACATTGCGGTATTGAAACATGACATGGCAGGAGAGTGACGTGTATCGCAGTCAGGCGCATTACGGTATTGAAACATGACATGGCAGGAGAGTGACGTGTATCACGGTCAGGCACATTGCGGTATTGAAACATGACATGGCAGGAGAGTGACGTGTATCACAGTCGGCAACATAGCAGTATTGAAACATGATATGGCGGGAGAGAGACATGTATCACAGGCAGGAGCATTGTGGTATTGAAACATGACATGGCAAGAGAGTGACGTGTATTACAGTCATGTGCATTGCGGTAAACATGACATGGCAGGAGAGAGACTTGTATCACAGTCAGGCGCATTGCGGTATTGAAACATGACATGGCAGGAGAGTGACATGTATCGCAGTCAGGCGCATTGCGGTATTGAAACATGACATGGCAGGAGAGTAACGTGTATCACAGTCAGGTGCATTGCGGTAAACATGACATGGCAGGAGAGAGATTTGTATCACAGTCAGGCGCATTGCGGTATTGAAACATGACATGGCAGGAGAGTGACGTGTATCACAGTCAGGTGCATTGCGGTAAAAATAACATGGCAGGAGAGAGACTTGTATCACAGTCAGTTGCATTGCGGTATTAAAACATGACATGGCGGGAGAGTGACATGTATCACAGTCAGACACATTGCGGTATTGAACCATGACATGGCAGGAGAGTGACGTGTATCACAATCAGGCGCAAGGCGGTATTGAAACAGAACATGACAGGAGAATGACGTGTATTACAGTCAGTTGCATTGCGGTATTGAAACATGACATGGCAGGAGAGTGAAGTGTATCACAGTCAGGTGCATTGCGGTAAACATGATATGGCAGGAGAGAGACTTGTATCACAGTCAGTTGCATTGCGGTATTGAAACATGCAGGGGCAGGAGAGTGACATGTATCGCAGTCAGGCGCATTGCGGTATTGAAACATGACATGGCAGGAGAGTGACGTGTATCACGGTCATGCACATTGCGGTATTGAAACATGACATGGCAGGAGAGAGATTTGTATCACAGTCAGGCGCATTGCGGTATTGAAACATGACATGGCAGGAGAGTGACGTGTATCGCAGTCAGGTGCATTGCAGTATTGAAACATGACATGGCAGGAGAGTGACGTGTATCGCAGTCAGGCGCATTGCGATATTGAAACAAGACATGGCAGGAGAGTGACGTGTATCACGGTCAGGCACATTGCGGTATTGAAACATGACATGGCAGGAGAGTGACCTTTATCACAGTCGGCCACATAGCGGTACTGAAACATGACATGGCAGGAGAGTGACGTGTATCACGGTCAGGCACATTGCGGTATTGAAACATGACATGGCAGGAGAGAGACTTGTATCACAGTCAGGCGCATTGCGGTATTGAAACATGACATGGCAGGAGAGTGACATGTATCACAGTCAGGCGCATTGCGGTACTGAAACATGACATGGCAGGAGAGTGACGTGTATCACGGTCAGTCACATTGCGGTATTGAAACATGACATGGCAGGAGAGTGACGTGTATCACAGTTGGCCACATAGCGGTATTGAAACATGATATGGCGGGAGAGTGACGTGTATCGCAGTCAGGCGCATTGCGGTATTGAAATATGACGTGGCAGGAGAGTGACGTGTATCACGGTCAGGCACATTGCAGTTTGAAACATGACATGGCAGGAGAGTGACGTGTATTACGGTCAGGCACATTGCGGTATTGAAACCTGACATGGCAGGAGAGTGACGTGTATCGCAGTCAGGCGCATTGCGGTATTGAAACATGACATGGCAGGAGAGTTACGTGTATCACTGTCAGGCACATTGCGGTATTGAAACATGACATGGCAGGAGAGTGACGTGTATCGCAGTCAGGAGCATTGCAGTATTGAAACATGACATGGCAGGAGAGTGACGTGTATCACGGTCAGGCACATTGCGGTATTGAAACATGACATGGCAGGAGAGTGACGTGTATCACAGTCGGCAACATAGCGTTATTGAAACATGATATGGCGGGAGAGAGACATGTATCACAGGCAGGAGCATTGCGGTATTGAAACATGATATGGCGGGAGAGAGACATGTATCACAGTCAGGAGCATTGCGGTATTGAAACATGACATTGCAGGAGAGTGACGTGTATCATAGTCAGGCGCATTGCGGAATTGAAACATGACATGGCAGGAGAGTGACGTGTATCACGGTCAGGCACATTGCGGTATTGAAACATGACATGACAGGAGAGTGACGTGTATTACAGTCAGTTGCATTGCGGTATTGAAACATGACACGGCAGGAGAGTGACGTGTATCACAGTCAGGCGCATTGCGGTATTGAAACATGACATGGGAGGAGAGTGACGTGTATCACAATCAGGCGCATGGCGGTATTGAAACAGAACATGACAGGAGAATGACGTGTATTACAGTCAGTTGCATTGCGGTATTGAAACATGACATGGCAGGAGAGTGACGTGTATCACAGTCAGGTGCATTGCGGTAAACATGACATGGCAGGAGAGAGATTTGTATCACAGTCAGGCGCATTGCGGTATTGAAACATGACATGGCAGGAGAGTGACGTGTATCAAAGTCAGGTGCATTGCGGTAAACATGACATGGCAGGAGAGTGACGTGTATCGCAGTCAGGCGCATTGCGGTATTGAAACATGACATGGCAGGAAAGTGACGTGTATCACGGTCAGGCACATTGCGGTATTGAAACATGACATGGCAGGAGAGTGACGTGTATCGCAGTCAGGCGCATTGCGGTATTGAAACATGACATGGCAGGAGAGTGACGTGTATCACGGTCAGGCACATTGCGGTATTGAAACATGACATGGCAGGAGAGTGACGTGTATCACAGTCGGCAACATAGCGGTATTGAAACATGATATGGCGGGACAGAGACTTGTATCACAGTCAGGAGCATTGCTGTATTGAAACATGACATTGCAGGAGAGTGACGTGTATCATGGTCAGGCGCATTGCGGTATTGAAACATGACATGGCAGGAGAGTGACGTGTATCACGGTCAGGCACATTGCGGTATTGAAACATGACATGACAGGAGAGTGACGTGTATTACAGTCAGTTGCATTGCGGTATTGAAACATGACACGGCAGGAGAGTGACGTGTATCACAGTCAGGTGCATTGCGGTAAACATGATATGGCAGGAGAGAGACTTGTATCACAGTGAGGCGCATTGCGGTATTGAAACATGACATGGCAGGAGAGTGACGTGTATCAAGGTCAGGTGCATTGCGGTAAACATGATATGGCAGGAGAGAGACTTGTATCACAGTCAGGCGCATTGCGGTATTGAAACATGACATGGCAGGAGAGTGACGTGTATCGCAGTCAGGCGCATTGCGGTATTGAAACATGACATGGCAGAAGAGTGACGTGTATCACAGTCGGCAACATAGCGGTATTGAAACATGATATGGCGGGAAAGAGACATGTATCACAGGCAGGAGCATTGCGGTATTGAAACATGATATGGCTGGAGGGAGACATGTATCACAGTCAGGAGCATTGCGGTATTGAAACATGACATTGCAGGAGAGTGACGTGTATCACGGTCAGGCACATTGCGGTATTGAAACATGACATGACAGGAGAGTGACGTGTATTACAGTCAGTTGCATTGCGGTATTGAAACATGACACGGCAGGAGAGTGACGTGTATCACAGTCAGGCGCATTGCGGTATTGAAACATGACATGGGAGGAGAGTGACGTGTATCATAGTCAGACGCATTGCGGTATTGGACCATGACATGGCAGGAGAGCGACGTGTATCACAGTCAGGCGCATTGCGGTATTGAAACATGACATGGCAGGAGAGTGACGTGTATCGCAGTCAGGCGCATTGCGTTATTGAAACATGACATGGCAGGAGAGTGACGTGTATCACGGTCAGGCACATTGCGGTATTGAAACAGGACATGGCAGGAGAGTGACGTGTATCGCAGTCAGGCGCATTGCGGTATTGAAACATGACATGGCAGGAGAGTGACGAATATCACGGTCAGGCACATTGCGGTATTGAAACATGACATGGCAGAAGAGTGACGTGTATCACAGTCGGAAACATAGCGGTATTGAAACATGATATGGCGGGAGAGAGACATGTATCACAGGCAGGAGCATTGCGGTATTGAAACATGATGTGGCGGGAGAGAGACATGTATCACAGTCAGGAGCATTGCTGTATTGAAACATGACATTGCAGGAGAGTGACATGTATCATAGTCAGGCGCATTGCGGTATTGAAACATGACATGGCAAGAGAGTGACGTGTATCACGGTCAGGCACATTGCGGTATTGAAACATGACATGACAGGAGAGTGACGTGTATTACACTCAGTTGCATTGCGGTATTGAAACATGACACGGCAGGAGAGTGACGTGTATCACAGTCAGGCGCATTGCGGTATTGAAACATGACATGGGAGGAGAGTGACGTGTATCATAGTCAGACGCATTGCGGTATTGAACCATGACATGGCAGGAGAGTGACGTGTATCACAATCAGGCGCATGGCGGTATTGAAACAGAACATGACAGGAGAATGACGTGTATTACAGTCAGTTGCATTGCGGTATTGAAACATGACATGGCAGGAGAGTGACGTGTATCACAGGCAGGAGCATTGCGGTATTGAAACATGATATGGCTGGAGAGAGACATGTATCACAGTCAGGATCATTGCGGTATTGAAAACATATGGCAGGAGAGAGACATGTATCACAGTCAGGAGCATTGCGGTATTGAAACATGACATTGCAGGAGAGTGACGTGTATCACGGTCAGGCACATTGCGGTATTGAAACATGACATGACAGGAGAGTGACGTGTATTACAGTCAGTTGCGATGCGGTATTGAAACATGACACGGCAGGAGAGTGACGTGTATCACAGTCAGGCGCATTGCGGTATTGAAACATGACATGGCAGGAGAGTGACGTGTATCACGGTCAGGCACATTGCGGTATTGAAACATGACATGGCAGAAGAGTGACGTGTATCACAGTCGGAAACATAGCGGTATTGAAACATGATATGGCGGGAGAGAGACATGTATTACAGGCAGGAGCATTGCGGTATTGAAACATGATGTGGCGGGAGAGAGACATGTATCACAGTCAGGAGCGTTGCTGTATTGAAACATGACATTGCAGGAGAGTGACATGTATCATAGTCAGGCGCATTGCGGTATTGAAACATTACATGGCAAGAGAGTGACGTGTATCACGGTCAGGCACATTGCGGTATTGAAACATGACATGGCAGGAGAGTGACGTGTATCACAGTCAGGCGCATTGCGGTATTGAAACATGACATGGGAGGAGAGTGACGTGTATCATAGTCAGGCGCATTGCGGTATTGAAACATGACATGGCAGGAGAGTGACGTGTATCGCAGTCAGGTGCATTGCGGTAAACATGACATGGCAGGAGAGAGACTTGTATCACAGTCAGTTGCATTGCGGTATTAAAACATGACATGGCGGGAGAGTGACATGTATCACAGTCAGGCACATTGTGGTATTGAAACATGACATGACAGGAGAGTGACGTGTATCACAGTCAGGCGCATTGCGGTATTGAAACATGACACGGCAGGAGAGTGACGTGTATCACAGTCAGGCGCATTGCGGTAAACATGATATGGCAGGAGAGAGACTTGTAGCACAGTCAGTTGCATTGCGGTATTGAAACATGCAGGGGCAGGAGAGTGACATGTATCGCACTCAGGCGCATTGCGGTATTGAAACATGACATGACAGGAGAGTGACGTGTATCACAGTCAGGCGCATTGCGGTATTGAAACATGCAGGGGCAGGAGAGTGACATGTATCGCAGTCATGCACATTGCGGTATTGAAACATGACATGGCAGGAGAGAGATTTGTATCACAGTCAGGCGCATTGCGGTATTGAAACATGACATGGTAGGAGAGTGACGTGTATCACAGTCAGGTGCATTGCGGTAAACATGACATGGCAGGAGAGAGACTTGTATCACAGTCAGGCGCATTGCGGTATTGAAACATGACATGGCAGGAGAGTGACGTGTATCGCAGTCAGGCGCATTGCGATATTGAAACAAGACATGGCAGGAGAGTGACGTGTATCACGGTCAGGCACATTGCGGTATTGAAACATGACATGGCAGGAGAGTGACCTTTATCACAGTCGGCCACATAGCGGTATTGAAACATGATATGTCGGGAGAGTGACGTGTATCATAGTCAGGCACATTGCGGTATTCAAACATGACATGGCAGGTGAGCGACGTGTATCACAGTCAGGCGCATTGCGGTATTGAAACATGACATGGCAGGAGAGTGATGTGTATCACGGTCAGGCACATTGCGGTATTGAAACATGACATGGCAGGAGAGTGACGTGTATCGCAGTCAGGCGCATTACGGTATTGAAACATGACATGGCAGGAGAGTGACGTGTATCACGGTCAGGCACATTGCGGTATTGAAACATGACATGGCAGGAGAGTGACGTGTATCACAGTCGGCAACATAGCAGTATTGAAACATGATATGGCGGGAGAGAGACATGTATCACAGGCAGGAGCATTGTGGTATTGAAACATGACATGGCAAGAGAGTGACGTGTATTACAGTCATGTGCATTGCGGTAAACATGACATGGCAGGAGAGAGACTTGTATCACAGTCAGGCGCATTGCGGTATTGAAACATGACATGGCAGGAGAGTGACGTGTATCGCAGTCAGGCGCATTGCGGTATTGAAACATGACATGGCAGGAGAGTAACGTGTATCACAGTCAGGTGCATTGCGGTAAACATGACATGGCAGGAGAGAGATTTGTATCACAGTCAGGCGCATTGCGGTATTGAAACATGACATGGCAGGAGAGTGACGTGTATCACAGTCAGGTGCATTGCGGTAAAAATAACATGGCAGGAGAGAGACTTGTATCACAGTCAGTTGCATTGCGGTATTAAAACATGACATGGCGGGAGAGTGACATGTATCACAGTCAGACACATTGCGGTATTGAACCATGACATGGCAGGAGAGTGACGTGTATCACAATCAGGCGCAAGGCGGTATTGAAACAGAACATGACAGGAGAATGACGTGTATTACAGTCAGTTGCATTGCGGTATTGAAACATGACATGGCAGGAGAGTGAAGTGTATCACAGTCAGGTGCATTGCGGTAAACATGATATGGCACTAGAGAGACTTGTATCACAGTCAGTTGCATTGCGGTATTGAAACATGCAGGGGCAGGAGAGTGACATGTATCGCAGTCAGGCGCATTGCGGTATTGAAACATGACATGGCAGGAGAGTGACGTGTATCACGGTCATGCACATTGCGGTATTGAAACATGACATGGCAGGAGAGAGATTTGTATCACAGTCAGGCGCATTGCGGTATTGAAACATGACATGGCAGGAGAGTGACGTGTATCGCAGTCAGGTGCATTGCAGTATTGAAACATGACATGGCAGGAGAGTGACGTGTATCGCAGTCAGGCGCATTGCGATATTGAAACAAGACATGGCAGGAGAGTGACGTGTATCACGGTCAGGCACATTGCGGTATTGAAACATGACATGGCAGGAGAGTGACCTTTATCACAGTCGGCCACATAGCGGTACTGAAACATGACATGGCAGGAGAGTGACATGTATCACGGTCAGGCACATTGCGGTATTGAAACATGACATGGCAGGAGAGAGACTTGTATCACAGTCAGGCGCATTGCGGTATTGAAACATGACATGGCAGGAGAGTGACATGTATCACAGTCAGGCGCATTGCGGTACTGAAACATGACATGGCAGGAGAGTGACGTGTATCACGGTCAGGCACATTGCGGTATTGAAACATGACATGGCAGGAGAGTGACGTGTATCACAGTTGGCCACATAGCGGTATTGAAACATGATATGGCGGGAGAGTGACGTGTATCGCAGTCAGGCGCATTGCGGTATTGAAATATGACGTGGCAGGAGAGTGACGTGTATCACGGTCAGGCACATTGCAGTTTGAAACATGACATGGCAGGAGAGTGACGTATATTACGGTCAGGCACATTGCGGTATTGAAACCTGACAGGGCAGGAGAGTGACGTGTATCGCAGTCAGGCGCATTGCGGTATTGAAACATGACATGGCAGGAGAGTTACGTGTATCACTGTCAGGCACATTGCGGTATTGAAACATGACATGGCAGGAGAGTGACGTGTATCGCAGTCAGGAGCATTGCAGTATTGAAACATGACATGGCAGGAGAGTGACGTGTATCACGGTCAGGCACATTGCGGTATTGAAACATGACATGGCAGGAGAGTGACGTGTATCACAGTCGGCAACATAGCGTTATTGAAACATGATATGGCGGGAGAGAGACATGTATCACAGGCAGGAGCATTGCGGTATTGAAACATGATATGGCGGGAGAGAGACATGTATCACAGTCAGGAGCATTGCGGTATTGAAACATGACATTGCAGGAGAGTGACGTGTATCATAGTCAGGCGCATTGCGGTATTTAAACATGACATGGCAGGAGAGAGACTTGTATCACAGTCAGGCGCATTGCTGTATTGAAACATGACATGGCAGGAGAGTGACGTGTATCGCAGTCAGGCGCATTGCGGTATTGAAATATGACATGGCAGGAGAGTGACGTGTATCACGGTCAGGCACATTGCGGTATTGAAACATCACATGGCAGGAGAGTGACGTGTATCACAGTTTGCAACATAGCGTTATTGAAACATGATATGGCGGGAGAGAGACATGTACCACAGGCAGGAGCATTGCGGTATTGAAACATGACATGGCGGGAGAGAGACATGTTTCACAGTCAGGAGCATTGCGGTATTGAAACATGACATTGCAGGAGAGTGACGTGTATCATAGTCAGGCGCATTGCGGAATTGAAACATGACATGGCAGGAGAGTGACGTGTATCACGGTCAGGCACATTGCGGTATTGAAACATGACATGACAGGAGAGTGACGTGTATTACAGTCAGTTGCATTGCGGTATTGAAACATGACACGGCAGGAGAGTGACGTGTATCACAGTCAGGCGCATTGCGGTATTGAAACATGACATGGGAGGAGAGTGACGTGTATCACAATCAGGCGCATGGCGGTATTGAAACAGAACATGACAGGAGAATGACGTGTATTACAGTCAGTTGCATTGCGGTATTGAAACATGACATGGCAGGAGAGTGACGTGTATCACAGTCAGGTGCATTGCGGTAAACATGACATGGCAGGAGAGAGATTTGTATCACAGTCAGGCGCATTGCGGTATTGAAACATGACATGGCAGGAGAGTGACGTGTATCAAAGTCAGGTGCATTGCGGTAAACATGACATGGCAGGAGAGTGACGTGTATCGCAGTCAGGCGCATTGCGGTATTGAAACATGATATGGCGGGACAGAGACTTGTATCACAGTCAGGAGCATTGCTGTATTGAAACATGACATTGCAGGAGAGTGACGTGTATCATGGTCAGGCGCATTGCGGTATTGAAACATGACATGGCAGGAGAGTGACGTGTATCACGGTCAGGCACATTGCGGTATTGAAACATGACATGACAGGAGAGTGACGTGTATTACAGTCAGTTGCATTGCGGTATTGAAACATGACACGGCAGGAGAGTGACGTGTATCACAGTCAGGTGCATTGCGGTAAACATGATATGGCAGGAGAGAGACTTGTATCACAGTGAGGCGCATTGCGGTATTGAAACATGACATGGCAGGAGAGTGACGTGTATCAAGGTCAGGTGCATTGCGGTAAACATGATATGGCAGGAGAGAGACTTGTATCACAGTCAGGCGCATTGCGGTATTGAAACATGACATGGCGGGAGAGTGACATGTATCACAGTCAGACACATTGCGGTATTGAACCATGACATGGCAGGAGAGTGACGTGTATCACAATCAGGCGCAAGGCGGTATTGAAACAGAACATGACAGGAGAATGACGTGTATTACAGTCAGTTGCATTGCGGTATTGAAACATGACATGGCAGGAGAGTGAAGTGTATCACAGTCAGGTGCATTGCGGTATTGAAACATGACATGGCAGGAGAGTGACGTGTATCACAGTCGGCAACATAGCAGTATTGAAACATGATATGGCGGGAGAGAGACATGTATCACAGGCAGGAGCATTGTGGTATTGAAACATGACATGGCAAGAGAGTGACGTGTATTACAGTCATGTGCATTGCGGTAAACATGACATGGCAGGAGAGAGACTTGTATCACAGTCAGGCGCATTGCGGTATTGAAACATGACATGGCAGGAGAGTGACGTGTATCGCAGTCAGGCGCATTGCGGTATTGAAACATGACATGGCAGGAGAGTAACGTGTATCACAGTCAGGTGCATTGCGGTAAACATGACATGGCAGGAGAGAGATTTGTATCACAGTCAGGCGCATTGCGGTATTGAAACATGACATGGCAGGAGAGTGACGTGTATCACAGTCAGGTGCATTGCGGTAAAAATAACATGGCAGGAGAGAGACTTGTATCACAGTCAGTTGCATTGCGGTATTAAAACATGACACGGCAGGAGAGTGACGTGTATCACAGTCAGGTGCATTGTGGTAAACATGATATGGCAGGAGAGAGACTTGTATCACAGTGAGGCGCATTGCGGTATTGAAACATGACATGGCAGGAGAGTGACGTGTATCAAGGTCAGGTGCATTGCGGTAAACATGATATGGCAGGAGAGAGACTTGTATCACAGTCAGGCGCATTGCGGTATTGAAACATGACATGGCAGGAGAGTGACGTGTATCGCAGTCAGGCGCATTGCGGTATTGAAACATGACATGGCAGAAGAGTGACGTGTATCACAGTCGGCAACATAGCGGTATTGAAACATGATATGGCGGGAAAGAGACATGTATCACAGGCAGGAGCATTGCGGTATTGAAACATGATATGGCTGGAGGGAGACATGTATCACAGTCAGGAGCATTGCGGTATTGAAACATGACATTGCAGGAGAGTGACGTGTATCATAGTCAGGCGCATTGCGGAATTGAAACATGACATGGCAGGAGAGTGACGTGTATCACGGTCAGGCACATTGCGGTATTGAAACATGACATGACAGGAGAGTGACGTGTATTACAGTCAGTTGCATTGCGGTATTGAAACATGACACGGCAGGAGAGTGACGTGTATCACAGTCAGGCGCATTGCGGTATTGAAACATGACATGGGAGGAGAGTGACGTGTATCACAATCAGGCGCATGGCGGTATTGAAACAGAACAAGACAGGAGAATGACGTGTATTACAGTCAGTTGCATTGCGGTATTGAAACATGACATGGCAGGAGAGTGACGTGTATCACAGTCAGGTGCATTGCGGTAAACATGACATGGCAGGAGAGAGATTTGTATCACAGTCAGGCGCATTGCGGTATTGAAACATGACATGGCAGGAGAGTGACGTGTATCAAAGTCAGGTGCATTGCGGTAAACATGACATGGCAGGAGAGTGACGTGTATCGCAGTCAGGCGCATTGCGGTATTGAAACATGACATGGCAGGAAAGTGACGTGTATCACGGTCAGGCACATTGCGGTATTGAAACATGACATGGCAGGAGAGTGACGTGTATCGCAGTCAGGCGCATTGCGGTATTGAAACATGACATGGCAGGAGAGTGACGTGTATCACGGTCAGGCACATTGCGGTATTGAAACATGACATGGCAGGAGAGTGACGTGTATCACAGTCGGCAACATAGCGGTATTGAAACATGATATGGCGGGACAGAGACTTGTATCACAGTCAGGAGCATTGCTGTATTGAAACATGACATTGCAGGAGAGTGACGTGTATCATGGTCAGGCGCATTGCGGTATTGAAACATGACATGGCAGGAGAGTGACGTGTATCACGGTCAGGCACATTGCGGTATTGAAACATGACATGACAGGAGAGTGACGTGTATTACAGTCAGTTGCATTGCGGTATTGAAACATGACACGGCAGGAGAGTGACGTGTATCACAGTCAGGTGCATTGCGGTAAACATGATATGGCAGGAGAGAGACTTGTATCACAGTGAGGCGCATTGCGGTATTGAAACATGACATGGCAGGAGAGTGACGTGTATCAAGGTCAGGTGCATTGCGGTAAACATGATATGGCAGGAGAGAGACTTGTATCACAGTCAGGCGCATTGCGGTATTGAAACATGACATGGCGGGAGAGTGACATGTATCACAGTCAGACACATTGCGGTATTGAACCATGACATGGCAGGAGAGTGACGTGTATCACAATCAGGCGCAAGGCGGTATTGAAACAGAACATGACAGGAGAATGACGTGTATTACAGTCAGTTGCATTGCGGTATTGAAACATGACATGGCAGGAGAGTGAAGTGTATCACAGTCAGGTGCATTGCGGTATTGAAACATGACATGGCAGGAGAGTGACGTGTATCACAGTCGGCAACATAGCAGTATTGAAACATGATATGGCGGGAGAGAGACATGTATCACAGGCAGGAGCATTGTGGTATTGAAACATGACATGGCAAGAGAGTGACGTGTATTACAGTCATGTGCATTGCGGTAAACATGACATGGCAGGAGAGAGACTTGTATCACAGTCAGGCGCATTGCGGTATTGAAACATGACATGGCAGGAGAGTGACGTGTATCGCAGTCAGGCGCATTGCGGTATTGAAACATGACATGGCAGGAGAGTAACGTGTATCACAGTCAGGTGCATTGCGGTAAACATGACATGGCAGGAGAGAGATTTGTATCACAGTCAGGCGCATTGCGGTATTGAAACATGACATGGCAGGAGAGTGACGTGTATCACAGTCAGGTGCATTGCGGTAAAAATAACATGGCAGGAGAGAGACTTGTATCACAGTCAGTTGCATTGCGGTATTAAAACATGACACGGCAGGAGAGTGACGTGTATCACAGTCAGGTGCATTGTGGTAAACATGATATGGCAGGAGAGAGACTTGTATCACAGTGAGGCGCATTGCGGTATTGAAACATGACATGGCAGGAGAGTGACGTGTATCAAGGTCAGGTGCATTGCGGTAAACATGATATGGCAGGAGAGAGACTTGTATCACAGTCAGGCGCATTGCGGTATTGAAACATGACATGGCAGGAGAGTGACGTGTATCGCAGTCAGGCGCATTGCGGTATTGAAACATGACATGGCAGAAGAGTGACGTGTATCACAGTCGGCAACATAGCGGTATTGAAACATGATATGGCGGGAAAGAGACATGTATCACAGGCAGGAGCATTGCGGTATTGAAACATGATATGGCTGGAGGGAGACATGTATCACAGTCAGGAGCATTGCGGTATTGAAACATGACATTGCAGGAGAGTGACGTGTATCACGGTCAGGCACATTGCGGTATTGAAACATGACATGACAGGAGAGTGACGTGTATTACAGTCAGTTGCATTGCGGTATTGAAACATGACACGGCAGGAGAGTGACGTGTATCACAGTCAGGCGCATTGCGGTATTGAAACATGACATGGGAGGAGAGTGACGTGTATCATAGTCAGACGCATTGCGGTATTGGACCATGACATGGCAGGAGAGCGACGTGTATCACAGTCAGGCGCATTGCGGTATTGAAACATGACATGGCAGGAGAGTGACGTGTATCGCAGTCAGGCGCATTGCGTTATTGAAACATGACATGGCAGGAGAGTGACGTGTATCACGGTCAGGCACATTGCGGTATTGAAACAGGACATGGCAGGAGAGTGACGTGTATCGCAGTCAGGCGCATTGCGGTATTGAAACATGACATGGCAGGAGAGTGACGAATATCACGGTCAGGCACATTGCGGTATTGAAACATGACATGGCAGAAGAGTGACGTGTATCACAGTCGGAAACATAGCGGTATTGAAACATGATATGGCGGGAGAGAGACATGTATCACAGGCAGGAGCATTGCGGTATTGAAACATGATGTGGCGGGAGAGAGACATGTATCACACTCAGGAGCATTGCTGTATTGAAACATGACATTGCAGGAGAGTGACATGTATCATAGTCAGGCGCATTGCGGTATTGAAACATGACATGGCAAGAGAGTGACGTGTATCACGGTCAGGCACATTGCGGTATTGAAACATGACATGACAGGAGAGTGACGTGTATTACACTCAGTTGCATTGCGGTATTGAAACATGACACGGCAGGAGAGTGACGTGTATCACAGTCAGGCGCATTGCGGTATTGAAACATGACATGGGAGGAGAGTGACGTGTATCATAGTCAGACGCATTGCGGTATTGAACCATGACATGGCAGGAGAGTGACGTGTATCACAATCAGGCGCATGGCGGTATTGAAACAGAACATGACAGGAGAATGACGTGTATTACAGTCAGTTGCATTGCGGTATTGAAACATGACATGGCAGGAGAGTGACGTGTATCACAGGCAGGAGCATTGCGGTATTGAAACATGATATGGCTGGAGAGAGACATGTATCACAGTCAGGATCATTGCGGTATTGAAAACATATGGCAGGAGAGAGACATGTATCACAGTCAGGAGCATTGCGGTATTGAAACATGACATTGCAGGAGAGTGACGTGTATCACGGTCAGGCACATTGCGGTATTGAAACATGACATGACAGGAGAGTGACGTGTATTACAGTCAGTTGCATTGCGGTATTGAAACATGACACGGCAGGAGAGTGACGTGTATCACAGTCAGGCGCATTGCGGTATTGAAACATGACATGGCAGGAGAGTGACGTGTATCACGGTCAGGCACATTGCGGTATTGAAACATGACATGGCAGAAGAGTGACGTGTATCACAGTCGGAAACATAGCGGTATTGAAACATGATATGGCGGGAGAGAGACATGTATTACAGGCAGGAGCATTGCGGTATTGAAACATGATGTGGCGGGAGAGAGACATGTATCACAGTCAGGAGCGTTGCTGTATTGAAACATGACATTGCAGGAGAGTGACATGTATCATAGTCAGGCGCATTGCGGTATTGAAACATTACATGGCAAGAGAGTGACGTGTATCACGGTCAGGCACATTGCGGTATTGAAACATGACATGGCAGGAGAGTGACGTGTATCACAGTCAGGCGCATTGCGGTATTGAAACATGACATGGGAGGAGAGTGACGTGTATCATAGTCAGGCGCATTGCGGTATTGAAACATGACATGGCAGGAGAGTGACGTGTATCGCAGTCAGGTGCATTGCGGTAAACATGACATGGCAGGAGAGAGACTTGTATCACAGTCAGTTGCATTGCGGTATTAAAACATGACATGGCGGGAGAGTGACATGTATCACAGTCAGGCACATTGTGGTATTGAAACATGACATGACAGGAGAGTGACGTGTATCACAGTCAGGCGCATTGCGGTATTGAAACATGACACGGCAGGAGAGTGACGTGTATCACAGTCAGGCGCATTGCGGTAAACATGATATGGCAGGAGAGAGACTTGTATCACAGTCAGTTGCATTGCGGTATTGAAACATGCAGGGGCAGGAGAGTGACATGTATCGCACTCAGGCGCATTGCGGTATTGAAACATGACATGACAGGAGAGTGACGTGTATCACAGTCAGGCGCATTGCGGTATTGAAACATGCAGGGGCAGGAGAGTGACATGTATCGCAGTCATGCACATTGTGGTATTGAAACATGACATGGCAGGAGAGAGATTTGTATCACAGTCAGGCGCATTGCGGTATTGAAACATGACATGGCAGGAGAGTGACGTGTATCACAGTCAGGTGCATTGCGGTAAACATGACATGGCAGGAGAGAGACTTGTATCACAGTCAGGCGCATTGCGGTATTGAAACATGACATGGCAGGAAAGTGACGTGTATCGCAGTCAGGCGCATTGCGATATTGAAACAAGACATGGCAGGAGAGTGACGTGTATCACGGTCAGGCACATTGCGGTATTGAAACATGACATGGCAGGAGAGTGACCTTTATCACAGTCGGCCACATAGCGGTATTGAAACATGATATGTCGGGAGAGTGACGTGTATCATAGTCAGGCACATTGCGGTATTCAAACATGACATGGCAGGTGAGCGACGTGTATCACAGTCAGGCGCATTGCGGTATTGAAACATGACATGGCAGGAGAGTGATGTGTATCACGGTCAGGCACATTGCGGTATTGAAACATGACATGGCAGGAGAGTGACGTGTATCGCAGTCAGGCGCATTACGGTATTGAAACATGACATGGCAGGAGAGTGACGTGTATCACGGTCAGGCACATTGCGGTATTGAAACATGACATGGCAGGAGAGTGACGTGTATCACAGTCGGCAACATAGCAGTATTGAAACATGATATGGCGGGAGAGAGACATGTATCACAGGCAGGAGCATTGTGGTATTGAAACATGACATGGCAAGAGAGTGACGTGTATTACAGTCATGTGCATTGCGGTAAACATGACATGGCAGGAGAGAGACTTGTATCACAGTCAGGCGCATTGCGGTATTGAAACATGACATGGCAGGAGAGTGACGTGTATCGCAGTCAGGCGCATTGCGGTATTGAAACATGACATGGCAGGAGAGTAACGTGTATCACAGTCAGGTGCATTGCGGTAAACATGACATGGCAGGAGAGAGATTTGTATCACAGTCAGGCGCATTGCGGTATTGAAACATGACATGGCAGGAGAGTGACGTGTATCACAGTCAGGTGCATTGCGGTAAAAATAACATGGCAGGAGAGAGACTTGTATCACAGTCAGTTGCATTGCGGTATTAAAACATGACATGGCGGGAGAGTGACATGTATCACAGTCAGACACATTGCGGTATTGAACCATGACATGGCAGGAGAGTGACGTGTATCACAATCAGGCGCAAGGCGGTATTGAAACAGAACATGACAGGAGAATGACGTGTATTTCAGTCAGTTGCATTGCGGTATTGAAACATGACATGGCAGGAGAGTGAAGTGTATCACAGTCAGGTGCATTGCGGTAAACATGATATGGCAGGAGAGAGACTTGTATCACAGTCAGTTGCATTGCGGTATTGAAACATGCAGGGGCAGGAGAGTGACATGTATCGCAGTCAGGCGCATTGCGGTATTGAAACATGACATGGCAGGAGAGTGACGTGTATCACGGTCATGCACATTGCGGTATTGAAACATGACATGGCAGGAGAGAGATTTGTATCACAGTCAGGCGCATTGCGGTATTGAAACATGACATGGCAGGAGAGTGACGTGTATCGCAGTCAGGTGCATTGCAGTATTGAAACATGACATGGCAGGAGAGTGACGTGTATCGCAGTCAGGCGCATTGCGATATTGAAACAAGACATGGCAGGAGAGTGACGTGTATCACGGTCAGGCACATTGCGGTATTGAAACATGACATGGCAGGAGAGTGACCTTTATCACAGTCGGCCACATAGCGGTACTGAAACATGACATGGCAGGAGAGTGACGTGTATCACGGTCAGGCACATTGCGGTATTGAAACATGACATGGCAGGAGAGAGACTTGTATCACAGTCAGGCGCATTGCGGTATTGAAACATGACATGGCAGGAGAGTGACATGTATCACAGTCAGGCGCATTGCGGTACTGAAACATGACATGGCAGGAGAGTGACGTGTATCACGGTCAGGCACATTGCGGTATTGAAACATGACATGGCAGGAGAGTGACGTGTATCACAGTTGGCCACATAGCGGTATTGAAACATGATATGGCGGGAGAGTGACGTGTATCGCAGTCAGGCGCATTGCGGTATTGAAATATGACGTGGCAGGAGAGTGACGTGTATCACGGTCAGGCACATTGCAGTTTGAAACATGACATGGCAGGAGAGTGACGTGTATTACGGTCAGGCACATTGCGGTATTGAAACCTGACATGGCAGGAGAGTGACGTGTATCGCAGTCAGGCGCATTGCGGTATTGAAACATGACATGGCAGGAGAGTTACGTGTATCACTGTCAGGCACATTGCGGTATTGAAACATGACATGGCAGGAGAGTGACGTGTATCGCAGTCAGGAGCATTGCAGTATTGAAACATGACATGGCAGGAGAGTGACGTGTATCACGGTCAGGCACATTGCGGTATTGAAACATGACATGGCAGGAGAGTGACGTGTATCACAGTCGGCAACATAGCGTTATTGAAACATGATATGGCGGGAGAGAGACATGTATCACAGGCAGGAGCATTGCGGTATTGAAACATGATATGGCGGGAGAGAGACATGTATCACAGTCAGGAGCATTGCGGTATTGAAACATGACATTGCAGGAGAGTGACGTGTATCATAGTCAGGCGCATTGCGGTATTTAAACATGACATGGCAGGAGAGAGACTTGTATCACAGTCAGGCGCATTGCTGTATTGAAACATGACATGGCAGGAGAGTGACGTGTATCGCAGTCAGGCGCATTGCGGTATTGAAATATGACATGGCAGGAGAGTGACGTGTATCACGGTCAGGCACATTGCGGTATTGAAACATCACATGGCAGGAGAGTGACGTGTATCACAGTTTGCAACATAGCGTTATTGAAACATGATATGGCGGGAGAGAGACATGTACCACAGGCAGGAGCATTGCGGTATTGAAACATGACATGGCGGGAGAGAGACATGTTTCACAGTCAGGAGCATTGCGGTATTGAAACATGACATTGCAGGAGAGTGACGTGTATCATAGTCAGGCGCATTGCGGAATTGAAACATGACATGGCAGGAGAGTGACGTGTATCACGGTCAGGCACATTGCGGTATTGAAACATGACATGACAGGAGAGTGACGTGTATTACAGTCAGTTGCATTGCGGTATTGAAACATGACACGGCAGGAGAGTGACGTGTATCACAGTCAGGCGCATTGCGGTATTGAAACATGACATGGGAGGAGAGTGACGTGTATCACAATCAGGCGCATGGCGGTATTGAAACAGAACATGACAGGAGAATGACGTGTATTACAGTCAGTTGCATTGCGGTATTGAAACATGACATGGCAGGAGAGTGACGTGTATCACAGTCAGGTGCATTGCGGTAAACATGACATGGCAGGAGAGAGATTTGTATCACAGTCAGGCGCATTGCGGTATTGAAACATGACATGGCAGGAGAGTGACGTGTATCAAAGTCAGGTGCATTGCGGTATTGAAACATGACATGGCAGGAGAGTGACGTGTATCGCAGTCAGGCGCATTGCGGTATTGAAACATGACATGGCAGGAAAGTGACGTGTATCACGGTCAGGCACATTGCGGTATTGAAACATAACATGGCAGGAGAGTGACGTGTATCGCAGTCAGGCGCATTGCGGTATTGAAACATGACATGGCAGGAGAGTGACGTGTATCACGGTCAGGCACATTGCGGTATTGAAACATGACATGGCAGGAGAGTGACGTGTATCACAGTCGGCAACATAGCGGTATTGAAACATGATATGGCGGGACAGAGACTTGTATCACAGTCAGGAGCATTGCTGTATTGAAACATGACATTGCAGGAGAGTGACGTGTATCATGGTCAGGCGCATTGCGGTATTGAAACATGACATGGCAGGAGAGTGACGTGTATCACAATCAGGCGCAAGGCGGTATTGAAACAGAACATGACAGGAGAATGACGTGTATTACAGTCAGTTGCATTGCGGTATTGAAACATGACAAGGCAGGAGAGTGAAGTGTATCACAGTCAGGTGCATTGCGGTAAACATGATATGGCAGGAGAGAGACTTGTATCACAGTCAGTTGCATTGCGGTATTGAAACATGCAGGGGCAGGAGAGTGACATGTATCGCAGTCAGGCGCATTGCGGTATTGAAACATGACATGGCAGGAGAGTGACGTGTATCACGGTCATGCACATTGCGGTATTGAAACATGACATGGCAGGAGAGAGATTTGTATCACAGTCAGGCGCATTGCGGTATTGAAACATGACATGGCAGGAGAGTGACGTGTATCGCAGTCAGGTGCATTGCAGTATTGAAACATGACATGGCAGGAGAGTGACGTGTATCGCAGTCAGGCGCATTGCGATATTGAAACAAGACATGGCAGGAGAGTGACGTGTATCACGGTCAGGCACATTGCGGTATTGAAACATGACATGGCAGGAGAGTGACCTTTATCACAGTCGGCCACATAGCGGTACTGAAACATGACATGGCAGGAGAGTGACGTGTATCACGGTCAGGCACATTGCGGTATTGAAACATGACATGGCAGGAGAGAGACTTGTATCACAGTCAGGCGCATTGCGGTATTGAAACATGACATGGCAGGAGAGTGACATGTATCACAGTCAGGCGCATTGCGGTACTGAAACATGACATGGCAGGAGAGTGACGTGTATCACGGTCAGGCACATTGCGGTATTGAAACATGACATGGCAGGAGAGTGACGTGTATCACAGTTGGCCACATAGCGGTATTGAAACATGATATGGCGGGAGAGTGACGTGTATCGCAGTCAGGCGCATTGCGGTATTGAAATATGACGTGGCAGGAGAGTGACGTGTATCACGGTCAGGCACATTGCAGTTTGAAACATGACATGGCAGGAGAGTGACGTGTATTACGGTCAGGCACATTGCGGTATTGAAACCTGACATGGCAGGAGAGTGACGTGTATCGCAGTCAGGCGCATTGCGGTATTGAAACATGACATGGCAGGAGAGTTACGTGTATCACTGTCAGGCACATTGCGGTATTGAAACATGACATGGCAGGAGAGTGACGTGTATCGCAGTCAGGAGCATTGCAGTATTGAAACATGACATGGCAGGAGAGTGACGTGTATCACGGTCAGGCACATTGCGGTATTGAAACATGACATGGCAGGAGAGTGACGTGTATCACAGTCGGCAACATAGCGTTATTGAAACATGATATGGCGGGAGAGAGACATGTATCACAGGCAGGAGCATTGCGGTATTGAAACATGATATGGCGGGAGAGAGACATGTATCACAGTCAGGAGCATTGCGGTATTGAAACATGACATTGCAGGAGAGTGACGTGTATCATAGTCAGGCGCATTGCGGTATTTAAACATGACATGGCAGGAGAGAGACTTGTATCACAGTCAGGCGCATTGCTGTATTGAAACATGACATGGCAGGAGAGTGACGTGTATCGCAGTCAGGCGCATTGCGGTATTGAAATATGACATGGCAGGAGAGTGACGTGTATCACGGTCAGGCACATTGCGGTATTGAAACATCACATGGCAGGAGAGTGACGTGTATCACAGTTTGCAACATAGCGTTATTGAAACATGATATGGCGGGAGAGAGACATGTACCACAGGCAGGAGCATTGCGGTATTGAAACATGACATGGCGGGAGAGAGACATGTTTCACAGTCAGGAGCATTGCGGTATTGAAACATGACATTGCAGGAGAGTGACGTGTATCATAGTCAGGCGCATTGCGGAATTGAAACATGACATGGCAGGAGAGTGACGTGTATCACGGTCAGGCACATTGCGGTATTGAAACATGACATGACAGGAGAGTGACGTGTATTACAGTCAGTTGCATTGCGGTATTGAAACATGACACGGCAGGAGAGTGACGTGTATCACAGTCAGGCGCATTGCGGTATTGAAACATGACATGGGAGGAGAGTGACGTGTATCACAATCAGGCGCATGGCGGTATTGAAACAGAACATGACAGGAGAATGACGTGTATTACAGTCAGTTGCATTGCGGTATTGAAACATGACATGGCAGGAGAGTGACGTGTATCACAGTCAGGTGCATTGCGGTAAACATGACATGGCAGGAGAGAGATTTGTATCACAGTCAGGCGCATTGCGGTATTGAAACATGACATGGCAGGAGAGTGACGTGTATCAAAGTCAGGTGCATTGCGGTATTGAAACATGACATGGCAGGAGAGTGACGTGTATCGCAGTCAGGCGCATTGCGGTATTGAAACATGACATGGCAGGAAAGTGACGTGTATCACGGTCAGGCACATTGCGGTATTGAAACATAACATGGCAGGAGAGTGACGTGTATCGCAGTCAGGCGCATTGCGGTATTGAAACATGACATGGCAGGAGAGTGACGTGTATCACGGTCAGGCACATTGCGGTATTGAAACATGACATGGCAGGAGAGTGACGTGTATCACAGTCGGCAACATAGCGGTATTGAAACATGATATGGCGGGACAGAGACTTGTATCACAGTCAGGAGCATTGCTGTATTGAAACATGACATTGCAGGAGAGTGACGTGTATCATGGTCAGGCGCATTGCGGTATTGAAACATGACATGGCAGGAGAGTGACGTGTATCACGGTCAGGCACATTGCGGTATTGAAACATGACATGACAGGAGAGTGACGTGTATTACAGTCAGTTGCATTGCGGTATTGAAACATGACACGGCAGGAGAGTGACGTGTATCACAGTCAGGTGCATTGTGGTAAACATGATATGGCAGGAGAGAGACTTGTATCACAGTGAGGCGCATTGCGGTATTGAAACATGACATGGCAGGAGAGTGACGTGTATCAAGGTCAGGTGCATTGCGGTAAACATGATATGGCAGGAGAGAGACTTGTATCACAGTCAGGCGCATTGCGGTATTGAAACATGACATGGCAGGAGAGTGACGTGTATCGCAGTCAGGCGCATTGCGGTATTGAAACATGACATGGCAGAAGAGTGACGTGTATCACAGTCGGCAACATAGCGGTATTGAAACATGATATGGCGGGAAAGAGACATGTATCACAGGCAGGAGCATTGCGGTATTGAAACATGATATGGCTGGAGGGAGACATGTATCACAGTCAGGAGCATTGCGGTATTGAAACATGACATTGCAGGAGAGTGACGTGTATCACGGTCAGGCACATTGCGGTATTGAAACATGACATGACAGGAGAGTGACGTGTATTACAGTCAGTTGCATTGCGGTATTGAAACATGACACGGCAGGAGAGTGACGTGTATCACAGTCAGGCGCATTGCGGTATTGAAACATGACATGGGAGGAGAGTGACGTGTATCATAGTCAGACGCATTGCGGTATTGGACCATGACATGGCAGGAGAGCGACGTGTATCACAGTCAGGCGCATTGCGGTATTGAAACATGACATGGCAGGAGAGTGACGTGTATCGCAGTCAGGCGCATTGCGTTATTGAAACATGACATGGCAGGAGAGTGACGTGTATCACGGTCAGGCACATTGCGGTATTGAAACAGGACATGGCAGGAGAGTGACGTGTATCGCAGTCAGGCGCATTGCGGTATTGAAACATGACATGGCAGGAGAGTGACGAATATCACGGTCAGGCACATTGCGGTATTGAAACATGACATGGCAGAAGAGTGACGTGTATCACAGTCGGAAACATAGCGGTATTGAAACATGATATGGCGGGAGAGAGACATGTATCACAGGCAGGAGCATTGCGGTATTGAAACATGATGTGGCGGGAGAGAGACATGTATCACAGTCAGGAGCATTGCTGTATTGAAACATGACATTGCAGGAGAGTGACATGTATCATAGTCAGGCGCATTGCGGTATTGAAACATGACATGGCAAGAGAGTGACGTGTATCACGGTCAGGCACATTGCGGTATTGAAACATGACATGACAGGAGAGTGACGTGTATTACACTCAGTTGCATTGCGGTATTGAAACATGACACGGCAGGAGAGTGACGTGTATCACAGTCAGGCGCATTGCGGTATTGAAACATGACATGGGAGGAGAGTGACGTGTATCATAGTCAGACGCATTGCGGTATTGAACCATGACATGGCAGGAGAGTGACGTGTATCACAATCAGGCGCATGGCGGTATTGAAACAGAACATGACAGGAGAATGACGTGTATTACAGTCAGTTGCATTGCGGTATTGAAACATGACATGGCAGGAGAGTGACGTGTATCACAGGCAGGAGCATTGCGGTATTGAAACATGATATGGCTGGAGAGAGACATGTATCACAGTCAGGATCATTGCGGTATTGAAAACATATGGCAGGAGAGAGACATGTATCACAGTCAGGAGCATTGCGGTATTGAAACATGACATTGCAGGAGAGTGACGTGTATCACGGTCAGGCACATTGCGGTATTGAAACATGACATGACAGGAGAGTGACGTGTATTACAGTCAGTTGCATTGCGGTATTGAAACATGACACGGCAGGAGAGTGACGTGTATCACAGTCAGGCGCATTGCGGTATTGAAACATGACATGGCAGGAGAGTGACGTGTATCACGGTCAGGCACATTGCGGTATTGAAACATGACATGGCAGAAGAGTGACGTGTATCACAGTCGGAAACATAGCGGTATTGAAACATGATATGGCGGGAGAGAGACATGTATTACAAGCAGGAGCATTGCGGTATTGAAACATGATGTGGCGGGAGAGAGACATGTATCACAGTCAGGAGCGTTGCTGTATTGAAACATGACATTGCAGGAGAGTGACATGTATCATAGTCAGGCGCATTGCGGTATTGAAACATTACATGGCAAGAGAGTGACGTGTATCACGGTCAGGCACATTGCGGTATTGAAACATGACATGGCAGGAGAGTGACGTGTATCACAGTCAGGCGCATTGCGGTATTGAAACATGACATGGGAGGAGAGTGACGTGTATCATAGTCAGGCGCATTGCGGTATTGAAACATGACATGGCAGGAGAGTGACGTGTATCGCAGTCAGGTGCATTGCGGTAAACATGACATGGCAGGAGAGAGACTTGTATCACAGTCAGTTGCATTGCGGTATTGAAACATGACATGGCAGGAGAGTGACGTGTATCACGGTCATGCACATTGCGGTATTGAAACATGACATGGCAGGAGAGAGATTTGTATCACAGTCAGGCACATTGTGGTATTGAAACATGACATGACAGGAGAGTGACGTGTATCACAGTCAGGCGCATTGCGGTATTGAAACATGACACGGCAGGAGAGTGACGTGTATCACAGTCAGGCGCATTGCGGTAAACATGATATGGCAGGAGAGAGACTTGTATCACAGTCAGTTGCATTGCGGTATTGAAACATGCAGGGGCAGGAGAGTGACATGTATCGCACTCAGGCGCATTGCGGTATTGAAACATGACATGACAGGAGAGTGACGTGTATCACAGTCAGGCGCATTGCGGTATTGAAACATGCAGGGGCAGGAGAGTGACATGTATCGCAGTCATGCACATTGCGGTATTGAAACATGACATGGCAGGAGAGAGATTTGTATCACAGTCAGGCGCATTGCGGTATTGAAACATGACATGGTAGGAGAGTGACGTGTATCACAGTCAGGTGCATTGCGGTAAACATGACATGGCAGGAGAGAGACTTGTATCACAGTCAGGCGCATTGCGGTATTGAAACATGACATGGCAGGAGAGTGACGTGTATCGCAGTCAGGCGCATTGCGATATTGAAACAAGACATGGCAGGAGAGTGACGTGTATCACGGTCAGGCACATTGCGGTATTGAAACATGACATGGCAGGAGAGTGACCTTTATCACAGTCGGCCACATAGCGGTATTGAAACATGATATGTCGGGAGAGTGACGTGTATCATAGTCAGGCACATTGCGGTATTCAAACATGACATGGCAGGTGAGCGACGTGTATCACAGTCAGGCGCATTGCGGTATTGAAACATGACATGGCAGGAGAGTGATGTGTATCACGGTCAGGCACATTGCGGTATTGAAACATGACATGGCAGGAGAGTGACGTGTATCGCAGTCAGGCGCATTACGGTATTGAAACATGACATGGCAGGAGAGTGACGTGTATCACGGTCAGGCACATTGCGGTATTGAAACATGACATGGCAGGAGAGTGACGTGTATCGCAGTCAGGCGCATTACGGTATTGAAACATGACATGGCAGGAGAGTGACGTGTATCACGGTCAGGCACATTGCGGTATTGAAACATGACATGGCAGGAGAGTGACGTGTATCACAGTCGGCAACATAGCAGTATTGAAACATGATATGGCGGGAGAGAGACATGTATCACAGGCAGGAGCATTGTGGTATTGAAACATGACATGGCAAGAGAGTGACGTGTATTACAGTCATGTGCATTGCGGTAAACATGACATGGCAGGAGAGAGACTTGTATCACAGTCAGGCGCATTGCGGTATTGAAACATGACATGGCAGGAGAGTGACGTGTATCGCAGTCAGGCGCATTGCGGTATTGAAACATGACATGGCAGGAGAGTAACGTGTATCACAGTCAGGTGCATTGCGGTAAACATGACATGGCAGGAGAGAGATTTGTATCACAGTCAGGCGCATTGCGGTATTGAAACATGACATGGCAGGAGAGTGACGTGTATCACAGTCAGGTGCATTGCGGTAAAAATAACATGGCAGGAGAGAGACTTGTATCACAGTCAGTTGCATTGCGGTATTAAAACATGACATGGCGGGAGAGTGACATGTATCACAGTCAGACACATTGCGGTATTGAACCATGACATGGCAGGAGAGTGACGTGTATCACAATCAGGCGCAAGGCGGTATTGAAACAGAACATGACAGGAGAATGACGTGTATTACAGTCAGTTGCATTGCGGTATTGAAACATGACATGGCAGGAGAGTGAAGTGTATCACAGTCAGGTGCATTGCGGTAAACATGATATGGCAGGAGAGAGACTTGTATCACAGTCAGTTGCATTGCGGTATTGAAACATGCAGGGGCAGGAGAGTGACATGTATCGCAGTCAGGCGCATTGCGGTATTGAAACATGACATGGCAGGAGAGTGACGTGTATCACGGTCATGCACATTGCGGTATTGAAACATGACATGGCAGGAGAGAGATTTGTATCACAGTCAGGCGCATTGCGGTATTGAAACATGACATGGCAGGAGAGTGACGTGTATCGCAGTCAGGTGCATTGCAGTATTGAAACATGACATGGCAGGAGAGTGACGTGTATCGCAGTCAGGCGCATTGCGATATTGAAAAGAGACATGGCAGGAGAGTGACGTGTATCACGGTCAGGCACATTGCGGTATTGAAACATGACATGGCAGGAGAGTGACCTTTATCACAGTCGGCCACATAGCGGTACTGAAACATGACATGGCAGGAGAGTGACGTGTATCACGGTCAGGCACATTGCGGTATTGAAACATGACATGGCAGGAGAGAGACTTGTATCACAGTCAGGCGCATTGCGGTATTGAAACATGACATGGCAGGAGAGTGACATGTATCACAGTCAGGCGCATTGCGGTACTGAAACATGACATGGCAGGAGAGTGACGTGTATCACGGTCAGGCACATTGCGGTATTGAAACATGACATGGCAGGAGAGTGACGTGTATCACAGTTGGCCACATAGCGGTATTGAAACATGATATGGCGGGAGAGTGACGTGTATCGCAGTCAGGCGCATTGCGGTATTGAAATATGACGTGGCAGGAGAGTGACGTGTATCACGGTCAGGCACATTGCAGTTTGAAACATGACATGGCAGGAGAGTGACGTGTATTACGGTCAGGCACATTGCGGTATTGAAACCTGACATGGCAGGAGAGTGACGTGTATCGCAGTCAGGCGCATTGCGGTATTGAAACATGACATGGCAGGAGAGTTACGTGTATCACTGTCAGGCACATTGCGGTATTGAAACATGACATGGCAGGAGAGTGACGTGTATCGCAGTCAGGAGCATTGCAGTATTGAAACATGACATGGCAGGAGAGTGACGTGTATCACGGTCAGGCACATTGCGGTATTGAAACATGACATGGCAGGAGAGTGACGTGTATCACAGTCGGCAACATAGCGTTATTGAAACATGATATGGCGGGAGAGAGACATGTATCACAGGCAGGAGCATTGCGGTATTGAAACATGATATGGCGGGAGAGAGACATGTATCACAGTCAGGAGCATTGCGGTATTGAAACATGACATTGCAGGAGAGTGACGTGTATCATAGTCAGGCGCATTGCGGTATTTAAACATGACATGGCAGGAGAGAGACTTGTATCACAGTCAGGCGCATTGCTGTATTGAAACATGACATGGCAGGAGAGTGACGTGTATCGCAGTCAGGCGCATTGCGGTATTGAAATATGACATGGCAGGAGAGTGACGTGTATCACGGTCAGGCACATTGCGGTATTGAAACATCACATGGCAGGAGAGTGACGTGTATCACAGTTTGCAACATAGCGTTATTGAAACATGATATGGCGGGAGAGAGACATGTACCACAGGCAGGAGCATTGCGGTATTGAAACATGACATGGCGGGAGAGAGACATGTTTCACAGTCAGGAGCATTGCGGTATTGAAACATGACATTGCAGGAGAGTGACGTGTATCATAGTCAGGCGCATTGCGGAATTGAAACATGACATGGCAGGAGAGTGACGTGTATCACGGTCAGGCACATTGCGGTATTGAAACATGACATGACAGGAGAGTGACGTGTATTACAGTCAGTTGCATTGCGGTATTGAAACATGACACGGCAGGAGAGTGACGTGTATCACAGTCAGGCGCATTGCGGTATTGAAACATGACATGGGAGGAGAGTGACGTGTATCACAATCAGGCGCATGGCGGTATTGAAACAGAACATGACAGGAGAATGACGTGTATTACAGTCAGTTGCATTGCGGTATTGAAACA
Organism: Luidia sarsii; assembly: GCA_949987565.1. NCBI lineage: Eukaryota > Metazoa > Echinodermata > Asteroidea > Paxillosida > Luidiidae > Luidia > Luidia sarsii. The sequence continues at coordinate 24,232,266 of OX465104.1, read as the reverse complement.
TGACATGGCAGGAGAGTGACGTGTATCACAGTCAGGTGCATTGCGGTAAACATGACATGGCAGGAGAGAGATTTGTATCACAGTCAGGCGCATTGCGGTATTGAAACATGACATGGCAGGAGAGTGACGTGTATCAAAGTCAGGTGCATTGCGGTAAACATGACATGGCAGGAGAGTGACGTGTATCGCAGTCAGGCGCATTGCGGTATTGAAACATGACATGGCAGGAAAGTGACGTGTATCACGGTCAGGCACATTGCGGTATTGAAACATGACATGGCAGGAGAGTGACGTGTATCGCAGTCAGGCGCATTGCGGTATTGAAACATGACATGGCAGGAGAGTGACGTGTATCACGGTCAGGCACATTGCGGTATTGAAACATGACATGGCAGGAGAGTGACGTGTATCACAGTCGGCAACATAGCGGTATTGAAACATGATATGGCGGGACAGAGACTTGTATCACAGTCAGGAGCATTGCTGTATTGAAACATGACATTGCAGGAGAGTGACGTGTATCATGGTCAGGCGCATTGCGGTATTGAAACATGACATGGCAGGAGAGTGACGTGTATCACGGTCAGGCACATTGCGGTATTGAAACATGACATGACAGGAGAGTGACGTGTATTACAGTCAGTTGCATTGCGGTATTGAAACATGACACGGCAGGAGAGTGACGTGTATCACAGTCAGGTGCATTGCGGTAAACATGATATGGCAGGAGAGAGACTTGTATCACAGTGAGGCGCATTGCGGTATTGAAACATGACATGGCAGGAGAGTGACGTGTATCAAGGTCAGGTGCATTGCGGTAAACATGATATGGCAGGAGAGAGACTTGTATCACAGTCAGGCGCATTGCGGTATTGAAACATGACATGGCGGGAGAGTGACATGTATCACAGTCAGACACATTGCGGTATTGAACCATGACATGGCAGGAGAGTGACGTGTATCACAATCAGGCGCAAGGCGGTATTGAAACAGAACATGACAGGAGAATGACGTGTATTACAGTCAGTTGCATTGCGGTATTGAAACATGACATGGCAGGAGAGTGAAGTGTATCACAGTCAGGTGCATTGCGGTATTGAAACATGACATGGCAGGAGAGTGACGTGTATCACAGTCGGCAACATAGCAGTATTGAAACATGATATGGCGGGAGAGAGACATGTATCACAGGCAGGAGCATTGTGGTATTGAAACATGACATGGCAAGAGAGTGACGTGTATTACAGTCATGTGCATTGCGGTAAACATGACATGGCAGGAGAGAGACTTGTATCACAGTCAGGCGCATTGCGGTATTGAAACATGACATGGCAGGAGAGTGACGTGTATCGCAGTCAGGCGCATTGCGGTATTGAAACATGACATGGCAGGAGAGTAACGTGTATCACAGTCAGGTGCATTGCGGTAAACATGACATGGCAGGAGAGAGATTTGTATCACAGTCAGGCGCATTGCGGTATTGAAACATGACATGGCAGGAGAGTGACGTGTATCACAGTCAGGTGCATTGCGGTAAAAATAACATGGCAGGAGAGAGACTTGTATCACAGTCAGTTGCATTGCGGTATTAAAACATGACATGGCGGGAGAGTGACATGTATCACAGTCAGACACATTGCGGTATTGAACCATGACATGGCAGGAGAGTGACGTGTATCACAATCAGGCGCAAGGCGGTATTGAAACAGAACATGACAGGAGAATGACGTGTATTACAGTCAGTTGCATTGCGGTATTGAAACATGACATGGCAGGAGAGTGAAGTGTATCACAGTCAGGTGCATTGCGGTAAACATGATATGGCAGGAGAGAGACTTGTATCACAGTCAGTTGCATTGCGGTATTGAAACATGCAGGGGCAGGAGAGTGACATGTATCGCAGTCAGGCGCATTGCGGTATTGAAACATGACATGGCAGGAGAGTGACGTGTATCACGGTCATGCACATTGCGGTATTGAAACATGACATGGCAGGAGAGAGATTTGTATCACAGTCAGGCGCATTGCGGTATTGAAACATGACATGGCAGGAGAGTGACGTGTATCGCAGTCAGGTGCATTGCAGTATTGAAACATGACATGGCAGGAGAGTGACGTGTATCGCAGTCAGGCGCATTGCGATATTGAAACAAGACATGGCAGGAGAGTGACGTGTATCACGGTCAGGCACATTGCGGTATTGAAACATGACATGGCAGGAGAGTGACCTTTATCACAGTCGGCCACATAGCGGTACTGAAACATGACATGGCAGGAGAGTGACGTGTATCACGGTCAGGCACATTGCGGTATTGAAACATGACATGGCAGGAGAGAGACTTGTATCACAGTCAGGCGCATTGCGGTATTGAAACATGACATGGCAGGAGAGTGACATGTATCACAGTCAGGCGCATTGCGGTACTGAAACATGACATGGCAGGAGAGTGACGTGTATCACGGTCAGGCACATTGCGGTATTGAAACATGACATGGCAGGAGAGTGACGTGTATCACAGTTGGCCACATAGCGGTATTGAAACATGATATGGCGGGAGAGTGACGTGTATCGCAGTCAGGCGCATTGCGGTATTGAAATATGACGTGGCAGGAGAGTGACGTGTATCACGGTCAGGCACATTGCAGTTTGAAACATGACATGGCAGGAGAGTGACGTGTATTACGGTCAGGCACATTGCGGTATTGAAACCTGACATGGCAGGAGAGTGACGTGTATCGCAGTCAGGCGCATTGCGGTATTGAAACATGACATGGCAGGAGAGTTACGTGTATCACTGTCAGGCACATTGCGGTATTGAAACATGACATGGCAGGAGAGTGACGTGTATCGCAGTCAGGAGCATTGCAGTATTGAAACATGACATGGCAGGAGAGTGACGTGTATCACGGTCAGGCACATTGCGGTATTGAAACATGACATGGCAGGAGAGTGACGTGTATCACAGTCGGCAACATAGCGTTATTGAAACATGATATGGCGGGAGAGAGACATGTATCACAGGCAGGAGCATTGCGGTATTGAAACATGATATGGCGGGAGAGAGACATGTATCACAGTCAGGAGCATTGCGGTATTGAAACATGACATTGCAGGAGAGTGACGTGTATCATAGTCAGGCGCATTGCGGTATTTAAACATGACATGGCAGGAGAGAGACTTGTATCACAGTCAGGCGCATTGCTGTATTGAAACATGACATGGCAGGAGAGTGACGTGTATCGCAGTCAGGCGCATTGCGGTATTGAAATATGACATGGCAGGAGAGTGACGTGTATCACGGTCAGGCACATTGCGGTATTGAAACATCACATGGCAGGAGAGTGACGTGTATCACAGTTTGCAACATAGCGTTATTGAAACATGATATGGCGGGAGAGAGACATGTACCACAGGCAGGAGCATTGCGGTATTGAAACATGACATGGCGGGAGAGAGACATGTTTCACAGTCAGGAGCATTGCGGTATTGAAACATGACATTGCAGGAGAGTGACGTGTATCATAGTCAGGCGCATTGCGGAATTGAAACATGACATGGCAGGAGAGTGACGTGTATCACGGTCAGGCACATTGCGGTATTGAAACATGACATGACAGGAGAGTGACGTGTATTACAGTCAGTTGCATTGCGGTATTGAAACATGACACGGCAGGAGAGTGACGTGTATCACAGTCAGGCGCATTGCGGTATTGAAACATGACATGGGAGGAGAGTGACGTGTATCACAATCAGGCGCATGGCGGTATTGAAACAGAACATGACAGGAGAATGACGTGTATTACAGTCAGTTGCATTGCGGTATTGAAACATGACATGGCAGGAGAGTGACGTGTATCACAGTCAGGCGCATTGCGGTATTGAAACATGACATGGCAGGAGAGTGACGTGTATCGCAGTCAGGCGCATTGCGTTATTGAAACATGACATGGCAGGAGAGTGACGTGTATCACGGTCAGGCACATTGCGGTATTGAAACAGGACATGGCAGGAGAGTGACGTGTATCGCAGTCAGGCGCATTGCGGTATTGAAACATGACATGGCAGGAGAGTGACGAATATCACGGTCAGGCACATTGCGGTATTGAAACATGACATGGCAGAAGAGTGACGTGTATCACAGTCGGAAACATAGCGGTATTGAAACATGATATGGCGGGAGAGAGACATGTATCACAGGCAGGAGCATTGCGGTATTGAAACATGATGTGGCGGGAGAGAGACATGTATCACAGTCAGGAGCATTGCTGTATTGAAACATGACATTGCAGGAGAGTGACATGTATCATAGTCAGGCGCATTGCGGTATTGAAACATGACATGGCAAGAGAGTGACGTGTATCGCAGTCAGGCGCATTGCGGTATTGAAACATGACATGGCAGGAGAGTGACGTGTATCACGGTCAGGCACATTGCGGTATTGAAACATGACATGGCAGGAGAGTGACGTGTATCACAGTCGGCAACATAGCAGTATTGAAACATGATATGGGGGGACAGAGACTTGTATCACAGTCAGGAGCATTGCTGTATTGAAACATGACATTGCAGGAGAGTGACATGTATCATAGTCAGGCGCATTGCGGTATTGAAACATGACATGGCAAGAGAGTGACGTGTATCGCAGTCAGGCGCATTGCGGTATTGAAACATGACATGGCAGGAGAGTGACGTGTATCACGGTCAGGCACATTGCGGTATTGAAACATGACATGGCAGGAGAGTGACGTGTATCACAGTCGGCAACATAGCGGTATTGAAACATGATATGGGGGGACAGAGACTTGTATCACAGTCAGGAGCATTGCTGTATTGAAACATGACATTGCAGGAGAGTGACGTGTATCATGGTCAGGCGCATTGCGGTATTGAAACATGACATGGCAGGAGAGTGACGTGTATCACGGTCAGGCACATTGCGGTATTGAAACATGACATGACAGGAGAGTGACGTGTATTACAGTCAGTTGCATTGCGGTATTGAAACATGACACGGCAGGAGAGTGACGTGTATCACAGTCAGGTGCATTGCGGTAAACATGATATGGCAGGAGAGAGACTTGTATCACAGTGAGGCGCATTGCGATATTGAAACATGACATGGCAGGAGAGTGACGTGTATCAAGGTCAGGTGCATTGCGGTAAACATGATATGGCAGGAGAGAGACTTGTATCACAGTCAGGCGCATTGCGGTATTGAAACATGACATGGCGGGAGAGTGACATGTATCACAGTCAGACACATTGCGGTATTGAACCATGACATGGCAGGAGAGTGACGTGTATCACAATCAGGCGCAAGGCGCTATTGAAACAGAACATGACAGGAGAATGACGTGTATTACAGTCAGTTGCATTGCGGTATTGAAACATGACATGGCAGGAGAGTGAAGTGTATCACAGTCAGGTGCATTGCGGTATTGAAACATGACATGGCAGGAGAGTGACGTGTATCACAGTCGGCAACATAGCAGTATTGAAACATGATATGGCGGGAGAGAGACATGTATCACAGGCAGGAGCATTGTGGTATTGAAACATGACATGGCAAGAGAGTGACGTGTATTACAGTCATGTGCATTGCGGTAAACATGACATGGCAGGAGAGAGACTTGTATCACAGTCAGGCGCATTGCGGTATTGAAACATGACATGGCAGGAGAGTGACGTGTATCGCAGTCAGGCGCATTGCGGTATTGAAACATGACATGGCAGGAGAGTAACGTGTATCACAGTCAGGTGCATTGCGGTAAACATGACATGGCAGGAGAGAGATTTGTATCACAGTCAGGCGCATTGCGGTATTGAAACATGACATGGCAGGAGAGTGACGTGTATCACAGTCAGGTGCATTGCGGTAAAAATAACATGGCAGGAGAGAGACTTGTATCACAGTCAGTTGCATTGCGGTATTAAAACATGACATGGCGGGAGAGTGACATGTATCACAGTCAGACACATTGCGGTATTGAACCATGACATGGCAGGAGAGTGACGTGTATCACAATCAGGCGCAAGGCGGTATTGAAACAGAACATGACAGGAGAATGACGTGTATTACAGTCAGTTGCATTGCGGTATTGAAACATGACATGGCAGGAGAGTGAAGTGTATCACAGTCAGGTGCATTGCGGTAAACATGATATGGCAGGAGAGAGACTTGTATCACAGTCAGTTGCATTGCGGTATTGAAACATGCAGGGGCAGGAGAGTGACATGTATCGCAGTCAGGCGCATTGCGGTATTGAAACATGACATGGCAGGAGAGTGACGTGTATCACGGTCATGCACATTGCGGTATTGAAACATGACATGGCAGGAGAGAGATTTGTATCACAGTCAGGCGCATTGCGGTATTGAAACATGACATGGCAGGAGAGTGACGTGTATCGCAGTCAGGTGCATTGCAGTATTGAAACATGACATGGCAGGAGAGTGACGTGTATCGCAGTCAGGCGCATTGCGATATTGAAACAAGACATGGCAGGAGAGTGACGTGTATCACGGTCAGGCACATTGCGGTATTGAAACATGACGTGGCAGGAGAGTGACCTTTATCACAGTCGGCCACATAGCGGTACTGAAACATGACATGGCAGGAGAGTGACGTGTATCACGGTCAGGCACATTGCGGTATTGAAACATGACATGGCAGGAGAGAGACTTGTATCACAGTCAGGCGCATTGCGGTATTGAAACATGACATGGCAGGAGAGTGACATGTATCACAGTCAGGCGCATTGCGGTACTGAAACATGACATGGCAGGAGAGTGACGTGTATCACGGTCAGGCACATTGCGGTATTGAAACATGACATGGCAGGAGAGTGACGTGTATCACAGTTGGCCACATAGCGGTATTGAAACATGATATGGCGGGAGAGTGACGTGTATCGCAGTCAGGCGCATTGCGGTATTGAAATATGACGTGGCAGGAGAGTGACGTGTATCACGGTCAGGCACATTGCAGTTTGAAACATGACATGGCAGGAGAGTGACGTGTATTACGGTCAGGCACATTGCGGTATTGAAACCTGACATGGCAGGAGAGTGACGTGTATCGCAGTCAGGCGCATTGCGGTATTGAAACATGACATGGCAGGAGAGTTACGTGTATCACTGTCAGGCACATTGCGGTATTGAAACATGACATGGCAGGAGAGTGACGTGTATCGCAGTCAGGAGCATTGCAGTATTGAAACATGACATGGCAGGAGAGTGACGTGTATCACGGTCAGGCACATTGCGGTATTGAAACATGACATGGCAGGAGAGTGACGTGTATCACAGTCGGCAACATAGCGTTATTGAAACATGATATGGCGGGAGAGAGACATGTATCACAGGCAGGAGCATTGCGGTATTGAAACATGATATGGCGGGAGAGAGACATGTATCACAGTCAGGAGCATTGCGGTATTGAAACATGACATTGCAGGAGAGTGACGTGTATCATAGTCAGGCGCATTGCGGTATTTAAACATGACATGGCAGGAGAGAGACTTGTATCACAGTCAGGCGCATTGCTGTATTGAAACATGACATGGCAGGAGAGTGACGTGTATCGCAGTCAGGCGCATTGCGGTATTGAAATATGACATGGCAGGAGAGTGACGTGTATCACGGTCAGGCACATTGCGGTATTGAAACATCACATGGCAGGAGAGTGACGTGTATCACAGTTTGCAACATAGCGTTATTGAAACATGATATGGCGGGAGAGAGACATGTACCACAGGCAGGAGCATTGCGGTATTGAAACATGACATGGCGGGAGAGAGACATGTTTCACAGTCAGGAGCATTGCGGTATTGAAACATGACATTGCAGGAGAGTGACGTGTATCATAGTCAGGCGCATTGCGGAATTGAAACATGACATGGCAGGAGAGTGACGTGTATCACGGTCAGGCACATTGCGGTATTGAAACATGACATGACAGGAGAGTGACGTGTATTACAGTCAGTTGCATTGCGGTATTGAAACATGACACGGCAGGAGAGTGACGTGTATCACAGTCAGGCGCATTGCGGTATTGAAACATGACATGGGAGGAGAGTGACGTGTATCACAATCAGGCGCATGGCGGTATTGAAACAGAACATGACAGGAGAATGACGTGTATTACAGTCAGTTGCATTGCGGTATTGAAACATGACATGGCAGGAGAGTGACGTGTATCACAGTCAGGTGCATTGCGGTAAACATGACATGGCAGGAGAGAGATTTGTATCACAGTCAGGCGCATTGCGGTATTGAAACATGACATGGCAGGAGAGTGACGTGTATCAAAGTCAGGTGCATTGCGGTAAACATGACATGGCAGGAGAGTGACGTGTATCGCAGTCAGGCGCATTGCGGTATTGAAACATGACATGGCAGGAAAGTGACGTGTATCACGGTCAGGCACATTGCGGTATTGAAACATAACATGGCAGGAGAGTGACGTGTATCGCAGTCAGGCGCATTGCGGTATTGAAACATGACATGGCAGGAGAGTGACGTGTATCACGGTCAGGCACATTGCGGTATTGAAACATGACATGGCAGGAGAGTGACGTGTATCAAGGTCAGGTGCATTGCGGTAAACATGATATGGCAGGAGAGAGACTTGTATCACAGTCAGGCGCATTGCGGTATTGAAACATGACATGGCAGGAGAGTGACGTGTATCGCAGTCAGGCGCATTGCGGTATTGAAACATGACATGGCAGAAGAGTGACGTGTATCACAGTCGGCAACATAGCGGTATTGAAACATGATATGGCGGGAAAGAGACATGTATCACAGGCAGGAGCATTGCGGTATTGAAACATGATATGGCTGGAGGGAGACATGTATCACAGTCAGGAGCATTGCGGTATTGAAACATGACATTGCAGGAGAGTGACGTGTATCACGGTCAGGCACATTGCGGTATTGAAACATGACATGACAGGAGAGTGACGTGTATTACAGTCAGTTGCATTGCGGTATTGAAACATGACACGGCAGGAGAGTGACGTGTATCACAGTCAGGCGCATTGCGGTATTGAAACATGACATGGGAGGAGAGTGACGTGTATCATAGTCAGACGCATTGCGGTATTGAACCATGACATGGCAGGAGAGCGACGTGTATCACAGTCAGGCGCATTGCGGTATTGAAACATGACATGGCAGGAGAGTGACGTGTATCGCAGTCAGGCGCATTGCGTTATTGAAACATGACATGGCAGGAGAGTGACGTGTATCACGGTCAGGCACATTGCGGTATTGAAACAGGACATGGCAGGAGAGTGACGTGTATCGCAGTCAGGCGCATTGCGGTATTGAAACATGACATGGCAGGAGAGTGACGAATATCACGGTCAGGCACATTGCGGTATTGAAACATGACATGGCAGAAGAGTGACGTGTATCACAGTCGGACACATAGCGGTATTGAAACATGATATGGCGGGAGAGAGACATGTATCACAGGCAGGAGCATTGCGGTATTGAAACATGATGTGGCGGGAGAGAGACATGTATCACAGTCAGGAGCATTGCTGTATTGAAACATGACATTGCAGGAGAGTGACATGTATCATAGTCAGGCGCATTGCGGTATTGAAACATGACATGGCAAGAGAGTGACGTGTATCACGGTCAGGCACATTGCGGTATTGAAACATGACATGACAGGAGAGTGACGTGTATTACACTCAGTTGCATTGCGGTATTGAAACATGACACGGCAGGAGAGTGACGTGTATCACAGTCAGGCGCATTGCGGTATTGAAACATGACATGGGAGGAGAGTGACGTGTATCATAGTCAGACGCATTGCGGTATTGAACCATGACATGGCAGGAGAGTGACGTGTATCACAATCAGGCGCATGGCGGTATTGAAACAGAACATGACAGGAGAATGACGTGTATTACAGTCAGTTGCATTGCGGTATTGAAACATGACATGGCAGGAGAGTGACGTGTATCACAGGCAGGAGCATTGCGGTATTGAAACATGATATGGCTGGAGAGAGACATGTATCACAGTCAGGATCATTGCGGTATTGAAAACATATGGCAGGAGAGAGACATGTATCACAGTCAGGAGCATTGCGGTATTGAAACATGACATTGCAGGAGAGTGACGTGTATCACGGTCAGGCACATTGCGGTATTGAAACATGACATGACAGGAGAGTGACGTGTATTACAGTCAGTTGCATTGCGGTATTGAAACATGACACGCCAGGAGAGTGACGTGTATCACAGTCAGGCGCATTGCGGTATTGAAACATGACATGGCAGGAGAGTGACGTGTATCACGGTCAGGCACATTGCGGTATTGAAACATGACATGGCAGAAGAGTGACGTGTATCACAGTCGGAAACATAGCGGTATTGAAACATGATATGGCGGGAGAGAGACATGTATTACAGGCAGGAGCATTGCGGTATTGAAACATGATGTGGCGGGAGAGAGACATGTATCACAGTCAGGAGCGTTGCTGTATTGAAACATGACATTGCAGGAGAGTGACATGTATCATAGTCAGGCGCATTGCGGTATTGAAACATTACATGGCAAGAGAGTGACGTGTATCACGGTCAGGCACATTGCGGTATTGAAACATGACATGGCAGGAGAGTGACGTGTATCACAGTCAGGCGCATTGCGGTATTGAAACATGACATGGGAGGAGAGTGACGTGTATCATAGTCAGGCGCATTGCGGTATTGAAACATGACATGGCAGGAGAGTGACGTGTATCGCAGTCAGGTGCATTGCGGTAAACATGACATGGCAGGAGAGAGACTTGTATCACAGTCAGTTGCATTGCGGTATTAAAACATGACATGGCGGGAGAGTGACATGTATCACAGTCAGGCACATTGTGGTATTGAAACATGACATGACAGGAGAGTGACGTGTATCACAGTCAGGCGCATTGCGGTATTGAAACATGACACGGCAGGAGAGTGACGTGTATCACAGTCAGGCGCATTGCGGTATTGAAACATGACATGGGAGGAGAGTGACGTGTATCATAGTCAGACGCATTGCGGTATTGAACCATGACATGGCAGGAGAGCGACGTGTATCACAGTCAGGCGCATTGCGGTATTGAAACATGACATGGCAGGAGAGTGACGTGTATCGCAGTCAGGCGCATTGCGTTATTGAAACATGACATGGCAGGAGAGTGACGTGTATCACGGTCAGGCACATTGCGGTATTGAAACAGGACATGGCAGGAGAGTGACGTGTATCGCAGTCAGGCGCATTGCGGTATTGAAACATGACATGGCAGGAGAGTGACGAATATCACGGTCAGGCACATTGCGGTATTGAAACATGACATGGCAGAAGAGTGACGTGTATCACAGTCGGAAACATAGCGGTATTGAAACATGATATGGCGGGAGAGAGACATGTATCACAGGCAGGAGCATTGCGGTATTGAAACATGATGTGGCGGGAGAGAGACATGTATCACAGTCAGGAGCATTGCTGTATTGAAACATGACATTGCAGGAGAGTGACATGTATCATAGTCAGGCGCATTGCGGTATTGAAACATGACATGGCAAGAGAGTGACGTGTATCACGGTCAGGCACATTGCGGTATTGAAACATGACATGACAGGAGAGTGACGTGTATTACACTCAGTTGCATAGCGGTATTGAAACATGATATGGCGGGAGAGAGACATGTATCACAGGCAGGAGCATTGCGGTATTGAAACATGATGTGGCGGGAGAGAGACATGTATCACAGTCAGGAGCATTGCTGTATTGAAACATGACATTGCAGGAGAGTGACATGTATCATAGTCAGGCGCATTGCGGTATTGAAACATGACATGGCAAGAGAGTGACGTGTATCACGGTCAGGCACATTGCGGTATTGAAACATGACATGACAGGAGAGTGACGTGTATTACACTCAGTTGCATTGCGGTATTGAAACATGACACGGCAGGAGAGTGACGTGTATCACAGTCAGGCGCATTGCGGTATTGAAACATGACATGGGAGGAGAGTGACGTGTATCATAGTCAGACGCATTGCGGTATTGAACCATGACATGGCAGGAGAGTGACGTGTATCACAATCAGGCGCATGGCGGTATTGAAACAGAACATGACAGGAGAATGACGTGTATTACAGTCAGTTGCATTGCGGTATTGAAACATGACATGGCAGGAGAGTGACGTGTATCACAGGCAGGAGCATTGCGGTATTGAAACATGATATGGCTGGAGAGAGACATGTATCACAGTCAGGATCATTGCGGTATTGAAAACATATGGCAGGAGAGAGACATGTATCACAGTCAGGAGCATTGCGGTATTGAAACATGACATTGCAGGAGAGTGACGTGTATCACGGTCAGGCACATTGCGGTATTGAAACATGACATGACAGGAGAGTGACGTGTATTACAGTCAGTTGCATTGCGGTATTGAAACATGACACGCCAGGAGAGTGACGTGTATCACAGTCAGGCGCATTGCGGTATTGAAACATGACATGGCAGGAGAGTGACGTGTATCACGGTCAGGCACATTGCGGTATTGAAACATGACATGGCAGAAGAGTGACGTGTATCACAGTCGGAAACATAGCGGTATTGAAACATGATATGGCGGGAGAGAGACATGTATTACAGGCAGGAGCATTGCGGTATTGAAACACGATGTGGCGGGAGAGAGACATGTATCACAGTCAGGAGCGTTGCTGTATTGAAACATGACATTGCAGGAGAGTGACATGTATCATAGTCAGGCGCATTGCGGTATTGAAACATTACATGGCAAGAGAGTGACGTGTATCACGGTCAGGCACATTGCGGTATTGAAACATGACATGGCAGGAGAGTGACGTGTATCACAGTCAGGCGCATTGCGGTATTGAAACATGACATGGGAGGAGAGTGACGTGTATCATAGTCAGGCGCATTGCGGTATTGAAACATGACATGGCAGGAGAGTGACGTGTATCGCAGTCAGGTGCATTGCGGTAAACATGACATGGCAGGAGAGAGACTTGTATCACAGTCAGTTGCATTGCGGTATTAAAACATGACATGGCGGGAGAGTGACATGTATCACAGTCAGGCACATTGTGGTATTGAAACATGACATGACAGGAGAGTGACGTGTATCACAGTCAGGCGCATTGCGGTATTGAAACATGACACGGCAGGAGAGTGACGTGTATCACAGTCAGGCGCATTGCGGTATTGAAACATGACATGGGAGGAGAGTGACGTGTATCATAGTCAGACACATTGCGGTATTGAACCATGACATGGCAGGAGAGTGACGTGTATCACATTCAGGCGCAAGGCGGTATTGAAACAGAACATGACAGGAGAATGACGTGTATTACAGTCAGTTGCATTGCGGTATTGAAACATGACATGGCAGGAGAGTGAAGTGTATCACAGTCAGGTGCATTGCGGTAAACATGATATGGCAGGAGAGAGACTTGTATCACAATCAGTTGCATTGCGGTATTGAAACATGCAGGGGCAGGAGAGTGACATGTATCGCAGTCAGGCGCATTGCGGTATTGAAACATGACATGGCAGGAGAGTGACGTGTATCACGGTCATGCACATTGCGGTATTGAAACATGACATGGCAGGAGAGAGATTTGTATCACAGTCAGGCGCATTGCGGTATTGAAACATGACATGGCAGGAGAGTGACGTGTATCGCAGTCAGGCGCATTGCGGTATTGAAACATGACATGGCAGGAGAGTGACGTGTATCGCAGTCAGGCGCATTGCGATATTGAAACAAGACATTGCAGGAGAGTGACGTGTATCACGGTCAGGCACATTGCGGTATTGAAACATGACATGGCAGGAGAGTGACCTTTATCACAGTCGGCCACATAGCGGTACTGAAACATGACATGGCAGGAGAGTGACGTGTATCACGGTCAGGCACATTGCGGTATTGAAACATGACATGGCAGGAGAGAGACTTGTATCACAGTCAGGCGCATTGCGGTATTGAAACATGACATGGCAGGAGAGTGACATGTATCACAGTCAGGCGCATTGCGGTACTGAAACATGACATGGCAGGAGAGTGACGTGTATCACGGTCAGGCACATTGCGGTATTGAAACATGACATGGCAGGAGAGTTACGTGTATCACTGTCAGGCACATTGCGGTATTGAAACATGACATGGCAGGAGAGTGACGTGTATCGCAGTCAGGAGCATTGCAGTATTGAAACATGACATGGCAGGAGAGTGACGTGTATCACGGTCAGGCACATTGCGGTATTGAAACATGACATGGCAGGAGAGTGACGTGTATCACAGTCGGCAACATAGCGTTATTGAAACATGATATGGCGGGAGAGAGACATGTATCACAGGCAGGAGCATTGCGGTATTGAAACATGATATGGCGGGAGAGAGACATGTATCACAGTCAGGAGCATTGCGGTATTGAAACATGACATTGCAGGAGAGTGACGTGTATCATAGTCAGGCGCATTGCGGTATTTAAACATGACATGGCAGGAGAGAGACTTGTATCACAGTCAGGCGCATTGCTGTATTGAAACATGACATGGCAGGAGAGTGACGTGTATCACAGTCAGGCGCATTGCGGTATTGAAACATGACATGGGAGGAGAGTGACGTGTATCATAGTCAGACGCATTGCGGTATTGAACCATGACATGGCAGGAGAGCGACGTGTATCACAGTCAGGCGCATTGCGGTATTGAAACATGACATGGCAGGAGAGTGACGTGTATCGCAGTCAGGCGCATTGCGTTATTGAAACATGACATGGCAGGAGAGTGACGTGTATCACGGTCAGGCACATTGCGGTATTGAAACAGGACATGGCAGGAGAGTGACGTGTATCGCAGTCAGGCGCATTGCGGTATTGAAACATGACATGGCAGGAGAGTGACGAATATCACGGTCAGGCACATTGCGGTATTGAAACATGACATGGCAGAAGAGTGACGTGTATCACAGTCGGAAACATAGCGGTATTGAAACATGATATGGCGGGAGAGAGACATGTATCACAGGCAGGAGCATTGCGGTATTGAAACATGATGTGGCGGGAGAGAGACATGTATCACAGTCAGGAGCATTGCTGTATTGAAACATGACATTGCAGGAGAGTGACATGTATCATAGTCAGGCGCATTGCGGTATTGAAACATGACATGGCAAGAGAGTGACGTGTATCACGGTCAGGCACATTGCGGTATTGAAACATGACATGACAGGAGAGTGACGTGTATTACACTCAGTTGCATTGCGGTATTGAAACATGACACGGCAGGAGAGTGACGTGTATCACAGTCAGGCGCATTGCGGTATTGAAACATGACATGGGAGGAGAGTGACGTGTATCATAGTCAGACGCATTGCGGTATTGAACCATGACATGGCAGGAGAGTGACGTGTATCACAATCAGGCGCATGGCGGTATTGAAACAGAACATGACAGGAGAATAACGTGTATTACAGTCAGTTGCATTGCGGTATTGAAACATGACATGGCAGGAGAGTGACGTGTATCACAGGCAGGAGCATTGCGGTATTGAAACATGATATGGCTGGAGAGAGACATGTATCACAGTCAGGATCATTGCGGTATTGAAAACATATGGCAGGAGAGAGACATGTATCACAGTCAGGAGCATTGCGGTATTGAAACATGACATTGCAGGAGAGTGACGTGTATCACGGTCAGGCACATTGCGGTATTGAAACATGACATGACAGGAGAGTGACGTGTATTACAGTCAGTTGCATTGCGGTATTGAAACATGACACGCCAGGAGAGTGACGTGTATCACAGTCAGGCGCATTGCGGTATTGAAACATGACATGGCAGGAGAGTGACGTGTATCACGGTCAGGCACATTGCGGTATTGAAACATGACATGGCAGAAGAGTGACGTGTATCACAGTCGGAAACATAGCGGTATTGAAACATGATATGGCGGGAGAGAGACATGTATTACAGGCAGGAGCATTGCGGTATTGAAACATGATGTGGCGGGAGAGAGACATGTATCACAGTCAGGAGCGTTGCTGTATTGAAACATGACATTGCAGGAGAGTGACATGTATCATAGTCAGGCGCATTGCGGTATTGAAACATTACATGGCAAGAGAGTGACGTGTATCACGGTCAGGCACATTGCGGTATTGAAACATGACATGGCAGGAGAGTGACGTGTATCACAGTCAGGCGCATTGCGGTATTGAAACATGACATGGGAGGAAAGTGACGTGTATCATAGTCAGGCGCATTGCGGTATTGAAACATGACATGGCAGGAGAGTGACGTGTATCGCAGTCAGGTGCATTGCGGTAAACATGACATGGCAGGAGAGAGACTTGTATCACAGTCAGTTGCATTGCGGTATTAAAACATGACATGGCGGGAGAGTGACATGTATCACAGTCAGGCACATTGTGGTATTGAAACATGACATGACAGGAGAGTGACGTGTATCACAGTCAGGCGCATTGCGGTATTGAAACATGACACGGCAGGAGAGTGACGTGTATCACAGTCAGGCGCATTGCGGTATTGAAACATGACATGGGAGGAGAGTGACGTGTATCATAGTCAGACGCATTGCGGTATTGAACCATGACATGGCAGGAGAGCGACGTGTATCACAGTCAGGCGCATTGCGGTATTGAAACATGACATGGCAGGAGAGTGACGTGTATCGCAGTCAGGCGCATTGCGTTATTGAAACATGACATGGCAGGAGAGTGACGTGTATCACGGTCAGGCACATTGCGGTATTGAAACAGGACATGGCAGGAGAGTGACGTGTATCGCAGTCAGGCGCATTGCGGTATTGAAACATGACATGGCAGGAGAGTGACGAATATCACGGTCAGGCACATTGCGGCATTGAAACATGACATGGCAGAAGAGTGACGTGTATCACAGTCGGAAACATAGCGGTATTGAAACATGATATGGCGGGAGAGAGACATGTATCACAGGCAGGAGCATTGCGGTATTGAAACATGATGTGGCGGGAGAGAGACATGTATCACAGTCAGGAGCATTGCTGTATTGAAACATGACATTGCAGGAGAGTGACATGTATCATAGTCAGGCGCATTGCGGTATTGAAACATGACATGGCAAGAGAGTGACGTGTATCACGGTCAGGCACATTGCGGTATTGAAACATGACATGACAGGAGAGTGACGTGTATTACACTCAGTTGCATTGCGGTATTGAAACATGACACGGCAGGAGAGTGACGTGTATCACAGTCAGGCGCATTGCGGTATTGAAACATGACATGGGAGGAGAGTGACGTGTATCATAGTCAGACGCATTGCGGTATTGAACCATGACATGGCAGGAGAGTGACGTGTATCACAATCAGGCGCATGGCGGTATTGAAACAGAACATGACAGGAGAATGACGTGTATTACAGTCAGTTGCATTGCGGTATTGAAACATGACATGGCAGGAGAGTGACGTGTATCACAGGCAGGAGCATTGCGGTATTGAAACATGATATGGCTGGAGAGAGACATGTATCACAGTCAGGATCATTGCGGTATTGAAAACATATGGCAGGAGAGAGACATGTATCACAGTCAGGAGCATTGCGGTATTGAAACATGACATTGCAGGAGAGTGACGTGTATCACGGTCAGGCACATTGCGGTATTGAAACATGACATGACAGGAGAGTGACGTGTATTACAGTCAGTTGCATTGCGGTATTGAAACATGACACGCCAGGAGAGTGACGTGTATCACAGTCAGGCGCATTGCGGTATTGAAACATGACATGGCAGGAGAGTGACGTGTATCACGGTCAGGCACATTGCGGTATTGAAACATGACATGGCAGAAGAGTGACGTGTATCACAGTCGGAAACATAGCGGTATTGAAACATGATATGGCGGGAGAGAGACATGTATTACAGGCAGGAGCATTGCGGTATTGAAACATGATGTGGCGGGAGAGAGACATGTATCACAGTCAGGAGCGTTGCTGTATTGAAACATGACATTGCAGGAGAGTGACATGTATCATAGTCAGGCGCATTGCGGTATTGAAACATTACATGGCAAGAGAGTGACGTGTATCACGGTCAGGCACATTGCGGTATTGAAACATGACATGGCAGGAGAGTGACGTGTATCACAGTCAGGCGCATTGCGGTATTGAAACATGACATGGGAGGAGAGTGACGTGTATCATAGTCAGGCGCATTGCGGTATTGAAACATGACATGGCAGGAGAGTGACGTGTATCGCAGTCAGGTGCATTGCGGTAAACATGACATGGCAGGAGAGAGACTTGTATCACAGTCAGTTGCATTGCGGTATTAAAACATGACATGGCGGGAGAGTGACATGTATCACAGTCAGGCACATTGTGGTATTGAAACATGACATGACAGGAGAGTGACGTGTATCACAGTCAGGCGCATTGCGGTATTGAAACATGACACGGCAGGAGAGTGACGTGTATCACAGTCAGGCGCATTGCGGTATTGAAACATGACATGGGAGGAGAGTGACGTGTATCATAGTCAGACACATTGCGGTATTGAACCATGACATGGCAGGAGAGTGACGTGTATCACATTCAGGCGCAAGGCGGAATTGAAACAGAACATGACAGGAGAATGACGTGTATTACAGTCAGTTGCATTGCGGTATTGAAACATGACATGGCAGGAGAGTGAAGTGTATCACAGTCAGGTGCATTGCGGTAAACATGATATGGCAGGAGAGAGACTTGTATCACAATCAGTTGCATTGCGGTATTGAAACATGCAGGGGCAGGAGAGTGACATGTATCGCAGTCAGGCGCATTGCGGTATTGAAACATGACATGGCAGGAGAGTGACGTGTATCACGGTCATGCACATTGCGGTATTGAAACATGACATGGCAGGAGAGAGATTTGTATCACAGTCAGGCGCATTGCGGTATTGAAACATGACATGGCAGGAGAGTGACGTGTATCGCAGTCAGGCGCATTGCGGTATTGAAACATGACATGGCAGGAGAGTGACGTGTATCGCAGTCAGGCGCATTGCGATATTGAAACAAGACATGGCAGGAGAGTGACGTGTATCACGGTCAGGCACATTGCGGTATTGAAACATGACATGGCAGGAGAGTGACCTTTATCACAGTCGGCCACATAGCGGTACTGAAACATGACATGGCAGGAGAGTGACGTGTATCACGGTCAGGCACATTGCGGTATTGAAACATGACATGGCAGGAGAGAGACTTGTATCACAGTCAGGCGCATTGCGGTATTGAAACATGACATGGCAGGAGAGTGACATGTATCACAGTCAGGCGCATTGCGGTACTGAAACATGACATGGCAGGAGAGTGACGTGTATCACGGTCAGGCACATTGCGGTATTGAAACATGACATGGCAGGAGAGTTACGTGTATCACTGTCAGGCACATTGCGGTATTGAAACATGACATGGCAGGAGAGTGACGTGTATCGCAGTCAGGAGCATTGCAGTATTGAAACATGACATGGCAGGAGAGTGACGTGTATCACGGTCAGGCACATTGCGGTATTGAAACATGACATGGCAGGAGAGTGACGTGTATCACAGTCGGCAACATAGCGTTATTGAAACATGATATGGCGGGAGAGAGACATGTATCACAGGCAGGAGCATTGCGGTATTGAAACATGATATGGCGGGAGAGAGACATGTATCACAGTCAGGAGCATTGCGGTATTGAAACATGACATTGCAGGAGAGTGACGTGTATCATAGTCAGGCGCATTGCGGTATTTAAACATGACATGGCAGGAGAGAGACTTGTATCACAGTCAGGCGCATTGCTGTATTGAAACATGACATGGCAGGAGAGTGACGTGTATCGCAGTCAGGCGCATTGCGGTATTGAAATATGACATGGCAGGAGAGTGACGTGTATCACGGTCAGGCACATTGCGGTATTGAAACATCACATGGCAGGAGAGTGACGTGTATCACAGTTTGCAACATAGCGTTATTGAAACATGATATGGCGGGAGAGAGACATGTACCACAGGCAGGAGCATTGCGGTATTGAAACATGACATGGCGGGAGAGAGACATGTTTCACAGTCAGGAGCATTGCGGTATTGAAACATGACATTGCAGGAGAGTGACGTGTATCATAGTCAGGCGCATTGCGGAATTGAAACATGACATGGCAGGAGAGTGACGTGTATCACGGTCAGGCACATTGCGGTATTGAAACATGACATGACAGGAGAGTGACGTGTATTACAGTCAGTTGCATTGCGGTATTGAAACATGACACGGCAGGAGAGTGACGTGTATCACAGTCAGGCGCATTGCGGTATTGAAACATGACATGGGAGGAGAGTGACGTGTATCACAATCAGGCGCATGGCGGTATTGAAACAGAACATGACAGGAGAATGACGTGTATTACAGTCAGTTGCATTGCGGTATTGAAACATGACATGGCAGGAGAGTGACGTGTATCACAGTCAGGTGCATTGCGGTAAACATGACATGGCAGGAGAGAGATTTGTATCACAGTCAGGCGCATTGCGGTATTGAAACATGACATGGCAGGAGAGTGACGTGTATCAAAGTCAGGTGCATTGCGGTAAACATGACATGGCAGGAGAGTGACGTGTATCGCAGTCAGGCGCATTGCGGTATTGAAACATGACATGGCAGGAAAGTGACGTGTATCACGGTCAGGCACATTGCGGTATTGAAACATGACATGGCAGGAGAGTGACGTGTATCGCAGTCAGGCGCATTGCGGTATTGAAACATGACATGGCAGGAGAGTGACGTGTATCACGGTCAGGCACATTGCGGTATTGAAACATGACATGACAGGAGAGTGACGTGTATTACAGTCAGTTGCATTGCGGTATTGAAACATGACACGGCAGGAGAGTGACGTGTATCACAGTCAGGTGCATTGCGGTAAACATGATATGGCAGGAGAGAGACTTGTATCACAGTGAGGCGCATTGCGGTATTGAAACATGACATGGCAGGAGAGTGACGTGTATCAAGGTCAGGTGCATTGCGGTAAACATGATATGGCAGGAGAGAGACTTGTATCACAGTCAGGCGCATTGCGGTATTGAAACATGACATGGCAGGAGAGTGACGTGTATCGCAGTCAGGCGCATTGCGGTATTGAAACATGACATGGCAGAAGAGTGACGTGTATCACAGTCGGCAACATAGCGGTATTGAAACATGATATGGCGGGAGAGAGACATGTATCACAGGCAGGAGCATTGCGGTATTGAAACATGATATGGCTGGAGGGAGACATGTATCACAGTCAGGAGCATTGCGGTATTGAAACATGACATTGCAGGAGAGTGACGTGTATCACGGTCAGGCACATTGCGGTATTGAAACATGACATGACAGGAGAGTGACGTGTATTACAGTCAGTTGCATTGCGGTATTGAAACATGACACGGCAGGAGAGTGACGTGTATCACAGTCAGGTGCATTGCGGTATTGAAACATGACATGGGAGGAGAGTGACGTGTATCATAGTCAGACGCATTGCGGTATTGAACCATGACATGGCAGGAGAGCGACGTGTATCACAGTCAGGCGCATTGCTGTATTGAAACATGACATGGCAGGAGAGTGACGTGTATCGCAGTCAGGCGCATTGCGTTATTGAAACATGACATGGCAGGAGAGTGACGTGTATCACGGTCAGGCACATTGCGGTATTGAAACAGGACATGGCAGGAGAGTGACGTGTATCGCAGTCAGGCGCATTGCGGTATTGAAACATGACATGGCAGGAGAGTGACGAATATCACGGTCAGGCACATTGCGGTATTGAAACATGACATGGCAGAAGAGTGACGTGTATCACAGTCGGAAACATAGCGGTATTGAAACATGATATGGCGGGAGAGAGACATGTATCACAGGCAGGAGCATTGCGGTATTGAAACATGATGTGGCGGGAGAGAG
Organism: Luidia sarsii; assembly: GCA_949987565.1. Taxonomy (NCBI): domain Eukaryota; kingdom Metazoa; phylum Echinodermata; class Asteroidea; order Paxillosida; family Luidiidae; genus Luidia; species Luidia sarsii. Next base: position 24,210,246 of record OX465104.1, on the reverse strand, counting down.
ACATGTATCACAGTCAGGAGCATTGCTGTATTGAAACATGACATTGCAGGAGAGTGACATGTATCATAGTCAGGCGCATTGCGGTATTGAAACATGACATGGCAAGAGAGTGACGTGTATCACGGTCAGGCACATTGCGGTATTGAAACATGACATGACAGGAGAGTGACGTGTATTACACTCAGTTGCATTGCGGTATTGAAACATGACACGGCAGGAGAGTGACGTGTATCGCAGTCAGGCGCATTGCGGTATTGAAACATGACATGGGAGGAGAGTGACGTGTATCATAGTCAGACGCATTGCGGTATTGAACCATGACATGGCAGGAGAGTGACGTGTATCACAATCAGGCGCATGGCGGTATTGAAACAGAACATGACAGGAGAATGACGTGTATTACAGTCAGTTGCATTGCGGTATTGAAACATGACATGGCAGGAGAGTGACGTGTATCACAGGCAGGAGCATTGCGGTATTGAAACATGATATGGCTGGAGAGAGACATGTATCACAGTCAGGATCATTGCGGTATTGAAAACATATGGCAGGAGAGAGACATGTATCACAGTCAGGAGCATTGCGGTATTGAAACATGACATTGCAGGAGAGTGACGTGTATCACGGTCAGGCACATTGCGGTATTGAAACATGACATGACAGGAGAGTGACGTGTATTACAGTCAGTTGCATTGCGGTATTGAAACATGACACGGCAGGAGAGTGACGTGTATCACAGTCAGGCGCATTGCGGTATTGAAACATGACATGGCAGGAGAGTGACGTGTATCACGGTCAGGCACATTGCGGTATTGAAACATGACATGGCAGAAGAGTGACGTGTATCACAGTCGGAAACATAGCGGTATTGAAACATGATATGGCGGGAGAGAGACATGTGTTACAGGCAGGAGCATTGCGGTATTGAAACATGATGTGGCGGGAGAGAGACATGTATCACAGTCAGGAGCGTTGCTGTATTGAAACATGACATTGCAGGAGAGTAACATGTATCATAGTCAGGCGCATTGCGGTATTGAAACATTACATGGCAAGAGAGTGACGTGTATCACGGTCAGGCACATTGCGGTATTGAAACATGACATGGCAGGAGAGTGACGTGTATCACAGTCAGGCGCATTGCGGTATTGAAACATGACATGGGAGGAGAGTGACGTGTATCATAGTCAGGCGCATTGCGGTATTGAAACATGACATGGCAGGAGAGTGACGTGTATCGCAGTCAGGTGCATTGCGGTAAACATGACATGGCAGGAGAGAGACTTGTATCACAGTCAGTTGCATTGCGGTATTAAAACATGACATGGCGGGAGAGTGACATGTATCACAGTCAGGCACATTGTGGTATTGAAACATGACATGACAGGAGAGTGACGTGTATCACAGTCAGGCGCATTGCGGTATTGAAACATGACACGGCAGGAGAGTGACGTGTATCACAGTCAGGCGCATTGCGGTATTGAAACATGACATGGGAGGAGAGTGACGTGTATCATAGTCAGACACATTGCGGTATTGAACCATGACATGGCAGGAGAGTGACGTGTATCACATTCAGGCGCAAGGCGGTATTGAAACAGAACATAACAGGAGAATGACGTGTATTACAGTCAGTTGCATTGCGGTATTGAAACATGACATGGCAGGAGAGTGAAGTGTATCACAGTCAGGTGCATTGCGGTAAACATGATATGGCAGGAGAGAGACTTGTATCACAATCAGTTGCATTGCGGTATTGAAACATGCAGGGGCAGGAGAGTGACATGTATCGCAGTCAGGCGCATTGCGGTATTGAAACATGACATGGCAGGAGAGTGACGTGTATCACGGTCATGCACATTGCGGTATTGAAACATGACATGGCAGAAGAGTGACGTGTATCACAGTCGGAAACATAGCGGTATTGAAACATGATATGGCGGGAGAGAGACATGTATTACAGGCAGGAGCATTGCGGTATTGAAACATGATGTGGCGGGAGAGAGACATGTATCACAGTCAGGAGCGTTGCTGTATTGAAACATGACATTGCAGGAGAGTAACATGTATCATAGTCAGGCGCATTGCGGTATTGAAACATTACATGGCAAGAGAGTGACGTGTATCACGGTCAGGCACATTGCGGTATTGAAACATGACATGGCAGGAGAGTGACGTGTATCACAGTCAGGCGCATTGCGGTATTGAAACATGACATGGGAGGAGAGTGACGTGTATCATAGTCAGGCGCATTGCGGTATTGAAACATGACATGGCAGGAGAGTGACGTGTATCGCAGTCAGGTGCATTGCGGTAAACATGACATGGCAGGAGAGAGACTTGTATCACAGTCAGTTGCATTGCGGTATTAAAACATGACATGGCGGGAGAGTGACATGTATCACAGTCAGGCACATTGTGGTATTGAAACATGACATGACAGGAGAGTGACGTGTATCACAGTCAGGCGCATTGCGGTATTGAAACATGACACGGCAGGAGAGTGACGTGTATCACAGTCAGGCGCATTGCGGTATTGAAACATGACATGGGAGGAGAGTGACGTGTATCATAGTCAGACACATTGCGGTATTGAACCATGACATGGCAGGAGAGTGACGTGTATCACATTCAGGCGCAAGGCGGTATTGAAACAGAACATGACAGGAGAATGACGTGTATTACAGTCAGTTGCATTGCGGTATTGAAACATGACATGGCAGGAGAGTGAAGTGTATCACAGTCAGGTGCATTGCGGTAAACATGATATGGCAGGAGAGAGACTTGTATCACAATCAGTTGCATTGCGGTATTGAAACATGCAGGGGCAGGAGAGTGACATGTATCGCAGTCAGGCGCATTGCGGTATTGAAACATGACATGGCAGGAGAGTGACGTGTATCACGGTCATGCACATTGCGGTATTGAAACATGACATGGCAGGAGAGAGATTTGTATCACAGTCAGGCGCATTGCGGTATTGAAACATGACATGGCAGGAGAGTGACGTGTATCGCAGTCAGGCGCATTGCGGTATTGAAACATGACATGGCAGGAGAGTGACGTGTATCGCAGTCAGGCGCATTGCGATATTGAAACAAGACATGGCAGGAGAGTGACGTGTATCACGGTCAGGCACATTGCGGTATTGAAACATGACATGGCAGGAGAGTGACCTTTATCACAGTCGGCCACATAGCGGTATTGAAACATGATATGTCGGGAGAGTGACGTGTATCATAGTCAGGCACATTGCGGTATTCAAACATGACATGGCAGGTGAGCGACGTGTATCACAGTCAGGCGCATTGCGGTATTGAAACATGACATGGCAGGAGAGTGATGTGTATCACGGTCAGGCACATTGCGGTATTGAAACATGACATGGCAGGAGAGTGACGTGTATCGCAGTCAGGCGCATTACGGTTTTGAAACATGACATGGCAGGAGAGTGACGTGTATCACGGTCAGGCACATTGCGGTATTGAAACATGACATGGCAGGAGAGTGACGTGTATCACAGTCGGCAACATAGCGGTATTGAAACATGATATGGCGGGAGAGAGACATGTATCACAGGCAGGAGCATTGTGGTATTGAAACATGACATGGCAAGAGAGTGACGTGTATTACAGTCATGTGCATTGCGGTAAACATGACATGGCAGGAGAGAGACTTGTATCACAGTCAGCCGCATTGCGGTATTGAAACATGACATGGCAGGAGAGTGACGTGTATCACAGTCAGGTGCATTGCGGTAAACATGACATGGCAGGAGAGAGATTTGTATCACAGTCAGGCGCATTGCGGTATTGAAACATGACATGGCAGGAGAGTGACGTGTATCACAGTCAGGTGCATTGCGGTAAACATGACATGGCAGGAGAGAGACTTGTATCACAGTCAGGCGCATTGCGGTATTGAAACATGACATGGCAGGAGAGTGACATGTATCACAGTCAGGCGCATTGCGGTACTGAAACATGACATGGCAGGAGAGTGACGTGTATCACGGTCAGGCACATTGCGGTATTGAAACATGACATGGCAGGAGAGTGACGTGTATCACAGTCGGCCACATAGCGGTATTGAAACATGATATGGCGGGAGAGTGACGTGTATCGCAGTCAGGCGCATTGCGGTATTGAAATATGACGTGGCAGGAGAGTGACGTGTATCACGGTCAGGCACATTGCGGTATTGAAACATGACATGGCAGGAGAGTGACGTGTATTACGGTCAGGCACATTGCGGTATTGAAACCTGACATGGCAGGAGAGTGACGTGTATCGCAGTCAGGCGCATTGCGGTATTGAAACATGACATGGCAGGAGAGTGACGTGTATCACTGTCAGGCACATTGCGGTATTGAAACATGACATGGCAGGAGAGTGACGTGTATCGCAGTCAGGAGCATTGCAGTATTGAAACATGACATGGCAGGAGAGTGACGTGTATCACGGTCAGGCACATTGCGGTATTGAAACATGACATGGCAGGAGAGTGACGTGTATCACAGTCGGCAACATAGCGTTATTGAAACATGATATGGCGGGAGAGAGACATGTATCACAGGCAGGAGCATTGCGGTATTGAAACATGATATGGCGGGAGAGAGACATGTATCACAGTCAGGAGCATTGCGGTATTGAAACATGACATTGCAGGAGAGTGACGTGTATCATAGTCAGGCGCATTGCGGTATTTAAACATGACATGGCAGGAGAGAGACTTGTATCACAGTCAGGCGCATTGCTGTATTGAAACATGACATGGCAGGAGAGTGACGTGTATCGCAGTCAGGCGCATTGCGGTATTGAAATATGACATGGCAGGAGAGTGACGTGTATCACGGTCAGGCACATTGCGGTATTGAAACATCACATGGCAGGAGAGTGACGTGTATCACAGTCGGCAACATAGCGTTATTGAAACATGATATGGCGGGAGAGAGACATGTACCACAGGCAGGAGCATTGCGGTATTGAAACATGACATGGCGGGAGAGAGACATGTTTCACAGTCAGGAGCATTGCGGTATTGAAACATGACATTGCAGGAGAGTGACGTGTATCATAGTCAGGCGCATTGCGGAATTGAAACATGACATGGCAGGAGAGTGACGTGTATCACGGTCAGGCACATTGCGGTATTGAAACATGACATGACAGGAGAGTGACGTGTATTACAGTCAGTTGCATTGCGGTATTGAAACATGACACGGCAGGAGAGTGACGTGTATCACAGTCAGGCGCATTGCGGTATTGAAACATGACATGGGAGGAGAGTGACGTGTATCACAATCAGGCGCATGGCGGTATTGAAACAGAACATGACAGGAGAATGACGTGTATTACAGTCAGTTGCATTGCGGTATTGAAACATGACATGGCAGGAGAGTGACGTGTATCACAGTCAGGTGCATTGCGGTAAACATGACATGGCAGGAGAGAGATTTGTATCACAGTCAGGCGCATTGCTGTATTGAAACATGACATGGCAGGAGAGTGACGTGTATCAAAGTCAGGTGCATTGCGGTAAACATGACATGGCAGGAGAGTGACGTGTATCGCAGTCAGGCGCATTGCGGTATTGAAACATGACATGGCAGGAAAGTGACGTGTATCACGGTCAGGCACATTGCGGTATTGAAACATGACATGGCAGGAGAGTGACGTGTATCGCAGTCAGGCGCATTGCGGTATTGAAACATGACATGGCAGGAGAGTGACGTGTATCACGGTCAGGCACATTGCGGTATTGAAACATGACATGGCAGGAGAGTGACGTGTATCGCAGTCAGGCGCATTGCGGTATTGAAACATGACATGGCAGGAGATTGACGTGTATCACGGTCAGGCACATTGCGGTATTGAAACCTGACATGGCAGGAGAGTGACGTGTATCGCAGTCAGGCGCATTGCGGTATTGAAACATGACATGGCAGGAGAGTGACGTGTATCACTGTCAGGCACATTGCGGTATTGAAACATGACATGGCAGGAGAGTGACGTGTATCGCAGTCAGGAGCATTGCAGTATTGAAACATGACATGGCAGGAGAGTGACGTGTATCACGGTCAGGCACATTGCGGTATTGAAACATGACATGGCAGGAGAGTGACGTGTATCACAGTCGGCAACATAGCGTTATTGAAACATGATATGGCGGGAGAGAGACATGTATCACAGGCAGGAGCATTGCGGTATTGAAACATGATATGGCGGGAGAGAGACATGTATCACAGTCAGGAGCATTGCGGTATTGAAACATGACATTGCAGGAGAGTGACGTGTATCATAGTCAGGCGCATTGCGGTATTTAAACATGACATGGCAGGAGAGAGACTTGTATCACAGTCAGGCGCATTGCTGTATTGAAACATGACATGGCAGGAGAGTGACGTGTATCGCAGTCAGGCGCATTGCGGTATTGAAATATGACATGGCAGGAGAGTGACGTGTATCACGGTCAGGCACATTGCGGTATTGAAACATCACATGGCAGGAGAGTGACGTGTATCACAGTCGGCAACATAGCGTTATTGAAACATGATATGGCGGGAGAGAGACATGTACCACAGGCAGGAGCATTGCGGTATTGAAACATGACATGGCGGGAGAGAGACATGTTTCACAGTCAGGAGCATTGCGGTATTGAAACATGACATTGCAGGAGAGTGACGTGTATCATAGTCAGGCGCATTGCGGAATTGAAACATGACATCGCAGGAGAGTGACGTGTATCACGGTCAGGCACATTGCGGTATTGAAACATGATATGACAGGAGAGTGACGTGTATTACAGTCAGTTGCATTGCGGTATTGAAACATGACACGGCAGGAGAGTGACGTGTATCACAGTCAGGCGCATTGCGGTATTGAAACATGACATGGGAGGAGAGTGACGTGTATCACAATCAGGCGCATGGCGGTATTGAAACAGAACATGACAGGAGAATGACGTGTATTACAGTCAGTTGCATTGCGGTATTGAAACATGACATGGCAGGAGAGTGACGTGTATCACAGTCAGGTGCATTGCGGTAAACATGACATGGCAGGAGAGAGATTTGTATCACAGTCAGGCGCATTGCGGTATTGAAACATGACATGGCAGGAGAGTGACGTGTATCAAAGTCAGGTGCATTGCGGTAAACATGACATGGCAGGAGAGTGACGTGTATCGCAGTCAGGCGCATTGCGGTATTGAAACATGACATGGCAGGAAAGTGACGTGTATCACGGTCAGGCACATTGCGGTATTGAAACATGACATGGCAGGAGAGTGACGTGTATCGCAGTCAGGCGCATTGCGGTATTGAAACATGACATGGCAGGAGAGTGACGTGTATCACGGTCAGGCACATTGCGGTATTGAAACATGACATGGCAGGAGAGTGACGTGTATCACAGTCGGCAACATAGCGGTATTGAAACATGATATGGCGGGAGAGAGACTTGTATCACAGTCAGGAGCATTGCTGTATTGAAACATGACATTGCAGGAGAGTGACGTGTATCATGGTCAGGCGCATTGCGGTATTGAAACATGACATGGCAGGAGAGTGACGTGTATCACGGTCAGGCACATTGCGGTATTGAAACATGACATGACAGGAGAGTGACGTGTATTACAGTCAGTTGCATTGCGGTATTGAAACATGACACGGCAGGAGAGTGACGTGTATCACAGTCAGGTGCATTGCGGTAAACATGATATGGCAGGAGAGAGACTTGTATCACAGTCAGGCGCATTGCGGTATTGAAACATGACATGGCAGGAGAGTGACGTGTATCAAGGTCAGGTGCATTGCGGTAAACATGATATGGCAGGAGAGAGACTTGTATCACAGTCAGGCGCATTGCGGTATTGAAACATGACATGGCAGGAGAGTGACGTGTATCGCAGTCAGGCGCATTGCGGTATTGAAACATGACATGGCAGAAGAGTGACGTGTATCACAGTCGGCAACATAGCGGTATTGAAACATGATATGGCGGGAAAGAGACATGTATCACTGGCCGTAGCATTGCGGTATTGAAACATGATATGGCTGGAGGGAGACATGTATCACAGTCAGGATCATTGCGGTATTGAAAAAATATGGCAGGAGAGAGACATGTATCACAGTCAGGAGCATTGCGGTATTGAAACATGACATTGCAGGAGAGTGACGTGTATCATGGTCAGGCACATTGCGGTATTGAAACATGACATGACAGGAGAGTGACGTGTATTACAGTCAGTTGCATTGCGGTATTGAAACATGACACGGCAGGAGAGTGACGTGTATCACAGTCAGGCGCATTGCGGTATTGAAACATGACATGGGAGGAGAGTGACGTGTATCATAGTCAGACGCATTGCGGTATTGAACCATGACATGGCAGGAGAGCGACGTGTATCACAGTCAGGCGCATTGCGGTATTGAAACATGACATGGCAGGAGAGTGACGTGTATCGCAGTCAGGCGCATTGCGGTATTGAAACATGACATGGCAGGAGAGTGACGTGTATCACGGTCAGGCACATTGCGGTATTGAAACAGGACATGGCAGGAGAGTGACGTGTATCGCAGTCAGGCGCATTGCGGTATTGAAACATGACATGGCAGGAGAGTGACGTGTATTACAGTCAGTTGCATTGCGGTATTGAAACATGACACGGCAGTAGAGTGACGTGTATCACAATCAGGCGCATGGCGGTATTGAAACAGAACATGACAGGAGAATGACGTGTATTACAGTCAGTTGCATTGCGGGATTGAAACATGACATGGCAGGAGAGTGACGTGTATCACAGTCAGGTGCATTGCGGTAAACATGATATGGCAGGAAAGTGACGTGTATCGCAGTCAGGCGCATTGCGGTATTGAAACATGACATGGCAGGAGAGTGACGTGTATCACGGTCAGGCACATAGCGGTATTGAAACATGACATGGCGGGAGAGTGATGTGTATCATAGTCAGGCGCATTGCGGTATTGAAACATGACATGGCAGGAGAGTGACGTGTATCGCAGTCAGGCGCATTGCGGTATTGAAACATGACATGGCAGGAGAGTGACGTGTATCACGGTCATGTACATTACGGTAAACATGACATGGCAGGAGAGAGACTTGTATCACAGTCAGGCGCATTGCGGTATTGAAACATGACATGGCAGGAGAGTGACGTGTATCGCAGTCAGGCGCATTGCGGTATTGAAACATGACATGGCAGGAGAGTGACGTGTATCGCAGTCAGGCGCATTGCGGTATTGAAACATGACATGGCAGGAGAGTGACGTGTATCACAGTCAGGCGCATTGCGGTATTGAAACTTGACATCCCAGGAGAGTGACGTGTATCACAGTCAGGTGCATTGCGGTAAACATGACATGGCAGGAGAGAGACTTGTATCACAGTCAGGCGCATTGCGGTATTGAAACACCACATGGCAGGAGAGTGACGTGTATCGGAGTCAGGCGCATTGCGGTATTGAAACATGACATGGCAGGAGAGTGATGTGTATCACAATCAGGCGCATGGCGGTATTGAAACAGAACATGACAGGAGAATGACGTGTATTACAGTCAGTTGCATTGCGGTATTGAAACATGACATGGCATGAGAGTGACGTGTATCAGAGTCAGTGGCATTGCGGTAAACATGACATGGCAGGAGAGAGATTTGTATCACAGTCAGGCGCATTGCGGTATTGAAACATGACATGGCAGGAGAGTGACGTGTATTACAGTCAGGTGCATTGGGGTAAACATGACATGGCAGGAGAGAGACTTGTATCACAGTCAGGCGCATTGCGGTATTGAAACATGACATGACAGGAGAGTGACGTGTATTACAGTCAGTTGCATTGCGGTATTGAAACATGACACGGCAGTAGAGTGACGTGTATCACAATCAGGCGCATGGCGGTATTGAAACAGAACATGACAGGAGAATGACGTGTATTACAGTCAGTTGCATTGCGGGATTGAAACATGACATGGCAGGAGAGTGACGTGTATCACAGTCAGGTGCATTGCGGTAAACATGATATGGCAGGAAAGTGACGTGTATCGCAGTCAGGCGCATTGCGGTATTGAAACATGACATGGCAGGAGAGTGACGTGTATCACGGTCAGGCACATTGCGGTATTGAAACATGACATGGCAGGAGAGTGATGTGTATCACAGTCGGCCACATAGCGGTATTGAAACATGATATGGCGGGAGAGTGACGTGTATCATAGTCAGGCGCATTGCGGTATTGAAACATGACATGGCAGGAGAGTGACGTGTATCGCAGTCAGGCGCATTGCGGTATTGAAACATGACATCGCAGGAGAGTGACGTGTATCACAGTCAGGTGCATTGCGGTAAACATGACATGGCAGGAGAGAGACTTGTATCAAAGTCAAGCGCATTGCGGTATTGAAACATGACATGGCAGGAGAGTGACGTGTATCACAGTCAGGTGCATTGGGGTAAACATGACATGGCAGGAGAGAGACTTGTATCACAGTCAGGCGCATTGCGGTATTGAAACATGACATGGCAGGAGAGTGACGTGTATCACAGTCAGGCGCATTGCGGTATTGAAACATGACATGGCAGGAGAGTGACGTGTATCACGGTCAGGCACATTGCGGTATTGAAACTTGACATGGCAGGAGAGTGACGTGTATCACAGTCAGGTGCAATGCGGTATTGAAACATGACATGGCAGGAGAGTGACGTGTATCACAGTCGGCAACATAGCGGTATTGAAACATGATATGGCGGGAGAGAGACATGTATCACAGTCAGGAGCATTGCTGTATTGAAACATGACATTGCAGGAGAGTGACGTGTGTCATAGTCAGGCGCATTGCGGTATTGAAACATGACATGTCAGGAGAGTGACGTGTATCAGGGTCAGGCACATTACGGTATTGAAGCATGACATGACAGGAGAGTGACGTGTATTACAGTCAGTTGCATTGCGGTATTGAAACATGACACGGCAGGAGAGTGACCTGTATCACAGTCAGGCGCATTGCGGTATTGAAACATGACATGGGAGGAGAGTGACGTGTATCATAATCAGACACATTGCGGTATTGAACCATGACATGGCAGGAGAGTGACGTGTATCACAATCAGGCGCATGGCGGTATTGAAACAGAACATGACAGGAGAATGACATGTATTACAGTCAGTTGCATTGCGGTATTGAAACATGACATGGCAGGAGAGTGACGTGTATCAGAGTCAGTGGCATTGCGGTAAACATGACATGGCAGGAGAGAGATTTGTATCACAGTCAGGCGCATTGCGGTATTGAAACATGACATGGCAGGAGAGTGACGTGTATTACAGTCAGGTGCATTGGGGTAAACATGACATGGCAGGAGAGAGACTTGTATCACAGTCAGGCGCATTGCGGTATTGAAACATGACATGGCAGGAGAGTGACGTGTATCAAGTTTAGGTGCATTGCAGTAAACATGACATGGCAGGAGAGAGACGTGTATCACAATCAGGCGCATGGCGGTATTGAAACAGAACATGACAGGAGAATGACGTGTATTACAGTCAGTTGCATTGCGGGATTGAAACATGACATGGCAGGAGAGTGACGTGTATCACAGTCAGGTGCATTGTGGTAAACATGATATGGCAGGAAAGTGACGTGTATCGCAGTCAGGCGCATTGCGGTATTGAAACATGACATGGCAGGAGAGTGACGTTTATCGCAGTAAGGCGCATTGCGGTATTGAAACATGACATGGCAGGAGAGTGACGTGTATCACGGTCAGGCACATTACGGTATTGAAACATGACATGGCAGGAGAGTGACGTGTATCATAGTGGGCCACATAGCGGTATTGAAACATGATATGTCGGGAGAGTGAATTGTATCATAGTCAGGCACATTGCGGTATTCAAACATGACATGGCAGGAGAGCGACGTGTATCACAGTCAGGCGCATTACGGTATTGAAACATGACATCGCAGGAGAGTGACGTGTATCACACTCAGGTGCATTGCGGTAAACAGGTCATGGCAGGAGAGAGACTTGTATCACAGTCAGGCGCATTGCTTTATTGAAACATGACATGGCAGGAGAGTGACGTGTATCTCAGTCAGGGGCATTGCGGCATTGTAACATGACTTGGCAGGAGAGTGACGTGTATCACGGTCAGGCACATTGCGGTATTGAAACATGACATGGCAGGAGAGTGACGTGTATCACAGTCGGCAACATAGCGGTATTGAAACATGATATGGCGGGAGAGAGACATGTATCACAGGCAGGAGCATTGCTGTATTGAAACATGACATGACAGGAGAGTGACGTGTATTACAGTCAGTTGCATTGCGGTATTGAAACATGACACTGCAGGAGAGCGACGTGTATCACAGTCAGGCGCATTGCGGTATTGAAACATGACATGGCAGGAGAGAGACTTGTATCACAGTCAGGCGCATTGCTGTATTGAAACATGACATGGCAGGAGAGTGACGTGTATCGCAGTCAGGCGCATTGCGGTATTGAAATATGAGAGTGACGTGTATCACAGTCAGGCGCATGGCGGTATTGAAACAGAACATGACAGGAGAATGACGTGTATTACAGTCAGTTGCATTGCGGTATTGAAACATGACATGGCATGAGAGTGACGTGTATCACAGTCAGGTGCATTGCGGTAAACATGACATGGCAGGAGAGAGACTTGTATCACAGTCAGGCGCATTGCGGTATTGAAACCTGACATGGCAGGAGAGTGACGTGTATCGCAGTCAGGCGCATTGCGGTATTGAAACATGACATGGCAGGAGAGTGACGTGTATCACGGTCAGGCACATTGCGGTATTGAAACATGACATGGCAGGAGAGTGACGTGTATCAAGTTTAGGTGCATTGCAGTAAACATGACATGGCAGAAGAGAGACTTGTATCACAGTCAGGCGCATTGCGGTATTGAAACATGACATGACAGGAGAGTGACGTGTATTACAGTCAGTTGCATTGCGGTATTGAAACATGACACGGCAGTAGAGTGACGTGTATCACAATCAGGCGCATGGCGGTATTGAAACAGAACATGACAGGAGAATGACGTGTATTACAGTCAGTTGCATTGCGGGATTGAAACATGACATGGCAGGAGAGTGACGTGTATCACAGTCAGGTGCATTGCGGTAAACATGATATGGCAGGAAAGTGACGTGTATCGCAGTCAGGCGCATTGCGGTATTGAAACATGACATGGCAGGAGAGTGACGTTTATCGCAGTAAGGCGCATTGCGGTATTGAAACATGACATGGCAGGAGAGTGACGTGTATCACGGTCAGGCACATTGCGGTATTGAAACATGACATGGCAGGAGAGTGACGTGTATCATAGTGGGCCACATAGCGGTATTGAAACATGATATGTCGGGAGAGTGAATTGTATCATAGTCAGGCACATTGCGGTATTCAAACATGACATGGCAGGAGAGCGACGTGTATCACAGTCAGGCGCATTACGGTATTGAAACATGACATCGCAGGAAAGTGACGTGTATCACACTCAGGTGCATTGCGGTAAACAGGACATGGCAGGAGAGAGACTTGTATCACAGTCAGGCGCATTGCTGTATTGAAACATGACATGGCAGGAGAGTGACGTGTATCTCAGTCAGGGGCATTGCGGCATTGAAACATGACTTGGCAGGAGAGTGACGTGTATCACAGTCGGCAACATAGCGGTATTGAAACATGATATGGCGGGAGAGAGACATGTATCACAGGCAGGAGCATTGCTGTATTGAAACATGACATGACAGGAGAGTGACGTGTATTACAGTCAGTTGCATTGCGGTATTGAAACATGACACTGCAGGAGAGCGACGTGTATCACAGTCAGGCGCATTGCGGTATTGAAACATGACATGGCAGGAGAGATACTTGTATCACAGTCAGGCGCATTGCTGTATTGAAACATGACATGGCAGGAGAGTGACGTGTATCGCAGTCAGGCGCATTGCGGTATTGAAATATGAGAGTGACGTGTATCACAGTCAGGCGTATGGCGGTATTGAAACAGAACATGACAGGAGAATGACGTGTATTACAGTCAGTTGCATTGCGGTATTGAAACATGACATGGCAGGAGAGTGACGTGTATCACAGTCAGGTGCATTGCGGTAAACATGACATGGCAGGATAGAGATTTGTATCACAGTCAGGCGCATTGCGGTATTGAAACATGACATGGCATGAGAGTGACGTGTATCACAGTCAGGTGCATTGCGGTAAACATGACATGGCAGGAGAGAGACTTGTATCACAGTTAGGCGCATTGCGGTATTGAAACCTGACATGGCAGGAGAGTGACGTGTATCGCAGTCAGGCGCATTGCGGTATTGAAACATGACATGGCAGGAGAGTGACGTGTATTACGGTCAGGCACATTGCGGTATTGAAACATGACATGGCAGGAGAGTGACGTGTATCACAGTCGGCCACATAGCGGTATTGAAACATGATATGGCGGGAGAGTGACATGTATCATAGTCAGGCACATTGCGGTATTCAAACATGACATGGCAGGAGAGCGACGTGTATCACAGTCAGGCGCATTGCGGTAAACAGGACATGGCAGGAGAGAGACTTGTATCACAGTCAGGCGCATTGCGGTATTGAAACATGAAATGGCAGGAGAGTGACGTGCATCGCAGTCAGGCGCATTTCGGTATTGAAACATGACATGGCAGGAGAGTGACGTGTATCACGGTCAGGCACATTGCGGTATTGAAACATGACATGGCAGGAGAGTGACGTGTATCGCAGTCAGGCACATTGCGGTATTGAAACATGACATGGCAGGAGAGTGACGTGTATCACGGTCAGGCACATTGCGGTATTGAAACATGACATGGCAGGAGAGTGACGTGTATCACAGTCGGCAACATAGCGGTATTGAAACATGATATGGCGGGAGAGAGACATGTATCACAGGCAGGAGCATTGCGGTATTGAAACATGATATGGCGGGAGAGAGACATGTATCACAGTCAGGAGCATTGCTGTATTGAAACATGACATTGCAGGAGAGTGACGTGTATCATAGTCAGGCGCATTGCGGTATTGAAACATGACCTTTCAGAATAGTGACGTGTATCACGGTCAGGCACTTTGCGGTATTGAAACAGAACATGACAGGAGAATGACGTGTATTACAGTCAGTTGCATTGCGGTATTGAAACATGACATGGCAGGAGAGTGACGTGTATCACAGTCAGGTGCATTGCGGTAAACATGATATGGCAGAAGAGAGACTTGTATCACAGTCAGGCGCATTGCAGTATTGAAACATGACATGGCAGGAGAGTGACGTGTATCAAGGTCAGGTGCATTGCGGTAAACATGACATGGCAGGAGAGAGACTTGTATCACAGTCAGGCGCATTGCTGTATTGAACCATGACATGGCAGGAGAGTGACGTGTATAACAATCAGGCGCATGGCGGTATTGAAACAGAACATGGCAGGAGAGTGACGTATATTACGGTCAGGCACATAGCGGTATTGAAACATGACATGGCAGGAGAGTGACGTGTATCACAGTCGGCAACATAGCGGTATTGAAACATGATATGGCGGGAAAGAGACATGTATCACAGGCAGGAGCATTGCGGTATTGAAACATGATATGGCTGGAGAGTTACGTGTTTCACAGTCGGCAACATAGTGTTATTGAAACATGATATGGCGGGAGAGAGACATGTATCACAGGCAGGAGCATTGCGGTATTGAAACATGATATGGCGGGAGAGAGACATGTATCACAGTCAGGAGCATTGCGGTATTGAAACATGACATTGCAGGAGAGTGACGTGTATCATAGTCAGGCGCATTGCGGTATTGAAACATGACATGGGAGGAGAGTGACGTGTATCACAGTCAGGTGCATTGCGGTAAACATGACATGGCATGAGAGAGACTTGTATCACAGTAAGGCGCAATGCGGTATTGAAACATGACATGGCAGGAGAGTGACGTGTATCGCAGTCAGGTGCATTGCGGTATTGAAACATGACATGGCAGGAGAGTGACGTGTATCACGGTCAGGCACATTGCGGTATTGAAACATGACATGGCAGGAGAGTGACGTATATCACAGTCGGCCACATAGCGGTATTGAAACATGATATGGCGGGAGAGTGACGTGTATCATAGTCAGGTACATTGCGGTATTCAAACATGACATGGCAGGAGAGCGACGTGTATCACAGTCAGGCGCATTGCGGTATACATGACATGGCAGGAGAGAGACTTGTATCACAGTCAGGCGCATTGCGGTATTGAAACATGACATGGTAGGAGTGTGACGTGTATCGCAGTCAGGCGCATTGCGGTATTGAAACATGACATGGCAGGAGAGTGACGTGTATCACGGTCAGGCACATTGCGGTATTGAAACAGGACATGGCAGGAGAGTGACGTGTATCGCAGTCAGGCGCATTGCGGTATTGAAACATGACATGGCAGGAGAGTGACGTTTATCACAGTCGGCAACATAGCGGTATTGAAACATGATATGGCGGGAAAGAGACATGTATCACTGGCAGGAGCATTGCGGTATTGAAACATGATATGGCGGGAGAGAGACATGTATCACAGTCAGGAGCATTGCTGTATTGAAACATGACATTGCAGGAGAGTGACGTGTATCATAGTCAGGCGCATTGCGGTATTGAAACATGACATGGCAAGAGAGTGACGTGTATCACGGTCAGGCACATTGCGGTATTGAAACATGACATGACAGGAGAGTGACGTGTATTACAGTCAGTTGCATTGCGGTATTGAAACATGACACGGCAGGAGAGTGACGTGTATCACAGTCAGGCGCATTGCGGTATTGAAACATGACATGGCAGGAGAGTGACGTGTATCATAATCAGGCGCATGGCGGTATTGAAACAGAACATGACAGGAGAATGACGTGTATTACAGTCAGTTGCATTGCGGTATTGAAACATGACATGGCAGGAGAGTGACGTGTATCACAGTCAGGTGCATTGCGGTAAACATGATATGGCAGGAGAGAGACTTGTATCACAGTCAGGCGCATTGCGGTATTGAAACATGACATGGCAGGAGAGTGACGTGTATCAAGGTCAGGTGCATTGCGGTAAACATGACATGGCAGGAGAGAGACTTGTATCACAGTCAGGCGCATTGCGGTATTGAAACATGACATGGCAGGAGAGTGACGTGTATCACAGTCAGGCGCATTGCGGTATTGAAACATGACATGGGAGGAGAGTGACGTGTATCATAGTCAGACGCATTGCGGTATTGAACCATGACATGGCAGGAGAGCGACGTGTATCACAGTCAGGCGCATTGCGGTATTGAAACATGACATGGCAGGAGAGTGACGTGTATCGCAGTCAGGCGCATTGCGGTATTGAAACATGACATGGCAGGAGAGTGACGTGTATCACGGTCAGGCACATTGCGGTATTGAAACAGGACATGGCAGGAGAGTGACGTGTATCGCAGTCAGGCGCATTGCGGTATTGAAACATGACATGGCAGGAGAGTGACGTGTATTACAGTCAGTTGCATTGCGGTATTGAAACATGACACGGCAGTAGAGTGACGTGTATCACAATCAGGCGCATGGCGGTATTGAAACAGAACATGACAGGAGAATGACGTGTATTACAGTCAGTTGCATTGCGGGATTGAAACATGACATGGCAGGAGAGTGACGTGTATCACAGTCAGGTGCATTGCGGTAAACATGATATGGCAGGAAAGTGACGTGTATCGCAGTCAGGCGCATTGCGGTATTGAAACATGACATGGCAGGAGAGTGACGTGTATCACGGTCAGGCACATAGCGGTATTGAAACATGACATGGCGGGAGAGTGATGTGTATCATAGTCAGGCGCATTGCGGTATTGAAACATGACATGGCAGGAGAGTGACGTGTATCGCAGTCAGGCGCATTGCGGTATTGAAACATGACATGGCAGGAGAGTGACGTGTATCACGGTCATGTACATTACGGTAAACATGACATGGCAGGAGAGAGACTTGTATCACAGTCAGGCGCATTGCGGTATTGAAACATGACATGGCAGGAGAGTGACGTGTATCGCAGTCAGGCGCATTGCGGTATTGAAACATGACATGGCAGGAGAGTGACGTGTATCGCAGTCAGGCGCATTGCGGTATTGAAACATGACATGGCAGGAGAGTGACGTGTATCACAGTCAGGCGCATTGCGGTATTGAAACTTGACATCCCAGGAGAGTGACGTGTATCACAGTCAGGTGCATTGCGGTAAACATGACATGGCAGGAGAGAGACTTGTATCACAGTCAGGCGCATTGCGGTATTGAAACACCACATGGCAGGAGAGTGACGTGTATCGCAGTCAGGCGCATTGCGGTATTGAAACATGACATGGCAGGAGAGTGATGTGTATCACAATCAGGCGCATGGCGGTATTGAAACAGAACATGACAGGAGAATGACGTGTATTACAGTCAGTTGCATTGCGGTATTGAAACATGACATGGCATGAGAGTGACGTGTATCAGAGTCAGTGGCATTGCGGTAAACATGACATGGCAGGAGAGAGATTTGTATCACAGTCAGGCGCATTGCGGTATTGAAACATGACATGGCAGGAGAGTGACGTGTATTACAGTCAGGTGCATTGGGGTAAACATGACATGGCAGGAGAGAGACTTGTATCACAGTCAGGCGCATTGCGGTATTGAAACATGACATGACAGGAGAGTGACGTGTATTACAGTCAGTTGCATTGCGGTATTGAAACATGACACGGCAGTAGAGTGACGTGTATCACAATCAGGCGCATGGCGGTATTGAAACAGAACATGACAGGAGAATGACGTGTATTACAGTCAGTTGCATTGCGGGATTGAAACATGACATGGCAGGAGAGTGACGTGTATCACAGTCAGGTGCATTGCGGTAAACATGATATGGCAGGAAAGTGACGTGTATCGCAGTCAGGCGCATTGCGGTATTGAAACATGACATGGCAGGAGAGTGACGTGTATCACGGTCAGGCACATTGCGGTATTGAAACATGACATGGCAGGAGAGTGATGTGTATCACAGTCGGCCACATAGCGGTATTGAAACATGATATGGCGGGAGAGTGACGTGTATCATAGTCAGGCGCATTGCGGTATTGAAACATGACATGGCAGGAGAGTGACGTGTATCGCAGTCAGGCGCATTGCGGTATTGAAACATGACATCGCAGGAGAGTGACGTGTATCACAGTCAGGTGCATTGCGGTAAACATGACATGGCAGGAGAGAGACTTGTATCAAAGTCAAGCGCATTGCGGTATTGAAACATGACATGGCAGGAGAGTGACGTGTATCACAGTCAGGTGCATTGGGGTAAACATGACATGGCAGGAGAGAGACTTGTATCACAGTCAGGCGCATTGCGGTATTGAAACATGACATGGCAGGAGAGTGACGTGTATCACAGTCAGGCGCATTGCGGTATTGAAACATGACATGGCAGGAGAGTGACGTGTATCACGGTCAGGCACATTGCGGTATTGAAACTTGACATGGCAGGAGAGTGACGTGTATCACAGTCAGGTGCAATGCGGTATTGAAACATGACATGGCAGGAGAGTGACGTGTATCACAGTCGGCAACATAGCGGTATTGAAACATGATATGGCGGGAGAGAGACATGTATCACAGTCAGGAGCATTGCTGTATTGAAACATGACATTGCAGGAGAGTGACGTGTGTCATAGTCAGGCGCATTGCGGTATTGAAACATGACATGTCAGGAGAGTGACGTGTATCAGGGTCAGGCACATTACGGTATTGAAGCATGACATGACAGGAGAGTGACGTGTATTACAGTCAGTTGCATTGCGGTATTGAAACATGACACGGCAGGAGAGTGACCTGTATCACAGTCAGGCGCATTGCGGTATTGAAACATGACATGGGAGGAGAGTGACGTGTATCATAATCAGACACATTGCGGTATTGAACCATGACATGGCAGGAGAGTGACGTGTATCACAATCAGGCGCATGGCGGTATTGAAACAGAACATGACAGGAGAATGACATGTATTACAGTCAGTTGCATTGCGGTATTGAAACATGACATGGCAGGAGAGTGACGTGTATCAGAGTCAGTGGCATTGCGGTAAACATGACATGGCAGGAGAGAGATTTGTATCACAGTCAGGCGCATTGCGGTATTGAAACATGACATGGCAGGAGAGTGACGTGTATTACAGTCAGGTGCATTGGGGTAAACATGACATGGCAGGAGAGAGACTTGTATCACAGTCAGGCGCATTGCGGTATTGAAACATGACATGGCAGGAGAGTGACGTGTATCAAGTTTAGGTGCATTGCAGTAAACATGACATGGCAGGAGAGAGACGTGTATCACAATCAGGCGCATGGCGGTATTGAAACAGAACATGACAGGAGAATGACGTGTATTACAGTCAGTTGCATTGCGGGATTGAAACATGACATGGCAGGAGAGTGACGTGTATCACAGTCAGGTGCATTGTGGTAAACATGATATGGCAGGAAAGTGACGTGTATCGCAGTCAGGCGCATTGCGGTATTGAAACATGACATGGCAGGAGAGTGACGTTTATCGCAGTAAGGCGCATTGCGGTATTGAAACATGACATGGCAGGAGAGTGACGTGTATCACGGTCAGGCACATTGCGGTATTGAAACATGACATGGCAGGAGAGTGACGTGTATCATAGTGGGCCACATAGCGGTATTGAAACATGATATGTCGGGAGAGTGAATTGTATCATAGTCAGGCACATTGCGGTATTCAAACATGACATGGCAGGAGAGCGACGTGTATCACAGTCAGGCGCATTACGGTATTGAAACATGACATCGCAGGAGAGTGACGTGTATCACACTCAGGTGCATTGCGGTAAACAGGTCATGGCAGGAGAGAGACTTGTATCACAGTCAGGCGCATTGCTTTATTGAAACATGACATGGCAGGAGAGTGACGTGTATCTCAGTCAGGGGCATTGCGGCATTGTAACATGACTTAGCAGGAGAGTGACGTGTATCACGGTCAGGCACATTGCGGTATTGAAACATGACATGGCAGGAGAGTGACGTGTATCACAGTCGGCAACATAGCGGTATTGAAACATGATATGGCGGGAGAGAGACATGTATCACAGGCAGGAGCATTGCTGTATTGAAACATGACATGACAGGAGAGTGACGTGTATTACAGTCAGTTGCATTGCGGTATTGAAACATGACACTGCAGGAGAGCGACGTGTATCACAGTCAGGCGCATTGCGGTATTGAAACATGACATGGCAGGAGAGAGACTTGTATCACAGTCAGGCGCATTGCTGTATTGAAACATGACATGGCAGGAGAGTGACGTGTATCGCAGTCAGGCGCATTGCGGTATTGAAATATGAGAGTGACGTGTATCACAGTCAGGCGCATGGCGGTATTGAAACAGAACATGACAGGAGAATGACGTGTATTACAGTCAGTTGCATTGCGGTATTGAAACATGACATGGCATGAGAGTGACGTGTATCACAGTCAGGTGCATTGCGGTAAACATGACATGGCAGGAGAGAGACTTGTATCACAGTCAGGCGCATTGCGGTATTGAAACCTGACATGGCAGGAGAGTGACGTGTATCGCAGTCAGGCGCATTGCGGTATTGAAACATGACATGGCAGGAGAGTGACGTGTATCACGGTCAGGCACATTGCGGTATTGAAACATGACATGGCAGGAGAGTGACGTGTATCAAGTTTAGGTGCATTGCAGTAAACATGACATGGCAGAAGAGAGACTTGTATCACAGTCAGGCGCATTGCGGTATTGAAACATGACATGACAGGAGAGTGACGTGTATTACAGTCAGTTGCATTGCGGTATTGAAACATGACACGGCAGTAGAGTGACGTGTATCACAATCAGGCGCATGGCGGTATTGAAACAGAACATGACAGGAGAATGACGTGTATTACAGTCAGTTGCATTGCGGGATTGAAACATGACATGGCAGGAGAGTGACGTGTATCACAGTCAGGTGCATTGCGGTAAACATGATATGGCAGGAAAGTGACGTGTATCGCAGTCAGGCGCATTGCGGTATTGAAACATGACATGGCAGGAGAGTGACGTTTATCGCAGTAAGGCGCATTGCGGTATTGAAACATGACATGGCAGGAGAGTGACGTGTATCACGGTCAGGCACATTGCGGTATTGAAACATGACATGGCAGGAGAGTGACGTGTATCATAGTGGGCCACATAGCGGTATTGAAACATGATATGTCGGGAGAGTGAATTGTATCATAGTCAGGCACATTGCGGTATTCAAACATGACATGGCAGGAGAGCGACGTGTATCACAGTCAGGCGCATTACGGTATTGAAACATGACATCGCAGGAAAGTGACGTGTATCACACTCAGGTGCATTGCGGTAAACAGGACATGGCAGGAGAGAGACTTGTATCACAGTCAGGCGCATTGCTGTATTGAAACATGACATGGCAGGAGAGTGACGTGTATCTCAGTCAGGGGCATTGCGGCATTGAAACATGACTTGGCAGGAGAGTGACGTGTATCACAGTCGGCAACATAGCGGTATTGAAACATGATATGGCGGGAGAGAGACATGTATCACAGGCAGGAGCATTGCTGTATTGAAACATGACATGACAGGAGAGTGACGTGTATTACAGTCAGTTGCATTGCGGTATTGAAACATGACA
The DNA here is from genome assembly GCA_949987565.1 of Luidia sarsii. Classification (NCBI taxonomy): domain Eukaryota; kingdom Metazoa; phylum Echinodermata; class Asteroidea; order Paxillosida; family Luidiidae; genus Luidia; species Luidia sarsii. Next base: position 24,187,445 of record OX465104.1, on the reverse strand, counting down.
CTGCAGGAGAGCGACGTGTATCACAGTCAGGCGCATTGCGGTATTGAAACATGACATGGCAGGAGAGATACTTGTATCACAGTCAGGCGCATTGCTGTATTGAAACATGACATGGCAGGAGAGTGACGTGTATCGCAGTCAGGCGCATTGCGGTATTGAAATATGAGAGTGACGTGTATCACAGTCAGGCGTATGGCGGTATTGAAACAGAACATGACAGGAGAATGACGTGTATTACAGTCAGTTGCATTGCGGTATTGAAACATGACATGGCAGGAGAGTGACGTGTATCACAGTCAGGTGCATTGCGGTAAACATGACATGGCAGGATAGAGATTTGTATCACAGTCAGGCGCATTGCGGTATTGAAACATGACATGGCATGAGAGTGACGTGTATCACAGTCAGGTGCATTGCGGTAAACATGACATGGCAGGAGAGAGACTTGTATCACAGTTAGGCGCATTGCGGTATTGAAACCTGACATGGCAGGAGAGTGACGTGTATCGCAGTCAGGCGCATTGCGGTATTGAAACATGACATGGCAGGAGAGTGACGTGTATTACGGTCAGGCACATTGCGGTATTGAAACATGACATGGCAGGAGAGTGACGTGTATCACAGTCGGCCACATAGCGGTATTGAAACATGATATGGCGGGAGAGTGACATGTATCATAGTCAGGCACATTGCGGTATTCAAACATGACATGGCAGGAGAGCGACGTGTATCACAGTCAGGCGCATTGCGGTAAACAGGACATGGCAGGAGAGAGACTTGTATCACAGTCAGGCGCATTGCGGTATTGAAACATGAAATGGCAGGAGAGTGACGTGCATCGCAGTCAGGCGCATTTCGGTATTGAAACATGACATGGCAGGAGAGTGACGTGTATCACGGTCAGGCACATTGCGGTATTGAAACATGACATGGCAGGAGAGTGACGTGTATCGCAGTCAGGCACATTGCGGTATTGAAACATGACATGGCAGGAGAGTGACGTGTATCACGGTCAGGCACATTGCGGTATTGAAACATGACATGGCAGGAGAGTGACGTGTATCACAGTCGGCAACATAGCGGTATTGAAACATGATATGGCGGGAGAGAGACATGTATCACAGGCAGGAGCATTGCGGTATTGAAACATGATATGGCGGGAGAGAGACATGTATCACAGTCAGGAGCATTGCTGTATTGAAACATGACATTGCAGGAGAGTGACGTGTATCATAGTCAGGCGCATTGCGGTATTGAAACATGACCTTTCAGAATAGTGACGTGTATCACGGTCAGGCACTTTGCGGTATTGAAACAGAACATGACAGGAGAATGACGTGTATTACAGTCAGTTGCATTGCGGTATTGAAACATGACATGGCAGGAGAGTGACGTGTATCACAGTCAGGTGCATTGCGGTAAACATGATATGGCAGAAGAGAGACTTGTATCACAGTCAGGCGCATTGCAGTATTGAAACATGACATGGCAGGAGAGTGACGTGTATCAAGGTCAGGTGCATTGCGGTAAACATGACATGGCAGGAGAGAGACTTGTATCACAGTCAGGCGCATTGCTGTATTGAACCATGACATGGCAGGAGAGTGACGTGTATAACAATCAGGCGCATGGCGGTATTGAAACAGAACATGGCAGGAGAGTGACGTATATTACGGTCAGGCACATAGCGGTATTGAAACATGACATGGCAGGAGAGTGACGTGTATCACAGTCGGCAACATAGCGGTATTGAAACATGATATGGCGGGAAAGAGACATGTATCACAGGCAGGAGCATTGCGGTATTGAAACATGATATGGCTGGAGAGTTACGTGTTTCACAGTCGGCAACATAGTGTTATTGAAACATGATATGGCGGGAGAGAGACATGTATCACAGGCAGGAGCATTGCGGTATTGAAACATGATATGGCGGGAGAGAGACATGTATCACAGTCAGGAGCATTGCGGTATTGAAACATGACATTGCAGGAGAGTGACGTGTATCATAGTCAGGCGCATTGCGGTATTGAAACATGACATGGGAGGAGAGTGACGTGTATCACGGTCAGGCACATTGCGGTATTGAAACATGACATGGGAGGAGAGTGACGTGTATCCTAGTCAGACACATTGCGGTATTGAACCATGACATGGCAGCAGAGTGACGTGTATCACAATCAGGCGCATGGCGGTATTGAAACAGAACATGACAGGAGAATGACGTGTATTACAGTCAGTTGCATTGCGGTATTAAAACATGACATGGCAGGAGAGTGACGTGTATCACAGTCAGGTGCATTGCGGTAAACATGACATGGCAGGAGAGAGATTTGTATCACAGTCAGGCGCATTGCGGTATTGAAACATGACATGGCAGGAGAGTGACGTGTATCACAGTCAGGTGCATTGCGGTAAACATGACATGGCATGAGAGAGACTTGTATCACAGTAAGGCGCAATGCGGTATTGAAACATGACATGGCAGGAGAGTGACGTGTATCGCAGTCAGGTGCATTGCGGTATTGAAACATGACATGGCAGGAGAGTGACGTGTATCACGGTCAGGCACATTGCGGTATTGAAACATGACATGGCAGGAGAGTGACGTATATCACAGTCGGCCACATAGCGGTATTGAAACATGATATGGCGGGAGAGTGACGTGTATCATAGTCAGGTACATTGCGGTATTCAAACATGACATGGCAGGAGAGCGACGTGTATCACAGTCAGGCGCATTGCGGTATACATGACATGGCAGGAGAGAGACTTGTATCACAGTCAGGCGCATTGCGGTATTGAAACATGACATGGTAGGAGTGTGACGTGTATCGCAGTCAGGCGCATTGCGGTATTGAAACATGACATGGCAGGAGAGTGACGTGTATCACGGTCAGGCACATTGCGGTATTGAAACAGGACATGGCAGGAGAGTGACGTGTATCGCAGTCAGGCGCATTGCGGTATTGAAACATGACATGGCAGGAGAGTGACGTGTATCAGGGTCAGGCACATTGCGGTATTGAAACATGACATGGCAGGAGAGTGACGTTTATCACAGTCGGCAACATAGCGGTATTGAAACATGATATGGCGGGAAAGAGACATGTATCACTGGCAGGAGCATTGCGGTATTGAAACATGATATGGCGGGAGAGAGACATGTATCACAGTCAGGAGCATTGCTGTATTGAAACATGACATTGCAGGAGAGTGACGTGTATCATAGTCAGGCGCATTGCGGTATTGAAACATGACATGGCAAGAGAGTGACGTGTATCACGGTCAGGCACATTGCGGTATTGAAACATGACATGACAGGAGAGTGACGTGTATTACAGTCAGTTGCATTGCGGTATTGAAACATGACACGGCAGGAGAGTGACGTGTATCACAGTCAGGCGCATTGCGGTATTGAAACATGACATGGCAGGAGAGTGACGTGTATCATAATCAGGCGCATGGCGGTATTGAAACAGAACATGACAGGAGAATGACGTGTATTACAGTCAGTTGCATTGCGGTATTGAAACATGACATGGCAGGAGAGTGACGTGTATCACAGTCAGGTGCATTGCGGTAAACATGATATGGCAGGAGAGAGACTTGTATCACAGTCAGGCGCATTGCGGTATTGAAACATGACATGGCAGGAGAGTGACGTGTATCAAGGTCAGGTGCATTGCGGTAAACATGACATGGCAGGAGAGAGACTTGTATCACAGTCAGGCGCATTGCGGTATTGAAACATGACATGGCAGGAGAGTGACGTGTATCGCAGTCAGGCGCATTGCGGTATTGAAACATGACATGGCAGGAGAGTGACGTGTATCACGGTCAGGCACATTGCGGTATTGAAACATGACATGGCAGGAGAGTGACGTGTATCACAGTCGGCAACATAGCGGTATTGAAACATGATATGGCGGGAAAGAGACATGTATCACAGGCAGGAGCATTGCGGTATTGAAACATGATATGGCTGGAGAGAGACATGTATCACAGTCAGGATCATTGCGGTATTGAAAAAATATGGCAGGAGAGAGACATGTATCACAGTCAGGAGCATTGCCCTATTGAAACATGACATTGCAGGAGAGTGACGTGTATCATAGTCAGGCGCATTGCAGTATTGAAACATGACATGGCAGGAGAGTGACGTGTATCACAGTCGGCCACATAGCGGTATTGAAACATGATATGGCGGGAAAGAGACATGTATCACAGGCAGGAGCATTGCGGTATTGAAACATGATATGGCTGGAGAGAGACATGTATCACAGTCAGGATCATTGCAGTATTGAAAAAATATGGCAGGAGAGAGACATGTATCACAGTCAGGAGCATTGCCCTATTGAAACATGACATTGCAGGAGAGTGACGTGTATCATAGTCAGGCACATTGCGGTATTCAAACATGACATGGCAGGAGAGCGACGTGTATCATAGTCAGGCGCATTGCAGTATTGAAACATGTCATGGCAGGAGAGTGACATGTATCACGGTCAGGCACATTGCGGTATCGCAATATGATATGGCAGGAGAGATACATGTATCACAGTCAGGAGCGTTGCGGTATTGAAACATGACATGGCAGGAGAGTGACGTGTATCACAGTCGGCAACATAGCGTTATTGAAACATGATATGGCGGGAGAGAGACATGTATCACAGGCAGGAGCATTGCGGTATTGAAACATGATATGGCGGGAGAGTGACGTGTATCATAGTCAGGCGCATTGCGGTATTGAAACATGACATTGGAGGAGAGTGACGTGTATCACGGTCAGGCACATTGCGGTACTGAAACATGACATGGGAGGAGAGTGACGTGTATCCTAGTCAGACACATTGCGGTATTGAACCATGACATGGCAGCAGAGTGACGTGTATCACAATCAGGCGCATGGCGGTATTGAAACAGAACATGACAGGAGAATGACGTGTATTACAGTCAGTTGCATTGCGGTATTGAAACATGACATGGCAGGAGAGTGATGTGTATCACAGTCAGGTGCATTGCGGTAAACATGATATGGCGGGAAAGAGATATGTATCACAGGCAGGAGCATTGCGGTATTGAAACATGATATGGCGGGAGAGTGACGTGTATCACAGTCAGGCGCATTGCGGTATTGAAACATGACATGGCAGGAGAGTGACGTGTATCACAGTCAGTTGCATTGCGGTATTGAAACATGACATGGCAGGAGAGCGACGTGTATCATAGTCAGGCGCATTGCAGTATTGAAACATGTCATGGCAGGAGAGTGACATGTATCACGGTCAGGCACATTGCGGTATCGAAATATGATATGGCAGGAGAGATACATGTATCACAGTCAGGAGCATTGCGGTATTGAAACATGACATCGCAGGAGAGTGACGTGTATCAAGTCAGGTGCATTGCGGTTAACATGACATGGCAGGAGAGAGACTTGTATCACAGTCAGGCGCATTGCGGTATTGAAACATGACATGGCAGGAGAGTGACGTGTATCCCAGTCAGTCGCATTGCTAAATTGAAACATGATATGGTAGGAGAGTGACGTGTATCACGGTCATGCACATTGCGGTATTGAAACATGACATGGCAGGAGAGTGACGTGTATCACAGTCAGTTGCATTGCGGTATTGAAACATGACATGGCAGGAGAGCGACGTGTATCATAGTCAGGCGCATTGCAGTATTGAAACATGTCATGGCAGGAGAGTGACATGTATCACGGTCAAGCACATTGCGGTATCGAAATATGATATGGCAAGAGAGTGACGTGTATCACAGTCAGGCGCATTGCGGTATTGAAACATGACATGGCAGGAGAGTGACGTGTATCACAGTCAGGCGCATTGCGGTATTGAAACATGACATGGCAGGTGAGTGACGTGTATCAAGGTCAGGTGCATTGCGGTAAACATGACATGGCAGGAGAGAGACTTGTATCACAGTCAGGCGCATTGCGGTATTGAAACATGACATGGCAGGAGAGTGACGTGTATACTGTATCGCAGTCAGGCGCATTGCGGTATTGAAACATGACATGGCAGGAGAGTGATGTGTATCACAGTCGGCAACATAGCGGTATTGAAACATGATATGGCGGGAGAGAGACATGTATCACAGTCAGGAGCATTGCGGTATTCAAACATGACATGGCAGGAGAGCGACGTGTATCACAGTCAGGTGCATCGCGGTATTGAAACATGACATGGCAGGAGAGTGACATGTATCACAGTCAGTTGCATTGCTGAATTGAAACATGATATGGTAGGAGAGTGACATGTATCACAGTCAGACGCATTGCGGTATTGAACCATGACATGGCAGGAGAGTGACGTGTATCACGATCAGGCACATTGCAGGATTGAAACATGACATGGCAGGAGAGTGACGTGTATCACAGTCAGGCACATTGCGGTATTGAAACATGACATGGCAGGAGAGTGACGTGTATCATAGTCAGACGCATTGCGGTATTGAACCATGACATGGCAGGAGAGTGACGTGTATCACAATCAGGCGCATGGCGGTATTGAAACAGAACATGACAGGAGAATGACGTGTATTACAGTCAGTTGCATTGCGGTATTGAAACTTGACATGGCAGGAGAGTGACGTGTATCACAGTCAGGCACATTGCGGTATTGAAACATCACATGGCAGGAGAGTGACGTGTATCACAGTCGGCAACATAGCGTTATTGAAACATGATATGGCGGGAGAGAGACATGTATCACAGGCAGGAGCATTGCGGTATTGAAACATGACATGGCGGGAGAGAGACATGTATCACAGTCAGGAGCATTGCGGTATTGAAACATGACATTGCAGGAGAGTGACATGTATCATAGTCAGGCGCATTGCGGTATTGAAACATGACATGGCAGGAGAGTGACGTGTTTCTCGGTCAGGCACATTGTGGTATTGAAACATGACAAGACAGGAGAGTGACGTTTATTACAGTCAGTTGCATTGCGGTATTGAAACATGACACGGCAGGAGAGTGACGTGTATCACAGTCAGGCGCATTGCGGTATTGAAACATGACATGGGAGGAGAGTGACGTGTATCACAGTCAGTTGCATTGCGGTATTGAAACATGTCACGGCAGGAGAGTGACGTGTATCACAGTCAGGCGCATTGCGGTATTGAAACATGACATGGCAGGAGAGTGACGTGTATCACAGTCAGGTGCATTGCGGTAAACATGACATGGCAGGATAGAGATTTGTATCAAAGTCAGGCGCATTGCGGTATTGAAACATGACATGGTAGGAGTGTGACGTGTATCGCAGTCAGGCGCATTGCGGTATTGAAACATGACATGGCAGGAGAAAGACATGTATCACGGTCAGGCACATTGCGGTATTGAAACATGACATGGCAAGAGAGTGACGTGTATCACGGTCAGGCACATTGCGGTATTGAAACATGATATGGCGGGAGAGTGACGTGTATCATAGTCAGGCACATTGCGATATTCAAACATGACATGACAGGAGAGCGACTTGTATCACAGTCAGGCGCATTGCGGTATTGAAACATGACATGGCAGGAGTGTGACGTGTATCGCAGTCAGGCGCATTGCGGTATTGAAACATGACATGGCAGGAGAGTGACATGTATCACGGTCAGGCACATTGCGGTATTGAAACAGGACATGGCAGGAGAGTGACGTGTATCGCAGTCAGGCGCATTGCGGTATTGAAACATGACATGGCAGGAGAGTGACGTGTATCACGGTCAGGCACATTGCGGTATTGAAACATGACATGGCAGGAGAGTGACGTGTATCACAGTCGGCAACATAGCGGTATTAAAACATGATATGGCGGGAGAGAGACATGTATCACATGCAGGAGCATTGCGGTATTGAAACATGATATGGCGGGAGAGAGACATGTATCACAGTCAGGATCATTGCTGTATTGAAACATGACATTGCAGGAGAGTGAAGTGTATCATAGTCTGGCGCATTGCGGTATTGAAACATGACATGGCAAGAGAGTGACATGTATCACGGTCATGCACATTGCGGTATTGAAACATGACATGGCAAGAGAGTGACGTGTATCACGGTCAGGCACATTGCGGTATTGAAACATGATATGGCGGGAGAGTGACGTGTATCACGGTCAGGCACATTGCGGTATTGAAACATGATATGGCGGGAGAGTGACGTGTATCATAGTCAGGCACATTGCGATATTCAAACATGACATGACAGGAGAGCGACTTGTATCACAGTCAGGCGCATTGCGGTATTGAAACATAACATGGCAGGAGAGTGACATGTATCACGGTCAGGCACATTGCGGTATTGAAACAGGACATGGCAGGAGAGTGACGTGTATCGCAGTCAGGCGCATTGCGGTATTGAAACATGACATGGTAGGAGTGTGACGTGTATCGCAGTCAGGCGCATTGCGGTATTGAAACATGACATGGCAGGAGAGTGACATGTATCACGGTCATGCACATTGCGGTATTGAAACATGACATGGCAAGAGAGTGACGTGTATCACGGTCAGGCACATTGCGGTATTGAAACATGATATGGCGGGAGAGTGACGTGTATCATAGTCAGGCACATTGCGATATTCAAACATGACATGACAGGAGAGCGACTTGTATCACAGTCAGGCGCATTGCGGTATTGAAACATGACATGGCAGGAGTGTGACGTGTATCGCAGTCAGGCGCATTGCGGTATTGAAACATAACATGGCAGGAGAGTGACATGTATCACGGTCAGGCACATTGCGGTATTGAAACAGGACATGGCAGGAGAGTGACGTGTATCGCAGTCAGGCGCATTGCGGTATTGAAACATGACATGGCAGGAGAGTGACGTGTATCACGGTCAGGCACATTGCGGTATTGAAACATGACATGGCAGGAGAGTGACGTGTATCACAGTCGGCAACATAGCGGTATTGAAACATGATATGGCGGGAGAGAGACATGTATCACAGTCAGGATCATTGCTGTATTGAAACATGACATTGCAGGAGAGTGAAGTGTATCATAGTCTGGCGCATTGCGGTATTGAAACATGACATGGCAAGAGAGTGACGTGTATCACGGCCAGGCACATTGCGGTATTGAAACATGACATGGCAGGAGAGTGACATGTATCACGGTCAGGCACATAGCGGTATTGAAACATCACATGGCAGGAGAGTGACGTGTATCGCAGTCAGGCGCATTGCGGTATTGAAACATGACATTGCAGGAGAGTGACGTGTATCACGGCCAGGCGCATTGCGGTATTGAAACATGACATGACAGGAGAGTGACGTGTATTACAGTCAGTTGCTTTGCGGTATTGAAACATGACACGGCAGGAGAGTGACGTGTATCACAGTCAGGCGCATTGCGGTATTGAACCATGACATGGCAGGAGAGTGACGTGTATCACAATCAGGCGCATGGCGGTATTGAAACAGAACATGACAGGAGAATGAAGTGTATTACAGTCAGTTGCATTGCGGTATTGAAACTTGACATGGCAGGAGAGTGACGTGTATCACAGTCAGGCACAATGCGGTATTGAAACATCACATGGTAGGAGAGTGACGTGTATCGCAGTCAGGCGCATTGCGGTATTGAAACATGACATTGCAGGAGAGTGACGTGTATCACGGCCAGGCACATTGCGGTATTGAAACATGACATGGCAGGAGAGTGACGTGTATCACGGTCAGGCACATAGCGGTATTGAAACATGACATGGCAGGAGAGTGACGTGTATTACAGTCGGCCACATAGTGGTATTGAAACATGATATGGCGGGAGAGAGACATGTATCACAGTCAGGAGCATTGCGGTATTGAAACATGACATGGCAGGACAGCGACGTGTATCACAGTCAGGTGCATCGCGGTATTGAAACATGACATGGCAGGAGAGTGACATGTAACACAGTCAGTCGCATTGCTAAATTGAAACATGATATGGTAGGAGAGTGACGTGTATCACAGTCAGGCGCATTGCGGTATTGAAACATGATATGGTAGGAGAGTGACATGTATCACAGTCAGTTGCATTGCGGTATTGAAACATGACATGGGAGGAGAGTGACATGTATCACGGTCAAGCACATTGCGGTATCGAAATATGATATGGCAAGAGAGTGACGTGTATCACAGTCAGGCGCATTGCGGTAAACATGACATCGCAGGAGAGTGACGTGTATCACAGTCAGGCGCATTGCGGTATTGAAACATGACATGGCAGGTGAGTGACGTGTATCAAGGTCAGGTGCAATGCGGTAAACATGACATGGCAGGAGAGAGACTTGTATCACAGTCAGGCGCATTGCGGTATTGAAACATGACATGGCAGGAGAGTGACGTGTATACTGTATCGCAGTCAGGCGCATTGCGGTATTGAAACATGACATGGCAGGAGAGTGACGTGTATCACAGTCGGCAACACAGCGGTATTGAAACATGATATGGCGGGAGAGAGACATGTATCACAGTCAGGAGCATTGCGGTATTCAAACATGACATGGTAGGAGTGTGACGTGTATCACAGTCAGACGCATTGCGGTATTGAAACATGACATGGCAGGAGAGTGACATGTATCACGGTCAGGCACATTGCGGTATTGAAACAGGACATGGCAGGAGAGTGACGTGTATCGCAGTCAGGCGCATTGCGGTATTGAAACATGACATGGCAGGAGAGTGACGTGTATCACGGTCAGGCACATTGCGGTATTGAAACATGACATGGCAGGAGAGTGACGTGTATCACAGTCGGCAACATAGCGGTATTGAAACATGATATGGCGGGAGAGAGACATGTATCACATGCAGGAGCATTGCGGTATTGAAACATGATATGGCGGGAGAGAGACATGTATCACAGTCAGGATCATTGCTGTATTGAAACATGACATTGCAGGAGAGTGAAGTGTATCATAGTCTGGCGCATTGCGGTATTGAAACATGACATGGCAAGAGAGTGACGTGTATCACGGTCAGGCACATTGCGGTATTGAAACATGACATGACAGGAGAGTGACGTGTATCACGGTCAGGCACATTGCGGTATTGAAACATGACATGGCAGGAGAGTGACGTGTATCACAGTCAGGTGCATTGCGGTAAACATGACATGGCAGGATAGAGATTTGTATCAAAGTCAGGCGCATTGCGGTATTGAAACATGACATGGTAGGAGAGTGACGTGTATCGCAGTCAGGCGCATTGCGGTATTGAAACATGACATGGCAGGAGAGTGACATGTATCACGGTCATGCACATTGCGGTATTGAAACATGACATGGCAAGAGAGTGACGTGTATCACGGTCAGGCATATTGCGGTATTGAAACATGATATGGCGGGAGAGTGACGTGTATCATAGTCAGGCACATTGCGATATTCAAACATGACATGACAGGAGAGCGACTTGTATCACAGTCAGGCGCATTGCGGTATTGAAACATGACATGGCAGGAGTGTGACGTGTATCGCAGTCAGGCGCATTGCGGTATTGAAACATAACATGGCAGGAGAGTGACATGTATCACGGTCAGGCACATTGCGGTATTGAAACAGGACATGGCAGGAGAGTGACGTGTATCGCAGTCAGGCGCATTGCGGTATTGAAACATGACATGGCAGGAGAGTGACGTGTATCACGGTCAGGCACATTGCGGTATTGAAACATGACATGGCAGGAGAGTGACGTGTATCACAGTCGGCAACATAGCGGTATTGAAACATGATATGGCGGGAGAGAGACATGTATCACAGGCAGGAGCATTGCGGTATTGAAACATGATATGGCGGGAGAGAGACATGTATCACAGTCAGGATCATTGCTGTATTGAAACATGACATTGCAGGAGAGTGAAGTGTATCATAGTCTGGCGCATTGCGGTATTGAAACATGACATGGCAAGAGAGTGACGTGTATCACGGTCAGGCACATTGCGGTATTGAAACTTGACATGGCAGGAGAGTGACGTGTATCACAGTCAGGCACAATGCGGTATTGAAACATCACATGGCAGGAGAGTGACGTGTATCGCAGTCAGGCGCATTGCGGTATTGAAACATGACATTGCAGGAGAGTGACGTGTATCACGGCCAGGCACATTGCGGTATTGAAACATGACATGGCAGGAGAGTGACGTGTATCACGGTCAGGCACATAGCGGTATTGAAACATCACATGGCAGGAGAGTGACGTGTATCGCAGTCAGGCGCATTGCGGTATTGAAACATGACATTGCAGGAGAGTGACGTGTATCACGGCCAGGCGCATTGCGGTATTGAAACATGACATGACAGGAGAGTGACGTGTATTACAGTCAGTTGCTTTGCGGTATTGAAACATGACACGGCAGGAGAGTGACGTGTATCACAGTCAGGCGCATTGCGGTATTGAACCATGACATGGCAGGAGAGTGACGTGTATCACAATCAGGCGCATGGCGGTATTGAAACAGAACATGACAGGAGAATGAAGTGAATTACAGTCAGTTGCATTGCGGTATTGAAACTTGACATGGCAGGAGAGTGACGTGTATCACAGTCAGGCACAATGCGGTATTGAAACATCACATGGCAGGAGAGTGACGTGTATCGCAGTCAGGCGCATTGCGGTATTGAAACATGACATTGCAGGAGAGTGACGTGTATCACGGCCAGGCACATTGCAGTATTGAAACATGACATGGCAGGAGAGTGACGTGTATCACGGTCAGGCACATAGCGGTATTGAAACATGACATGGCAGGAGAGTGACGTGTATTACAGTCGGCCACATAGTGGTATTGAAACATGATATGGCGGGAGAGAGACATGTATCACAGTCAGGAGCATTGCGGTATTGAAACATGACATGGCAGGACAGCGACGTGTATCACAGTCAGGTGCATCGCGGTATTGAAACATGACATGGCAGGAGAGTGACATGTAACACAGTCAGTCGCATTGCTAAATTGAAACATGATATGGTAGGAGAGTGACGTGTATCACAGTCAGGCGCATTGCGGTATTGAAACATGATATGGTAGGAGAGTGACATGTATCACAGTCAGTTGCATTGCGGTATTGAAACATGACATGGCAGGAGAGTGACATGTATCACGGTCAAGCACATTGCGGTATCGAAATATGATATGGCAAGAGAGTGACGTGTATCACAGTCAGGCGCATTGCGGTAAACATGACATCGCAGGAGAGTGACGTGTATCACAGTCAGGCGCATTGCGGTATTGAAACATGACATGGCAGGTGAGTGACGTGTATCAAGGTCAGGTGCATTGCGGTAAACATGACATGGCAGGAGAGAGACTTGTATCACAGTCAGGCGCATTGCGGTATTGAAACATGACATGGCAGGAGAGTGACGTGTATACTGTATCGCAGTCAGGCGCATTGCGGTATTGAAACATGACATGGCAGGAGAGTGACGTGTATCACAGTCGGCAACATAGCGGTATTGAAACATGATATGGCGGGAGAGAGACATGTATCACAGTCAGGAGCATTGCGGTATTCAAACATGACATGGCAGGAGAGCGACGTGTATCACAGTCAGGTGCATCGCGGTATTGAAACATGACATGGCAGGAGAGTGACATGTATCACAGTCAGTCGCATTGCTGAATTGAAACATGATATGGTAGGAGAGTGACGTGTATCACAGTCAGACGCATTGCGGTATTGAACCATGACATGGCAGGAGAGTGACGTGTATCACGATCAGGCACATTGCAGGATTGAAACATGACATGGCAGGAGAGTTACGTGTATCACAGTCAGGCACATTGCGGTATTAAAACATGACATGGCAGGAGAGTGACGTGTATCATAGTCAGACGCATTGCGGTATTGAACCATGACATGGCAGGAGAGTGACGTGTATCACAATCAGGCGCATGGCGGTATTGAAACAGAACATGACAGGAGAATGACGTGTATTACAGTCAGTTGCATTGCGGTATTGAAACTTGACATGGCAGGAGAGTGACGTGTATCACAGTCAGGTGCATTGCGGTAAACATGACATGGCAGGAGAGAGATTTGTATCACAGTCAGGCGCATTGCGGTATTGAAACATGACATGGCAGGAGAGTGACGTGTATCACAGTCAGGTGCATTGCGGTAAACATGACATGGCAGGAGAGAGACTTGTATCACAGTCAGGCGCATTGCGGTATTGAAACATGACATGGCACGAGAGTGACGTGTATCGCAGTCAGGCGCATTGCGGTATTGAAACATGACATGGCAGGAGAGTGACGTGTATCACGGTCAGGCACATTGCAGTATTGAAACATGACATGGCAGGAGAGTGACGTGTATCACAGTCGGCCACATAGCGGTATTGAAACATGATATGGCGGGAGAGAGACTTGTATCACAGTCAGGCGCATTGCGGTATTGAAACATGACATGGCAGGAGAGTAACGTGTATCGCAGTCAGGCGCATTGTGGTATTGAAACATGACATGGGAGTAGAGTGACGTGTATCTTTGTCAGGCGCAATGCGGTATTGAAACATGACATGGCAGGAGAGTGGCGTGTATCACAGTCGGCAACATAGCGGTATTGAAACATGACATGGTAGGAGAGTGACGTGTATCACAGTCGGCAACATAGCGTTATTGAAACATGATATGGCGGGAAAGAGACATGTATCACAGGCAGGAGCATTGCGGTATTGAAACATGACATGGCAGGAGAGAGACATGTATCACAGTCAGTTGCATTGCGGTATTAAAACATGACATGACAGGAGAGTGACGTGTATCACAGTCAGGCGCATTGCGGTATTGAAACATGACATGGCAGGAGAGTGACGTGTATCACAGTCAGTTGCATTGCGGTTTTAAAACATGACATGGCAGGAGAGCGACGTGTATCATAGTCAGGCGCATTGCAGTATTGAAACATGTCATGGCAGGAGAGTGACATGTATCACGGTCAGGCACATTGCGGTATCGAAATATGATATGGCAGGAGAGATACATGTATCACAGTCAGGAGCATTGCGGTATTGAAACATGACATCGCAGGAGAGTGACGTGTATCAAGTCAGGTGCATTGCAGTTAACATGACATGGCAGGAGAGAGACTTGTATCACAGTCAGGCGCTCTGCGGTATTGAAACATGACATGGCAGGAGAGTGACGTGTATCCCAGTCAGGCGCATTGCGGTATTGAAACATGACATGGCAGGAGAGAGACATGTATCACGGTCATGCACATTGCGGTATTGAAACATGACATGGCAGGAGAGTGACGTGTATCACGGTCAGGCACATTGCGGTATTGAAACATGACATGGCAGGAAAGTGACGTGTATCACAGTCGGCCACATAGCGGTATTGAAACATGACATGGCAGGAGAGAGACATGTATCACGGTCATGCACATTGCGGTATTGAAACATGACATGGCAGGAGAGTGACGTGTATCACGGTCAGGCACATTGCGGTATTGAAACATGACATGGCAGGAGAGTGACGTGTATCACAGTCGGCCACATAGCGGTATTGAAACATGATATGGCGGGAGAGAGACTTGTATCACAGTCAGGCGCATTGCGGTATTGAAACATGACATGGCAGGAGAGTAACGTGTATCGCAGTCAGGCGCATAGCGGTATTGAAACATGACATGGCAGCAGAGTGACGTGTATCACAATCAGGCGCATGGCGGTATTGAAACAGAACATGACAGGAGAATGACGTGTATTACAGTCAGTTGCATTGCGGTACTGAAACATGACATGGCAGGAGAGTGACGTGTATCAAGGTCAGGTGCATTGCGGTAAACATGACATGGCAGGAGAGAGACTTGTATCACAGTCAGGCGCATTGCGGTATTGAAACATGACATGGCAGGAGAGTGACGTGTATCACGGTCAGGAACATTGCGGTATTGAAACATGACACGGCAGGAGAGTGACGTGTATCACTGTCGGCAACATAGCGGTATTGAAACATGATATGGCGGGAAAGAGACATGTATCACAGGCAGGAGCATTGCGGTATTGAAACATGATATGGCGGGAGAGAGACATGTATCACAGTCAGGAGCATTACGGTATTGAAAAAAAATGGCAGGAGTGAAACATGTATCACAGTCAGGAGCATTGCAGATTGAAACATGACATTGCAGGAGAGTGACGTGTATCACGGTCATGCACATTGCGGTATTGAAAGATGACATGGCAGGAGAGTGACGTGTATCACGGTCAGGCACATTGCGGTATTAAAACATGACATGGCAGGAGAGTGACGTGTATCACAGTCGGCCACATAGCGGTATTGAAACATGATATGGCGGGAGAGTGACGTGTATCATAGTCAGGCACATTGCGGTATTCAAACATGACATGGCAGGAGAGCGACGTGTATCACAGTCAGGCGCATTGCGCTATTGAAACTTGACATCCCAGGAGAGTGACGTGTATCACAGTAAGGTGCATTGCGGTAAACATGACATGGCAGGAGAGAGACTTGTATCACAGTCAGGCGCATTGCGGTATTGAAACATGACATGGCAGGAGAGTGATGTGTATCGCAGTCAGGCGCATTGCGGTATTGAAACATGACATGGCAGCAGAGTGACGTGTATCACGGTCAGGCACATTGCGGTATTGAAACATGACATGGCAGGAGAGTGACGTGTATCACAGTCGGCAACATAGCGTTATTGAAACATGATATGGCGGGAGAGAGACATGTATCACAGTCAGGAGCATTACGGTATTGAAACATGATATGGCGGGAGAGAGACATGTATCAAAGTCAGGAGCATTGCGGTATTGAAACATGACATTGCAGGAGAGTGACGTGTATCATAGTCAGGCGCATTGCGGTATTGAAACATGACATGGCAGGAGAGTGACGTGTATCACGGTCAGGCACATTGCGGTATTGAAACATGACATGACAGGAGAGTGACGTGTATTTCAGTCAGTTGCATTGCGGTATTGAAACATGACACGGCAGGAGAGTGACGTGTATCACAGTCAGGCGCATTGCGGTATTGAAACATGACATGGGAGGAGAGTGACGTGTATCATAGTCAGACGCATCGCGGTATTGAACCATGACATGGCAGGAGAGTGACGTGTATTACAGTCAGGTGCATTGCAGTATTGAAACTCGACATGGCAGGAGATTGATATGTCTCACGGTCGGTTGTTTGGGGTTCACAACTTAATACGTCCCCCGCAAGAATAGAATCATGTATTTTCTACAGTCTCAAAAATTAAAATGAAGAAAAGGAAAATTGGGTACTTGAATCAAAACAATGGAACTGGTTATCCTTTGTTTTCAGTTGAATTTGGTTACCCAGGTTTTCTGCTGATGCTTCTTACAAACAGTAGACCAGTCATTTAGTTTTGAAGCCCATATGGGTTCCCAAGCTGCTCTATTGACCTGCAGCTTTCCTTGTTTGTCTGGTCTTGTTGTCACTAATGTTTTCTCAAAAGACAGTGGGTTTTCCTACTTTGCTACATGTATGTTTGTATATTAATGGAAGAAAAAATCTCAGTGTTTTTAAACATGCAAGCCACTGAAGTGCTCCTTCTTTTTGCCTTCCCTCAGACTTTGTCATCTTGGTGCAGAGCAAATTCAACTGTATGCACTTCAGTCAGAAACACCCCTGGATGTGCTACCTGTCCGTGCAGTCAGTCCCGTAGGGAGACGATATGGATATAAATTTGTAAGTGACTTGCTTCAATTGTTTTCAATTTCACCAGGGACCATTAGAGACATGTATCACAGTCATGCTCATTGCAGATATGAAACATGACATGGCAGGAGAGAGACGTGTATCACAGTCAAGCACATTGCGGTATTGAAACATGACATGGCAGGAGAGTGACGTGTATCACAGTCAGGAGCATTGCGGTATTGAAACATGACATGGCAGGAGAGTGACGTGAACCACAGTCAGGAGCATTGCGGTATTGAAACATGACATGGCAGGAGAGTGATGTGTATCACATTCACAGTCAAGCACATTGCGGTATTGAAACATGACATGGCAGGAGAGAGACGTGTATCACAGTCAGGCTCTTTGCGGTATTAAAACATGACATGGCAGGAGAGTGACGTGTATCACAGTCAAGCACAATGCGATATTGAAACATGACATGGCAGGAGAGTGACGTGTATCACATTCACAGTCAAGCACATTGCGGTATTGAAACATGACATGGGAGGAGAGTGACGTGTATTACTGTCAGTTGCATTGCGGTATTGAAACATGACATAGCGGGAGAGCGACGTGTATCATAGTCAGGCGCATTGCAGTATTGAAACATGTCATGGCAGGAGAGTGACATGTATCACGGTCACGCACATTGCGGTATCGAAATATGATATGGCAGGAGAGAGACATGTGTCACAGTCAGGAGCATTGCAGTATTGAAACCTGACATGGCAAGAGAGTGACGTGTATCATAGTCAGACGCATTGCGGTATTGAACCATGACTTGGCAGGAGAGTGACGTGTATCACAATCAGGCGCATGGCAGTATTGAAACAGAACATGACAGGAGAATGACGTGTATTACAGTCAGTTGCATTGCGGTATTGAAACATGACATGGCAGGAGAGTGACGTGTATCACAGTCAGGTGCATTGCGGTAAACATGACATGGCAGGAGAGAGACATGTATCACAGTCAGGCGCATTGCGGTATTGAAACATGACATGGCAGGAGAGTGACGTGAACCACAGTCAGGAGCATTGCGGTATTGAAACATGACATGGCAGGAGAGTGATGTGTATCACATTCACAGTCAAGCACATTGCGGTATTGAAACATGACATGGCAGGAGAGAGACGTGTATCACAGTCAGGCTCTTTGCGGTATTAAAACATGACATGGCAGGAGAGTGACGTGTATCACAGTCAAGCACAATGCGATATTGAAACATGACATGGCAGGAGAGTGACGTGTATCACATTCACAGTCAAGCACATTGCGGTATTGAAACATGACATGGCAGGAGAGTGACGTTTATCACAGTCAGGCTCTTTGTGGTATTGAAACATAACATGCCAGTAGAGTGACGTGTATCACAGTCGGCCACATAGCGGCATTGAAACATGACATGGCAGGAGAGAGACATGTATCACAGTCAGGAGCATTGCGGTATTGAAACATGACATGGCAGGAGAGCGACGTGTATCACAGTCAGGTGCATCGCGGTATTGAAACATGACATGACAGGAGAGTGACATGTATCACAGTCAGTCGCATTGCTGAATTGAAACATGATATGGTAGGAGAGTGACATGTATCACAGTCAGGCGCATTGCGGAATTGAAACATGACATGGGAGGAGAGTGACGTGTATCATAGTCAGACGCATTGCGGTTTTTAACCATGACATGGCAGGAGAGTGACGTGTATCACAATCAGGCGCATGGCAGTATTGAAACAGAACATGACAGGAGAATGACGTGTATTACAGTCAGTTGCATTGCGGTATTGAAACATGACATGGCAGGAGAGTGACGTGTATCACAATCAGGTGCATTGCGGTAAACATGACATGGCAGGAGAGAGACTTGTATAACAGTCAGGCGCATTGCGGTATTGAAACATGACATGGCAGGAGAGTGACGTGTATCGCAGTCAGGCGCATTGCGGTATTGAAACATGACATTGCAGGAGAGTGACGTGTATCACGGCCAGGCACATTGCGGTATTGAAACATGACATGGCAGGAGAGTGACGTGTATCACGGTCAGGCACATAGCGGTATTGAAACATGACATGGCAGGAGAGTGACGTGTATTACAGTCGGCCACATAGTGGTATTGAAACATGATATGGCGGGAGAGAGACATGTATCACAGTCAGGAGCATTGCGGTATTGAAACATGACATGGCAGGACAGCGACGTGTATCACAGTCAGGTGCATCGCGGTATTGAAACATGACATGGCAGGAGAGTGACATGTATCACAGTCAGTCGCATTGCTAAATTGAAACATGATATGGTTGGAGAGTGACGTGTATCACAGTCAGGCGCATTGCGGTATTGAAACATGATATGGTAGGAGAGTGACATGTATCACAGTCAGTTGCATTGCGGTATTGAAACATGACATGGCAGGAGAGCGACGTGTATCATAGTCAGGCGCATTGCAGTATTGAAACATGTCATGGCAGGAGAGTGACATGTATCACGGTCAAGCACATTGCGGTATCGAAATATGATATGGCAAGAGAGTGACGTGTATCACAGTCAGGCGCATTGCGGTAAACATGACATCGCAGGAGAGTGACGTGTATCACAGTCAGGCGCATTGCGGTATTGAAACATGACATGGCAGGTGAGTGACGAGTATCAAGGTCAGGTGCATTGCGGTAAACATGACATGGCAGGAGAGAGACTTGTATCACAGTCAGGCGCATTGCGGTATTGAAACATGACATGGCAGGAGAGTGACGTGTATCACAGTCGGCAACATAGCGGTATTGAAACATGATATGGCGGGAGAGAGACATGTATCACAGTCAGGAGCATTGCGGTATTCAAACATGACATGGCAGGAGAGCGACGTGTATCACAGTCAGGTGCATCGCGGTATTGAAACATTACATGGCAGGAGAGTGACATGTATCACAGTCAGTCGCATTGCTGAATTGAAACATGATATGGTAGGAGAGTGACGTGTATCACAGTCAGACGCATTGCGGTATTGAACCATGACATGGCAGGAGAGTGACGTGTATCACGATCAGGCACATGGCAGGATTGAAACATGACATGGCAGGAGAGTTACGTGTATCACAGTCAGGCACATTGCGGTATTGAAACATGACAGGGCAGGAGAGAGACGTTTATTACAGTCGGCCACGTAGCGGTATTGAAACATGATATGGCGGGAGAGAGACATGTATCACAGTCAGGAGCATTGCGGTATTGAAACATGACATAGCAGGACAGCGACGTGTATCACAGTCAGGTGCATCGCGGTATTGAAACATGACATGGCAGGAGAGTGACATGTATCACAGTCAGTCGCATTGCTAAATTGAAACATGATATGGTAGGAGAGTGACGCGTATCACAGTCAGGCGCATGGCGGTATTGAAACAGAACATGACAGGAGAGTGACGTGTATCACAGTCAGGTGCATTGCGTTATTGAAACATGACATGGCAGGAGAGTGACGTGTATCACAGTCAGGCGCATTGCGGTAAACATGACATGGCAGGAGTGAGACTTGTATCACAGTCAGGCGCATTGCGGTATTGAAACATGACATGGCAGGAGAGTGACGTGTATCACAGTCAGGCGCATTGCGGTAAACATGACATGGCAGGAGTGAGACTTGTATCACAGTCAGGCGCATTGCGGTATTGAAACATGACATGGCAGGAGAGTGACGTGTATCACAGTCAGGTGCATTGCGGTAAACATGACATGGCAGGAGTGAGACTTGTATCACAGTCAGGTGCATTGCGGTATTGAAACATGACATGGCAGGAGAGTGACGTGTATCACGGTCAGGCACATAGTGGTATTGAAACATGATATGGCGGGAGAGAGACATGTATCACAGTCAGGAGCATTGCGGTATTGAAACATGACATGGCAGGACAGCGACGTGTATCACAGTCAGGTGCATCGCGGTATTGAAACATGACATGGCAGGAGAGTGACATGTATTACAGTCAGTCGCATTGCTAAATTGAAACATGATATGGTAGGAAGAGGGACGTGTATCACAGTCAGGCGCATTGCGGTATTGAAACATGATATGGGAGGAGAGTGACGTGTATTACAGTCAGTTGCATTCCAGGATTGAAACATGACATGGCAGGAGAGCGACGTGTATCATAGTCAGGCGCATTGCAGTATTGAAACATGTCATGGCAGGAGAGTGACATGTATCACGGTCACGCACATTGCGGTATCAAAATATGATATGGCAGGAGAGAGACATGTATCACAGTCAGGAGCATTGCGGTATTGAAACATGACATGGCAAGAGAGTGACGTGTATCATAGTCAGACGCATTGCGGTATTGAACCATGACATGGCAGGAGAGTGACATGTATCACAGTCAGTCGCATTGCTAAATTGAAACATGATATGGTAGGAGAGTGACGTGTATCACAGTCAGGCGCATGGCGGTATTGAAACAGAACATGACAGGAGAGTGACGTGTATCACAGTCAGGTGCATTGCGTTATTGAAACATGACATGGCAGGAGAGAGACTTGTATCACAGTCAGGCGCATTGCGGTATTGAAACATGACATGGCAGGAGAGTGACGTGTATCACAGTCAGGCGCATTGCGGTAAACATGACATGGCAGGAGTGAGACTTTTATCACAGTCAGGCGCATTGCGGTATTGAAACATGACATGGCAGGAGAGTGACGTGTATCACAGTCAGGTGCATTGCGGTAAACATGACATGGCAGGAGTGAGACTTGTATCACAGTCAGGTGCATTGCGGTATTGAAACATGACATGGCAGGAGAGTGACGTGTATCACGGTCAGGCACATAGTGGTATTAAAACATGATATGGCGGGAGAGAGACATGTATCAAAGTCAGGAGCATTGCGGTATTGAAACATGACATGGCAGGACAGCGACGTGTATCACAGTCAGGTGCATCGCGGTATTGAAACATGACATGGCAGGAGAGTGACTTGTATTACAGTCAGTCGCATTGCTAAATTGAAACATGATATGGTAGGAGAGGGACGTGTATCACAGTCAGGCGCATTGCGGTATTGAAACATGACATGGGAGGAGAGTGACGTGTATTACAGTCAGTTGCATTGCGGTATTGAAACATGACATAGCAGGAGAGCGACGTGTATCATAGTCAGGCGCATTGCAGTATTGAAATATGTCATGGCAGGAGAGTGACATGTATCACGGTCACGCACATTGCGGTATCGAAATATGATATGGCAGGAGAGAGACATGTGTCACAGTCAGGAGCATTGCGGTATTGAAACATGACATGGCAAGAGAGTGACGTGTATCATAGTCAGACGCATTGCGGTATTGAAACATGACATCGCAGGAGAGTGACGTGTATCAAGTCAGGTGCATTGCAGTTAACATGACATGGCAGGAGAGAGACTTGTATCACAGTCAGGCGCTCTGCGGTATTGAAACATGACATGGCAGGAGAGTGACGTGTATCCCAGTCAGGCGCATTGCGGTATTGAAACATGACATGGCAGGAGAGAGACATGTATCACGGTCATGCACATTGCGGTATTGAAACATGACATGGCAGGAGAGTGACGTGTATCACGGTCAGGCACATTGCGGTATTGAAACATGACATGGCAGGAAAGTGACGTGTATCACAGTCGGCCACATAGCGGTATTGAAACATGACATGGCAGGAGAGAGACATGTATCACGGTCATGCACATTGCGGTATTGAAACATGACATGGCAGGAGAGTGACGTGTATCACGGTCAGGCACATTGCGGTATTGAAACATGACATGGCAGGAGAGTGACGTGTATCACAGTCGGCCACATAGCGGTATTGAAACATGATATGGCGGGAGAGAGACTTGTATCACAGTCAGGCGCATTGCGGTATTGAAACATGACATGGCAGGAGAGTAACGTGTATCGCAGTCAGGCGCATAGCGGTATTGAAACATGACATGGCAGCAGAGTGACGTGTATCACAATCAGGCGCATGGCGGTATTGAAACAGAACATGACAGGAGAATGACGTGTATTACAGTCAGTTGCATTGCGGTACTGAAACATGACATGGCAGGAGAGTGACGTGTATCAAGGTCAGGTGCATTGCGGTAAACATGACATGGCAGGAGAGAGACTTGTATCACAGTCAGGCGCATTGCGGTATTGAAACATGACATGGCAGGAGAGTGACGTGTATCACGGTCAGGAACATTGCGGTATTGAAACATGACACGGCAGGAGAGTGACGTGTATCACTGTCGGCAACATAGCGGTATTGAAACATGATATGGCGGGAAAGAGACATGTATCACAGGCAGGAGCATTGCGGTATTGAAACATGATATGGCGGGAGAGAGACATGTATCACAGTCAGGAGCATTACGGTATTGAAAAAAAATGGCAGGAGTGAAACATGTATCACAGTCAGGAGCATTGCAGATTGAAACATGACATTGCAGGAGAGTGACGTGTATCACGGTCATGCACATTGCGGTATTGAAAGATGACATGGCAGGAGAGTGACGTGTATCACGGTCAGGCACATTGCGGTATTAAAACATGACATGGCAGGAGAGTGACGTGTATCACAGTCGGCCACATAGCGGTATTGAAACATGATATGGCGGGAGAGTGACGTGTATCATAGTCAGGCACATTGCGGTATTCAAACATGACATGGCAGGAGAGCGACGTGTATCACAGTCAGGCGCATTGCGCTATTGAAACTTGACATCCCAGGAGAGTGACGTGTATCACAGTAAGGTGCATTGCGGTAAACATGACATGGCAGGAGAGAGACTTGTATCACAGTCAGGCGCATTGCGGTATTGAAACATGACATGGCAGGAGAGTGATGTGTATCGCAGTCAGGCGCATTGCGGTATTGAAACATGACATGGCAGCAGAGTGACGTGTATCACGGTCAGGCACATTGCGGTATTGAAACATGACATGGCAGGAGAGTGACGTGTATCACAGTCGGCAACATAGCGTTATTGAAACATGATATGGCGGGAGAGAGACATGTATCACAGTCAGGAGCATTACGGTATTGAAACATGATATGGCGGGAGAGAGACATGTATCAAAGTCAGGAGCATTGCGGTATTGAAACATGACATTGCAGGAGAGTGACGTGTATCATAGTCAGGCGCATTGCGGTATTGAAACATGACATGGCAGGAGAGTGACGTGTATCACGGTCAGGCACATTGCGGTATTGAAACATGACATGACAGGAGAGTGACGTGTATTTCAGTCAGTTGCATTGCGGTATTGAAACATGACACGGCAGGAGAGTGACGTGTATCACAGTCAGGCGCATTGCGGTATTGAAACATGACATGGGAGGAGAGTGACGTGTATCATAGTCAGACGCATCGCGGTATTGAACCATGACATGGCAGGAGAGTGACGTGTATTACAGTCAGGTGCATTGCAGTATTGAAACTCGACATGGCAGGAGATTGATATGTCTCACGGTCGGTTGTTTGGGGTTCACAACTTAATACGTCCCCCGCAAGAATAGAATCATGTATTTTCTACAGTCTCAAAAATTAAAATGAAGAAAAGGAAAATTGGGTACTTGAATCAAAACAATGGAACTGGTTATCCTTTGTTTTCAGTTGAATTTGGTTACCCAGGTTTTCTGCTGATGCTTCTTACAAACAGTAGACCAGTCATTTAGTTTTGAAGCCCATATGGGTTCCCAAGCTGCTCTATTGACCTGCAGCTTTCCTTGTTTGTCTGGTCTTGTTGTCACTAATGTTTTCTCAAAAGACAGTGGGTTTTCCTACTTTGCTACATGTATGTTTGTATATTAATGGAAGAAAAAATCTCAGTGTTTTTAAACATGCAAGCCACTGAAGTGCTCCTTCTTTTTGCCTTCCCTCAGACTTTGTCATCTTGGTGCAGAGCAAATTCAACTGTATGCACTTCAGTCAGAAACACCCCTGGATGTGCTACCTGTCCGTGCAGTCAGTCCCGTAGGGAGACGATATGGATATAAATTTGTAAGTGACTTGCTTCAATTGTTTTCAATTTCACCAGGGACCATTAGAGACATGTATCACAGTCATGCTCATTGCAGATATGAAACATGACATGGCAGGAGAGAGACGTGTATCACAGTCAAGCACATTGCGGTATTGAAACATGACATGGCAGGAGAGTGACGTGTATCATAGTCAGGAGCATTGCGGTATTGAAACATGACATGGCAGGAGAGTGACGTGAACCACAGTCAGGAGCATTGCGGTATTGAAACATGACATGGCAGGAGAGTGATGTGTATCACATTCACAGTCAAGCACATTGCGGTATTGAAACATGACATGGCAGGAGAGAGACGTGTATCACAGTCAGGCTCTTTGCGGTATTAAAACATGACATGGCAGGAGAGTGACGTGTATCACAGTCAAGCACAATGCGATATTGAAACATGACATGGGAGGAGAGTGACGTGTATTACTGTCAGTTGCATTGCGGTATTGAAACATGACATAGCGGGAGAGCGACGTGTATCATAGTCAGGCGCATTGCAGTATTGAAACATGTCATGGCAGGAGAGTGACATGTATCACGGTCACGCACATTGCGGTATCGAAATATGATATGGCAGGAGAGAGACATGTGTCACAGTCAGGAGCATTGCAGTATTGAAACCTGACATGGCAAGAGAGTGACGTGTATCATAGTCAGACGCATTGCGGTATTGAACCATGACTTGGCAGGAGAGTGACGTGTATCACAATCAGGCGCATGGCAGTATTGAAACAGAACATGACAGGAGAATGACGTGTATTACAGTCAGTTGCATTGCGGTATTGAAACATGACATGGCAGGAGAGTGACGTGTATCACAGTCAGGTGCATTGCGGTAAACATGACATGGCAGGAGAGAGACATGTATCACAGTCAGGCGCATTGCGGTATTGAAACATGACATGGCAGGAGAGTGACGTGAACCACAGTCAGGAGCATTGCGGTATTGAAACATGACATGGCAGGAGAGTGATGTGTATCACATTCACAGTCAAGCACATTGCGGTATTGAAACATGACATGGCAGGAGAGAGACGTGTATCACAGTCAGGCTCTTTGCGGTATTAAAACATGACATGGCAGGAGAGTGACGTGTATCACAGTCAAGCACAATGCGATATTGAAACATGACATGGCAGGAGAGTGACGTGTATCACATTCACAGTCAAGCACATTGCGGTATTGAAACATGACATGGCAGGAGAGTGACGTTTATCACAGTCAGGCTCTTTGTGGTATTGAAACATAACATGCCAGTAGAGTGACGTGTATCACAGTCGGCCACATAGCGGCATTGAAACATGACATGGCAGGAGAGAGACATGTATCACAGTCAGGAGCATTGCGGTATTGAAACATGACATGGCAGGAGAGCGACGTGTATCACAGTCAGGTGCATCGCGGTATTGAAACATGACATGACAGGAGAGTGACATGTATCACAGTCAGTCGCATTGCTGAATTGAAACATGATATGGTAGGAGAGTGACATGTATCACAGTCAGGCGCATTGCGGAATTGAAACATGACATGGGAGGAGAGTGACGTGTATCATAGTCAGACGCATTGCGGTTTTTAACCATGACATGGCAGGAGAGTGACGTGTATCACAATCAGGCGCATGGCAGTATTGAAACAGAACATGACAGGAGAATGACGTGTATTACAGTCAGTTGCATTGCGGTATTGAAACATGACATGGCAGGAGAGTGACGTGTATCACAATCAGGTGCATTGCGGTAAACATGACATGGCAGGAGAGAGACTTGTATAACAGTCAGGCGCATTGCGGTATTGAAACATGACATGGCAGGAGAGTGACGTGTATCGCAGTCAGGCGCATTGCGGTATTGAAACATGACATTGCAGGAGAGTGACGTGTATCACGGCCAGGCACATTGCGGTATTGAAACATGACATGGCAGGAGAGTGACGTGTATCACGGTCAGGCACATAGCGGTATTGAAACATGACATGGCAGGAGAGTGACGTGTATTACAGTCGGCCACATAGTGGTATTGAAACATGATATGGCGGGAGAGAGACATGTATCACAGTCAGGAGCATTGCGGTATTGAAACATGACATGGCAGGACAGCGACGTGTATCACAGTCAGGTGCATCGCGGTATTGAAACATGACATGGCAGGAGAGTGACATGTATCACAGTCAGTCGCATTGCTAAATTGAAACATGATATGGTTGGAGAGTGACGTGTATCACAGTCAGGCGCATTGCGGTATTGAAACATGATATGGTAGGAGAGTGACATGTATCACAGTCAGTTGCATTGCGGTATTGAAACATGACATGGCAGGAGAGCGACGTGTATCATAGTCAGGCGCATTGCAGTATTGAAACATGTCATGGCAGGAGAGTGACATGTATCACGGTCAAGCACATTGCGGTATCGAAATATGATATGGCAAGAGAGTGACGTGTATCACAGTCAGGCGCATTGCGGTAAACATGACATCGCAGGAGAGTGACGTGTATCACAGTCAGGCGCATTGCGGTATTGAAACATGACATGGCAGGTGAGTGACGAGTATCAAGGTCAGGTGCATTGCGGTAAACATGACATGGCAGGAGAGAGACTTGTATCACAGTCAGGCGCATTGCGGTATTGAAACATGACATGGCAGGAGAGTGACGTGTATCACAGTCGGCAACATAGCGGTATTGAAACATGATATGGCGGGAGAGAGACATGTATCACAGTCAGGAGCATTGCGGTATTCAAACATGACATGGCAGGAGAGCGACGTGTATCACAGTCAGGTGCATCGCGGTATTGAAACATTACATGGCAGGAGAGTGACATGTATCACAGTCAGTCGCATTGCTGAATTGAAACATGATATGGTAGGAGAGTGACGTGTATCACAGTCAGACGCATTGCGGTATTGAACCATGACATGGCAGGAGAGTGACGTGTATCACGATCAGGCACATGGCAGGATTGAAACATGACATGGCAGGAGAGTTACGTGTATCACAGTCAGGCACATTGCGGTATTGAAACATGACAGGGCAGGAGAGAGACGTTTATTACAGTCGGCCACGTAGCGGTATTGAAACATGATATGGCGGGAGAGAGACATGTATCACAGTCAGGAGCATTGCGGTATTGAAACATGACATAGCAGGACAGCGACGTGTATCACAGTCAGGTGCATCGCGGTATTGAAACATGACATGGCAGGAGAGTGACATGTATCACAGTCAGTCGCATTGCTAAATTGAAACATGATATGGTAGGAGAGTGACGCGTATCACAGTCAGGCGCATGGCGGTATTGAAACAGAACATGACAGGAGAGTGACGTGTATCACAGTCAGGTGCATTGCGTTATTGAAACATGACATGGCAGGAGAGTGACGTGTATCACAGTCAGGCGCATTGCGGTAAACATGACATGGCAGGAGTGAGACTTGTATCACAGTCAGGCGCATTGCGGTATTGAAACATGACATGGCAGGAGAGTGACGTGTATCACAGTCAGGCGCATTGCGGTAAACATGACATGGCAGGAGTGAGACTTGTATCACAGTCAGGCGCATTGCGGTATTGAAACATGACATGGCAGGAGAGTGACGTGTATCACAGTCAGGTGCATTGCGGTAAACATGACATGGCAGGAGTGAGACTTGTATCACAGTCAGGTGCATTGCGGTATTGAAACATGACATGGCAGGAGAGTGACGTGTATCACGGTCAGGCACATAGTGGTATTGAAACATGATATGGCGGGAGAGAGACATGTATCACAGTCAGGAGCATTGCGGTATTGAAACATGACATGGCAGGACAGCGACGTGTATCACAGTCAGGTGCATCGCGGTATTGAAACATGACATGGCAGGAGAGTGACATGTATTACAGTCAGTCGCATTGCTAAATTGAAACATGATATGGTAGGAAGAGGGACGTGTATCACAGTCAGGCGCATTGCGGTATTGAAACATGATATGGGAGGAGAGTGACGTGTATTACAGTCAGTTGCATTCCAGGATTGAAACATGACATGGCAGGAGAGCGACGTGTATCATAGTCAGGCGCATTGCAGTATTGAAACATGTCATGGCAGGAGAGTGACATGTATCACGGTCACGCACATTGCGGTATCAAAATATGATATGGCAGGAGAGAGACATGTATCACAGTCAGGAGCATTGCGGTATTGAAACATGACATGGCAAGAGAGTGACGTGTATCATAGTCAGACGCATTGCGGTATTGAACCATGACATGGCAGGAGAGTGACGTGTATCACAGTCAGTCGCATTGCTAAATTGAAACATGATATGGTAGGAGAGTGACGTGTATCACAGTCAGGCGCATGGCGGTATTGAAACAGAACATGACAGGAGAGTGACGTGTATCACAGTCAGGTGCATTGCGTTATTGAAACATGACATGGCAGGAGAGAGACTTGTATCACAGTCAGGCGCATTGCGGTATTGAAACTTGACATGGCAGGAGAGTGACGTGTATCACAGTCAGGCGCATTGCGGTAAACATGACATGGCAGGAGTGAGACTTTTATCACAGTCAGGCGCATTGCGGTATTGAAACATGACATGGCAGGAGAGTGACGTGTATCACAGTCAGGTGCATTGCGGTAAACATGACATGGCAGGAGTGAGACTTGTATCACAGTCAGGTGCATTGCGGTATTGAAACATGACATGGCAGGAGAGTGACGTGTATCACGGTCAGGCACATAGTGGTATTAAAACATGATATGGCGGGAGAGAGACATGTATCAAAGTCAGGAGCATTGCGGTATTGAAACATGACATGGCAGGACAGCGACGTGTATCACAGTCAGGTGCATCGCGGTATTGAAACATGACATGGCAGGAGAGTGACTTGTATTACAGTCAGTCGCATTGCTAAATTGAAACATGATATGGTAGGAGAGGGACGTGTATCACAGTCAGGCGCATTGCGGTATTGAAACATGACATGGGAGGAGAGTGACGTGTATTACAGTCAGTTGCATTGCGGTATTGAAACATGACATAGCAGGAGAGCGACGTGTATCATAGTCAGGCGCATTGCAGTATTGAAATATGTCATGGCAGGAGAGTGACATGTATCACGGTCACGCACATTGCGGTATCGAAATATGATATGGCAGGAGAGAGACATGTGTCACAGTCAGGAGCATTGCGGTATTGAAACATGACATGGCAAGAGAGTGACGTGTATCATAGTCAGACGCATTGCGGTATTGAACCATGACTTGGCAGGAGAGTGACGTGTATCACAGTCAGGCGCATGGCAGTATTGAAACAGAACATGACAGGAGAATGACGTGTATTACAGTCAGTTGCATTGCGGTATTGAAACATGACATGGCAGGAGAGTGACGTGTATCACAGTCAGGTGCATTGCGGTAAACATGACATGGCAGGAGAGAGACATGTATCACAGTCAGGCGCATTGCGGTATTGAAACATGACATGGCAGGAGAGTGACGTGTATCGCAGTCAGGCGCATTGCGGTATTGAAACATGACATGGCAGGAGAGTGACGTGTATGACGGTCAGGCACATTGCGGTATTGAAACATGACATGGCAGGAGAGTGACGTGTATCACAGTCGGCCACATAGCGGTATTGAATCATGATATGGCGGGAGAGAGACTTGTATCACAGTCAGGCGCATTGCGGTATTGAAACATGACATGGCAGGAGAGTGACGTGTATCGCAGTCAGGCGCATTGCGGTATTGAAACATGACATGGCAGCAGAGTGACGTGTATCACAATCAGGCGCATGGCGGTATTGAAACAGAACATGACAGGAGAATGACGTGTATTACAGTCAGTTGCATTGCGGTATTGAAACATGACATGGCAGGAGAGTGACGTGTATCAAGGTCAGGTGCATTGCGGTAAACATGACATGGCAGGAGAGAGACTTGTATCACAGTCAGGCGCATTGCGGTATTGAAACATGACATGGCAGGAGAGTGACGTGTATCGCAGTCAGGCGCATTGCGGTATTGAAACATGACATGGCAGGAGAGTGACGTGTATCACGGTCAGGAACATTGCGGTATTGAAACATGACATGGCAGGAGAGTGACGTGTATCACAGTCAGGCACATTGCGGTATTGAAACATGACATGGCAGGAGAGTGACGTGTATCACAGTCGGCAACATAGCGGTATTGAAACATGATATGGCGGGAAAGAGACATGTATCACAGGCAGGAGCATTGCGGTATTGAAACATGATATGGCGGGAGAGAGACATGTATCACAGTCAGGAGCATTGCGGTATTGAAAAAATATGGCAGGAGAGAGACATGTATCACAGTCAGGAGCATTGCGGTATTGAAACATGACATTGCAGGAGAGTGACGTGTATCATAGTCAGGCGCATTGCGGTATTGAAACATGACATGGCAGGAGAGTGACGTGTATCACGGTCAGGCACATTGCGGTATTGAAACATGACATGACAGGATAGTGACGTGTATTACAGTCAGTTGCATTGCGGTATTGAAACATGACATGGCAGGAGAGCGACGTGTATCATAGTCAGGCGCATTGCAGTATTGAAACATGTCATGGCAGGAGAGTGACATGTATCATGGTCATGCACATTGCGGTATCGAAATATGATATGGCAGGAGAGATACATGTATCACAGTCAGGAGCATTGCGGTATTGAAACATGACATGGCAAGAGAGTGACGTGTATCACAGTCAGGCGCATTGCGGTATTGAAACATGACATCGCAGGAGAGTGACGTGTATCAAGTCAGGTGCATTGCGGTTAACATGACATGGCAGGAGAGAGACTTGTATCACAGTCAGGCGCATTGCGGTATTGAAACATGACATGGCAGGAGAGTGACGTGTATTACAGTCAGGCGCATTGCGGTATTGAAACATGACATGGCAGGAGAGTGACGTGTATCGCAGTCAGGCGCATTGCGGTATTGAAACATGACATGGCAGGAGAGAGACATGTATCACGGTCATGCACATTGCGGTATTGAAACATGACATGGCAGGAGAGTGACGTGTATCATGTTCAGGCACATTGCGGTATTGAAACATGACATGGCATGAGAGTGACGTGTATCACAGTCGGCCACATAGCGGTATTGAAACATGATATGGCGGGAGAGTGACGTGTATCATAGTCAGGCACATTGCGGTATTCAAACATGACATGGCAGGAGAGCGACGTGTATCACAGCAGGCGCATTGCGGAATTGAAACTTGACATCCCAGGAGAGTGACGTGTATCACAGTCAGGTCCATTGCGGTAAACATGATATGGCAGGAGAGAGACTTGTATCACAGTCAGGCGCATTGCGGTATTGAAACATGACATGGCAGGAGAGTGACGTGTATTACAGTCAGTTGCATTGCGGTATTGAAACATGACATGGCAGGAGAGCGACGTGTATCATAGTCAGGCGCATTGCAGTATTCAAACATGTCATGGCAGGAGAGTGACATGTATCACGGTCACGCACATTGCGGTATCGAAATATGATATTGCAGGAGAGAGACATGTATCACAGTCAGGAGCATTGCGGTATTGAAACATGACATGGCAAGAGAGTGACGTGTATCATAGTCAGACGCATTGCGGTATTGAACCATGACATGGCAGGAGAGTGACGTGTATCACAATCAGGCGCATGGCAGTATTGAAACAGAACATGACAGGAGAATGACGTGTATTACAGTCAGTTGCATTGCGGTATTGAAACATGACATGGCAGGAGAGTGACGTGTATCACAGTCAGGTGCATTGCGGTAAACATGACATGGCAGGAGAGAGACTTGTATCACAGTCAGGCGCATTGCGGTATTGAAACATGACATGGCAGGAGAGTGACGTGTATTGCAGTCAGGCGCATTGCGGTATTGAAACATGACATTGCAGGAGAGTGACGTGTATCACGGCCAGGCATATTGCGGTATTGAAACATGACATGGCAGGAGAGTGACGTGTATCACGGTCAGGCACATTGCGGTATTGAAACATGACATGGCAGGAGAGTGACGTGTATCACAGTCAGGCACATTGCGGTATTGAAACATGACATGGGAGGAGAGTGACGTGTATCGCAGTCAGGCGCATTGCGGTATTGAAACATGACATGGCAGGAGAGTGACGTGTATCACGGTCAGGCACATTGCGGTATTGAAACATGACATGGCAGGAGAGTGACGTGTATCACTGTCAGGCACATTGCGGTATTGAAACATGACATGGCAGGAGAGTGACGTGTATCACAGTCGGCAACATAGCGGTATTGAAACATGATATGGCGGGAGAGAGACATGTATCACAGTCAGGAGCATTGCGGTATTCAAACATGACATGGCAGGAGAGCGACGTGTATCACAGTCAGGTGCATCGCGGTATTGAAACATTACATGGCAGGAGAGTGACATGTATCACAGTCAGTCGCATTGCTGAATTGAAACATGATATGGTAGGAGAGTGACGTGTATCACAGTCAGACGCATTGCGGTATTGAACCATGACATGGCAGGAGAGTGACGTGTATCACGATCAGGCACATGGCAGGATTGAAACATGACATGGCAGGAGAGTTACGTGTATCACAGTCAGGCACATTGCGGTATTGAAACATGACAGGGCAGGAGAGAGACGTTTATTACAGTCGGCCACGTAGCGGTATTGAAACATGATATGGCGGGAGAGAGACATGTATCACAGTCAGGAGCATTGCGGTATTGAAACATGACATAGCAGGACAGCGACGTGTATCACAGTCAGGTGCATCGCGGTATTGAAACATGACATGGCAGGAGAGTGACATGTATCACAGTCAGTCGCATTGCTAAATTGAAACATGATATGGTAGGAGAATGACGCGTATCACAGTCAGGCGCATGGCGGTATTGAAACAGAACATGACAGGAGAGTGACGTGTATCACAGTCAGGTGCATTGCGTTATTGAAACATGACATGGCAGGAGAGTGACGTGTATCACAGTCAGGCGCATTGCGGTAAACATGACATGGCAGGAGTGAGACTTGTATCACAGTCAGGCGCATTGCGGTATTGAAACATGACATGGCAGGAGAGTGACGTGTATCACAGTCAGGCGCATTGCGGTAAACATGACATGGCAGGAGTGAGACTTGTATCACAGTCAGGCGCATTGCGGTATTGAAACATGACATGGCAGGAGAGTGACGTGTATCACAGTCAGGTGCATTGCGGTAAACATGACATGGCAGGAGTGAGACTTGTATCACAGTCAGGTGCATTGCGGTATTGAAACATGACATGGCAGGAGAGTGACGTGTATCACGGTCAGGCACATAGTGGTATTGAAACATGATATGGCGGGAGAGAGACATGTATCACAGTCAGGAGCATTGCGGTATTGAAACATGACATGGCAGGACAGCGACGTGTATCACAGTCAGGTGCATCGCGGTATTGAAACATGACATGGCAGGAGAGTGACATGTATTACAGTCAGTCGCATTGCTAAATTGAAACATGATATGGTAGGAAGAGGGACGTGTATCACAGTCAGGCGCATTGCGGTATTGAAACATGATATGGGAGGAGAGTGACGTGTATTACAGTCAGTTGCATTCCAGGATTGAAACATGACATGGCAGGAGAGCGACGTGTATCATAGTCAGGCGCATTGCAGTATTGAAACATGTCATGGCAGGAGAGTGACATGTATCACGGTCACGCACATTGCGGTATCAAAATATGATATGGCAGGAGAGAGACATGTATCACAGTCAGGAGCATTGCGGTATTGAAACATGACATGGCAAGAGAGTGACGTGTATCATAGTCAGACGCATTGCGGTATTGAACCATGACATGGCAGGAGAGTGACATGTATCACAGTCAGTCGCATTGCTAAATTGAAACATGATATGGTAGGAGAGTGACGTGTATCACAGTCAGGCGCATGGCGGTATTGAAACAGAACATGACAGGAGAGTGACGTGTATCACAGTCAGGTGCATTGCGTTATTGAAACATGACATGGCAGGAGAGAGACTTGTATCACAGTCAGGCGCATTGCGGTATTGAAACATGACATGGCAGGAGAGTGACGTGTATCACAGTCAGGCGCATTGCGGTAAACATGACATGGCAGGAGTGAGACTTTTATCACAGTCAGGCGCATTGCGGTATTGAAACATGACATGGCAGGAGAGTGACGTGTATCACAGTCAGGTGCATTGCGGTAAACATGACATGGCAGGAGTGAGACTTGTATCACAGTCAGGTGCATTGCGGTATTGAAACATGACATGGCAGGAGAGTGACGTGTATCACGGTCAGGCACATAGTGGTATTAAAACATGATATGGCGGGAGAGAGACATGTATCAAAGTCAGGAGCATTGCGGTATTGAAACATGACATGGCAGGACAGCGACGTGTATCACAGTCAGGTGCATCGCGGTATTGAAACATGACATGGCAGGAGAGTGACTTGTATTACAGTCAGTCGCATTGCTAAATTGAAACATGATATGGTAGGAGAGGGACGTGTATCACAGTCAGGCGCATTGCGGTATTGAAACATGACATGGGAGGAGAGTGACGTGTATTACAGTCAGTTGCATTGCGGTATTGAAACATGACATAGCAGGAGAGCGACGTGTATCATAGTCAGGCGCATTGCAGTATTGAAATATGTCATGGCAGGAGAGTGACATGTATCACGGTCACGCACATTGCGGTATCGAAATATGATATGGCAGGAGAGAGACATGTGTCACAGTCAGGAGCATTGCGGTATTGAAACATGACATGGCAAGAGAGTGACGTGTATCATAGTCAGACGCATTGCGGTATTGAACCATGACTTGGCAGGAGAGTGACGTGTATCACAGTCAGGCGCATGGCAGTATTGAAACAGAACATGACAGGAGAATGACGTGTATTACAGTCAGTTGCATTGCGGTATTGAAACATGACATGGCAGGAGAGTGACGTGTATCACAGTCAGGTGCATTGCGGTAAACATGACATGGCAGGAGAGAGACATGTATCACAGTCAGGCGCATTGCGGTATTGAAACATGACATGGCAGGAGAGTGACGTGTATCGCAGTCAGGCGCATTGCGGTATTGAAACATGACATGGCAGGAGAGTGACGTGTATGACGGTCAGGCACATTGCGGTATTGAAACATGACATGGCAGGAGAGTGACGTGTATCACAGTCGGCCACATAGCGGTATTGAATCATGATATGGCGGGAGAGAGACTTGTATCACAGTCAGGCGCATTGCGGTATTGAAACATGACATGGCAGGAGAGTGACGTGTATCGCAGTCAGGCGCATTGCGGTATTGAAACATGACATGGCAGCAGAGTGACGTGTATCACAATCAGGCGCATGGCGGTATTGAAACAGAACATGACAGGAGAATGACGTGTATTACAGTCAGTTGCATTGCGGTATTGAAACATGACATGGCAGGAGAGTGACGTGTATCAAGGTCAGGTGCATTGCGGTAAACATGACATGGCAGGAGAGAGACTTGTATCACAGTCAGGCGCATTTCAGTATTGAAACATGACATGGCAGGAGAGTGACGTGTATCGCAGTCAGGCGCATTGCGGTATTGAAACATGACATGGCAGGAGAGTGACGTGTATCACGGTCAGGAACATTGCGGTATTGAAACATGACATGGCAGGAGAGTGACGTGTATCACAGTCAGGCACATTGCGGTATTGAAACATGACATGGCAGGAGAGTGACGTGTATCACAGTCGGCAACATAGCGGTATTGAAACATGATATGGCGGGAAAGAGACATGTATCACAGGCAGGAGCATTGCGGTATTGAAACATGATATGGCGGGAGAGAGACATGTATCACAGTCAGGAGCATTGCGGTATTGAAAAAATATGGCAGGAGAGAGACATGTATCACAGTCAGGAGCATTGCGGTATTGAAACATGACATTGCAGGAGAGTGACGTGTATCATAGTCAGGCGCATTGCGGTATTGAAACATGACATGGCAGGAGAGTGACGTGTATCACGGTCAGGCACATTGCGGTATTGAAACATGACATGACAGGATAGTGACGTGTATTACAGTCAGTTGCATTGCGGTATTGAAACATGACATGGCAGGAGAGCGACGTGTATCATAGTCAGGCGCATTGCAGTATTGAAACATGTCATGGCAGGAGAGTGACATGTATCATGGTCATGCACATTGCGGTATCGAAATATGATATGGCAGGAGAGATACATGTATCACAGTCAGGAGCATTGCGGTATTGAAACATGACATGGCAAGAGAGTGACGTGTATCACAGTCAGGCGCATTGCGGTATTGAAACATGACATCGCAGGAGAGTGACGTGTATCAAGTCAGGTGCATTGCGGTTAACATGACATGGCAGGAGAGAGACTTGTATCACAGTCAGGCGCATTGCGGTATTGAAACATGACATGGCAGGAGAGTGACGTGTATTACAGTCAGGCGCATTGCGGTATTGAAACATGACATGGCAGGAGAGTGACGTGTATCGCAGTCAGGCGCATTGCGGTATTGAAACATGACATGGCAGGAGAGAGACATGTATCACGGTCATGCACATTGCGGTATTGAAACATGACATGGCAGGAGAGTGACGTGTATCATGTTCAGGCACATTGCGGTATTGAAACATGACATGGCATGAGAGTGACGTGTATCACAGTCGGCCACATAGCGGTATTGAAACATGATATGGCGGGAGAGTGACGTGTATCATAGTCAGGCACATTGCGGTATTCAAACATGACATGGCAGGAGAGCGACGTGTATCACAGCAGGCGCATTGCGGTATTGAAACTTGACATCCCAGGAGAGTGACGTGTATCACAGTCAGGTCCATTGCGGTAAACATGATATGGCAGGAGAGAGACTTGTATCACAGTCAGGCGCATTGCGGTATTGAAACATGACATGGCAGGAGAGTGACGTGTATTACAGTCAGTTGCATTGCGGTATTGAAACATGACATGGCAGGAGAGCGACGTGTATCATAGTCAGGCGCATTGCAGTATTCAAACATGTCATGGCAGGAGAGTGACATGTATCACGGTCACGCACATTGCGGTATCGAAATATGATATTGCAGGAGAGAGACATGTATCACAGTCAGGAGCATTGCGGTATTGAAACATGACATGGCAAGAGAGTGACGTGTATCATAGTCAGACGCATTGCGGTATTGAACCATGACATGGCAGGAGAGTGACGTGTATCACAATCAGGCGCATGGCAGTATTGAAACAGAACATGACAGGAGAATGACGTGTATTACAGTCAGTTGCATTGCGGTATTGAAACATGACATGGCAGGAGAGTGACGTGTATCACAGTCAGGTGCATTGCGGTAAACATGACATGGCAGGAGAGAGACTTGTATCACAGTCAGGCGCATTGCGGTATTGAAACATGACATGGCAGGAGAGTGACGTGTATTGCAGTCAGGCGCATTGCGGTATTGAAACATGACATTGCAGGAAAGTGACGTGTATCACGGCCAGGCATATTGCGGTATTGAAACATGACATGGCAGGAGAGTGACGTGTATCACGGTCAGGCACATTGCGGTATTGAAACATGACATGGCAGGAGAGTGACGTGTATCACAGTCAGGCACATTGCGGTATTGAAACATGACATGGGAGGAGAGTGACGTGTATCACTGTCAGGCACATTGCGGTATTGAAACATGACATGGCAGGAGAGTGACGTGTATCACAGTCAGGCACATTGCGGTATTGAAACATGACATGGCAGGAGAGTGACGTGTATCACGGTCAGGCGCATTGCGGTATTGAAACATGACATGGCAGGAGAGTGACGTGTATTACAGTCAGGTGCATCGCGGTATTGAAACATGACATGGCAGGAGAGTGACATGTATCATAGTCAGGCGCATTGCAGTATTCAAACATGTCATGGCAGGAGAGTGACATGTATCACGGTCACGCACATTGCGGTATCGAAATATGATATGGCAGGAGAGAGACATGTATCACAGTCAGGAGCATTGCGGTATTGAAACATGACATGGCAAGAGAGTGACGTGTATCATAGTCAGACGCATTGCGGTATTGAACCATGACATGGCAGGAGAGTGACGTGTATCACAATCAGGCGCATGGCAGTATTGAAACAGAACATGACAGGAGAATGACGTGTATTACAGTCAGTTGCATTGCGGTATTGAAACATGACATGGCAGGAGAGTGACGTGTATCACAGTCAGGTGCATTGCGGTAAACATGACATGGCAGGAGAGAGACTTGTATCACAGTCAGGCGCATTGCGGTATTGAAACATGACATGGCAGGAGAGTGACGTGTATTGCAGTCAGGCGCATTGCGGTATTGAAACATGACATTGCAGGAGAGTGACGTGTATCACGGCCAGACACATTGCGGTATTGAAACATGACATGGCAGGAGAGTGACGTGTATCACGGTAAGGCACATTGCGGTATTGAAACATGACATGGCAGGAGAGTGACGTTTATTACAGTCTGCCACATAGCGGTATTGAAACATGATATGGCGGGAGAGAGACATGTATCACAGTCAGGAGCATTGCGGTATTGAAACATGACATGGCAGGACAGCGACGTGTATCGCAGTCAGGCGCATTGCGGTATTGAAACATGACATGGCAGGAGAGTGACGTGTATCACGGTCAGGCACATTGCGGTATTGAAACATGACATGGCAGGAGAGTGACGTGTATCACAGTCGGCAACATAGCTGTATTGAAACATGATATGGCGGGAGAGAGACATGTATCACAGTCAGGAGCATTGCGGTATTGAAAAAATATGGCAGGAGAGAGACATGTATCACAGTCAGGAGCATTGCGGTATTGAAACATGACATTGCAGGAGAGTGACGTGTATCATAGTCAGGCGCATTGCGGTATTGAAACATGACATTGCACGAGAGTGACGTGTATCACGGCCAGGCATATTGCGGTATTGAAACATGACATGGCAGGAGAGTGACGTGTATCACGGTCAGGCACATTGCGGTATTGAAACATGACATGGCAGGAGAGTGACGTGTATCACAGTCAGGCACATTGCGGTATTGAAACATGACATGGGAGGAGAGTGACGTGTATCGCAGTCAGGCGCATTGCGGTATTGAAACATGACATGGCAGGAGAGTGACGTGTATCACGGTCAGGCACATTGCGGTATTGAAACATGACATGGCAGGAGAGTGACGTGTATCACAGTCGGCAACATAGCTGTATTGAAACATGATATGGCGGGAAAGAGACATGTATCACAGGCAGGAGCATTGCGGTATTGAAACATGATATGGCTGGAGAGAGACATGTATCACAGTCAGGAGCATTGCGGTATTGAAACATGATATGGCGGGAGAGAGACATGTATCACAGTCAGGAGCATTGCGGTATTGAAACATGATATGGCGGGAAAGAGACATGTATCACAGGCAGGAGCATTGCGGTATTGAAACATGATATGGCGGGAGAGAGACATGTATCACAGTCAGGAGCATTGCGGTATTGAAAAAATATGGCAGGAGAGAGACATGTATCACAGTCAGGAGCATTGCGGTATTGAAACATGACATTGCAGGAGAGTGACGTGTATCATAGTCAGGCGCATTGTGGTATTGAAACATGACATGGCAGGAGAGTGACGTGTATCACGGTCAGGCACATTGCGGTATTGAAACATGACATGACAGGATAGTGACGTGTATTACTGTCAGTTGCATTGCGGTATTGAAACATGACATGGCAGGAGAGCGACGTGTATCATAGTCAGGCGCATTGCAGTATTGAAACATGTCATGGCAGGAGAGTGACATGTATCATGGTCAGGCACATTGCGGTATCGAAATATGATATGGCAGGAGAGATACATGTATCACAGTCAGGAGCATTGCGGTATTGAAACATGACATGGCAAGAGAGTGACGTGTATCACAGTCAGGCGCATTGCGGTATTGAAACATGACATCGCAGGAGAGTGACGTGTATCAAGTCAGGTGCATTGCGGTTAACATGACATGGCAGGAGAGAGACTTGTATCACAGTCAGGCGCATTGCGGTATTGAAACATGACATGGCAGGAGAGTGACGTGTATTACAGTCAGGCGCATTGCGGTATTGAAACATGACATGGCAGGAGAGTGACGTGTATCGCAGTCAGGCGCATTGCGGTATTGAAACATGACATGGCAGGAGAGAGACATGTATCACGGTCATGCCCATTGCGGTATTGAAACATGACATGGCAGGAGAGTGACGTGTATCATGTTCAGGCACATTGCGGTATTGAAACATGACATGGCATGAGAGTGACGTGTATCACAGTCGGCCACATAGCGGTATTGAAACATGATATGGCGGGAGAGTGACGTGTATCATAGTCAGGCACATTGCGGTATTCAAACATAACAAGGCAGGAGAGCGACGTGTATCACAGCAGGCGCATTGCGGTATTGAAACTTGACATCCCAGGAGAGTGACATATATCACAGTCTGGTCCATTGCGGTAAACATGATATGGCAGGAGAGAGACTTGTATCACAGTCAGGCGCATTGCGGTATTGAAACATGACATGGCAGGAGAGTGCTTTTATTACAGTCGGCCACATAGCGATATTGAAACATGATATGGAGGGAGAGAGACATGTATCACAGTCAGGAGCATTGCGGTATTGAAACATGACATGGCAGGACAGCGACGTGTATCGCAGTCAGGCGCATTGCGGTATTGAAACATGACATGGCAGGAGAGTGACGTGTATTACGGTCAGGCACATTGCGGTATTGAAACATGACATGGCAGGAGAGTGACGTGTATCACAGTCGGCAACATAGCTGTATTGAAACATGATATGGCGGGAAAGAGACATGTATCACAGGCAGGAGCATTGCGGTATTGAAACATGACATGGCAAGAGAGTGACGTGTATCATAGTCAGACGCATTGCGGTATTGAACCATGACATGGCAGGAGAGTGACGTCTATCACAATCAGGCGCATGGCAGTATTGAAACAGAACATGACAGGAGAATGACGTGTATTACAGTCAGTTGCATTGCGGTATTGAAACATGTCATGGCAGGAGAGTGACATGTATCACGGTCACGCACATTGCGGTATCGAAATATGATATGGCAGGAGAGAGACATGTATCACAGT
The DNA here is from genome assembly GCA_949987565.1 of Luidia sarsii. NCBI lineage: Eukaryota > Metazoa > Echinodermata > Asteroidea > Paxillosida > Luidiidae > Luidia > Luidia sarsii. The sequence goes on along the minus strand of OX465104.1, from coordinate 24,144,458 downwards.
CAGGAGCATTGCGGTATTGAAACATGACATGGCAAGAGAGTGACGTGTATCATAGTCAGACGCATTGCGGTATTGAACCATGACATGGCAGGAGAGTGACGTCTATCACAATCAGGCGCATGGCAGTATTGAAACAGAACATGACAGGAGAATGACGTGTATTACAGTCAGTTGCATTGCGGTATTGAAACATGACATGGCAGGAGAGTGACGTGTATCACAGTCAGGTGCATTGCGGTAAACATGACATGGCAGGAGAGAGACTTGTATCACAGTCAGGCGCATTGCGGTATTGAAACATGACATGGCAGGAGAGTGACGTGTATCACGGTCAGGCACATTGCGGTATTGAAACATGACATGGCAGGAGAGTGACGTGTATCACGGTAAGGCACATTGCGGTATTGAAACATGACATGGCAGGAGAGTGACGTTTATTACAGTCTGCCACATAGCGGTATTGAAACATGATATGGCGGGAGAGAGACATGTATCACAGTCAGGAGCATTGCGGTATTGAAACATGACATGGCAGGACAGCGACGTGTATCGCAGTCAGGCGCATTGCGGTATTGAAACATGACATGGCAGGAGAGTGACGTGTATCACGGTCAGGCACATTGCGGTATTGAAACATGACATGGCAGGAGAGTGACGTGTATCACAGTCGGCAACATAGCTGTATTGAAACATGATATGGCGGGAAAGAGACATGTATCACAGGCAGGAGCATTGCGGTATTGAAACATGATATGGCGGGAGAGAGACATGTATCACAGTCAGGAGCATTGCGGTATTGAAAAAATATGGCAGGAGAGAGACATGTATCACAGTCAGGAGCATTGCGGTATTGAAACATGACATTGCAGGAGAGTGACGTGTATCATAGTCAGGCGCATTGCGGTATTGAAACATGACATGGCAGGAGAGTGACGTGTATCACGGTCAGGCACATTGCGGTATTGAAACATGACATGACAGGATAGTGACGTGTATTACTGTCAGTTGCATTGCGGTATTGAAACATGACATGGCAGGAGAGCGACGTGTATCATAGTCAGGCGCATTGCAGTATTGAAACATGTCATGGCAGGAGAGTGACATGTATCATGGTCAGGCACATTGCAGTATCGAAATATGATATGGCAGGAGAGATACATGTATCACAGTCAGGAGCATTGCGGTATTGAAACATGACATGGCAAGAGAGTGACGTGTATCACAGTCAGGCGCATTGCGGTATTGAAACATGACATCGCAGGAGAGTGACGTGTATCAAGTCAGGTGCATTGCGGTTAACATGACATGGCAGGAGAGAGACTTGTATCACAGTCAGGCGCATTGCGGTATTGAAACATGACATGGCAGGAGAGTGACGTGTATTACAGTCAGGCGCATTGCGGTATTGAAACATGACATGGCAGGAGAGTGACGTGTATCGCAGTCAGGCGCATTGCGGTATTGAAACATGACATGGCAGGAGAGCGACGTGTATCACAGCAGGCGCATTGCGGTATTGAAACTTGACATCCCAGGAGAGTGACATATATCACAGTCAGGTCCATTGCGGTAAACATGATATGGCAGGAGAGAGACTTGTATCACAGTCAGGCGCATTGCGGTATTGAAAAATGACATGGCAGGAGAGTGCTTTTATTACAGTCGGCCACATAGCGGTATTGAAACATGATATGGAGGGAGAGAGACATGTATCACAGTCAGGAGCATTGCGGTATTGAAACATGACATGGCAGGACAGCGACGTGTATCGCAGTCAGGCGCATTGCGGTATTGAAACATGACATGGCAGGAGAGTGACGTGTATCACGGTCAGGCACATTGCGGTATTGAAACATGACATGGCAGGAGAGTGACGTGTATCACAGTCGGCAACATAGCGGTATTGAAACATGATATGGCGGGAAAGAGACATGTATCACAGGCAGGAGCATTGCGGTATTGAAACATGATATGGCGGGAGAGAGACATGTATCACAGTCAGGAGCATTGCGGTATTGAAAAAATATGGCAGGAGAGAGACATGTATCACAGTCAAAAGCATTGCGGTATTGAAACATGACATTGCAGGAGAGTGACGTGTATCATAGTCAGGCGCATTGCGGTATTAAAACATGACATGGCAGGAGAGTGACGTGTATCACGGTCAGGCACATTGCGGTATTGAAAAATGACATGACAGGATAGTGACGTGTATTACAGTCAGTTGCATTGCGGTATTGAAACATGACATGGCAGGAGAGCGACGTGTATCATAGTCAGGCACATTGCGGTATTCAAACATATCATGGCAGGAGAGCGACTTGTATCACAGCAGGCGCATTGCGGTATTGAAACTTGACATCCCAGGAGAGTGACGTGTATCACAGTCAGGTCCATTGCGGTAAACATGATATGGCAGGAGAGAGACTTGTATCACAGTCAGGCGCATTGCGGTATTGAAACATGACATGGCAGGAGAGTGACGTGTATTACAGTCAGTTGCATTGCGGTATTGAAACATGACATGGCAGGAGAGCGACGTGTATCATAGTCAGGCGCATTGCAGTATTCAAACATGTCATGGCAGGAGAGTGACATGTATCACGGTCACGCACATTGCGGTATCGAAATATGATATGGCAGGAGAGAGACATGTATCACAGTCAGGAGCATTGCGGTATTGAAACATGACATGGCAAGAGAGTGACGTGTATCATAGTCAGACGCATTGCGGTATTGAACCATGACATGGCAGGAGAGTGACGTGTATCACAATCAGGCGCATGGCAGTATTGAAACAGAACATGACAGGAGAATGACGTGTATTACAGTCAGTTGCATTGCGGTATTGAAACATGACATGGCAGGAGAGTGACGTGTATCACAGTCAGGTGCATTGCGGTAAACATGACATGGCAGGAGAGAGACTTGTATCACAGTCAGGCGCATTGCGGTATTGAAACATGACATGGCAGGAGAGTGACGTGTATTGCAGTCAGGCGCATTGCGGTATTGAAACATGACATTGCAGGAGAGTGACGTGTATCACGGCCAGGCATATTGCGGTATTGAAACATGACATGGCAGGAGAGTGACGTGTATCACGGTCAGGCTTATTGCGGTATTGAAACATGACATGGCAGGAGAGTGACGTGTATCACAGTCAGGCACATTGCGGTATTGAAACATGACATGGGAGGAGAGTGACGTGTATCGCAGTCAGGCGCATTGCGGTATTGAAACATGACATGGCAGGAGAGTGACGTGTATCACGGTCAGGCACATTGCGGTATTGAAACATGACATGGCAGGAGAGTGACGTGTATCACTGTCAGGCACATTGCGGTATTGAAACATGACATGGCAGGAGAGTGACGTGTATCACAGTCAGGCACATTGCGGTATTGAAACATGACATGGCAGGAGAGTGACGTGTATCACGGTCAGGCGCATTGCGGTATTGAAACATGACATGGCAGGAGAGTGACGTGTATCACGGTCAGGCGCATTGCGGTATTGAAACATGACATGGCATGAGAGTGACGTGTATTACAGTCAGGTGCATCGCGGTATTGAAACATGACATGGCAGGAGAGTGACATGTATCATAGTCAGGCGCATTGCAGTATTCAAACATGTCATGGCAGGAGAGTGACATGTATCACGGTCACGCACATTGCGGTATCGAAATATGATATGGCAGGAGAGAGACATGTATCACAGTCAGGAGCATTGCGGTATTGAAACATGACATGGCAAGAGAGTGACGTGTATCATAGTCAGACGCATTGCGGTATTGAACCATGACATGGCAGGAGAGTGACGTGTATCACAATCAGGCGCATGGCAGTATTGAAACAGAACATGACAGGAGAATGACGTGTATTACAGTCAGTTGCATTGCGGTATTGAAACATGACATGGCAGGAGAGTGACGTGTATCACAGTCAGGTGCATTGCGGTAAACAAGACATGGCAGGAGAGAGACTTGTATCACAGTCAGGCGCATTGCGGTATTGAAACATGACATGGCAGGAGAGTGACGTGTATTGCAGTCAGGCGCATTGCGGTATTGAAACATGACATTGCAGGAGAGTGACGTGTATCACGGCCAGACACATTGCGGTATTGAAACATGACATGGCAGGAGAGTGACGTGTATCACGGTAAGGCACATTGCGGTATTGAAACATGACATGGCAGGAGAGTGACGTTTATTACAGTCGGCCACATAGCGGTATTGAAACATGATATGGCGGGAGAGAGACATGTATCACAGTCAGGAGCATTGCGGTATTGAAACATGACATGGCAGGACAGCGACGTGTATCGCAGTCAGGCGCATTGCGGTATTGAAACATGACATGGCAGGAGAGTGACGTGTATTACGGTCAGGCACATTGCGGTATTGAAACATGACATGGCAGGAGAGTGACGTGTATCACAGTCGGCAACATAGCTGTATTGAAACATGATATGGCGGGAAAGAGACATGTATCACAGGCAGGAGCATTGCGGTATTGAAACATGATATGGCGGGAGAGAGACATGTAACACAGTCAGGAGCATTGCGGTATTGAAAAAATATGGCAGGAGAGAGACATGTATCACAGTCAGGAGCATTGCGGTATTGAAACATGACATTGCAGGAGAGTGACGTATATCATAGTCAGGCGCATTGCGGTATTGAAACATGATATGGCGGGAGAGAGACATGTATCACAGGCAGGAGCATTGCGGTATTGAAACATGACATTGCAGGAGAGTGACGTGTATCATAGTCAGGCGCATTGCGGTATTAAAACATGACATGGCAGGAGAGTGACGTGTATCACGGTCAGGCACATTGCGGTATTGAAAAATGACATGACAGGATAGTGACGTGTATTACAGTCAGTTGCATTGCGGTATTGAAACATGACATGGCAGGAGAGCGACGTGTATCATAGTCAGGCACATTGCGGTATTCAAACATGACATGGCAGGAGAGCGACGTGTATCACAGCAGGCGCATTGCGGTATTGAAACTTGACATCCCAGGAGAGTGACGTGTATCACAGTCAGGTCCATTGCGGTAAACATGATATGGCAGGAGAGAGACTTGTATCACAGTCAGGCGCATTGCGGTATTGAAACATGACATGGCAGGAGAGTGACGTGTATTACAGTCAGTTGCATTGCGGTATTGAAACATGACATGGCAGGAGAGCGACGTGTATCATAGTCAGGCGCATTGCAGTATTCAAACATGTCATGGCAGGAGAGAGACATGTATCACAGTCAGGAGCATTGCGGTATTGAAACATGACATGGCAAGAGAGTGACGTGTATCATAGTCAGACGCATTGCGGTATTGAACCATGACATGGCAGGAGAGTGACGTGTATCACAATCAGGCGCATGGCAGTATTGAAACAGAACATGACAGGAGAGTGACGTGTATCACAGTCAGGTCCATTGCGGTAAACATGATATGGCAGGAGAGAGACTTGTATCACAGTCAGGCGCATTGCGGTATTGAAACATGACATGGCAGGAGAGTGACGTGTATTACAGTCAGTTGCATTGCGGTATTGAAACATGACATGGCAGGAGAGCGACGTGTATCATAGTCAGGCGCATTGCAGTATTCAAACATGTCATGGCAGGAGAGTGACATGTATCACGGTCACGCACATTGCGGTATCGAAATATGATATGGCAGGAGAGAGACATGTATCACAGTCAGGAGCATTGCGGTATTGAAACATGACATGGCAAGAGAGTGACGTGTATCATAGTCAGACGCATTGCGGTATTGAACCATGACATGGCAGGAGAGTGACGTGTATCACAATCAGGCGCATGGCAGTATTGAAACAGAACATGACAGGAGAATGACGTGTATTACAGTCAGTTGCATTGCGGTATTGAAACATGACATGGCAGGAGAGTGACGTGTATCACAGTCAGGTGCATTGCGGTAAACATGACATGGCAGGAGAGAGACTTGTATCACAGTCAGGCGCATTGCGGTATTGAAACATGACATGGCAGGAGAGTGACGTGTATTGCAGTCAGGCGCATTGCGGTATTGAAACATGACATTGCAGGAGAGTGACGTGTATCACGGCCAGGCATATTGCGGTATTGAAACATGACATGGCAGGAGAGTGACGTGTATCACGGTCAGGCACATTGCGGTATTGAAACATGACATGGCAGGAGAGTGACGTGTATCGCAGTCAGGCGCATTGCGGTATTGAAACATGACATGGCAGGACAGCGACGTGTATCGCAGTCAGGCGCATTGCGGTATTGAAACATGACATGGCAGGAGAGTGACGTGTATCACGGTCAGGCACATTGCGGTATTGAAACATGACATGGCAGGAGAGTGACGTGTATCACAGTCGGCAACATAGCTGTATTGAAACATGATATGGCGGGAAAGAGACATGTATCACAGGCAGGAGCATTGCGGTATTGAAACATGATATGGCGGGAGAGAGACATGTATCACAGTCAGGAGCATTGCGGTATTGAAAAAATATGGCAGGAGAGAGACATGTATCACAGTCAGGAGCATTGCGGTATTGAAACATGACATTGCAGGAGAGTGACGTGTATCATAGTCAGGCGCATTGCGGTATTGAAACATGACATGGCAGGAGAGTGACGTGTATCACGGTCAGGCACATTGCGGTATTGAAACATGACATGACAGGATAGTGACGTGTATTACTGTCAGTTGCATTGCGGTATTGAAACATGACATGGCAGGAGAGCGACGTGTATCATAGTCAGGCGCATTGCAGTATTGAAACATGTCATGGCAGGAGAGTGACATGTATCATGGTCAGGCACATTGCAGTATCGAAATATGATATGGCAGGAGAGATACATGTATCACAGTCAGGAGCATTGCGGTATTGAAACATGACATGGCAAGAGAGTGACGTGTATCACAGTCAGGCGCATTGCGGTATTGAAACATGACATCGCAGGAGAGTGACGTGTATCAAGTCAGGTGCATTGCGGTTAACATGACATGGCAGGAGAGAGACTTGTATCACAGTCAGGCGCATTGCGGTATTGAAACATGACATGGCAGGAGAGTGACGTGTATTACAGTCAGGCGCATTGCGGTATTGAAACATGACATGGCAGGAGAGTGACGTGTATCGCAGTCAGGCGCATTGCGGTATTGAAACATGACATGGCAGGAGAGCGACGTGTATCACAGCAGGCGCATTGCGGTATTGAAACTTGACATCCCAGGAGAGTGACATATATCACAGTCAGGTCCATTGCGGTAAACATGATATGGCAGGAGAGAGACTTGTATCACAGTCAGGCGCATTGCGGTATTGAAAAATGACATGGCAGGAGAGTGCTTTTATTACAGTCGGCCACATAGCGGTATTGAAACATGATATGGAGGGAGAGAGACATGTATCACAGTCAGGAGCATTGCGGTATTGAAACATGACATGGCAGGACAGCGACGTGTATCGCAGTCAGGCGCATTGCGGTATTGAAACATGACATGGCAGGAGAGTGACGTGTATCACGGTCAGGCACATTGCGGTATTGAAACATGACATGGCAGGAGAGTGACGTGTATCACAGTCGGCAACATAGCGGTATTGAAACATGATATGGCGGGAAAGAGACATGTATCACAGGCAGGAGCATTGCGGTATTGAAACATGATATGGCGGGAGAGAGACATGTATCACAGTCAGGAGCATTGCGGTATTGAAAAAATATGGCAGGAGAGAGACATGTATCACAGTCAAAAGCATTGCGGTATTGAAACATGACATTGCAGGAGAGTGACGTGTATCATAGTCAGGCGCATTGCGGTATTAAAACATGACATGGCAGGAGAGTGACGTGTATCACGGTCAGGCACATTGCGGTATTGAAAAATGACATGACAGGATAGTGACGTGTATTACAGTCAGTTGCATTGCGGTATTGAAACATGACATGGCAGGAGAGCGACGTGTATCATAGTCAGGCACATTGCGGTATTCAAACATATCATGGCAGGAGAGCGACTTGTATCACAGCAGGCGCATTGCGGTATTGAAACTTGACATCCCAGGAGAGTGACGTGTATCACAGTCAGGTCCATTGCGGTAAACATGATATGGCAGGAGAGAGACTTGTATCACAGTCAGGCGCATTGCGGTATTGAAACATGACATGGCAGGAGAGTGACGTGTATTACAGTCAGTTGCATTGCGGTATTGAAACATGACATGGCAGGAGAGCGACGTGTATCATAGTCAGGCGCATTGCAGTATTCAAACATGTCATGGCAGGAGAGTGACATGTATCACGGTCACGCACATTGCGGTATCGAAATATGATATGGCAGGAGAGAGACATGTATCACAGTCAGGAGCATTGCGGTATTGAAACATGACATGGCAAGAGAGTGACGTGTATCATAGTCAGACGCATTGCGGTATTGAACCATGACATGGCAGGAGAGTGACGTGTATCACAATCAGGCGCATGGCAGTATTGAAACAGAACATGACAGGAGAATGACGTGTATTACAGTCAGTTGCATTGCGGTATTGAAACATGACATGGCAGGAGAGTGACGTGTATCACAGTCAGGTGCATTGCGGTAAACATGACATGGCAGGAGAGAGACTTGTATCACAGTCAGGCGCATTGCGGTATTGAAACATGACATGGCAGGAGAGTGACGTGTATTGCAGTCAGGCGCATTGCGGTATTGAAACATGACATTGCAGGAGAGTGACGTGTATCACGGCCAGGCATATTGCGGTATTGAAACATGACATGGCAGGAGAGTGACGTGTATCACGGTCAGGCTTATTGCGGTATTGAAACATGACATGGCAGGAGAGTGACGTGTATCACAGTCAGGCACATTGCGGTATTGAAACATGACATGGGAGGAGAGTGACGTGTATCGCAGTCAGGCGCATTGCGGTATTGAAACATGACATGGCAGGAGAGTGACGTGTATCACGGTCAGGCACATTGCGGTATTGAAACATGACATGGCAGGAGAGTGACGTGTATCACTGTCAGGCACATTGCGGTATTGAAACATGACATGGCAGGAGAGTGACGTGTATCACAGTCAGGCACATTGCGGTATTGAAACATGACATGGCAGGAGAGTGACGTGTATCACGGTCAGGCGCATTGCGGTATTGAAACATGACATGGCAGGAGAGTGACGTGTATCACGGTCAGGCGCATTGCGGTATTGAAACATGACATGGCATGAGAGTGACGTGTATTACAGTCAGGTGCATCGCGGTATTGAAACATGACATGGCAGGAGAGTGACATGTATCATAGTCAGGCGCATTGCAGTATTCAAACATGTCATGGCAGGAGAGTGACATGTATCACGGTCACGCACATTGCGGTATCGAAATATGATATGGCAGGAGAGAGACATGTATCACAGTCAGGAGCATTGCGGTATTGAAACATGACATGGCAAGAGAGTGACGTGTATCATAGTCAGACGCATTGCGGTATTGAACCATGACATGGCAGGAGAGTGACGTGTATCACAATCAGGCGCATGGCAGTATTGAAACAGAACATGACAGGAGAATGACGTGTATTACAGTCAGTTGCATTGCGGTATTGAAACATGACATGGCAGGAGAGTGACGTGTATCACAGTCAGGTGCATTGCGGTAAACAAGACATGGCAGGAGAGAGACTTGTATCACAGTCAGGCGCATTGCGGTATTGAAACATGACATGGCAGGAGAGTGACGTGTATTGCAGTCAGGCGCATTGCGGTATTGAAACATGACATTGCAGGAGAGTGACGTGTATCACGGCCAGACACATTGCGGTATTGAAACATGACATGGCAGGAGAGTGACGTGTATCACGGTAAGGCACATTGCGGTATTGAAACATGACATGGCAGGAGAGTGACGTTTATTACAGTCGGCCACATAGCGGTATTGAAACATGATATGGCGGGAGAGAGACATGTATCACAGTCAGGAGCATTGCGGTATTGAAACATGACATGGCAGGACAGCGACGTGTATCGCAGTCAGGCGCATTGCGGTAAACATGATATGGCAGGAGAGAGACTTGTATCACAGTCAGGCGCATTGCGGTATTGAAACATGACATGGCAGGAGAGTGACGTGTATCACAGTCGGCAACATAGCTGTATTGAAACATGATATGGCGGGAAAGAGACATGTATCACAGGCAGGAGCATTGCGGTATTGAAACATGATATGGCGGGAGAGAGACATGTATCACAGTCAGGAGCATTGCGGTATTGAAAAAATATGGCAGGAGAGAGACATGTATCACAGTCAGGAGCATTGCGGTATTGAAACATGACATTGCAGGAGAGTGACGTGTATCATAGTCAGGCGCATTGCGGTATTGAAACATGACATGGCAGGAGAGTGACGTGTATCACGGTCAGGCACATTGCGGTATTGAAACATGACATGACAGGATAGTGACGTGTATTACTGTCAGTTGCATTGCGGTATTGAAACATGACATGGCAGGAGAGCGACGTGTATCATAGTCAGGCGCATTGCATTATTGAAACATGTCATGGCAGGAGAGTGACATGTATCATGGTCAGGCACATTGCGGTATCGAAATATGATATGGCAGGAGAGATACATGTATCACAGTCAGGAGCATTGCCGTATTGAAACATGACATGGCAAGAGAGTGACGTGTATCACAGTCAGGCGCATTGCGGTATTGAAACATGACATCGCAGGAGAGTGACGTGTATCAAGTCAGGTGCATTGCGGTTAACATGACATGGCAGGAGAGAGACTTGTATCACAGTCAGGCGCATTGCGGTATTGAAACATGACATGGCAGGAGAGTGACGTGTATTACAGTCAGGCGCATTGCGGTATTGAAACATGACATGGCAGGAGAGTGACGTGTATCGCAGTCAGGCGCATTGCGGTATTGAAACATGACATGGCAGGAGAGCGACGTGTATCACAGCAGGCGCATTGCGGTATTGAAACTTGACATCCCAGGAGAGTGACATATATCACAGTCAGGTCCATCGCGGTAAACATGATATGGCAGGAGAGAGACTTGTATCACAGTCAGGCGCATTGCGGTATTGAAACATGACATCGCAGGAGAGTGACGTGTATCAAGTCAGGTGCATTGCGGTTAACATGACATGGCAGGAGAGAGACTTGTATCGCAGTCAGGCGCATTGCTGTATTGAAACATGACATGGCAGGAGAGAGACATGTATCACGGTCATGCACATTGCGGTATTGAAACATGACATGGCAGGAGAGTGACGTGTATCACGGTCAGGCACATTGCGGTATTGAAACATGACATGGCAGGAGAGTGACATGTATCACAGTCGGCCACATAGCGGTATTGAAACATGATATGGCGGGAGAGTGACGTGTATCATAGTCAGGCACATTGCGGTATTCAAACATGACATGGCAGGAGAGCGACGTGTATCACAGTCAGGCGCATTGCGGTATTGAAACTTGACATCCCAGGAGAGTGACGTGTATCACAGTCAGGTGCATTGCGGTAAACATGACATGGCAGGAGCGAGACTTGTATCACAGTCAGGCGCATTGCGGTATTGAAACATGACATGGCAGGAGAGTGACGTGTATCGCAGTCAGGCGCATTGCGGTATTGAAACATGACATGGCAGCAGAGTTACGTGTATCACGGTCAGGCACATTGCGGTATTGAAACATGACATGGCAGGAGAGTGACGTGTATCACAGTCGGCAACATAGCGTTATTGAAACATGATATGGCGGGAGAGAGACATGTATCACAGTCAGGAGCATTGCGGTATTGAAACATGATATGGCGGGAGAGAGACATATATCACAGGCAGGAGCATTGCGGTATTGAAACATGACATGGCGGGAGAGAGACATATATCACAGGCAGGAGCATTGCGGTATTGAAACATGATATGGCGGGAGAGAGACATATATCACAGGCAGGAGCATTGCGGTATTGAAACATGATATGGCGGGAGAGAGACACGTATCACAGGCAGGAGCATTGCGGTATTGAAACATGACATGGCGGGAGAGAGACATGTATCACAGTCAGGAGCATTGCGCTATTGAAACATGACATTGCAGGAGAGTGACGTGTATCACGGCCAGGCACATTGCGGTATTGAAACATGACATGGCAGGAGAGAGACTTGTATCACAGTCAGGCGCATTGCGGTATTGAAACATGACATGGCAGGAGAGTGACGTGTATTACAGTCAGGCGCATTGCGGTATTGAAACATGACATGGCAGGAGAGTGACGTGTATCGCAGTCAGGCGCATTGCGGTATTGAAACATGACATGGCAGGAGAGCGACGTGTATCACAGCAGGCGCATTGCGGTATTGAAACTTGACATCCCAGGAGAGTGACATATATCACAGTCAGGTCCATCGCGGTAAACATGATATGGCAGGAGAGAGACTTGTATCACAGTCAGGCGCATTGCGGTATTGAAACATGACATCGCAGGAGAGTGACGTGTATCAAGTCAGGTGCATTGCGGTTAACATGACATGGCAGGAGAGAGACTTGTATCGCAGTCAGGCGCATTGCGGTATTGAAACATGACATGGCAGGAGAGAGACATGTATCACGGTCATGCACATTGCGGTATTGAAACATGACATGGCAGGAGAGTGACGTGTATCACGGTCAGGCACATTGCGGTATTGAAACATGACATGGCAGGAGAGTGACGTGTATCACAGTCAGGCACATTGCGGTATTGAAACATGACATGGCAGGAGAGTGACGTGTATCACGGTCAGGCGCATTGCGGTATTGAAACATGACATGGCAGGAGAGTGACGTGTATCACGGTCAGGCGCATTGCGGTATTGAAACATGACATGGCAGGAGAGTGACGTGTATTACAGTCAGGTGCATCGCGGTATTGAAACATGTCATGGCAGGAGAGTGACATGTATCACAGTCAGTCGCATTGCTAAATTGAAACATGATATGGTAGGAGAGTGACGTGTATCACAGTCAGGCGCATTGCGGTATTGAAACATGACATGGGAGGAGAGTGACGTGTATTACAGTCAGTTGCATTGCGGTATTGAAACATGACATGGCAGGAGAGCGACGTGTATCATAGTCAGGCGCATTGCAGTATTGAAACATGTCATGGCAGGAGAGTGACATGTATCACGGTCAGGCACATTGCGGTATCGAAATATGATATGGCAGTAGAGCTACATGTATCACAGTCAGGAGCATTGCGGTATTGAAACATGACATGGCAAGAGAGTGACGTGTATCACAGTCAGGCGCATTGCGGTATTGAAACATGACATCGCAGGAGAGTGACGTGTATCAAGTCAGGTGCATTGCGGTTAACATGACATGGCAGGAGAGAGACTTGTATCGCAGTCAGGCGCATTGCGGTATTGAAACATGACATGGCAGGAGAGAGACATGTATCACGGTCATGCACATTGCGGTATTGAAACATGACATGGCAGGAGAGTGACGTGTATCACGGTCAGGCACATTGCGGTATTGAAACATGACATGGCAGGAGAGTGACGTGTATCACAGTCGGCCACATAGCGGTATTGAAACATGATATGGCGGGAGAGTGACGTGTATCATAGTCAGGCACATTGCGGTATTCAAACATGACATGGCAGGAGAGCGACGTGTATCACAGTCAGGCGCATTGCGGTATTGAAACTTGACATCCCAGGAGAGTGATGTGTATCACAGTCAGGTGCATTGCGGTAAACATGACATGGCAGGAGAGAGACTTGTATCACAGTCAGGCGCATTGCGGTATTGAAACATGACATGGCAGGAGAGTGACGTGTATCGCAGTCAGGCGCATTGCGGTATTGAAACATGACATGGCAGCAGAGTTACGTGTATCACGGTCAGGCACATTGCAGTATTGAAACATGACATGGCAGGAGAGTGACAGGAGCATTGCGGTATTGAAACATGATATGGTGGGAGAGAGACATGTATCACAGGCAGGAGCATTGCGGTATTGAAACATGACATGGCGGGAGAGAGACATGTATCACAGTCAGGAGCATTGCGGTATTGAAACATGACATTGCAGGAGAGTGACATGTATCACAGTCAGGAGCATTGCGGTATTGAAACATGACATTGCAGGAGAGTGACGTGTATCATAGTCAGGCGCATTGCGGTATTGAAACATGACATGGCTGGAGAGTGACGTGTATCACGGTCAGGGACATTGCGGTATTGAAACATGACATGACAGGAGAGTGACGTGTATTACAGTCAGTTGCATTTCGGTATTGAAACATGACACGGCAGGAGAGTGACGTGTATCACAGTCAGGCGCATTGCGGTATTGAAACATGACATGGCAGGAGAGTGACGTGTATCACGGTCAGGGACATTGCGGTATTGAAACATGACATGACAGGATAGTGACGTGTATTACAGTCAGTTGCATTGCGGTATTGAAACATGATACGGCAGGAGAGATACATGTATCACGGTCAGGCGCATTGCGGTATTGAAACATGACATGGCAGGAGAGTGACGTGTATCACGGTCAGGCGCATTGCGGTATTGAAACATGACATGGCAGGAGAGTGACGTGTATTACAGTCAGGTGCATCGCGGTATTGAAACATGACATGGCAGGAGAGTGACATGTATCATAGTCAGGCGCATTGCAGTATTCAAACATGTCATGGCAGGAGAGTGACATGTATCACGGTCACGCACATTGCGGTATCGAAATATGATATGGCAGGAGAGAGACATGTATCACAGTCAGGAGCATTGCGGTATTGAAACATGACATGGCAGGAGAGTGACGTGTATCACGGTCAGGCACATTGCGGTATTGAAACATGACATGGCAGGAGAGTGACGTGTATCACAGTCGGCAACATAGCGGTATTGAAACATGATATGGCGGGAAAGAGACATGTATCACAGTCAGGAGCATTGCGGTATTGAAAAAATATGGCAGGAGAGAGACATGTATCACAGTCAGGAGCATTGCGGTATTGAAACATGACATTGCAGGAGAGTGACTTGTATCATAGTCAGGCACATTGCGGTATTGAAACATGACATGGCAGGAGAGTGACGTGTATCACGGTCAGGCACATTGCGGTATTGAAACATGACATGACAGGATAGTGACGTGTATTACAGTCAGTTGCATTGCGGTATTGAAACATGACATGGCAGGAGAGCGACGTGTATCATAGTCAGGCGCATTGCAGTATTAAAACATCTCATGGCAGGAGAGTGACATGTATCACGGTCAGGCACATTGCGGTATCGAAATATGATATGGCAGTAGAGATACATGTATCACAGTCAGGAGCATTGCGGTATTGAAATATGACATGGCAAGAGAGTGACGTGTATCACAGTCAGGCGCTTTGCGGTATTGAAACATGACATCGTAGGAGAGTGACGTGTATCAAGTCAGGTGCATTGCGGTTAACATGACATGGCAGGAGAGAGACTTGTATCGCAGTCAGGTGCATTGCGGTATTGAAACATGACATGGCAGGAGAGAGACATGTATCACGGTCATGCACATTGCGGTATTGAAACATGACATGGCAGGAGAGTGACGTGTATCACGGTCAGGCACATTGCGGTATTGAAACATGACATGGCAGGAGAGTGACGTGTATCACAGTCGGCCATATAGCGGTATTGAAACATGATATGGCGGGAGAGTGACGTGTATCATAGTCAGGCACATTGCGGTATTCAAACATGACATGGCAGGAGAGCAACGTGTATCACAGTCAGGCGCATTGTGGTATTGAAACTTGACATCCCAGGAGAGTGACGTGTATCACAGTCAGGTGCATTGCGGTAAACATGACATGGCAGGAGAGAGACTTGTATCACAGTCAGGCGCATTGCGGTATTGAAACATGACATGGCAGGAGAGTGACGTGTATCGCAGTCAGGCGCATTGCGGTATTGAAACATGACATGGCAGCAGAGTTACGTGTATCACGGTCAGGCACATTGCGGTATTGAAACATGACATGGCAGGAGAGTGACGTGTATCACAGTCGGCAACATAGCGTTATTGAAACATGATATGGCGGGAGAGAGACATGTATCACAGTCAGGAGCATTGCGGTATTGAAACATGATATGGCGGGAGAGAGACATATATCACAGGCAGGAGCATTGCGGTATTGAAACATGATATGGCGGGAGAGAGACATGTATCACAGGCAGGCACATTGCGGTATTGAAACATGACATGACAGGATAGTGACGTGTATTACAGTCAGTTGCATTGCGGTATTGAAACATGACATGGCAGGAGAGCGACGTGTATCATAGTCAGGCGCATTGCAGTATTGAAACATGTCATGGCAGGAGAGTGACATGTATCATGGTCATGCACATTGCGGTATCGAAATATGATATGGCAGGAGAGATACATGTATCACAGTCAGGAGCATTGCGGTATTGAAACATGACATGGCAAGAGAGTGACGTGTATCACAGTCAGGCGCATTGCGGTATTGAAACATGACATCGCAGGAGAGTGACGTGTATCAAGTCAGGTGCATTGCGGTTAACATGACATGGCAGGAGAGAGACTTGTATCACAGTCAGGCGCATTGCGGTATTGAAACATGACATGGCAGGAGAGTGACGTGTATTACAGTCAAGCGCATTGCGGTATTGAAACATGACATGGCAGGAGAGTGACGTGTATCGCAGTCAGGCGCATTGCGGTATTGAAACATGACATGGCAGGAGAGAGACATGTATCACGGTCATGCACATTGCGGTATTGAAACATGACATGGCAGGAGAGTGACGTGTATCATGTTCAGGCACATTGCGGTATTGAAACATGACATGGCATGAGAGTGACGTGTATCACAGTCGGCCACATAGCGGTATTGAAACATGATATGGCGGGAGAGTGACGTGTATCATAGTCAGGCACATTGCGGTATTCAAACATGACATGGCAGGAGAGCGACGTGTATCACAGCAGGCGCATTGCGGTATTGAAACTTGACATCCCAGGAGAGTGACGTGTATCACAGTCAGGTCCATTGCGGTAAACATGATATGGCAGGAGAGAGACTTGTATCACAGTCAGGCGCATTGCGGTATTGAAACATGACATGGCAGGAGAGTGACGTGTATTACAGTCAGTTGCATTGCGGTATTGAAACATGACATGGCAGGGGAGCGACGTGTATCATAGTCAGGCGCATTGCAGTATTCAAACATGTCATGGCAGGAGAGTGACATGTATCACGGTCACGCACATTGCGGTATCGAAATATGATATTGCAGGAGAGAGACATGTATCACAGTCAGGAGCATTGCGGTATTGAAACATGACATGGCAAGAGAGTGACGTGTATCATAGTCAGACGCATTGCGGTATTGAACCATGACATGGCAGGAGAGTGACGTGTATCACAATCAGGCGCATGGCAGTATTGAAACAGAACATGACAGGAGAATGACGTGTATTACAGTCAGTTGCATTGCGGTATTGAAACATGACATGGCAGGAGAGTGACGTGTATCACAGTCAGGTGCATTGCGGTAAACATGACATGGCAGGAGAGAGACTTGTATCACAGTCAGGCGCATTGCGGTATTGAAACATGACATGGCAGGAGAGTGACGTGTATTGCAGTCAGGCGCATTGCGGTATTGAAACATGACATTGCAGGAGAGTGACGTGTATCACGGCCAGGCATATTGCGGTATTGAAACATGACATGGCAGGAGAGTGACGTGTATCACGGTCAGGCACATTGCGGTATTGAAACATGACATGGCAGGAGAGTGACGTGTATCACAGTCAGGCACATTGCGGTATTGAAACATGACATGGGAGGAGAGTGACGTGTATCGCAGTCAGGCGCATTGCGGTATTGAAACATGACATGGCAGGAGAGTGACGTGTATCACGGTCAGGCACATTGCGGTATTGAAACATGACATGGCAGGAGAGTGACGTGTATCACTGTCAGGCACATTGCGGTATTGAAACATGACATGGCAGGAGAGTGACGTGTATCACAGTCAGGCACATTGCGGTATTGAAACATGACATGGCAGGAGAGTGACGTGTATCACGGTCAGGCGCATTGCGGTATTGAAACATGACATGGCAGGAGAGTGACGTGTATCACGGTCAGGCGCATTGCGGTATTGAAACATGACATGGCAGGAGAGTGACGTGTATTACAGTCAGGTGCATCGCGGTATTGAAACATGACATGGCAGGAGAGTGACATGTATCATAGTCAGGCGCATTGCAGTATTCAAACATGTCATGGCAGGAGAGTGACATGTATCACGGTCACGCACATTGCGGTATCGAAATATGATATGGCAGGAGAGAGACATGTATCACAGTCAGGAGCATTGCGGTATTGAAACATGACATGGCAAGAGAGTGACGTGTATCATAGTCAGACGCATTGCGGTATTGAACCATGACATGGCAGGAGAGTGACGTGTATCACAATCAGGCGCATGGCAGTATTGAAACAGAACATGACAGGAGAATGACGTGTATTACAGTCAGTTGCATTGCGGTATTGAAACATAACATGGCAGGAGAGTGACGTGTATCACAGTCAGGTGCATTGCGGTAAACATGACATGGCAGGAGAGAGACTTGTATCACAGTCAGGCGCATTGCTGTATTGAAACATGACATGGCAGGAGAGTGACGTGTATTGCAGTCAGGCGCATTGCGGTATTGAAACATGACATTGCAGGAGAGTGACGTGTATCACGGCCAGACACATTGCGGTATTGAAACATGACATGGCAGGAGAGTGACGTGTATCACGGTAAGGCACATTGCGGTATTGAAACATGACATGGCAGGAGAGTGACGTTTATTACAGTCTGCCACATAGCGGTATTGAAACATGATATGGCGGGAGAGAGACATGTATCACAGTCAGGAGCATTGCGGTATTGAAACATGACATGGCAGGACAGCGACGTGTATCGCAGTCAGGCGCATTGCGGCATTGAAACATGACATGGCAGGAGAGTGACGTGTATCACGGTCAGGCACATTGCGGTATTGAAACATGACATGGCAGGAGAGTGACGTGTATCACAGTCGGCAACATAGCTGTATTGAAACATGATATGGCGGGAAAGAGACATGTATCACAGGCAGGAGCATTGCGGTATTGAAACATGATATGGCGGGAGAGAGACATGTATCACAGTCAGGAGCATTGCGGTATTGAAAAAATATGGCAGGAGAGAGACATGTATCACAGTCAGGAGCATTGCGGTATTGAAACATGACATTGCAGGAGAGTGACGTGTATCATAGTCAGGCGCATTGCGGTATTGAAACATGACATGGCAGGAGAGTGACGTGTATCACGGTCAGGCACATTGCGGTATTGAAACATGACATGACAGGATAGTGACGTGTATTACTGTCAGTTGCATTGCGGTATTGAAACATGACATGGCAGGAGAGCGACGTGTATCATAGTCAGGCGCATTGCAGTATTGAAACATGTCATGGCAGGAGAGTGACATGTATCATGGTCAGGCACATTGCGGTATCGAAATATGATATGGCAGGAGAGATACATGTATCACAGTCAGGAGCATTGCGGTATTGAAACATGACATGGCAAGAGAGTGACGTGTATCACAGTCAGGCGCATTGCGGTATTGAAACATGACATCGCAGGAGAGTGACGTGTATCAAGTCAGGTGCATTGCGGTTAACATGACATGGCAGGAGAGAGACTTGTATCACAGTCAGGCGCATTGCGGTATTGAAACATGACATGGCAGGAGAGTGACGTGTATTACAGTCAGGCGCATTGCGGTATTGAAACATGACATGGCAGGAGAGTGACGTGTATCGCAGTCAGGCGCATTGCGGTATTGAAACATGACATGGCAGGAGAGAGACATGTATCACGGTCATGCTCATTGCGGTATTGAAACATGACAAGGCAGGAGAGTGACGTGTATCATGTTCAGGCACATTGCGGTATTGAAACATGACATGGCATGAGAGTGACGTGTATCACAGTCGGCCACATAGCGGTATTGAAACATGATATGGCGGGAGAGTGACGTGTATCATAGTCAGGCACATTGCGGTATTCAAACATAACAAGGCAGGAGAGCGACGTGTATCACAGCAGGCGCATTGCGGTATTGAAACTTGACATCCCAGGAGAGTGACATATATCACAGTCTGGTCCATTGCGGTAAACATGATATGGCAGGAAAGAGACTTGTATCACAGTCAGGCGCATTGCGGTATTGAAACATGACATGGCAGGAGAGTGCTTTTATTACAGTCGGCCACATAGCGATATTGAAACATGATATGGAGGGAGAGAGACATGTATCACAGTCAGGAGCATTGCGGTATTGAAACATGACATGGCAGGACAGCGACGTGTATCGCAGTCAGGCGCATTGCGGTATTGAAACATGACATGGCAGGAGAGTGACGTGTATCACGGTCAGGCACATTGCGGTATTGAAACATGACATGACAGGATAGTGACGTGTATTACTGTCAGTTGCATTGCGGTATTGAAACATGACATGGCAGGAGAGCGACGTGTATCATAGTCAGGCACATTGCGGTATTCAAACATGACATGGCAGGAGAGCGACGTGTATCACAGCAGGCGCATTGCGGTATTGAAACTTGACATCCCAGGAGAGTGACGTGTATCACAGTCAGGTCCATTGCGGTAAACATGATATGGCAGGAGAGAGACTTGTATCACAGTCAGGCGCATTGCGGTATTGAAACATGACATGGCAGGAGAGTGACGTGTATTACAGTCAGTTGCATTGCGGTATTGAAACATGACATGGCAGGAGAGCGACGTGTATCACAGTCAGGTGCATTGCGGTAAACATGACATGGCAGGAGAGAGACTTGTATCACAGTCAGGCGCATTGCGGTATTGAAACATGACATGGCAGGAGAGTGACGTGTATTGCAGTCAGGCGCATTGCGGTATTGAAACATGACATTGCAGGAGAGTGACGTGTATCACGGCCAGGCATATTGCGGTATTGAAACATGACATGGCAGGAGAGTGACGTGTATCACGGTCAGGCACATTGCGGTATTGAAACATGACATGGCAGGAGAGTGACGTGTATCACAGTCAGGCACATTGCGGTATTGAAACATGACATGGGAGGAGAGTGACGTGTATCGCAGTCAGGCGCATTGCGGTATTGAAACATGACATGGCAGGAGAGTGACGTGTATCACGGTCAGGCACATTGCGGTATTGAAACATGACATGGCAGGAGAGTGACGTGTATCACTGTCAGGCACATTGCGGTATTGAAACATGACATGGCAGGAGAGTGACGTGTATCACAGTCAGGCACATTGCGGTATTGAAACATGACATGGCAGGAGAGTGACGTGTATCACGGTCAGGCGCATTGCGGTATTGAAACATGACATGGCAGGAGAGTGACGTGTATCACGGTCAGGCGCATTGCGGTATTGAAACATGACATGGCAGGAGAGTGACGTGTATTACAGTCAGGTGCATCGCGGTATTGAAACATGACATGGCAGGAGAGTGACATGTATCATAGTCAGGCGCATTGCAGTATTCAAACATGTCATGGCAGCAGAGTGACATGTATCACGGTCACGCACATTGCGGTATCGAAATATGATATGGCAGGAGAGAGACATGTATCACAGTCAGGAGCATTGCGGTATTGAAACATGACATGGCAAGAGAGTGACGTGTATCATAGTCAGACGCATTGCGGTATTGAACCATGACATGGCAGGAGAGTGACGTCTATCACAATCAGGCGCATGGCAGTATTGAAACAGAACATGACAGGAGAATGACGTGTATTACAGTCAGTTGCATTGCGGTATTGAAACATGACATGGCAGGAGAGTGACGTGTATCACAGTCAGGTGCATTGCGGTAAACATGACATGGCAGGAGAGAGACTTGTATCACAGTCAGGCGCATTGCGGTATTGAAACATGACATGGCAGGAGAGTGACGTGTATCACGGTCAGGCACATTGCGGTATTGAAACATGACATGGCAGGAGAGTGACGTGTATCACGGTAAGGCACATTGCGGTATTGAAACATGACATGGCAGGAGAGTGACGTTTATTACAGTCTGCCACATAGCGGTATTGAAACATGATATGGCGGGAGAGAGACATGTATCACAGTCAGGAGCATTGCGGTATTGAAACATGACATGGCAGGACAGCGACGTGTATCGCAGTCAGGTGCATTGCTGTATTGAAACATGACATGGCAGGAGAGTGACGTGTATCATAGTCAGGCACATTGCGGTATTGAAACATGACATGGCAGGAGAGTGACGTGTATCACAGTCGGCAACATAGCGGTATTGAAACATGATATGGCGGGAAAGAGACATGTATCACAGGCAGGAGCATTGCGGTATTGAAACATGATATGGCTGGAGAGAGACATGTATCACAGTCAGGATCATTGCTGTATTGAAACATGACATTGCAGGAGAGTGACGTGTATCAAAGTCGGCAACATAGCGGTATTGAAACATGATATGGCGGGAAAGAGACATGTATCACAGGCAGGAGCATTGCGGTATTGAAACATGATATGGCGGGAGAGAGACATGTATCACAGTCAGGAGCATTGCGGTATTGAAAAAATATGGCAGGAGAGAGACATGTATCACAGTCAGGAGCATTGCGGTATTGAAACATGACATTGCAGGAGAGTGACGTGTATCATAGTCAGGCGCATTGCGGTATTGAAACATGACATGGCAGGAGAGTGACGTGTATCACGGTCAGGCACATTGCGGTATTGAAACATGACATGACAGGATAGTGACATGTATTACTGTCAGTTGCATTGCGGTATTGAAACATGACATGGCAGGAGAGCGACGTGTATCATAGTCAGGCGCATTGCAGTATTGAAACATGTCATGGCAGGAGAGTGACATGTATCATGGTCAGGCACATTGCGGTATCGAAATATGATATGGCAGGAGAGATACATGTATCACAGTCAGGAGCATTGCGGTATTGAAACATGACATGGCAAGAGAGTGACGTGTATCACAGTCAGGCGCATTGCGGTATTGAAACATGACATCGCAGGAGAGTGACGTGTATCAAGTCAGGTGCATTGCGGTTAACATGACATGGCAGGAGAGAGACTTGTATCACAGTCAGGCGCATTGCGGTATTGAAACATGACATGGCAGGAGAGTGACGTGTATTACAGTCAGGCGCATTGCGGTATTGAAACATGACATGGCAGGAGAGTGACGTGTATCGCAGTCAGGCGCATTGCGGTATTGAAACATGACATGGCAGGAGAGCGACGTGTATCAAAGCAGGCGCATTGCGGTATTGAAACTTGACATCCCAGGAGAGTGACATATATCACAGTCAGGTCCATTGCGGTAAACATGATATGGCAGGAGAGAGACTTGTATCACAGTCAGGCGCATTGCGGTATTGAAACATGACATGGCAGGAGAGTGCTTTTATTACAGTCGGCCACATAGCGGTATTGAAACATGATATGGAGGGAGAGAGACATGTATCACAGTCAGGAGCATTGCGGTATTGAAACATGACATGGCAGGACAGCGACGTGTATCGCAGTCAGGCGCATTGCGGTATTGAAACATGACATGGCAGGAGAGTGACGTGTATCACGGTCAGGCACATTGCGGTATTGAAACATGACATGGCAGGAGAGTGACGTGTATCACAGTCGGCAACATAGCGGTATTGAAACATGATATGGCGGGAAAGAGACATGTATCACAGGCAGGAGCATTGCGGTATTGAAACATGATATGGCGGGAGAGAGACATGTATCACAGTCAGGAGCATTGCGGTATTGAAAAAATATGGCAGGAGAGAGACATGTATCACAGTCAAAAGCATTGCGGTATTGAAACATGACATTGCAGGAGAGTGACGTGTATCATAGTCAGGCGCATTGCGGTATTAAAACATGACATGGCAGGAGAGTGACGTGTATCACGGTCAGGCACATTGCGGTATTGAAAAATGACATGACAGGATAGTGACGTGTATTACAGTCAGTTGCATTGCGGTATTGAAACATGACATGGCAGGAGAGCGACGTGTATCATAGTCAGGCACATTGCGGTATTCAAACATGACATGGCAGGAGAGCGACTTGTATCACAGCAGGCGCATTGCGGTATTGAAACTTGACATCCCAGGAGAGTGACGTGTATCACAGTCAGGTCCATTGCGGTAAACATGATATGGCAGGAGAGAGACTTGTATCACAGTCAGGCGCATTGCGGTATTGAAACATGACATGGCAGGAGAGTGACGTGTATTACAGTCAGTTGCATTGCGGTATTGAAACATGACATGGCAGGAGAGCGACGTGTATCATAGTCAGGCGCATTGCAGTATTCAAACATGTCATGGCAGGAGAGTGACATGTATCACGGTCACGCACATTGCGGTATCGAAATATGATATGGCAGGAGAGAGACATGTATCACAGTCAGGAGCATTGCGGTATTGAAACATGACATGGCAAGAGAGTGACGTGTATCATAGTCAGACGCATTGCGGTATTGAACCATGACATGGCAGGAGAGTGACGTGTATCACAATCAGGCGCATGGCAGTATTGAAACAGAACATGACAGGAGAATGACGTGTATTACAGTCAGTTGCATTGCGGTATTGAAACATGACATGGCAGGAGAGTGACGTGTATCACAGTCAGGTGCATTGCGGTAAACATGACATGGCAGGAGAGAGACTTGTATCACAGTCAGGCGCATTGCGGTATTGAAACATGACATGGCAGGAGAGTGACGTGTATTGCAGTCAGGCGCATTGCGGTATTGAAACATGACATTGCAGGAGAGTGACGTGTATCACGGACAGGCATATTGCGGTATTGAAACATGACATGGCAGGAGAGTGACGTGTATCACGGTCAGGCACATTGCGGTATTGAAACATGACATGGCAGGAGAGTGACGTGTATCACAGTCAGGCACATTGCGGTATTGAAACATGACATGGGAGGAGAGTGACGTGTATCGCAGTCAGGCGCATTGCGGTATTGAAACATGACATGGCAGGAGAGTGACGTGTATCACGGTCAGGCACATTGCGGTATTGAAACATGACATGGCAGGAGAGTGACGTGTATCACTGTCAGGCACATTGCGGTATTGAACCATGACATGGCAGGAGAGTGACGTGTATCACAGTCAGGCACATTGCGGTATTGAAACATGACATGGCAGGAGAGTGACGTGTATCACAGTCAGGCACATTGCGGTATTGAAACATGACATGGCAGGAGAGTGACGTGTATCACGGTCAGGCGCATTGCGGTATTGAAACATGACATGGCAGGAGAGTGACGTGTATCACGGTCAGGCGCATTGCGGTATTGAAACATGACATGGCAGGAGAGTGACGTGTATTACAGTCAGGTGCATCGCGGTATTGAAACATGACATGGCAGGAGAGTGACATGTATCATAGTCAGGCGCATTGCAGTATTCAAACATGTCATGGCAGGAGAGTGACATGTATCACGGTCACGCACATTGCGGTATCGAAATATGATATGGCAGGAGAGAGACATGTATCACAGTCAGGAGCATTGCGGTATTGAAACATGACATGGCAAGAGAGTGACGTGTATCATAGTCAGACGCATTGCGGTATTGAACCATGACATGGCAGGAGAGTGACGTGTATCACAATCAGGCGCATGGCAGTATTGAAACAGAACATGACAGGAGAATGACGTGTATTACAGTCAGTTGCATTGCGGTATTGAAACATGACATGGCAGGAGAGTGACGTGTATCACAGTCAGGTGCATTGCGGTAAACATGACATGGCAGGAGAGAGACTTGTATCACAGTCAGGTGCATTGCGGTATTGAAACATGACATGGCAGGAGAGTGACGTGTATTGCAGTCAGGCGCATTGCGGTATTGAAACATGACATTGCAGGAGAGTGACGTGTATCACGGCCAGACACATTGCGGTATTGAAACATGACATGGCAGGAGAGTGACGTGTATCACGGTAAGGCACATTGCGGTATTGAAACATGACATGGCAGGAGAGTGACGTTTATTACAGTCGGCCACATAGCGGTATTGAAACATGATATGGCGGGAGAGAGACATGTATCACAGTCAGGAGCATTGCGGTATTGAAACATGACATGGCAGGACAGCGACGTGTATCGCAGTCAGGCGCATTGCGGTATTGAAACATGACATGGCAGGAGAGTGACGTGTATTACGGTCAGGCACATTGCGGTATTGAAACATGACATGGCAGGAGAGTGACGTGTATCACAGTCGGCAACATAGCTGTATTGAAACATGATATGGCGGGAAAGAGACATGTATCACAGGCAGGAGCATTGCGGTATTGAAACATGATATGGCGGGAGAGAGACATGTATCACAGTCAGGAGCATTGCGGTATTGAAAAAATATGGCAGGAGAGAGACATGTATCACAGTCAGGAGCATTGCGGTATTGAAACATGACATTGCAGGAGAGTGACGTATATCATAGTCAGGCGCATTGCGGTATTGAAACATGACATGGCAGGAGAGTGACGTGTATCACGGTCAGGCACATTGCGGTATTGAAACATGACATGACAGGATAGTGACGTGTATTACTGTCAGTTGCATTGCGGTATTGAAACATGACATGGCAGGAGAGCGACGTGTATCATAGTCAGGCGCATTGCAGTATTGAAACATGTCATGGCAGGAGAGTGACATGTATCATGGTCAGGCACATTGCGGTATCGAAATATGATATGGCAGGAGAGATACATGTATCACAGTCAGGAGCATTGCGGTATTGAAACTTGACATGGCAAGAGAGTGACGTGTATCACAGTCAGGCGCATTGCGGTATTGAAACATGACATCGCAGGAGAGTGACATATATCACAGTCAGGTCCATTGCGGTAAACATGATATGGCAGGAGAGAGACTTGTATCACAGTCAGGCGCATTGCGGTATTGAAACATGACATGGCAGGAGAGTGCTTTTATTACAGTCGGCCACATAGCGGTATTGAAACATGATATGGAGGGAGAGAGACATGTATCACAGTCAGGAGCATTGCGGTATTGAAACATGACATGGCAGGACAGCGACGTGTATCGCAGTCAGGCGCATTGCGGTATTGAAACATGACATGGCAGGAGAGTGACGTGTATCACGGTCAGGCACATTGCGGTATTGAAACATGACATGGCAGGAGAGTGACGTGTATCACAGTCGGCAACATAGCGGTATTGAAACATGATATGGCGGGAAAGAGACATGTATCACAGGCAGGAGCATTGCGGTATTGAAACATGATATGGCGGGAGAGAGACATGTATCACAGTCAGGAGCATTGCGGTATTGAAAAAATATGGCAGGAGAGAGACATGTATCACAGTCAGGAGCATTGCGGTATTGAAACATGACATTGCAGGAGAGTGACGTGTATCATAGTCAGGCGCATTGCGGTATTAAAACATGACATGGCAGGAGAGTGACGTGTATCACGGTCAGGCACATTGCGGTATTGAAAAATGACATGACAGGATAGTGACGTGTATTACAGTCAGTTGCATTGCGGTATTGAAACATGACATGGCAGGAGAGCGACGTGTATCATAGTCAGGCACATTGCGGTATTCAAACATGACATGGCAGGAGAGCGACGTGTATCACAGCAGGCGCATTGCGGTATTGAAACTTGACATCCCAGGAGAGTGACGTGTATCACAGTCAGGTCCATTGCGGTAAACATGATATGGCAGGAGAGAGACTTGTATCACAGTCAGGCGCATTGCGGTATTGAAACATGACATGGCAGGAGAGTGACGTGTATTACAGTCAGTTGCATTGCGGTATTGAAACATGACATGGCAGGAGAGCGACGTGTATCATAGTCAGGCGCATTGCAGTATTCAAACATGTCATGGCAGGAGAGAGACATGTATCACAGTCAGGAGCATAGCGGTATTGAAACATGACATGGCAAGAGAGTGACGTGTATCATAGTCAGACGCATTGCGGTATTGAACCATGACATGGCAGGAGAGTGACGTGTATCACAATCAGGCGCATGGCAGTATTGAAACAGAACATGACAGGAGAATGACGTGTATTACAGTCAGTTGCATTGCGGTATTGAAACATGACATGGCAGGAGAGTGACGTGTATCACAGTCAGGTGCATTGCGGTAAACATGACATGGCAGGAGAGAGACTTGTATCACAGTCAGGCGCATTGCGGTATTGAAACATGACATGGCAGGAGAGTGACGTGTATTGCAGTCAGGCGCATTGCGGTATTGAAACATGACATTGCAGGAGAGTGACGTGTATCACGGCCAGGCATATTGCGGTATTGAAACATGACATGGCAGGAGAGTGACGTGTATCACGGTCAGGCACATTGCGGTATTGAAACATGACATGGCAGGAGAGTGACGTGTATCACAGTCAGGCACATTGCGGTATTGAAACATGACATGGGAGGAGAGTGACGTGTATCGCAGTCAGGCGCATTGCGGTATTGAAACATGACATGGCAGGAGAGTGACGTGTATCACGGTCAGGCACATTGCGGTATTGAAACATGACATGGCAGGAGAGTGACGTGTATCACTGTCAGGCACATTGCGGTATTGAAACATGACATGGCAGGAGAGTGACGTGTATCACAGTCAGGCACATTGCGGTAATGAAACATGACATGGCAGGAGAGTGACGTGTATCACGGTCAGGCGCATTGCGGTATTGAAACATGACATGGCAGGAGAGTGACGTGTATCACGGTCAGGCGCATTGCGGTATTGAAACATGACATGGCAGGAGAGTGACGTGTATCACAGTCGGCAACATAGCTGTATTGAAACATGATATGGCAGGAAAGAGACATGTATCACAGGCAGGAGCATTGCGGTATTGAAACATGATATGGCGGGAGAGAGACATGTATCACAGTCAGGAGCATTGCGGTATTGAAAAAATATGGCAGGAGAGAGACATGTATCACAGTCAGGAGCATTGCGGTATTGAAACATGACATTGCAGGAGAGTGACGTGTATCATAGTCAGGCGCATTGCGGTATTGAAACATGACATGGCAGGAGAGTGACGTGTATCACGGTCAGGCACATTGCGGTATTGAAACATGACATGACAGGATAGTGACGTGTATTACTGTCAGTTGCATTGCGGTATTGAAACATGACATGGCAGGAGAGCGACGTGTATCATAGTCAGGCGCATTGCAGTATTGAAACATGTCATGGCAGGAGAGTGACATGTATCATGGTCAGGCACATTGCGGTATCGAAATATGATATGGCAGGAGAGATACATGTATCACAGTCAGGAGCATTGCGGTATTGAAACATGACATGGCAAGAGAGTGACGTGTATCACAGTCAGGCGCATTGCGGTATTGAAACATGACATCGCAGGAGAGTGACGTGTATCAAGTCAGGTGCATTGCGGTTAACATGACATGGCAGGAGAGAGACTTGTATCACAGTCAGGCGCATTGCGGTATTGAAACATGACATGGCAGGAGAGTGACGTGTATTACAGTCAGGCGCATTGCGGTATTTAAACATGACATGGCAGGAGAGTGACGTGTATCGCAGTCAGGCGCATTGCGGTATTGAAACATGACATGGCAGGAGAGAGACATGTATCACGGTCATGCCCATTGCGGTATTGAAACATGACATGGCAGGAGAGTGACGTGTATCATGTTCAGGCACATTGCGGTATTGAAACATGACATGGCATGAGAGTGATGTGTATCACAGTCGGCCACATAGCGGTATTGAAACATGATATGGCGGGAGAGTGACGTGTATCATAGTCAGGCACATTGCGGTATTCAAACATAACAAGGCAGGAGAGCGACGTGTATCACAGCAGGCGCATTGCGGTATTGAAACTTGACATCCCAGGAGAGTGACATATATCACAGTCTGGTCCATTGCGGTAAACATGATATGGCAGGAGAGAGACTTGTATCACAGTCAGGCGCATTGCGGTATTGAAACATGACATGGCAGGAGAGTGCTTTTATTACAGTCGGCCACATAGCGATATTGAAACATGATATGGAGGGAGAGAGACATGTATCACAGTCAGGAGCATTGCGGTATTGAAACATGACATGGCAGGACAGCGACGTGTATCGCAGTCAGGCGCATTGCGGTATTGAAACATGACATGGCAGGAGAGTGACGTGTATTACGGTCAGGCACATTGCGGTATTGAAACATGACATGGCAGGAGAGTGACGTGTATCACAGTCGGCAACATAGCTGTATTGAAACATGATATGGCGGGAAAGAGACATGTATCACAGGCAGGAGCATTGCGGTATTGAAACATGATATGGCGGGAGAGAGACATGTATCACAGTCAGGAGCATTGCGGTATTGAAAAAATATGGCAGGAGAGAGACATGTATCACAGTCAGGAGCATTGCGGTATTGAAACATGACATTGCAGGAGAGTGACGTATATCATAGTCAGGCGCATTGCGGTATTGAAACATGACATGGCAGGAGAGTGACGTGTATCACGGTCAGGCACATTGCGGTATTGAAACATGACATGACAGGATAGTGACGTGTATTACTGTCAGTTGCATTGCGGTATTGAAACATGACATGGCAGGAGAGCGACGTGTATCATAGTCAGGCGCATTGCAGTATTGAAACATGTCATGGCAGGAGAGTGACATGTATCATGGTCAGGCACATTGCGGTATCGAAATATGATATGGCAGGAGAGATACATGTATCACAGTCAGGAGCATTGCGGTATTGAAACTTGACATGGCAAGAGAGTGACGTGTATCACAGTCAGGCGCATTGCGGTATTGAAACATGACATCGCAGGAGAGTGACATATATCACAGTCAGGTCCATTGCGGTAAACATGATATGGCAGGAGAGAGACTTGTATCACAGTCAGGCGCATTGCGGTATTGAAACATGACATGGCAGGAGAGTGCTTTTATTACAGTCGGCCACATAGCGGTATTGAAACATGATATGGAGGGAGAGAGACATGTATCACAGTCAGGAGCATTGCGGTATTGAAACATGACATGGCAGGACAGCGACGTGTATCGCAGTCAGGCGCATTGCGGTATTGAAACATGACATGGCAGGAGAGTGACGTGTATCACGGTCAGGCACATTGCGGTATTGAAACATGACATGGCAGGAGAGTGACGTGTATCACAGTCGGCAACATAGCGGTATTGAAACATGATATGGCGGGAAAGAGACATGTATCACAGGCAGGAGCATTGCGGTATTGAAACATGATATGGCGGGAGAGAGACATGTATCACAGTCAGGAGCATTGCGGTATTGAAAAAATATGGCACGAGAGAGACATGTATCACAGTCAGGAGCATTGCGGTATTGAAACATGACATTGCAGGAGAGTGACGTGTATCATAGTCAGGCGCATTGCGGTATTAAAACATGACATGGCAGGAGAGTGACGTGTATCACGGTCAGGCACATTGCGGTATTGAAAAATGACATGACAGGATAGTGACGTGTATTACAGTCAGTTGCATTGCGGTATTGAAACATGACATGGCAGGAGAGCGACGTGTATCATAGTCAGGCACATTGCGGTATTCAAACATGACATGGCAGGAGAGCGACGTGTATCACAGCAGGCGCATTGCGGTATTGAAACATGACATGGCAGGAGAGTGACGTGTATCACAGTCAGGTCCATTGCGGTAAACATGATATGGCAGGAGAGAGACTTGTATCACAGTCAGGCGCATTGCGGTATTGAAACATGACATGGCAGGAGAGTGACGTGTATTACAGTCAGTTGCATTGCGGTATTGAAACATGACATGGCAGGAGAGCGACGTGTATCATAGTCAGGCGCATTGCAGTATTCAAACATGTCATGGCAGGAGAGAGACATGTATCACAGTCAGGAGCATTGCGGTATTGAAACATGACATGGCAAGAGAGTGACGTGTATCATAGTCAGACGCATTGCGGTATTGAACCATGACATGGCAGGAGAGTGACGTGTATCACAGTCGGCAACATAGCTGTATTGAAACATGATATGGCGGGAAAGAGACATGTATCACAGGCAGGAGCATTGCGGTATTGAAACATGATATGGCGGGAGAGAGACATGTATCACAGTCAGGAGCATTGCGGTATTGAAAAAATATGGCAGGAGAGAGACATGTATCACAGTCAGGAGCATTGCGGTATTGAAACATGACATTGCAGGAGAGTGACGTATATCATAGTCAGGCGCATTGCGGTATTGAAACATGACATGGCAGGAGAGTGACGTGTATCACGGTCAGGCACATTGCGGTATTGAAACATGACATGACAGGATAGTGACGTGTATTACTGTCAGTTGCATTGCGGTATTGAAACATGACATGGCAGGAGAGCGACGTGTATCATAGTCAGGCGCATTGCAGTATTGAAACATGTCATGGCAGGAGAGTGACATGTATCATGGTCAGGCACATTGCGGTATCGAAATATGATATGGCAGGAGAGATACATGTATCACAGTCAGGAGCATTGCGGTATTGAAACTTGACATGGCAAGAGAGTGACGTGTATCACAGTCAGGCGCATTGCGGTATTGAAACATGACATCGCAGGAGAGTGACATATATCACAGTCAGGTCCATTGCGGTAAACATGATATGGCAGGAGAGAGACTTGTATCACAGTCAGGCGCATTGCGGTATTGAAACATGACATGGCAGGAGAGTGCTTTTATTACAGTCGGCCACATAGCGGTATTGAAACATGATATGGAGGGAGAGAGACATGTATCACAGTCAGGAGCATTGCGGTATTGAAACATGACATGGCAGGACAGCGACGTGTATCGCAGTCAGGCGCATTGCGGTATTGAAACATGACATGGCAGGAGAGTGACGTGTATCACGGTCAGGCACATTGCGGTATTGAAACATGACATGGCAGGAGAGTGACGTGTATCACAGTCGGCAACATAGCGGTATTGAAACATGATATGGCGGGAAAGAGACATGTATCACAGGCAGGAGCATTGCGGTATTGAAACATGATATGGCGGGAGAGAGACATGTATCACAGTCAGGAGCATTGCGGTATTGAAAAAATATGGCAGGAGAGAGACATGTATCACAGTCAGGAGCATTGCGGTATTGAAACATGACATTGCAGGAGAGTGACGTGTATCATAGTCAGGCGCATTGCGGTATTAAAACATGACATGGCAGGAGAGTGACGTGTATCACGGTCAGGCACATTGCGGTATTGAAAAATGACATGACAGGATAGTGACGTGTATTACAGTCAGTTGCATTGCGGTATTGAAACATGACATGGCAGGAGAGCGACGTGTATCATAGTCAGGCACATTGCGGTATTCAAACATGACATGGCAGGAGAGCGACGTGTATCACAGCAGGCGCATTGCGGTATTGAAACTTGACATCCCAGGAGAGTGACGTGTATCACAGTCAGGTCCATTGCGGTAAACATGATATGGCAGGAGAGAGACTTGTATCACAGTCAGGCGCATTGCGGTATTGAAACATGACATGGCAGGAGAGTGACGTGTATTACAGTCAGTTGCATTGCGGTATTGAAACATGACATGGCAGGAGAGCGACGTGTATCATAGTCAGGCGCATTGCAGTATTCAAACATGTCATGGCAGGAGAGAGACATGTATCACAGTCAGGAGCATAGCGGTATTGAAACATGACATGGCAAGAGAGTGACGTGTATCATAGTCAGACGCATTGCGGTATTGAACCATGACATGGCAGGAGAGTGACGTGTATCACAATCAGGCGCATGGCAGTATTGAAACAGAACATGACAGGAGAATGACGTGTATTACAGTCAGTTGCATTGCGGTATTGAAACATGACATGGCAGGAGAGTGACGTGTATCACAGTCAGGTGCATTGCGGTAAACATGACATGGCAGGAGAGAGACTTGTATCACAGTCAGGCGCATTGCGGTATTGAAACATGACATGGCAGGAGAGTGACGTGTATTGCAGTCAGGCGCATTGCGGTATTGAAACATGACATTGCAGGAGAGTGACGTGTATCACGGCCAGGCATATTGCGGTATTGAAACATGACATGGCAGGAGAGTGACGTGTATCACGGTCAGGCACATTGCGGTATTGAAACATGACATGGCAGGAGAGTGACGTGTATCACAGTCAGGCACATTGCGGTATTGAAACATGACATGGGAGGAGAGTGACGTGTATCGCAGTCAGGCGCATTGCGGTATTGAAACATGACATGGCAGGAGAGTGACGTGTATCACGGTCAGGCACATTGCGGTATTGAAACATGACATGGCAGGAGAGTGACGTGTATCACTGTCAGGCACATTGCGGTATTGAAACATGACATGGCAGGAGAGTGACGTGTATCACAGTCAGGCACATTGCGGTATTGAAACATGACATGGCAGGAGAGTGACGTGTATCACGGTCAGGCGCATTGCGGTATTGAAACATGACATGGCAGGAGAGTGACGTGTATCACGGTCAGGCGCATTGCGGTATTGAAACATGACATGGCAGGAGAGTGACGTGTATCACAGTCGGCAACATAGCTGTATTGAAACATGATATGGCAGGAAAGAGACATGTATCACAGGCAGGAGCATTGCGGTATTGAAACATGATATGGCGGGAGAGAGACATGTATCACAGTCAGGAGCATTGCGGTATTGAAAAAATATGGCAGGAGAGAGACATGTATCACAGTCAGGAGCATTGCGGTATTGAAACATGACATTGCAGGAGAGTGACGTGTATCATAGTCAGGCGCATTGCGGTATTGAAACATGACATGGCAGGAGAGTGACGTGTATCACGGTCAGGCACATTGCGGTATTGAAACATGACATGACAGGATAGTGACGTGTATTACTGTCAGTTGCATTGCGGTATTGAAACATGACATGGCAGGAGAGCGACGTGTATCATAGTCAGGCGCATTGCAGTATTGAAACATGTCATGGCAGGAGAGTGACATGTATCATGGTCAGGCACATTGCGGTATCGAAATATGATATGGCAGGAGAGATACATGTATCACAGTCAGGAGCATTGCGGTATTGAAACATGACATGGCAAGAGAGTGACGTGTATCACAGTCAGGCGCATTGCGGTATTGAAACATGACATCGCAGGAGAGTGACGTGTATCAAGTCAGGTGCATTGCGGTTAACATGACATGGCAGGAGAGAGACTTGTATCACAGTCAGGCGCATTGCGGTATTGAAACATGACATGGCAGGAGAGTGACGTGTATTACAGTCAGGCGCATTGCGGTATTTAAACATGACATGGCAGGAGAGTGACGTGTATCGCAGTCAGGCGCATTGCGGTATTGAAACATGACATGGCAGGAGAGAGACATGTATCACGGTCATGCCCATTGCGGTATTGAAACTTGACATCCCAGGAGAGTGACATATATCACAGTCTGGTCCATTGCGGTAAACATGATATGGCAGGAGAGAGACTTGTATCACAGTCAGGCGCATTGCGGTATTGAAACATGACATGGCAGGAGAGTGCTTTTATTACAGTCGGCCACATAGCGATATTGAAACATGATATGGAGGGAGAGAGACATGTATCACAGTCAGGAGCATTGCGGTATTGAAACATGACATGGCAGGACAGCGACGTGTATCGCAGTCAGGCGCATTGCGGTATTGAAACATGACATGGCAGGAGAGTGACGTGTATTACGGTCAGGCACATTGCGGTATTGAAACATGACATGGCAGGAGAGTGACGTGTATCACAGTCGGCAACATAGCTGTATTGAAACATGATATGGCGGGAAAGAGACATGTATCACAGGCAGGAGCATTGCGGTATTGAAACATGATATGGCGGGAGAGAGACATGTATCACAGTCAGGAGCATTGCGGTATTGAAAAAATATGGCAGGAGAGAGACATGTATCACAGTCAGGAGCATTGCGGTATTGAAACATGACATTGCAGGAGAGTGACGTATATCATAGTCAGGCGCATTGCGGTATTGAAACATGACATGGCAGGAGAGTGACGTGTATCACGGTCAGGCACATTGCGGTATTGAAACATGACATGACAGGATAGTGACGTGTATTACTGTCAGTTGCATTGCGGTATTGAAACATGACATGGCAGGAGAGCGACGTGTATCATAGTCAGGCGCATTGCAGTATTGAAACATGTCATGGCAGGAGAGTGACATGTATCATGGTCAGGCACATTGCGGTATCGAAATATGATATGGCAGGAGAGATACATGTATCACAGTCAGGAGCATTGCGGTATTGAAACTTGACATGGCAAGAGAGTGACGTGTATCACAGTCAGGCGCATTGCGGTATTGAAACATGACATCGCAGGAGAGTGACATATATCACAGTCAGGTCCATTGCGGTAAACATGATATGGCAGGAGAGAGACTTGTATCACAGTCAGGCGCATTGCGGTATTGAAACATGACATGGCAGGAGAGTGCTTTTATTACAGTCGGCCACATAGCGGTATTGAAACATGATATGGAGGGAGAGAGACATGTATCACAGTCAGGAGCATTGCGGTATTGAAACATGACATGGCAGGACAGCGACGTGTATCGCAGTCAGCCGCATTGCGGTATTGAAACATGACATGGCAGGAGAGTGACGTGTATCACGGTCAGGCACATTGCGGTATTGAAACATGACATGGCAGGAGAGTGACGTGTATCACAGTCGGCAACATAGCGGTATTGAAACATGATATGGCGGGAAAGAGACATGTATCACAGGCAGGAGCATTGCGGTATTGAAACATGATATGGCGGGAGAGAGACATGTATCACAGTCAGGAGCATTGCGGTATTGAAAAAATATGGCACGAGAGAGACATGTATCACAGTCAGGAGCATTGCGGTATTGAAACATGACATTGCAGGAGAGTGACGTGTATCATAGTCAGGCGCATTGCGGTATTAAAACATGACATGGCAGGAGAGTGACGTGTATCACGGTCAGGCACATTGCGGTATTGAAAAATGACATGACAGGATAGTGACGTGTATTACAGTCAGTTGCATTGCGGTATTGAAACATGACATGGCAGGAGAGCGACGTGTATCATAGTCAGGCACATTGCGGTATTCAAACATGACATGGCAGGAGAGCGACGTGTATCACAGCAGGCGCATTGCGGTATTGAAACATGACATGGCAGGAGAGTGACGTGTATCACAGTCAGGTCCATTGCGGTGAACATGATATGGCAGGAGAGAGACTTGTATCACAGTCAGGCGCATTGCGGTATTGAAACATGACATGGCAGGAGAGTGACGTGTATTACAGTCAGTTGCATTGCGGTATTGAAACATGACATGGCAGGAGAGCGACGTGTATCATAGTCAGGCGCATTGCAGTATTCAAACATGTCATGGCAGGAGAGAGACATGTATCACAGTCAGGAGCATTGCGGTATTGAAACATGACATGGCAAGAGAGTGACGTGTATCACAATCAGGCGCATGGCAGTATTGAAACAGAACATGACAGGAGAATGACGTGTATTACAGTCAGTTGCATTGCGGTATTGAAACATGACATGGCAGGAGAGTGACGTGTATCACAGTCAGGTGCATTGCGGTAAACATGACATGGCAGGAGAGTGACGTGTATTGCAGTCAGGCGCATTGCGGTATTGAAACATGACATTGCAGGAGAGTGACGTGTATCACGGCCAGGCATATTGCGGTATTGAAACATGACATGGCAGGAGAGTGACGTGTATCACGGTCAGGCACATTGCGGTATTGAAACATGACATGGCAGGAGAGTGACGTGTATCACAGTCAGGCACATTGCGGTATTGAAACATGACATGGGAGGAGAGTGACGTGTATCGCAGTCAGGCGCATTGCGGTATTGAAACATGACATGGCAGGAGAGTGACGTGTATCACGGTCAGGCACATTGCGGTATTGAAACATGACATGGCAGGAGAGTGACGTGTATCACTGTCAGGCACATTGCGGTATTGAAACATGACATGGCAGGAGAGTGACGTGTATCACAGTCAGGCACATTGCGGTATTGAAACATGACATGGCAGGAGAGTGACGTGTATCACGGTCAGGCGCATTGCGGTATTGAAACATGACATGGCAGGAGAGTGACGTGTATCACGGTCAGGCGCATTGCGGTATTGAAACATGACATCGCAGGAGAGTGACGTGTATTACAGTCAGGTGCATCGCGGTATTGAAACATGACATGGCAGGAGAGTGACATGTATCATAGTCAGGCGCATTGCAGTATTCAAACATGTCATGGCAGGAGAGTGACATGTATCACGGTCACGCACATTGCGGTATCGAAATATGATATGGCAGGAGAGAGACATGTATCACAGTCAGGAGCATTGCGGTATTGAAACATGACATGGCAAGAGAGTGACGTGTATCATAGTCAGACGCATTGCGGTATTGAACCATGACATGGCAGGAGAGTGACGTGTATCACAATCAGGCGCATGGCAGTATTGAAACAGAACATGACAGGAGAATGACGTGTATTACAGTCAGTTGCATTGCGGTATTGGAACATGACATGGCAGGAGAGTGACGTGTATCACAGTCAGGTGCTTTGCGGTAAACATGACATGGCAGGAGACAGACTTGTATCACAGTCAGGCGCATTGCGGTATTGAAACATGACATGGCAGGAGAGTGACGTGTATTGCAGTCAGGCGCATTGCGGTATTGAAACATGACATGGCAGGAGAGTGACGTGTATCGCAGTCAGGCGCATTGCGGTATTGAAACATGACATGGCAGGAGAGCGACGTGTATCACAGCAGGCGCATTGCGGTATTGAAACTTGACATCCCAGGAGAGTGACATATATCACAGTCAGGTCCATTGCGGTAAACATGATATGGCAGGAGAGAGACTTGTATCACAGTCAGACGCATTGCGGTATTGAAACATGACATGGCAGGAGAGTGCTTTTATTACAGTCGGCCACATAGCGGTATTGAAACATGATATGGAGGGAGAGAGACATGTATCACAGTCAGGAGCATTGCGGTATTGAAACATGACATGGCAGGACAGCGACGTGTATCGCAGTCAGGCGCATTGCGGTATTGAAACATGACATGGCAGGAGAGTGACGTGTATCACGGTCAGGCACATTGCGGTATTGAAACATGACATGGCAGAAGAGTGACGTGTATCACAGTCAGGCGCATTGCGGTATTGAAACATGACATCGCAGGAGAGTGACGTGTATCAAGTCAGGTGCATTGCGGTTAACATGACATGGCAGGAGAGAGACTTGTATCACAGTCAGGCGCATTGCGGTATTGAAACATGACATGGCAGGAGAGTGACGTGTATTACAGTCAGGCGCATTGCGGTATTTAAACATGACATGGCAGGAGAGTGACGTGTATCGCAGTCAGGCGCATTGCGGTATTGAAACATGACATGGCAGGAGAGAGACATGTATCACGGTCATGCCCATTGCGGTATTGAAACATGACATGGCAGGAGAGTGACGTGTATCATGTTCAGGCACATTGCGGTATTGAAACATGACATGGCATGAGAGTGACGTGTATCACAGTCGGCCACATAGCGGTATTGAAACATGATATGGCGGGAGAGTGACGTGTATCACAGTCAGGCGCATTGCGGTATTGAAACATGACATGGCAGGAGAGTGCTTTTATTACAGTCGGCCACATAGCGATATTGAAACATGATATGGAGGGAGAGAGACATGTATCACAGTCAGGAGCATTGCGGTATTGAAACATGACATGGCAGGACAGCGACGTGTATCGCAGTCAGGCGCATTGCGGTATTGAAACATGACATGGCAGGAGAGTGACGTGTATTACGGTCAGGCACATTGCGGTATTGAAACATGACATGGCAGGAGAGTGACGTGTATCACAGTCGGCAACATAGCTGTATTGAAACATGATATGGCGGGAAAGAGACATGTATCACAGGCAGGAGCATTGCGGTATTGAAACATGATATGGCGGGAGAGAGACATGTATCACAGTCAGGAGCATTGCGGTATTGAAAAAATATGGCAGGAGAGAGACATGTATCACAGTCAGGAGCATTGCGGTATTGAAACATGACATTGCAGGAGAGTGACGTATATCATAGTCAGGCGCATTGCGGTATTGAAACATGACATGGCAGGAGAGTGACGTGTATCACGGTCAGGCACATTGCGGTATTGAAACATGACATGACAGGATAGTGACGTGTATTACTGTCAGTTGCATTGCGGTATTGAAACATGACATGGCAGGAGAGCGACGTGTATCATAGTCAGGCGCATTGCAGTATTGAAACATGTCATGGCAGGAGAGTGACATGTATCATGGTCAGGCACATTGCGGTATCGAAATATGATATGGCAGGAGAGATACATGTATCACAGTCAGGAGCATTGCGGTATTGAAACTTGACATGGCAAGAGAGTGACGTGTATCACAGTCAGGCGCATTGCGGTATTGAAACATGACATCGCAGGAGAGTGACATATATCACAGTCAGGTCCATTGCGGTAAACATGATATGGCAGGAGAGAGACTTGTATCACAGTCAGGCGCATTGCGGTATTGAAACATGACATGGCAGGAGAGTGCTTTTATTACAGTCGGCCACATAGCGGTATTGAAACATGATATGGAGGGAGAGAGACATGTATCACAGTCAGGAGCATTGCGGTATTGAAACATGACATGGCAGGACAGCGACGTGTATCGCAGTCAGGCGCATTGCGGTATTGAAACATGACATGGCAGGAGAGTGACGTGTATCACGGTCAGGCACATTGCGGTATTGAAACATGACATGGCAGGAGAGTGACGTGTATCACAGTCGGCAACATAGCGGTATTGAAACATGATATGGCGGGAAAGAGACATGTATCACAGGCAGGAGCATTGCGGTATTGAAACATGATATGGCGGGAGAGAGACATGTATCACAGTCAGGAGCATTGCGGTATTGAAAAAATATGGCACGAGAGAGACATGTATCACAGTCAGGAGCATTGCGGTATTGAAACATGACATTGCAGGAGAGTGACGTGTATCATAGTCAGGCGCATTGCGGTATTAAAACATGACATGGCAGGAGAGTGACGTGTATCACGGTCAGGCACATTGCGGTATTGAAAAATGACATGACAGGATAGTGACGTGTATTACAGTCAGTTGCATTGCGGTATTGAAACATGACATGGCAGGAGAGCGACGTGTATCATAGTCAGGCACATTGCGGTATTCAAACATGACATGGCAGGAGAGCGACGTGTATCACAGCAGGCGCATTGCGGTATTGAAACATGACATGGCAGGAGAGTGACGTGTATCACAGTCAGGTCCATTGCGGTAAACATGATATGGCAGGAGAGAAACTTGTATCACAGTCAGGCGCATTGCGGTATTGAAACATGACATGGCAGGAGAGTGACGTGTATTACAGTCAGTTGCATTGCGGTATTGAAACATGACATGGCAGGAGAGCGACGTGTATCATAGTCAGGCGCATTGCAGTATTCAAACATGTCATGGCAGGAGAGAGACATGTATCACAGTCAGGAGCATTGCGGTATTGAAACATGACATGGCAAGAGAGTGACGTGTATCATAGTCAGACGCATTGCGGTATTGAACCATGACATGGCAGGAGAGTGACGTGTATCACAATCAGGCGCATGGCAGTATTGAAACAGAACATGACAGGAGAATGACGTGTATTACAGTCAGTTGCATTGCGGTATTGAAACATGACATGGCAGGAGAGTGA
The DNA here is from genome assembly GCA_949987565.1 of Luidia sarsii. NCBI lineage: Eukaryota > Metazoa > Echinodermata > Asteroidea > Paxillosida > Luidiidae > Luidia > Luidia sarsii. The sequence continues at coordinate 24,102,417 of OX465104.1, read as the reverse complement.
CGTGTATCACAGTCAGGTGCATTGCGGTAAACATGACATGGCAGGAGAGTGACGTGTATTGCAGTCAGGCGCATTGCGGTATTGAAACATGACATTGCAGGAGAGTGACGTGTATCACGGCCAGGCATATTGCGGTATTGAAACATGACATGGCAGGAGAGTGACGTGTATCACGGTCAGGCACATTGCGGTATTGAAACATGACATGGCAGGAGAGTGACGTGTATCACAGTCAGGCACATTGCGGTATTGAAACATGACATGGGAGGAGAGTGACGTGTATCGCAGTCAGGCGCATTGCGGTATTGAAACATGACATGGCAGGAGAGTGACGTGTATCACGGTCAGGCACATTGCGGTATTGAAACATGACATGGCAGGAGAGTGACGTGTATCACTGTCAGGCACATTGCGGTATTGAAACATGACATGGCAGGAGAGTGACGTGTATCACAGTCAGGCACATTGCGGTATTGAAACATGACATGGCAGGAGAGTGACGTGTATCACGGTCAGGCGCATTGCGGTATTGAAACATGACATGGCAGGAGAGTGACGTGTATCACGGTCAGGCGCATTGCGGTATTGAAACATGACATCGCAGGAGAGTGACGTGTATTACAGTCAGGTGCATCGCGGTATTGAAACATGACATGGCAGGAGAGTGACATGTATCATAGTCAGGCGCATTGCAGTATTCAAACATGTCATGGCAGGAGAGTGACATGTATCACGGTCACGCACATTGCGGTATCGAAATATGATATGGCAGGAGAGAGACATGTATCACAGTCAGGAGCATTGCGGTATTGAAACATGACATGGCAAGAGAGTGACGTGTATCATAGTCAGACGCATTGCGGTATTGAACCATGACATGGCAGGAGAGTGACGTGTATCACAATCAGGCGCATGGCAGTATTGAAACAGAACATGACAGGAGAATGACGTGTATTACAGTCAGTTGCATTGCGGTATTGAAACATGACATGGCAGGAGAGTGACGTGTATCACAGTCAGGTGCTTTGCGGTAAACATGACATGGCAGGAGACAGACTTGTATCACAGTCAGGCGCATTGCGGTATTGAAACATGACATGGCAGGAGAGTGACGTGTATTGCAGTCAGGCGCATTGCGGTATTGAAACATGACATGGCAGGAGAGTGACGTGTATCGCAGTCAGGCGCATTGCGGTATTGAAACATGACATGGCAGGAGAGCGACGTGTATCACAGCAGGCGCATTGCGGTATTGAAACTTGACATCCCAGGAGAGTGACATATATCACAGTCAGGTCCATTGCGGTAAACATGATATGGCAGGAGAGAGACTTGTATCACAGTCAGACGCATTGCGGTATTGAAACATGACATGGCAGGAGAGTGCTTTTATTACAGTCGGCCACATAGCGGTATTGAAACATGATATGGAGGGAGAGAGACATGTATCACAGTCAGGAGCATTGCGGTATTGAAACATGACATGGCAGGACAGCGACGTGTATCGCAGTCAGGCGCATTGCGGTATTGAAACATGACATGGCAGGAGAGTGACGTGTATCACGGTCAGGCACATTGCGGTATTGAAACATGACATGGCAGAAGAGTGACGTGTATCACAGTCGGCAACATAGCGGTATTGAAACATGATATGGCGGGAAAGAGACATGTATCACAGGCAGGAGCATTGCGGTATTGAAACATGATATGGCGGGAGAGAGACATGTATCACAGTCAGGAGCATTGCGGTATTGAAAAAATATGGCAGGAGAGAGACATGTATCACAGTCAAAAGCATTGCGGTATTGAAACATGACATTGCAGGAGAGTGACGTGTATCATAGTCAGGCGCATTGCGGTATTAAAACATGACATGGCAGGAGAGTGACGTGTATCACGGTCAGGCACATTGCGGTATTGAAAAATGACATGACAGGATAGTGACGTGTATTACAGTCAGTTGCATTGCGGTATTGAAACATGACATGGCAGGAGAGCGACGTGTATCATAGTCAGGCACATTGCGGTATTCAAACATGACATGGCAGGAGAGCGACTTGTATCACAGCAGGCGCATTGCGGTATTGAAACTTGACATCCCAGGAGAGTGACGTGTATCACAGTCAGGTCCATTGCGGTAAACATGATATGGCAGGAGAGAGACTTGTATCACAGTCAGGCGCATTGCGGTATTGAAACATGACATGGCAGGAGAGTGACGTGTATTACAGTCAGTTGCATTGCGGTATTGAAACATGACATGGCAGGAGAGCGACGTGTATCATAGTCAGGCGCATTGCAGTATTCAAACATGTCATGGCAGGAGAGTGACATGTATCACGGTCACGCACATTGCGGTATCGAAATATGATATGGCAGGAGAGAGACATGTATCACAGTCAGGAGCATTGCGGTATTGAAACATGACATGGCAAGAGAGTGACGTGTATCATAGTCAGACGCATTGCGGTATTGAACCATGACATGGCAGGAGAGTGACGTGTATCACAATCAGGCGCATGGCAGTATTGAAACAGAACATGACAGGAGAATGACGTGTATTACAGTCAGTTGCATTGCGGTATTGAAACATGACATGGCAGGAGAGTGACGTGTATCACAGTCAGGTGCATTGCGGTAAACATGACATGGCAGGAGAGAGACTTGTATCACAGTCAGGCGCATTGCGGTATTGAAACATGACATGGCAGGAGAGTGACGTGTATTGCAGTCAGGCGCATTGCGGTATTGAAACATGACATAGCAGGAGAGTGACGTGTATCACGGCCAGGCATATTGCGGTATTGAAACATGACATGGCAGGAGAGTGACGTGTATCACGGTCAGGCACATTGCCGTATTGAAACATGACATGGCAGGAGAGTGACGTGTATCACAGTCAGGCACATTGCGGTATTGAAACATGACATGGGAGGAGAGTGACGTGTATCGCAGTCAGGCGCATTGCGGTATTGAAACATGACATGGCAGGAGAGTGACGTGTATCACGGTCAGGCACATTGCGGTATTGAAACATGACATGGCAGGAGAGTGACGTGTATCACTGTCAGGCACATTGCGGTATTGAAACATGACATGGCAGGAGAGTGACGTGTATCACAGTCAGGCACATTGCGGTATTGAAACATGACATGGCAGGAGAGTGACGTGTATCACGGTCAGGCGCATTGCGGTATTGAAACATGACATGGCAGGAGAGTGACGTGTATCACGGTCAGGCGCATTGCGGTATTGAAACATGACATGGCAGGAGAGTGACATGTATTACAGCAAGGTGCATCGCGGTATTGAAACATGACATGGCAGGAGAGTGACATGTATCATAGTCAGGCGCATTGCAGTATTGATACATGACATGGCAGGAGAGTGACGTGTATTGCAGTCAGGCGCATTGCGGTATTGAAACATGACATTGCAGGAGAGTGACGTGTATCACGGCCAGACACATTGCGGTATTGAAACATGACATGGCAGGAGAGTGACGTGTATCACGGTAAGGCACATTGCGGTATTGAAACATGACATGGCAGGAGAGTGACGTTTATTACAGTCGGCCACATAGCGGTATTGAAACATGATATGGCGGGAGAGAGACATGTATCACAGTCAGGAGCATTGCGGTATTGAAACATGACATGGCAGGACAGCGACGTGTATCGCAGTCAGGCGCATTGCGGTAATGAAACATGACATGGCAGGAGAGTGACGTGTATTACGGTCAGGCACATTGCGGTATTGAAACATGACATGGCAGGAGAGTGACGTGTATCACAGTCGGCAACATAGCTGTATTGAAACATGATATGGCGGGAAAGAGACATGTATCACAGGCAGGAGCATTGCGGTATTGAAACATGATATGGCGGGAGAGAGACATGTATCACAGTCAGGAGCATTGCGGTATTGAAAAAATATGGCAGGAGAGAGACATGTATCACAGTCAGGAGCATTGCGGTATTGAAACATGACATTGCAGGAGAGTGACGTATATCATAGTCAGGCGCATTGCGGTATTGAAACATGACATGGCAGGAGAGTGACGTGTATCACGGTCAGGCACATTGCGGTATTGAAACATGACATGACAGGATAGTGACGTGTATTACTGTCAGTTGCATTGCGGTATTGAAACATGACATGGCAGGAGAGCGACGTGTATCATAGTCAGGCGCATTGCAGTATTGAAACATGTCATGGCAGGAGAGTGACATGTATCATGGTCAGGCACATTGCGGTATCGAAATATGATATGGCAGGAGAGATACATGTATCACAGTCAGGAGCATTGCGGTATTGAAACTTGACATGGCAAGAGAGTGACGTGTATCACAGTCAGGCGCATTGCGGTATTGAAACATGACATCGCAGGAGAGTGACATATATCACAGTCAGGTCCATTGCGGTAAACATGATATGGCAGGAGAGAGACTTGTATCACAGTCAGGCGCATTGCGGTATTGAAACATGACATGGCAGGAGAGTGCTTTTATTACAGTCGGCCACATAGCGGTATTGAAACATGATATGGAGGGAGAGAGACATGTATCACAGTCAGGAGCATTGCGGTATTGAAACATGACATGGCAGGACAGCGACGTGTATCGCAGTCAGGCGCATTGCGGTATTGAAACATGACATGGCAGGAGAGTGACGTGTATCACGGTCAGGCACATTGCGGTATTGAAACATGACATGGCAGGAGAGTGACGTGTATCACAGTCGGCAACATAGCGGTATTGAAACATGATATGGCGGGAAAGAGACATGTATCACAGGCAGGAGCATTGCGGTATTGAAACATGATATGGCGGGAGAGAGACATGTATCACAGTCAGGAGCATTGCGGTATTGAAAAAATATGGCACGAGAGAGACATGTATCACAGTCAGGAGCATTGCGGTATTGAAACATGACATTGCAGGAGAGTGACGTGTATCATAGTCAGGCGCATTGCGGTATTAAAACATGACATGGCAGGAGAGTGACGTGTATCACGGTCAGGCACATTGCGGTATTGAAAAATGACATGACAGGATAGTGACGTGTATTACAGTCAGTTGCATTGCGGTATTGAAACATGACATGGCAGGAGAGCGACGTGTATCATAGTCAGGCACATTGCGGTATTCAAACATGACATGGCAGGAGAGCGACGTGTATCACAGCAGGCGCATTGCGGTATTGAAACATGACATGGCAGGAGAGTGACGTGTATCACAGTCAGGTCCATTGCGGTAAACATGATATGGCAGGAGAGAGACTTGTATCACAGTCAGGCGCATTGCGGTATTGAAACATGACATGGCAGGAGAGTGACGTGTATTACAGTCAGTTGCATTGCGGTATTGAAACATGACATGGCAGGAGAGCGACGTGTATCATAGTCAGGCGCATTGCAGTATTCAAACATGTCATGGCAGGAGAGAGACATGTATCACAGTCAGGAGCATTGCGGTATTGAAACATGACATGGCAAGAGAGTGACGTGTATCATAGTCAGACGCATTGCGGTATTGAACCATGACATGGCAGGAGAGTGACGTGTATCACAATCAGGCGCATGGCAGTATTGAAACAGAACATGACAGGAGAATGACGTGTATTACAGTCAGTTGCATTGCGGTATTGAAACATGACATGGCAGGAGAGTGACGTGTATCACAGTCAGGTGCATTGCGGTAAACATGACATGGCAGGAGAGTGACGTGTATTGCAGTCAGGCGCATTGCGGTATTGAAACATGACATTGCAGGAGAGTGACGTGTATCACGGCCAGGCATATTGCGGTATTGAAACATGACATGGCAGGAGAGTGACGTGTATCACGGTCAGGCACATTGCGGTATTGAAACATGACATGGCAGGAGAGTGACGTGTATCACAGTCAGGCACATTGCGGTATTGAAACATGACATGGGAGGAGAGTGACGTGTATCGCAGTCAGGCGCATTGCGGTATTGAAACATGACATGGCAGGAGAGTGACGTGTATCACGGTCAGGCACATTGCGGTATTGAAACATGACATGGCAGGAGAGTGACGTGTATCACTGTCAGGCACATTGCGGTATTGAAACATGACATGGCAGGAGAGTGACGTGTATCACAGTCAGGCACATTGCGGTATTGAAACATGACATGGCAGGAGAGTGACGTGTATCACGGTCAGGCGCATTGCGGTATTGAAACATGACATGGCAGGAGAGTGACGTGTATCACGGTCAGGCGCATTGCGGTATTGAAACATGACATCGCAGGAGAGTGACGTGTATTACAGTCAGGTGCATCGCGGTATTGAAACATGACATGGCAGGAGAGTGACATGTATCATAGTCAGGCGCATTGCAGTATTCAAACATGTCATGGCAGGAGAGTGACATGTATCACGGTCACGCACATTGCGGTATCGAAATATGATATGGCAGGAGAGAGACATGTATCACAGTCAGGAGCATTGCGGTATTGAAACATGACATGGCAAGAGAGTGACGTGTATCATAGTCAGACGCATTGCGGTATTGAACCATGACATGGCAGGAGAGTGACGTGTATCACAATCAGGCGCATGGCAGTATTGAAACAGAACATGACAGGAGAATGACGTGTATTACAGTCAGTTGCATTGCGGTATTGAAACATGACATGGCAGGAGAGTGACGTGTATCACAGTCAGGTGCTTTGCGGTAAACATGACATGGCAGGAGACAGACTTGTATCACAGTCAGGCGCATTGCGGTATTGAAACATGACATGGCAGGAGAGTGACGTGTATTGCAGTCAGGCGCATTGCGGTATTGAAACATGACATTGCAGGAGAGTGACGTGTATCACGGCCAGGCACATTGCGGTATTGAAACATGACATGGCAGGAGAGTGACGTGTATCACAGTCAGGTGCATTGCGGTAAACATGACATGGCAGGAGAGAGACTTCTATCACAGTCAGGCGCATTGCGGTATTGAAACATGACATGGCAGGAGAGTGACGTGTATCGCAGTCAGGCGCATTGCGGTATTGAAACATGACATGGCAGGAGAGCGACGTGTATCACAGCAGGCGCATTGCGGTATTGAAACTTGACATCCCAGGAGAGTGACATATATCACAGTCAGGTCCATTGCGGTAAACATGATATGGCAGGAGAGAGACTTGTATCACAGTCAGGCGCATTGCGGTATTGAAACATGACATGGCAGGAGAGTGCTTTTATTACAGTCGGCCACATAGCGGTATTGAAACATGATATGGAGGGAGAGAGACATGTATCACAGTCAGGAGCATTGCGGTATTGAAACATGACATGGCAGGACAGCGACGTGTATCGCAGTCAGGCGCATTGCGGTATTGAAACATGACATGGCAGGAGAGTGACGTGTATCACGGTCAGGCACATTGCGGTATTGAAACATGACATGGCAGGAGAGTGACGTGTATCACAGTCGGCAACATAGCGGTATTGAAACATGATATGGCGGGAAAGAGACATGTATCACAGGCAGGAGCATTGCGGTATTGAAACATGATATGGCGGGAGAGAGACATGTATCACAGTCAGGAGCATTGCGGTATTGAAAAAATATGGCAGGAGAGAGACATGTATCACAGTCAGGAGCATTGCGGTATTGAAACATGACATTGCAGGAGAGTGACGTGTATCATAGTCAGGCGCATTGCGGTATTAAAACATGACATGGCAGGAGAGTGACGTGTATCACGGTCAGGCACATTGCGGTATTGAAAAATGACATGACAGGATAGTGACGTGTATTACAGTCAGTTGCATTGCGGTATTGAAACATGACATGGCAGGAGAGCGACGTGTATCATAGTCAGGCACATTGCGGTATTCAAACATGACATGGCAGGAGAGCGACGTGTATCACAGCAGGCGCATTGCGGTATTGAAACTTGACATCCCAGGAGAGTGACGTGTATCACAGTCAGGTCCATTGCGGTAAACATGATATGGCAGGAGAGAGACTTGTATCACAGTCAGGCGCATTGCGGTATTGAAACATGACATGGCAGGAGAGTGACGTGTATTACAGTCAGTTGCATTGCGGTATTGAAACATGACATGGCAGGAGAGCGACGTGTATCACAGTCAGGTGCATTGCGGTAAACATGACATGGCAGGAGAGAGACTTGTATCACAGTCAGGCGCATTGCGGTATTGAAACATGACATGGCAGGAGAGTGACGTGTATTGCAGTCAGGCGCATTGCGGTATTAAAACATGACATTGCAGGAGAGTGACGTGTATCACGGCCAGGCATATTGCGGTATTGAAACATGACATGGCAGGAGAGTGACGTGTATCACGGTCAGGCACATTGCGGTATTGAAACATGACATGGCAGGAGAGTGACGTGTATCACAGTCAGGCACATTGCGGTATTGAAACATGACATGGGAGGAGAGTGACGTGTATCGCAGTCAGGCGCATTGCGGTATTGAAACATGACATGGCAGGAGAGTGACGTGTATCACGGTCAGGCGCATTGCGGTATTGAAACATGACATGGCAGGAGAGTGACGTGTATCACTGTCAGGCACATTGCGGTATTGAAACATGACATGGCAGGAGAGTGACGTGTATCACAGTCAGGCACATTGCGGTATTGAAACATGACATGGCAGGAGAGTGACGTGTATCACGGTCAGGCGCATTGCGGTATTGAAACATGACATGGCAGGAGAGTGACGTGTATCACGGTCAGGCGCATTGCGGTATTGAAACATGACATGGCAGGAGAGTGACGTGTATTACAGTCAGGTGCATCGCGGTATTGAAACATGACATGGCAGGAGAGTGACATGTATCATAGTCAGGCGCATTGCAGTATTCAAACATGTCATGGCAGGAGAGTGACATGTATCACGGTCACGCACATTGCGGTATCGAAATATGATATGGCAGGAGAGAGACATGTATCACAGTCAGGAGCATTGCGGTATTGAAACATGACATAGCAAGAGAGTGACGTGTATCATAGTCAGACGCATTGCGGTATTGAACCATGACATGGCAGGAGAGTGACGTCTATCACAATCAGGCGCATGGCAGTATTGAAACAGAACATGACAGGAGAATGACGTGTATTACAGTCAGTTGCATTGCGGTATTGAAACATGACATGGCAGGAGAGTGACGTGTATCACAGTCAGGTGCATTGCGGTAAACATGACATGGCAGGAGAGAGACTTGTATCACAGTCAGGCGCATTGCGGTATTGAAACATGACATGGCAGGAGAGTGACGTGTATCACGGTCAGGCACATTGCGGTATTGAAACATGACATGGCAGGAGAGTGACGTGTATCACGGTAAGGCACATTGCGGTATTGAAACATGACATGGCAGGAGAGTGACGTTTATTACAGTCTGCCACATAGCGGTATTGAAAAATGATATGGCGGGAGAGAGACATGTATCACAGTCAGGAGCATTGCGGTATTGAAACATGACATGGCAGGACAGCGACGTGTATCGCAGTCAGGCGCATTGCGGTATTGAAACATGACATGGCAGGAGAGTGACGTGTATCACGGTCAGGCACATTGCGGTATTGAAACATGACATGGCAGGAGAGTGACGTGTATCACAGTCGGCAACATAGCTGTATTGAAACATGATATGGCGGGAAAGAGACATGTATCACAGGCAGGAGCATTGCGGTATTGAAACATGATATGGCGGGAGAGAGACATGTATCACAGTCAGGAGCATTGCGGTATTGAAAAAGTATGGCAGGAGAGAGACATGTATCACAGTCAGGAGCATTGCGGTATTGAAACATGACATTGCAGGAGAGTGACGTGTATCATAGTCAGGCGCATTGCGGTATTGAAACATGACATGGCAGGAGAGTGACGTGTATCACGGTCAGGCACATTGCGGTATTGAAACATGACATGACAGGATAGTGACGTGTATTACTGTCAGTTGCATTGCGGTATTGAAACATGACATGGCAGGAGAGCGACGTGTATCATAGTCAGGCGCATTGCAGTATTGAAACATGTCATGGCAGGAGAGTGACATGTATCATGGTCAGGCACATTGCGGTATCGAAATATGATATGGCAGGAGAGATACATGTATCACAGTCAGGAGCATTGCGGTATTGAAACATGACATGGCAAGAGAGTGACGTGTATCACAGTCAGGCGCATTGCGGTATTGAAACATGACATCGCAGGAGAGTGACGTGTATCAAGTCAGGTGCATTGCGGTTAACATGACATGGCAGGAGAGAGACTTGTATCACAGTCAGGCGCATTGCGGTATTGAAACATGACATGGCAGGAGAGTGACGTGTATTACAGTCAGGCGCATTGCGGTATTGAAACATGACATGGCAGGAGAGTGACGTGTATCGCAGTCAGGCGCATTGCGGTATTGAAACATGACATGGCAGGAGAGCGACGTGTATCACAGCAGGCGCATTGCGGTATTGAAACTTGACATCCCAGGAGAGTGACATATATCACAGTCAGGTCCATTGCGGTAAACATGATATGGCAGGAGAGAGACTTGTATCACAGTCAGGCGCATTGCGGTATTGAAACATGACATGGCAGGAGAGTGCTTTTATTACAGTCGGCCACATAGCGGTATTGAAACATGATATGGAGGGAGAGAGACATGTATCACAGTCAGGAGCATTGCGGTATTGAAACATGACATGGCAGGACAGCGACGTGTATCGCAGTCAGGCGCATTGCGGTATTGAAACATGACATGGCAGGAGAGTGACGTGTATCACGGTCAGGCACATTGCGGTATTGAAACATGACATGGCAGGAGAGTGACGTGTATCACAGTCGGCAACATAGCGGTATTGAAACATGATATGGCGGGAAAGAGACATGTATCACAGGCAGGAGCATTGCGGTATTGAAACATGATATGGCGGGAGAGAGACATGTATCACAGTCAGGAGCATTGCGGTATTGAAAAAATATGGCAGGAGAGAGACATGTATCACAGTCAAAAGCATTGCGGTATTGAAACATGACATGGCAGGAGAGTGACGTGTATCACGGTCAGGCACATTGCGGTATTGAAAAATGACATGACAGGATAGTGACGTGTATTACAGTCAGTTGCATTGCGTTATTGAAACATGACATGGCAGGAGAGCGACGTGTATCATAGTCAGGCACATTGCGGTATTCAAACATGACATGGCAGGAGAGCGACTTGTATCACAGCAGGCGCATTGCGGTATTGAAACTTGACATCCCAGGAGAGTGACGTGTATCACAGTCAGGTCCATTGCGGTAAACATGATATGGCAGGAGAGAGACTTGTATCACAGTCAGGCGCATTGCGGTATTGAAACATGACATGGCAGGAGAGTGACGTGTATTACAGTCAGTTGCATTGCGGTATTGAAACATGACATGGCAGGAGAGTGACATGTATCACGGTCACGCACATTGCGGTATCGAAATATGATATGGCAGGAGAGAGACATGTATCACAGTCAGGAGCATTGCGGTATTGAAACATGACATGGCAAGAGAGTGACGTGTATCATAGTCAGACGCATTGCGGTATTGAACCATGACATGGCAGGAGAGTGACGTGTATCACAATCAGGCGCATGGCAGTATTGAAACAGAACATGACAGGAGAATGACGTGTATTACAGTCAGTTGCATTGCGGTATTGAAACATGACATGGCAGGAGAGTGACATGTATCACAGTCAGGTGCATTGCGGTAAACATGACATGGCAGGAGAGAGACTTGTATCACAGTCAGGCGCATTGCGGTATTGAAACATGACATGGCAGGAGAGTGACGTGTATTGCAGTCAGGCGCATTGCGGTATTGAAACATGACATTGCAGGAGAGTGACGTGTATCACGGCCAGGCATATTGCGGTATTGAAACATGACATGGCAGGAGAGTGACGTGTATCACGGTCAGGCACATTGCCGTATTGAAACATGACATGGCAGGAGAGTGACGTGTATCACAGTCAGGCACATTGCGGTATTGAAACATGACATGGGAGGAGAGTGACGTGTATCGCAGTCAGGCGCATTGCGGTATTGAAACATGACATGGCAGGAGAGTGACGTGTATCACGGTCAGGCACATTGCGGTATTGAAACATGACATGGCAGGAGAGTGACGTGTATCACTGTCAGGCACATTGCGGTATTGAAACATGACATGGCAGGAGAGTGACGTGTATCACAGTCAGGCACATTGCGGTATTGAAACATGACATGGCAGGAGAGTGACGTGTATCACGGTCAGGCGCATTGCGGTATTGAAACATGACATGGCAGGAGAGTGACGTGTATCACGGTCAGGCGCATTGCGGTATTGAAACATGACATGGCAGGAGAGTGACGTGTATTACAGCAAGGTGCATCGCGGTATTGAAACATGACATGGCAGGAGAGTGACATGTATCATAGTCAGGCGCATTGCAGTATTGATACATGACATGGCAGGAGAGTGACGTGTATTGCAGTCAGGCGCATTGCGGTATTGAAACATGACATTGCAGGAGAGTGACGTGTATCACGGCCAGACACATTGCGGTATTGAAACATGACATGGCAGGAGAGTGACGTGTATCACGGTAAGGCACATTGCGGTATTGAAACATGACATGGCAGGAGAGTGACGTTTATTACAGTCGGCCACATAGCGGTATTGAAACATGATATGGCGGGAGAGAGACATGTATCACAGTCAGGAGCATTGCGGTATTGAAACATGACATGGCAGGACAGCGACGTGTATCGCAGTCAGGCGCATTGCGGTAATGAAACATGACATGGCAGGAGAGTGACGTGTATTACGGTCAGGCACATTGCGGTATTGAAACATGACATGGCAGGAGAGTGACGTGTATCACAGTCGGCAACATAGCTGTATTGAAACATGATATGGCGGGAAAGAGACATGTATCACAGGCAGGAGCATTGCGGTATTGAAACATGATATGGCGGGAGAGAGACATGTATCACAGTCAGGAGCATTGCGGTATTGAAAAAATATGGCAGGAGAGAGACATGTATCACAGTCAGGAGCATTGCGGTATTGAAACATGACATTGCAGGAGAGTGACGTATATCATAGTCAGGCGCATTGCGGTATTGAAACATGACATGGCGGGAAAGAGACATGTATCACAGGCAGGAGCATTGCGGTATTGAAACATGATATGGCGGGAAAGAGACATGTATCACAGGCAGGAGCATTGCGGTATTGAAACATGATATGGCGGGAGAGAGACATGTATCACAGTCAGGAGCATTGCGGTATTGAAAAAATATGGCAGGAGAGAGACATGTATCACAGTCAGGAGCATTGCGGTATTGAAACATGACATTGCAGGAGAGTGACGTGTATCACAGTCAGGCGCATTGCGGTATTGAAACATGACATGGCAGGAGAGTGACGTGTATCACGGTCAGGCACATTGCGGTATTGAAACATGACATGACAGGATAGTGACGTGTATTACTGTCAGTTGCATTGCGGTATTGAAACATGACATGGCAGGAGAGCGACGTGTATCATAGTCAGGCGCATTGCAGTATTGAAACATGTCATGGCAGGAGAGTGACATGTATCATGGTCAGGCACATTGCGGTATCGAAATATGATATGGCAGGAGAGATACATGTATCACAGTCAGGAGCATTGCGGTATTGAAACTTGACATGGCAAGAGAGTGACGTGTATCACAGTCAGGCGCATTGCGGTATTGAAACATGACATCGCAGGAGAGTGACATATATCACAGTCAGGTCCATTGCGGTAAACATGATATGGCAGGAGAGAGACTTGTATCACAGTCAGGCGCATTGCGGTATTGAAACATGACATGGCAGGAGAGTGCTTTTATTACAGTCGGCCACATAGCGGTATTGAAACATGATATGGAGGGAGAGAGACATGTATCACAGTCAGGAGCATTGCGGTATTGAAACATGACATGGCAGGACAGCGACGTGTATCGCAGTCAGGCGCATTGCGGTATTGAAACATGACATGGCAGGAGAGTGACGTGTATCACGGTCAGGCACATTGCGGTATTGAAACATGACATGGCAGGAGAGTGACGTGTATCACAGTCGGCAACATAGCGGTATTGAAACATGATATGGCGGGAAAGAGACATGTATCACAGGCAGGAGCATTGCGGTATTGAAACATGATATGGCGGGAGAGAGACATGTATCACAGTCAGGAGCATTGCGGTATTGAAAAAATATGGCACGAGAGAGACATGTATCACAGTCAGGAGCATTGCGGTATTGAAACATGACATTGCAGGAGAGTGACGTGTATCATAGTCAGGCGCATTGCGGTATTAAAACATGACATGGCAGGAGAGTGACGTGTATCACGGTCAGGCACATTGCGGTATTGAAAAATGACATGACAGGATAGTGACGTGTATTACAGTCAGTTGCATTGCGGTATTGAAACATGACATGGCAGGAGAGCGACGTGTATCATAGTCAGGCACATTGCGGTATTCAAACATGACATGGCAGGAGAGCGACGTGTATCACAGCAGGCGCATTGCGGTATTGAAACATGACATGGCAGGAGAGTGACGTGTATCACAGTCAGGTCCATTGCGGTAAACATGATATGGCAGGAGAGAGACTTGTATCACAGTCAGGCGCATTGCGGTATTGAAACATGACATGGCAGGAGAGTGACGTGTATTACAGTCAGTTGCATTGCGGTATTGAAACATGACATGGCAGGAGAGCGACGTGTATCATAGTCAGGCGCATTGCAGTATTCAAACATGTCATGGCAGGAGAGAGACATGTATCACAGTCAGGAGCATTGCGGTATTGAAACATGACATGGCAAGAGAGTGACGTGTATCATAGTCAGACGCATTGCGGTATTGAACCATGACATGGCAGGAGAGTGACGTGTATCACAATCAGGCGCATGGCAGTATTGAAACAGAACATGACAGGAGAATGACGTGTATTACAGTCAGTTGCATTGCGGTATTGAAACATGACATGGCAGGAGAGTGACGTGTATCACAGTCAGGTGCATTGCGGTAAACATGACATGGCAGGAGAGAGACTTGTATCACAGTCAGGCGCATTGCGGTATTGAAACATGACATGGCAGGAGAGTGACGTGTATTGCAGTCAGGCGCATTGCGGTATTGAAACATGACATTGCAGGAGAGTGACGTGTATCACGGCCAGGCATATTGCGGTATTGAAACATGACATGGCAGGAGAGTGACGTGTATCACGGTCAGGCACATTGCGGTATTGAAACATGACATGGCAGGAGAGTGACGTGTATCACAGTCAGGCACATTGCGGTATTGAAACATGACATGGGAGGAGAGTGACGTGTATCGCAGTCAGGCGCATTGCGGTATTGAAACATGACATGGCAGGAGAGTGACGTGTATCACGGTCAGGCACATTGCGGTATTGAAACATGACATGGCAGGAGAGTGACGTGTATCACTGTCAGGCACATTGCGGTATTGAAACATGACATGGCAGGAGAGTGACGTGTATCACAGTCAGGCACATTGCGGTATTGAAACATGACATGGCAGGAGAGTGACGTGTATCACGGTCAGGCGCATTGCGGTATTGAAACATGACATGGCAGGAGTGTGACGTGTATCACGGTCAGGCGCATTGCGGTATTGAAACATGACATGGCAGGAGAGTGACGTGTATTACAGTCAGGTGCATCGCGGTATTGAAACATGACATGGCAGGAGAGTGACATGTATCATAGTCAGGCGCATTGCAGTATTCAAACATGTCATGGGAGGAGAGTGACATGTATCACGGTCACGCACATTGCGGTATCGAAATATGATATGGCAGGAGAGAGACATGTATCACAGTCAGGAGCATTGCGGTATTGAAACATGACATGGCAAGAGAGTGACGTGTATCATAGTCAGACGCATTGCGGTATTGAACCATGACATGGCAGGAGAGTGACGTGTATCACAATCAGGCGCATGGCAGTATTGAAACAGAACATGACAGGAGAATGACGTGTATTACAGTCAGTTGCATTGCGGTATTGAAACATGACATGGCAGGAGAGTGACGTGTATCACAGTCAGGTGCTTTGCGGTAAACATGACATGGCAGGAGACAGACTTGTATCACAGTCAGGCGCATTGCGGTATTGAAACATGACATGGCAGGAGAGTGACGTGTATTGCAGTCAGGCGCATTGCGGTATTGAAACATGACATTGCAGGAGAGTGACGTGTATCACGGCCAGGCACATTGCGGTATTGAAACATGACATGGCAGGAGAGTGACGTGTATCACAGTCAGGTGCATTGCGGTAAACATGACATGGCAGGAGAGAGACTTGTATCACAGTCAGGCGCATTGCGGTATTGAAACATGACATGGCAGGAGAGTGACGTGTATTGCAGTCAGGCGCATTGCGGTATTGAAACATGACATTGCAGGAGAGTGACGTGTATCACGGCCAGGCACATTTCGGTATTGAAACATGACATGGCAGGAGAGTGACGTGTATCACGGTCAGGCACATTGCGGTATTGAAACATGACATGGCAGGAGAGTGACGTGTATCACAGTCGGCAACATAGCGGTATTGAAACATGATATGGCGGGAAAGAGACATGTATCACAGTCAGGAGCATTGCGGTATTGAAAAAATATGGCAGGAGAGAGACATGTATCACAGTCAGGAGCATTGCGGTATTGAAACATGACATTGCAGGAGAGTGACGTGTATCATAGTCAGGCGCATTGCGGTATTGAAACATGACGTGGCAGGAGAGTGACGTGTATCACGGTCAGGCACATTGCGGTATTGAAACATGACATGACAGGATAGTAACGTGTATTACAGTCAGTTGCATTGCGGTATTGAAACATGACATGGCAGGAGAGCGACGTGTATCATAGTCAGGCGCATTGCAGTATTGAAACATGTCATGGCAGGAGAGTGACATGTATCATGGTCAGGCACATTGCTGTATCGAAATATGATATGGCAGGAGAGATACATGTATCACAGTCAGGAGCATTGCGGTATTGAAACATGACATGGCAAGAGAGTGACGTGTATCACAGTCAGGCGCATTGCGGTATTGAAACATGACATCGCAGGAGAGTGACGTGTATCAAGTCAGGTGCATTGCGGTTAACATGACATGGCAGGAGAGAGACTTGTATCACAGTCAGGCGCATTGCGGTATTGAAACATGACATGGCAGGAGAGTGACGTGTATCACAGTCAGGCACATTGCGGTATTGAAACATGACATGGCAGGAGAGTGACGTGTATCACGGTCAGGCGCATTGCGGTATTGAAACATGACATGGCAGGAGAGTGACGTGTATCACGGTCAGGCGCATTGCGGTATTGAAACATGACATGGCAGGAGAGTGACGTGTATTACAGTCAGGTGCATCGCGGTATTGAAACATGACATGGCAGGAGAGTGACATGTATCATAGTCAGGCGCATTGCAGTATTCAAACATGTCATGGCAGGAGAGTGACATGTATCACGGTCACGCACATTGCGGTATCGAAATATGATATGGCAGGAGAGAGACATGTATCACAGTCAGGAGCATTGCGGTATTGAAACATGACATGGCAAGAGAGTGACGTGTATCATAGTCAGACGCATTGCGGTATTGAACCATGACATGGCAGGAGAGTGACGTCTATCACAATCAGGCGCATGGCAGTATTGAAACAGAACATGACAGGAGAATGACGTGTATTACAGTCAGTTGCATTGCGGTATTGAAACATGACATGGCAGGAGAGTGACGTGTATCACAGTCAGGTGCATTGCGGTAAACATGACATGGCAGGAGAGAGACTTGTATCACAGTCAGGCGCATTGCGGTATTGAAACATGACATGGCAGGAGAGTGACGTGTATCACGGTCAGGCACATTGCGGTATTGAAACATGACATGGCAGGAGAGTGACGTGTATCACGGTAAGGCACATTGCGGTATTGAAACATGACATGGCAGGAGAGTGACGTTTATTACAGTCTGCCACATAGCGGTATTGAAACATGATATGGCGGGAGAGAGACATGTATCACAGTCAGGAGCATTGCGGTATTGAAACATGACATGGCAGGACAGCGACGTGTATCGCAGTCAGGCGCATTGCGGTATTGAAACATGACATGGCAGGAGAGTGACGTGTATCACGGTCAGGCACATTGCGGTATTGAAACATGACATGGCAGGAGAGTGACGTGTATCACAGTCGGCAACATAGCTGTATTGAAACATGATATGGCGGGAAAGAGACATGTATCACAGGCAGGAGCATTGCGGTATTGAAACATGATATGGCGGGAGAGAGACATGTATCACAGTCAGGAGCATTGCGGTATTGAAAAAATATGGCAGGAGAGAGACATGTATCACAGTCAGGAGCATTGCGGTATTGAAACATGACATTGCAGGAGAGTGACGTGTATCATAGTCAGGCTCATTGCGGTATTGAAACATGACATGGCAGGAGAGTGACGTGTATCACGGTCAGGCACATTGCGGTATTGAAACATGACATGACAGGATAGTGACGTGTATTACTGTCAGTTGCATTGCGGTATTGAAACATGACATGGCAGGAGAGCGACGTGTATCATAGTCAGGCGCATTGCAGTATTGAAACATGTCATGGCAGGAGAGTGACATGTATCATGGTCAGGCACATTGCGGTATCGAAATATGATATGGCAGGAGAGATACATGTATCACAGTCAGGAGCATTGCGGTATTGAAACATGACATGGCAAGAGAGTGACGTGTATCACAGTCAGGCGCATTGCGGTATTGAAACATGACATCGCAGGAGAGTGACGTGTATCAAGTCAGGTGCATTGCGGTTAACATGACATGGCAGGAGAGAGACTTGTATCACAGTCAGGCGCATTGCGGTATTGAAACATGACATGGCAGGAGAGTGACGTGTATTACAGTCAGGCGCATTGCGGTATTGAAACATGACATGGCAGGAGAGTGACGTGTATCGCAGTCAGGCGCATTGCGGTATTGAAACATGACATGGCAGGAGAGCGACGTGTATCACAGCAGGCGCATTGCGGTATTGAAACTTGACATCCCAGGAGAGTGACATATATCACAGTCAGGTCCATCGCGGTAAACATGATATGGCAGGAGAGAGACTTGTATCACAGTCAGGCGCATTGCGGTATTGAAACATGACATGGCAGGAGAGTGCTTTTATTACAGTCGGCCACATAGCGGTATTGAAACATGATATGGAGGGAGAGAGACATGTATCACAGTCAGGAGCATTGCGGTATTGAAACATGACATGGCAGGACAGCGACGTGTATCGCAGTCAGGCGCATTGCGGTATTGAAACATGACATGGCAGGAGAGTGACGTGTATCACGGTCAGGCACATTGCGGTATTGAAACATGACATGGCAGGAGAGTGACGTGTATCACGGTAAGGCACATTGCGGTATTGAAACATGACATGGCAGGAGAGTGACGTTTATTACAGTCTGCCACATAGCGGTATTGAAACATGATATGGCGGGAGAGAGACATGTATCACAGTCAGGAGCATTGCGGTATTGAAACATGACATGGCAGGACAGCGACGTGTATCGCAGTCAGGCGCATTGCGGTATTGAAACATGACATGGCAGGAGAGTGACGTGTATCACGGTCAGGCACATTGCGGTATTGAAACATGACATGGCAGGAGAGTGACGTGTATCACAGTCGGCAACATAGCTGTATTGAAACATGATATGGCGGGAAAGAGACATGTATCACAGGCAGGAGCATTGCGGTATTGAAACATGATATGGCGGGAGAGAGACATGTATCACAGTCAGGAGCATTGCGGTATTGAAAAAATATGGCAGGAGAGAGACATGTATCACAGTCAGGAGCATTGCGGTATTGAAACATGACATTGCAGGAGAGTGACGTGTATCATAGTCAGGCGCATTGCGGTATTGAAACATGACATGGCAGGAGAGTGACGTGTATCACGGTCAGGCACATTGCGGTATTGAAACATGACATGACAGGATAGTGACGTGTATTACTGTCAGTTGCATTGCGGTATTGAAACATGACATGGCAGGAGAGCGACGTGTATCATAGTCAGGCGCATTGCAGTATTGAAACATGTCATGGCAGGAGAGTGACATGTATCATGGTCAGGCACATTGCGGTATCGAAATATGATATGGCAGGAGAGATACATGTATCACAGTCAGGAGCATTGCGGTATTGAAACATGACATGGCAAGAGAGTGACGTGTATCACAGTCAGGCGCATTGCGGTATTGAAACATGACATCGCAGGAGAGTGACGTGTATCAAGTCAGGTGCATTGCGGTTAACATGACATGGCAGGAGAGAGACTTGTATCACAGTCAGGCGCATTGCGGTATTGAAACATGACATGGCAGGAGAGTGACGTGTATTACAGTCAGGCGCATTGCGGTATTGAAACATGACATGGCAGGAGAGTGACGTGTATCGCAGTCAGGCGCATTGCGGTATTGAAACATGACATGGCAGGAGAGCGACGTGTATCACAGCAGGCGCATTGCGGTATTGAAACTTGACATCCCAGGAGAGTGACATATATCACAGTCAGGTCCATTGCGGTAAACATGATATGGCAGGAGAGAGACTTGTATCACAGTCAGGCGCATTGCGGTATTGAAACATGACATGGCAGGAGAGTGCTTTTATTACAGTCGGCCACATAGCGGTATTGAAACATGATATGGAGGGAGAGAGACATGTATCACAGTCAGGAGCATTGCGGTATTGAAACATGACATGGCAGGACAGCGACGTGTATCGCAGTCAGGCGCATTGCGGTATTGAAACATGACATGGCAGGAGAGTGACGTGTATCACGGTCAGGCACATTGCGGTATTGAAACATGACATGGCAGGAGAGTGACGTGTATCACAGTCGGCAACATAGCGGTATTGAAACATGATATGGCGGGAAAGAGACATGTATCACAGGCAGGAGCATTGCGGTATTGAAACATGATATGGCGGGAGAGAGACATGTATCACAGTCAGGAGCATTGCGGTATTGAAAAAATATGGCAGGAGAGAGACATGTATCACAGTCAAAAGCATTGCGGTATTGAAACATGACATTGCAGGAGAGTGACGTGTATCATAGTCAGGCGCATTGCGGTATTAAAACATGACATGGCAGGAGAGTGACGTGTATCACGGTCAGGCACATTGCGGTATTGAAAAATGACATGACAGGATAGTGACGTGTATTACAGTCAGTTGCATTGCGGTATTGAAACATGACATGGCAGGAGAGCGACGTGTATCATAGTCAGGCACATTGCGGTATTCAAACATGACATGGCAGGAGAGCGACTTGTATCACAGCAGGCGCATTGCGTTATTGAAACTTGACATCCCAGGAGAGTGACGTGTATCACAGTCAGGTCCATTGCGGTAAACATGATATGGCAGGAGAGAGACTTGTATCACAGTCAGGCGCATTGCGGTATTGAAACATGACATGGCAGGAGAGTGACGTGTATTACAGTCAGTTGCATTGCGGTATTGAAACATGACATGGCAGGAGAGCGACGTGTATCATAGTCAGGCGCATTGCAGTATTCAAACATGTCATGGCAGGAGAGTGACATGTATCACGGTCACGCACATTGCGGTATCGAAATATGATATGGCAGGAGAGAGACATGTATCACAGTCAGGAGCATTGCGGTATTGAAACATGACATGGCAAGAGAGTGACGTGTATCATAGTCAGACGCATTGCGGTATTGAACCATGACATGGCAGGAGAGTGACGTGTATCACAATCAGGCGCATGGCAGTATTGAAACAGAACATGACAGGAGAATGACGTGTATTACAGTCAGTTGCATTGCGGTATTGAAACATGACATGGCAGGAGAGTGACGTGTATCACAGTCAGGTGCATTGCGGTAAACATGACATGGCAGGAGAGAGACTTGTATCACAGTCAGGCGCATTGCGGTATTGAAACATGACATGGCAGGAGAGTGACGTGTATTGCAGTCAGGCGCATTGCGGTATTGAAACATGACATTGCAGGAGAGTGACGTGTATCACGGCCAGGCATATTGCGGTATTGAAACATGACATGGGAGGAGAGTGACGTGTATCACGGTCAGGCACATTGCCGTATTGAAACATGACATGGCAGGAGAGTGACGTGTATCACAGTCAGGCACATTGCGGTATTGAAACATGACATGGGAGGAGAGTGACGTGTATCGCAGTCAGGCGCATTGCGGTATTGAAACATGACATGGCAGGAGAGTGACGTGTATCACGGTCAGGCACATTGCGGTATTGAAACATGACATGGCAGGAGAGTGACGTGTATCACTGTCAGGCACATTGCGGTATTGAAACATGACATGGCAGGAGAGTGACGTGTATCACAGTCAGGCACATTGCGGTATTGAAACATGACATGGCAGGAGAGTGACGTGTATCACGGTCAGGCGCATTGCGGTATTGAAACATGACATGGCAGGAGAGTGACGTGTATCACGGTCAGGCGCATTGCGGTATTGAAACATGACATGGCAGGAGAGTAACGTGTATTACAGCAAGGTGCATCGCGGTATTGAAACATGACATGGCAGGAGAGTGACGTGTATCACGGTAAGGCACATTGCGGTATTGAAACATGACATGGCAGGAGAGTGACGTTTATTACAGTCGGCCACATAGCGGTATTGAAACATGATATGGCGGGAGAGAGACATGTATCACAGTCAGGAGCATTGCGGTATTGAAACATGACATGGCAGGACAGCGACGTGTATCGCAGTCAGGCGCATTGCGGTAATGAAACATGACATGGCAGGAGAGTGACGTGTATTACGGTCAGGCACATTGCGGTATTGAAACATGACATGGCAGGAGAGTGACGTGTATCACAGTCGGCAACATAGCTGTATTGAAACATGATATGGCGGGAAAGAGACATGTATCACAGGCAGGAGCATTGCGGTATTAAAACATGATATGGCGGGAGAGAGACATGTATCACAGTCAGGAGCATTGCGGTATTGAAAAAATATGGCAGGAGAGAGACATGTATCACAGTCAGGAGCATTGCGGTATTGAAACATGACATTGCAGGAGAGTGACGTATATCATAGTCAGGCGCATTGCGGTATTGAAACATGACATGGCAGGAGAGTGACGTGTATCACGGTCAGGCACATTGCGGTATTGAAACATGACATGACAGGATAGTGACGTGTATTACTGTCAGTTGCATTGCGGTATTGAAACATGACATGGCAGGAGAGCGACGTGTATCATAGTCAGGCGCATTGCAGTATTGAAACATGTCATGGCAGGAGAGTGACATGTATCATGGTCAGGCACATTGCGGTATCGAAATATGATATGGCAGGAGAGATACATGTATCACAGTCAGGAGCATTGCGGTATTGAAACTTGACATGGCAAGAGAGTGACGTGTATCACAGTCAGGCGCATTGCGGTATTGAAACATGACATCGCAGGAGAGTGACATATATCACAGTCAGGTCCATTGCGGTAAACATGATATGGCAGGAGAGAGACTTGTATCACAGTCAGGCGCATTGCGGTATTGAAACATGACATGGCAGGAGAGTGCTTTTATTACAGTCGGCCACATAGCGGTATTGAAACATGATATGGAGGGAGAGAGACATGTATCACAGTTAGGAGCATTGCGGTATTGAAACATGACATGGCAGGACAGCGACGTGTATCGCAGTCAGGCGCATTGCGGTATTGAAACATGACATGGCAGGAGAGTGACGTGTATCACGGTCAGGCACATTGCGGTATTGAAACATGACATGGCAGGAGAGTGACGTGTATCACAGTCGGCAACATAGCGGTATTGAAACATGATATGGCGGGAAAGAGACATGTATCACAGGCAGGAGCATTGCGGTATTGAAACATGATATGGCGGGAGAGAGACATGTATCACAGTCAGGAGCATTGCGGTATTGAAAAAATATGGCACGAGAGAGACATGTATCACAGTCAGGAGCATTGCGGTATTGAAACATGACATTGCAGGAGAGTGACGTGTATCATAGTCAGGCGCATTGCGGTATTAAAACATGACATGGCAGGAGAGTGACGTGTATCACGGTCAGGCACATTGCGGTATTGAAAAATGACATGACAGGATAGTGACGTGTATTACAGTCAGTTGCATTGCGGTATTGAAACATGACATGGCAGGAGAGCGACGTGTATCATAGTCAGGCACATTGCGGTATTCAAACATGACATGGCAGGAGAGCGACGTGTATCACAGCAGGCGCATTGCGGTATTGAAACTTGACATCCCAGGAGAGTGACGTGTATCACAGTCAGGTCCATTGCGGTAAACATGATATGGCAGGAGAGAGACTTGTATCACAGTCAGGCGCATTGCGGTATTGAAACATGACATGGCAGGAGAGTGACGTGTATTACAGTCAGTTGCATTGCGGTATTGAAACATGACATGGCAGGAGAGCGACGTGTATCATAGTCAGGCGCATTGCAGTATTCAAACATGTCATGGCAGGAGAGAGACATGTATCACAGTCAGGAGCATTGCGGTATTGAAACATGACATGGCAAGAGAGTGACGTGTATCATAGTCAGACGCATTGCGGTATTGAACCATGACATGGCAGGAGAGTGACGTGTATCACAATCAGGCGCATGGCAGTATTGAAACAGAACATGACAGGAGAATGACGTGTATTACAGTCAGTTGCATTGCGGTATTGAAACATGACATGGCAGGAGAGTGACGTGTATCACAGTCAGGTGCATTGCGGTAAACATGACATGGCAGGAGAGAGACTTGTATCACAGTCAGGCGCATTGCGGTATTGAAACATGACATGGCAGGAGAGTGACGTGTATTGCAGTCAGGCGCATTGCGGTATTGAAACATGACATTGCAGGAGAGTGACGTGTATCACGGCCAGGCATATTGCGGTATTTTAAACATGACATGGCAGGAGAGTGACGTGTATCACGGTCAGGCACATTGCGGTATTGAAACATGACATGGCAGGAGAGTGACGTGTATCACAGTCAGGCACATTGCGGTATTGAAACATGACATGGGAGGAGAGTGACGTGTATCGCAGTCAGGCGCATTGCGGTATTGAAACATGACATGGCAGGAGAGTGACGTGTATCACGGTCAGGCACATTGCGGTATTGAAACATGACATGGCAGGAGAGTGACGTGTATCACTGTCAGGCACATTGCGGTATTGAAACATGACATGGCAGGAGAGTGACGTGTATCACAGTCAGGCACATTGCGGTATTGAAACATGACATGGCAGGAGAGTGACGTGTATCACGGTCAGGCGCATTGCGGTATTGAAACATGACATGGCAGGAGAGTGACGTGTATCACGGTCAGGCGCATTGCGGTATTGAAACATGACATGGCAGGAGAGTGACGTGTATTACAGTCAGGTGCATCGCGGTATTGAAACATGACATGGCAGGAGAGTGACATGTATCATAGTCAGGCGCATTGCAGTATTCAAACATGTCATGGCAGGAGAGTGACATGTATCACGGTCACGCACATTGCGGTATCGAAATATGATATGGCAGGAGAGAGACATGTATCACAGTCAGGAGCATTGCGGTATTGAAACATGACATGGCAAGAGAGTGACGTGTATCATAGTCAGACGCATTGCGGTATTGAACCATGACATGGCAGGAGAGTGACGTGTATCACAATCAGGCGCATGGCAGTATTGAAACAGAACATGACAGGAGAATGACGTGTATTACAGTCAGTTGCATTGCGGTATTGAAACATGACATGGCAGGAGAGTGACGTGTATCACAGTCAGGTGCTTTGCGGTAAACATGACATGGCAGGAGACAGACTTGTATCACAGTCAGGCGCATTGCGGTATTGAAACATGACATGGCAGGAGAGTGACGTGTATTGCAGTCAGGCGCATTGCGGTATTGAAACATGACATTGCAGGAGAGTGACGTGTATCACGGCCAGGCACATTGCGGTATTGAAACATGACATGGCAGGAGAGTGACGTGTATCACAGTCAGGTGCATTGCGGTAAACATGACATGGCAGGAGAGAGACTTGTATCACAGTCAGGCGCATTGCGGTATTGAAACATGACATGGCAGGAGAGTGACGTGTATTGCAGTCAGGCGCATTGCGGTATTGAAACATGACATTGCAGGAGAGTGACGTGTATCACGGCCAGGCACATTTCGGTATTGAAACATGACATGGCAGGAGAGTGACGTGTATCACGGTCAGGCACATTGCGGTATTGAAACATGACATGGCAGGAGAGTGACGTGTATCACAGTCGGCAACATAGCGGTATTGAAACATGATATGGCGGGAAAGAGACATGTATCACAGGCAGGAGCATTGCGGTATTGAAACATGATATGGCGGGAGAGAGACATGTATCACAGTCAGGAGCATTGCGGTATTGAAAAAATATGGCAGGAGAGAGACATGTATCACAGTCAGGAGCATTGCGGTATTGAAACATGACATTGCAGGAGAGTGACGTGTATCATAGTCAGGCGCATTGCGGTATTGAAACATGACGTGGCAGGAGAGTGACGTGTATCACGGTCAGGCACATTGCGGTATTGAAACATGACATGACAGGATAGTAACGTGTATTACAGTCAGTTGCATTGCGGTATTGAAACATGACATGGCAGGAGAGCGACGTGTATCATAGTCAGGCGCATTACAGTATTGAAACATGTCATGGCAGGAGAGTGACATGTATCATGGTCAGGCACATTGCTGTATCGAAATATGATATGGCAGGAGAGATACATGTATCACAGTCAGGAGCATTGCGGTATTGAAACATGACATGGCAAGAGAGTGACGTGTATCACAGTCAGGCGCATTGCGGTATTGAAACATGACATCGCAGGAGAGTGACGTGTATCAAGTCAGGTGCATTGCGGTTAACATGACATGGCAGGAGAGAGACTTGTATCACAGTCAGGCGCATTGCGGTATTGAAACATGACATGGCAGGAGAGTGACGTGTATCACAGTCAGGCACATTGCGGTATTGAAACATGACATGGCAGGAGAGTGACGTGTATCACGGTCAGGCGCATTGCGGTATTGAAACATGACATGGCAGGAGAGTGACGTGTATCACGGTCAGGCGCATTGCGGTATTGAAACATGACATGGCAGGAGAGTGACGTGTATTACAGTCAGGTGCATCGCGGTATTGAAACATGACATGGCAGGAGAGTGACATGTATCATAGTCAGGCGCATTGCAGTATTCAAACATGTCATGGCAGGAGAGTGACATGTATCACGGTCACGCACATTGCGGTATCGAAATATGATATGGCAGGAGAGAGACATGTATCACAGTCAGGAGCATTGCGGTATTGAAACATGACATGGCAAGAGAGTGACGTGTATCATAGTCAGACGCATTGCGGTATTGAACCATGACATGGCAGGAGAGTGACGTCTATCACAATCAGGCGCATGGCAGTATTGAAACAGAACATGACAGGAGAATGACGTGTATTACAGTCAGTTGCATTGCGGTATTGAAACATGACATGGCAGGAGAGTGACGTGTATCACAGTCAGGTGCATTGCGGTAAACATGACATGGCAGGAGAGAGACTTGTATCACAGTCAGGCGCATTGCGGTATTGAAACATGACATGGCAGGAGAGTGACGTGTATCACGGTCAGGCACATTGCGGTATTGAAACATGACATGGCAGGAGAGTGACGTGTATCACGGTAAGGCACATTGCGGTATTGAAACATGACATGGCAGGAGAGTGACGTTTATTACAGTCTGCCACATAGCGGTATTGAAACATGATATGGCGGGAGAGAGACATGTATCACAGTCAGGAGCATTGCGGTATTGAAACATGACATGGCAGGACAGCGACGTGTATCGCAGTCAGGCGCATTGCGGTATTGAAACATGACATGGCAGGAGAGTGACGTGTATCACGGTCAGGCACATTGCGGTATTGAAACATGACATGGCAGGAGAGTGACGTGTATCACAGTCGGCAACATAGCTGTATTGAAACATGATATGGCGGGAAAGAGACATGTATCACAGGCAGGAGCATTGCGGTATTGAAACATGATATGGCGGGAGAGAGACATGTATCACAGTCAGGAGCATTGCGGTATTGAAAAAATATGGCAGGAGAGAGACATGTATCACAGTCAGGAGCATTGCGGAATTGAAACATGACATTGCAGGAGAGTGACGTGTATCATAGTCAGGCGCATTGCGGTATTGAAACATGACATGGCAGGAGAGTGACGTGTATCACGGTCAGGCACATTGCGGTATTGAAACATGACATGACAGGATAGTGACGTGTATTACTGTCAGTTGCATTGCGGTATTGAAACATGACATGGCAGGAGAGCGACGTGTATCATAGTCAGGCGCATTGCAGTATTGAAACATGTCATGGCAGGAGAGTGACATGTATCATGGTCAGGCGCATTGCAGTATTCAAACATGTCATGGCAGGAGAGTGACATGTATCACGGTCACGCACATTGCGGTATCGAAATATGATATGGCAGGAGAGAGACATGTATCACAGTCAGGAGCATTGCGGTATTGAAAAAATATGGCAGGAGAGAGACATGTATCACAGTCAGGAGCATTGCGGTATTGAAACATGACATTGCAGGAGAGTGACGTGTATCATAGTCAGGCGCATTGCGGTATTGAAACATGACGTGGCAGGAGAGTGACGTGTATCACGGTCAGGCACATTGCGGTATTGAAACATGACATGACAGGATAGTAACGTGTATTACAGTCAGTTGCATTGCGGTATTGAAACATGACATGGCAGGAGAGCGACGTGTATCATAGTCAGGCGCATTGCAGTATTGAAACATGTCATGGCAGGAGAGTGACATGTATCATGGTCAGGCACATTGCTGTATCGAAATATGATATGGCAGGAGAGATACATGTATCACAGTCAGGAGCATTGCGGTATTGAAACATGACATGGCAAGAGAGTGACGTGTATCACAGTCAGGCGCATTGCGGTATTGAAACATGACATCGCAGGAGAGTGACGTGTATCAAGTCAGGTGCATTGCGGTTAACATGACATGGCAGGAGAGAGACTTGTATCACAGTCAGGCGCATTGCGGTATTGAAACATGACATGGCAGGAGAGTGACGTGTATCACAGTCAGGCACATTGCGGTATTGAAACATGACATGGCAGGAGAGTGACGTGTATCACGGTCAGGCGCATTGCGGTATTGAAACATGACATGGCAGGAGAGTGACGTGTATCACGGTCAGGCGCATTGCGGTATTGAAACATGACATGGCAGGAGAGTGACGTGTATTACAGTCAGGTGCATCGCGGTATTGAAACATGACATGGCAGGAGAGTGACATGTATCATAGTCAGGCGCATTGCAGTATTCAAACATGTCATGGCAGGAGAGTGACATGTATCACGGTCACGCACATTGCGGTATCGAAATATGATATGGCAGGAGAGAGACATGTATCACAGTCAGGAGCATTGCGGTATTGAAACATGACATGGCAAGAGAGTGACGTGTATCATAGTCAGACGCATTGCGGTATTGAACCATGACATGGCAGGAGAGTGACGTCTATCACAATCAGGCGCATGGCAGTATTGAAACAGAACATGACAGGAGAATGACGTGTATTACAGTCAGTTGCATTGCGGTATTGAAACATGACATGGCAGGAGAGTGACGTGTATCACAGTCAGGTGCATTGCGGTAAACATGACATGGCAGGAGAGAGACTTGTATCACAGTCAGGCGCATTGCGGTATTGAAACATGACATGGCAGGAGAGTGACGTGTATCACGGTCAGGCACATTGCGGTATTGAAACATGACATGGCAGGAGAGTGACGTGTATCACGGTAAGGCACATTGCGGTATTGAAACATGACATGGCAGGAGAGTGACGTTTATTACAGTCTGCCACATAGCGGTATTGAAACATGATATGGCGGGAGAGAGACATGTATCACAGTCAGGAGCATTGCGGTATTGAAACATGACATGGCAGGACAGCGACGTGTATCGCAGTCAGGCGCATTGCGGTATTGAAACATGACATGGCAGGAGAGTGACGTGTATTACTGTCAGTTGCATTGCGGTATTGAAACATGACATGGCAGGAGAGCGACGTGTATCATAGTCAGGCGCATTGCAGTATTGAAACATGTCATGGCAGGAGAGTGACATGTATCATGGTCAGGCACATTGCGGTATCGAAATATGATATGGCAGGAGAGATACATGTATCACAGTCAGGAGCATTGCGGTATTGAAACATGACATGGCAAGAGAGTGACGTGTATCACAGTCAGGCGCATTGCGGTATTGAAACATGACATCGCAGGAGAGTGACGTGTATCAAGTCAGGTGCATTGCGGTTAACATGACATGGCAGGAGAGAGACTTGTATCACAGTCAGGCGCATTGCGGTATTGAAACATGACATGGCAGGAGAGTGACGTGTATTACAGTCAGGCGCATTGCGGTATTGAAACATGACATGGCAGGAGAGTGACGTGTATCGCAGTCAGGCGCATTGCGGTATTGAAACATGACATGGCAGGAGAGCGACGTGTATCACAGCAGGCGCATTGCGGTATTGAAACTTGACATCCCAGGAGAGTGACATATATCACAGTCAGGTCCATCGCGGTAAACATGATATGGCAGGAGAGAGACTTGTATCACAGTCAGGCGCATTGCGGTATTGAAACATGACATGGCAGGAGAGTGCTTTTATTACAGTCGGCCACATAGCGGTATTGAAACATGATATGGAGGGAGAGAGACATGTATCACAGTCAGGAGCATTGCGGTATTGAAACATGACATGGCAGGACAGCGACGTGTATCGCAGTCAGGCGCATTGCGGTATTGAAACATGACATGGCAGGAGAGTGACGTGTATCACGGTCAGGCACATTGCGGTATTGAAACATGACATGGCAGGAGAGTGACGTGTATCACAGTCGGCAACATAGCGGTATTGAAACATGATATGGCGGGAAAGAGACATGTATCACAGGCAGGAGCATTGCGGTATTGAAACATGATATGGCGGGAGAGAGACATGTATCACAGTCAGGAGCATTGCGGTATTGAAAAAATATGGCAGGAGAGAGACATGTATCACAGTCAAAAGCATTGCGGTATTGAAACATGACATTGCAGGAGAGTGACGTGTATCATAGTCAGGCGCATTGCGGTATTAAAACATGACATGGCAGGAGAGTGACGTGTATCACGGTCAGGCACATTGCGGTATTGAAAAATGACATGACAGGATAGTGACGTGTATTACAGTCAGTTGCATTGCAGTATTGAAACATGACATGGCAGGAGAGCGACGTGTATCATAGTCAGGCACATTGCGGTATTCAAACATGACATGGCAGGAGAGCGACTTGTATCACAGCAGGCGCATTGCGGTATTGAAACTTGACATCCCAGGAGAGTGACGTGTATCACAGTCAGGTCCATTGCGGTAAACATGATATGGCAGGAGAGAGACTTGTATCACAGTCAGGCGCATTGCGGTATTGAAACATGACATGGCAGGAGAGTGACGTGTATTACAGTCAGTTGCATTGCGGTATTGAAACATGACATGGCAGGAGAGCGACGTGTATCATAGTCAGGCGCATTGCAGTATTCAAACATGTCATGGCAGGAGAGTGACATGTATCACGGTCACGCACATTGCGGTATCGAAATATGATATGGCAGGAGAGAGACATGTATCACAGTCAGGAGCATTGCGGTATTGAAACATGACATGGCAAGAGAGTGACGTGTATCACAGTCAGGCGCATTGCGGTATTGAAACATGACATGGCAGGAGAGTGACGTGTATTACAGTCAGGTGCATCGCGGTATTGAAACATGACATGGCAGGAGAGTGACATGTATCATAGTCAGGCGCATTGCAGTATTCAAACATGTCATGGCAGGAGAGTGACATGTATCACGGTCACGCACATTGCGGTATCGAAATATGATATGGCAGGAGAGAGACATGTATCACAGTCAGGAGCATTGCGGTATTGAAACATGACATGGCAAGAGAGTGACGTGTATCATAGTCAGACGCATTGCGGTATTGAACCATGACATGGCAGGAGAGTGACGTCTATCACAATCAGGCGCATGGCAGTATTGAAACAGAACATGACAGGAGAATGACGTGTATTACAGTCAGTTGCATTGCGGTATTGAAACATGACATGGCAGGAGAGTGACGTGTATCACAGTCAGGTGCATTGCGGTAAACATGACATGGCAGGAGAGAGACTTGTATCACAGTCAGGCGCATTGCGGTATTGAAACATGACATGGCAGGAGAGTGACGTGTATCACGGTCAGGCACATTGCGGTATTGAAACATGACATGGCAGGAGAGTGACGTGTATCACGGTAAGGCACATTGCGGTATTGAAACATGACATGGCAGGAGAGTGACGTTTATTACAGTCTGCCACATAGCGGTATTGAAACATGATATGGCGGGAGAGAGACATGTATCACAGTCAGGAGCATTGCGGTATTGAAACATGACATGGCAGGACAGCGACGTGTATCGCAGTCAGGCGCATTGCGGTATTGAAACATGACATGGCAGGAGAGTGACGTGTATCACGGTCAGGCACATTGCGGTATTGAAACATGACATGGCAGGAGAGTGACGTGTATCACAGTCGGCAACATAGCTGTATTGAAACATGATATGGCGGGAAAGAGACATGTATCACAGGCAGGAGCATTGCGGTATTGAAACATGATATGGCGGGAGAGAGACATGTATCACAGTCAGGAGCATTGCGGTATTGAAAAAATATGGCAGGAGAGAGACATGTATCACAGTCAGGAGCATTGCGGTATTGAAACATGACATTGCAGGAGAGTGACGTGTATCATAGTCAGGCGCATTGCGGTATTGAAACATGACATGGCAGGAGAGTGACGTGTATCACGGTCAGGCACATTGCGGTATTGAAACATGACATGACAGGATAGTGACGTGTATTACTGTCAGTTGCATTGCGGTATTGAAACATGACATGGCAGGAGAGCGACGTGTATCATAGTCAGGCGCATTGCAGTATTGAAACATGTCATGGCAGGAGAGTGACATGTATCATGGTCAGGCGCATTGCAGTATTCAAACATGTCATGGCAGGAGAGTGACATGTATCACGGTCACGCACATTGCGGTATCGA
This sequence comes from Luidia sarsii, assembly GCA_949987565.1. Taxonomy (NCBI): domain Eukaryota; kingdom Metazoa; phylum Echinodermata; class Asteroidea; order Paxillosida; family Luidiidae; genus Luidia; species Luidia sarsii. The sequence continues at coordinate 24,068,973 of OX465104.1, read as the reverse complement.
AATATGATATGGCAGGAGAGAGACATGTATCACAGTCAGGAGCATTGCGGTATTGAAAAAATATGGCAGGAGAGAGACATGTATCACAGTCAGGAGCATTGCGGTATTGAAACATGACATTGCAGGAGAGTGACGTGTATCATAGTCAGGCGCATTGCGGTATTGAAACATGACGTGGCAGGAGAGTGACGTGTATCACGGTCAGGCACATTGCGGTATTGAAACATGACATGACAGGATAGTAACGTGTATCATAGTCAGGCGCATTGCAGTATTGAAACATGTCATGGCAGGAGAGTGACATGTATCATGGTCAGGCACATTGCTGTATCGAAATATGATATTGTTAGGAGAGATACATGTATCACAGTCAGGAGCATTGCGGTATTGAAACATGACATGGCAAGAGAGTGACGTGTATCACAGTCAGGCGCATTGCGGTATTGAAACATGACATCGCAGGAGAGTGACGTGTATCAAGTCAGGTGCATTGCGGTTAACATGACATGGCAGGAGAGAGACTTGTATCACAGTCAGGCGCATTGCGGTATTGAAACATGACATGGCAGGAGAGTGACGTGTATCACAGTCAGGCACATTGCGGTATTGAAACATGACATGGCAGGAGAGTGACGTGTATCACGGTCAGGCGCATTGCGGTATTGAAACATGACATGGCAGGAGAGTGACGTGTATCACGGTCAGGCGCATTGCGGTATTGAAACATGACATGGCAGGAGAGTGACGTGTATTACAGTCAGGTGCATCGCGGTATTGAAACATGACATGGCAGGAGAGTGACATGTATCATAGTCAGGCGCATTGCAGTATTCAAACATGTCATGGCAGGAGAGTGACATGTATCACGGTCACGCACATTGCGGTATCGAAATATGATATGGCAGGAGAGAGACATGTATCACAGTCAGGAGCATTGCGGTATTGAAACATGACATGGCAAGAGAGTGACGTGTATCATAGTCAGACGCATTGCGGTATTGAACCATGACATGGCAGGAGAGTGACGTCTATCACAATCAGGCGCATGGCAGTATTGAAACAGAACATGACAGGAGAATGACGTGTATTACAGTCAGTTGCATTGCGGTATTGAAACATGACATGGCAGGAGAGTGACGTGTATCACAGTCAGGTGCATTGCGGTAAACATGACATGGCAGGAGAGAGACTTGTATCACAGTCAGGCGCATTGCGGTATTGAAACATGACATGGCAGGAGAGTGACGTGTATCACGGTCAGGCACATTGCGGTATTGAAACATGACATGGCAGGAGAGTGACGTTTATTACAGTCTGCCACATAGCGGTATTGAAACATGATATGGCGGGAGAGAGACATGTATCACAGTCAGGAGCATTGCGGTATTGAAACATGACATGGCAGGACAGCGACGTGTATCGCAGTCAGGCGCATTGCGGTATTGAAACATGACATGGCAGGAGAGTGACGTGTATTACTGTCAGTTGCATTGCGGTATTGAAACATGACATGGCAGGAGAGCGACGTGTATCATAGTCAGGCGCATTGCAGTATTGAAACATGTCATGGCAGGAGAGTGACATGTATCATGGTCAGGCACATTGCGGTATCGAAATATGATATGGCAGGAGAGATACATGTATCACAGTCAGGAGCATTGCGGTATTGAAACATGACATGGCAAGAGAGTGACGTGTATCACAGTCAGGCGCATTGCGGTATTGAAACATGACATCGCAGGAGAGTGACGTGTATCAAGTCAGGTGCATTGCGGTTAACATGACATGGCAGGAGAGAGACTTGTATCACAGTCAGGCGCATTGCGGTATTGAAACATGACATGGCAGGAGAGTGACGTGTATTACAGTCAGGCGCATTGCGGTATTGAAACATGACATGGCAGGAGAGTGACGTGTATCGCAGTCAGGCGCATTGCGGTATTGAAACATGACATGGCAGGAGAGCGACGTGTATCACAGCAGGCGCATTGCGGTATTGAAACTTGACATCCCAGGAGAGTGACATATATCACAGTCAGGTCCATCGCGGTAAACATGATATGGCAGGAGAGAGACTTGTATCACAGTCAGGCGCATTGCGGTATTGAAACATGACATGGCAGGAGAGTGCTTTTATTACAGTCGGCCACATAGCGGTATTGAAACATGATATGGAGGGAGAGAGACATGTATCACAGTCAGGAGCATTGCGGTATTGAAACATGACATGGCAGGACAGCGACGTGTATCGCAGTCAGGCGCATTGCGGTATTGAAACATGACATGGCAGGAGAGTGACGTGTATCACGGTCAGGCACATTGCGGTATTGAAACATGACATGGCAGGAGAGTGACGTGTATCACAGTCGGCAACATAGCGGTATTGAAACATGATATGGCGGGAAAGAGACATGTATCACAGGCAGGAGCATTGCGGTATTGAAACATGATATGGCGGGAGAGAGACATGTATCACAGTCAGGAGCATTGCGGTATTGAAAAAATATGGCAGGAGAGAGACATGTATCACAGTCAAAAGCATTGCGGTATTGAAACATGACATTGCAGGAGAGTGACGTGTATCATAGTCAGGCGCATTGCGGTATTAAAACATGACATGGCAGGAGAGTGACGTGTATCACGGTCAGGCACATTGCGGTATTGAAAAATGACATGACAGGATAGTGACGTGTATTACAGTCAGTTGCATTGCAGTATTGAAACATGACATGGCAGGAGAGCGACGTGTATCATAGTCAGGCACATTGCGGTATTCAAACATGACATGACAGGAGAGCGACTTGTATCACAGCAGGCGCATTGCGGTATTGAAACTTGACATCCCAGGAGAGTGACGTGTATCACAGTCAGGTCCATTGCGGTAAACATGATATGGCAGGAGAGAGACTTGTATCACAGTCAGGCGCATTGCGGTATTGAAACATGACATGGCAGGAGAGTGACGTGTATTACAGTCAGTTGCATTGCGGTATTGAAACATGACATGGCAGGAGAGCGACGTGTATCATAGTCAGGCGCATTGCAGTATTCAAACATGTCATGGCAGGAGAGTGACATGTATCACGGTCACGCACATTGCGGTATCGAAATATGATATGGCAGGAGAGAGACATGTATCACAGTCAGGAGCATTGCGGTATTGAAACATGACATGGCAAGAGAGTGACGTGTATCATAGTCAGACGCATTGCGGTATTGAACCATGACATGGCAGGAGAGTGACGTGTATCACAATCAGGCGCATGGCAGTATTGAAACAGAACATGACAGGAGAATGACGTGTATTACAGTCAGTTGCATTGCGGTATTGAAACATGACATGGCAGGAGAGTGACGTGTATCACAGTCAGGTGCATTGCGGTAAACATGACATGGCAGGAGAGAGACTTGTATCACAGTCAGGCGCATTGCGGTATTGAAACATGACATGGCAGGAGAGTGACGTGTATCACAGTCAGGTGCATTGCGGTAAACATGACATGGCAGGAGAGAGACTTGTATCACAGTCAGGCGCATTGCGGTATTGAAACATGACATGGCAGGAGAGTGACGTGTATTGCAGTCAGGCGCATTGCGGTATTGAAACATGACATTGCAGGAGAGTGACGTGTATCACGGCCAGGCACATTGCGGTATTGAAACATGACATGGCAGGAGAGTGACGTGTATCACGGTCAGGCACATTGCGGTATTGAAACATGACATGGCAGGAGAGTGACGTGTATCACGGTCAGGCACATTGCGGTATTGAAACATGACATGGCAGGAGAGTGACGTTTATTACAGTCGGCCACATAGCGGTATTGAAACATGATATGGCGGGAGAGAGACATGTATCACAGTCAGGAGCATTGCGGTATTGAAAAAATATTGCAGGAGAGAGACATGTATCACAGTCAGGAGCATTGCGGTATTGAAACATGACATTGCAGGAGAGTGACGTGTATCATAGTCAGGCGCATTGCGGTATTGAAACATGACATGGCAGGAGAGTGACGTGTATCACGGTCAGGCACATTGCGGTATTGAAACATGACATGACAGGATAGTGACGTGTATTACAGTCAGTTGCATTGCGGTATTGAAACATGACATGGCAGGAGAGCGACGTGTATCACAGTCAGTCACATTGCGGTATTGAAACTTGACATCCCAGGAGAGTGACGTTTATTACTGTCAGGTGCATTGCGGTAAACATGACATGGCAGGAGAGAGACTTGTATCACAGTCAGGCGCATTGCTGTATTGAAACATGACATGGCAGGAGAGTGACGTGTATCGCAGTCAGGCGCTTTGCGGTATTGAAACATGACATGGCAGCAGAGTGACGTGTATCACGGTCAGGCACATTGCGGTATTGAAACATGACATGGCAGGAGAGTGACGTGTATCACAGTCGGCAACATAGCGTTATTAAAACATGACATGGCAGGAGAGTCACATGTATCACAGGCAGGAGCATTGCGGTATTGAAACATGACATGGCGGGAGAGAGACATGTATCACAGTCAGGAGCATTGCGGTATTGAAACATGACATTGCAGGAGAGTGACGTGTATCGCAGTCAGGCGCATTGCGGTATTGAAACATGACATGGCAGCAGAGTGACGTGTATCACGGTCAGGCACATTTCGGTATTGAAACATGACATGGCGGGAGAGAGACATGTATCACAGTCAGGAGCATTGCGGTATTGAAACATGACATGGCAGGAGAGTGACGTGTATCGCAGTCAGGCGCATTGCGGTATTGAAACATGACATGGCAGGAGAGTGACGTGTATCACAATCAGGCGCATGGCAGTATTGAAACAGAACATGACAGGAGAATGACGTGTATTACAGTCAGTTGCATTGCGGTATTGAAACATGACATGGCAGGAGAGTGACGTGTATCACAGTCAGGTGCATTGCGGTAAACATGACATGGCAGGAGAGAGACTTGTATCACAGTCAGGCGCATTGCGGTATTGAAACATGACATGGCAGGAGAGTGACGTGTATTGCAGTCAGGCGCATTGCGGTATTGAAACATGACATTGCAGGAGAGTGACGTGTATCACGGCCAGGCACATTGCGGTATTGAAACATGACATGGCAGGAGAGTGACGTGTATCACGGTCAGGCACATTGCGGTATTGAAACATGACATGGCAGGAGAGTGACGTGTATCACGGTCAGGCACATTGCGGTATTGAAACATGACATGGCAGGAGAGTGACGTTTATTACAGTCGGCCACATAGCGGTATTGAAACATGATATGGCGGGAGAGAGACATATATCACAGTCAGGAGCATTGCGGTATTGAAACATGACATGGCAGGACAGCGACGTGTATCGCAGTCAGGCGCATTGCGGTATTGAAACATGACATGGCAGGAGAGTGACGTGTATCACGGTCAGGCACATTGCGGTATTGAAACATGACATGGCAGGAGAGTGACGTGTATCACAGTCGGCAACATAGCGGTATTGAAACATGATATGGCGGGAAAGAGACATGTATCACAGGCAGGAGCATTGCGGTATTGAAACATGATATGGCGGGAGAGAGACGTGTATCATAGTCAGGCGCATTGCGGTATTGAAACATGACATGGCAGGAGAGTGACGTGTATCACGGTCAGGCACATTGCGGTATTGAAACATGACATGACAGGATAGTGACGTGTATTACAGTCAGTTGCATTGCGGTATTGAAACATGACATGGCAGGAGAGCGACGTGTATCATAGTCAGGCGCATTGCAGTATTGAAACATGTCATGGCAGGAGAGTGACATGTATCATGGTCAGGCACATTGCGGTATCGAAATATGATATGGCAGGAGAGATACATGTATCACAGTCAGGAGCATTGCGGTATTGAAACATGACATGGCAGGAGAGTGACGTGTATCACGGTCAGGCACATTGCGGTATTGAAACATGACATGGCAGGAGAGTGACGTGTATCACAGTCTGCCACATAGCGGTATTGAAACATGAAATGGCGGGAGAGTGACGTGTGTCATAGTCAGGCACATTGCGGTATTCAAACATGACATGGCAGGAGACCGACGTGTATCACAGTCAGGCGCATTGCGGTATTGAAACTTGACATCCCAGGAGAGTGACGTGTATCACAGTCAGGTGCATTGCGGTAAACATGACATGGCAGGAGAGAGACTTGTATCACAGTCAGGCGCATTGCGGTATTGAAACATGACATGGCAGGAGAGTGAAGTGTATCGCAGCCAGGCGCATTGCGGTATTGAAACTTGACATGGCAGCAGAGTGACGTGTATCACGGTCAGGCACATTGCGGTATTGAAACATGACATGGCAGGAGAGTGACGTGTATCACAGTCGGCAACATAGCGTTATTGAAATATGATATGGCGGGAGAGAGACATGTATCACAGTCAGGAGCATTGCGGTATTGAAACATGATATGGCGGGAGAGAGACATGTATCACAGGCAGGAGCATTGCGGTATTGAAACATGACATGGCAGAAGAGTGACGTGTATCACGGTCAGGGACATTGCGGTATTGAAACATGACATGACAGGAGAGTGACGTGTATTACAGTCAGTTGCATTGCAGTATTGAAACATGACACGGCAGGAGAGTGACGTGTATCACAGTCAGGCGCATTGCGGTATTGAAACATGACATGGGAGGAGAGTGACGTGTATCATAGTCAGACGCATTGCGGTATTGAACCATGACATGGCAGGAGAGTGACGTGTATCACAATCAGGCGCATGGCGGTATTAAAACAGAACATGACAGGAGAATGACGTGTATTACAGTCAGTTGCATTGCGGTATTGAAACATGACATGGCAGGAGAGTGACGTGTATCACAGTCAGGTGCATTGCGGTAAACATGACATGGCAGGAGAGAGACTTGTATCACAGTCAGGCGCATTGCGGTATTGAAACATGACATGGCAGGAGAGTGACGTGTATTGCAGTCAGGCGCATTGCGGTATTGAAACATGACATGACAGGAGAGTGACGTGTATTACAGTCAGTTGCATTGCGGTATTAAAACATGACACGGCAGGAGAGTGACGTGTATCACAGTCAGGCGCATTGCGGTATTGAAACATGACATGGGAGGAGAGTGACGTGTATCATAGTCAGACGCATTGCGGTATTGAACCATGACATGGCAGGAGAGTGACATGTATCAAGGTCACGCACATTGCGGTATCGAAATATGATATGGCAGGAGAGAGACATGTATCACAGTCAGGAGCATTGCGGTATTGAAACATGACATGGCAAGAGAGTGACGTGTATCATAGTCAGACGCATTGCGGTATTGAACCATGACATGGCAGGAGAGTGACGTGTATCACAATCAGGCGCATGGCAGTATTGAAACAGAACATGACAGGAGAATGACGTGTATTACAGTCAGTTGCATTGCGGTATTGAAACATGACATGGCAGGAGAGTGACGTGTATCACAGTCAGGTGCATTGCGGTAAACATGACATGGCAGGAGAGAGACTTGTATCACGGTCAGGCGCATTGCGGTATTGAAACATGACATGGCAGGAGAGTGACGTGTATTGCAGTCAGGCGCATTGCGGTATGGAAACATGACATTGCAGGAGAGTGACGTGTATCACGGCCAGGCACATTGCGGTATTGAAACATGACATGGCAGGAGAGTGACGTGTATCACGGTCAGGCACATTGCGGTATTGAAACATGACATGGCAGGAGAGTGACGTGTATCACGGTCAGGCACATTGCGGTATTGAAACATGACATGGCAGGAGAGTGACGTTTATTACAGTCGGCCACATAGCGGTATTGAAACATGATATGGCGGGAGAGAGACATATATCACAGTCAGGAGCATTGCGGTATTGAAACATGACATGGCAGGACAGCGACGTGTATCGCAGTCAGGCGCATTGCAGTATTGAAACATGACATGGCAGGAGAGTGACGTGTATCACAGTCGGCAACATAGCGGTATTGAAACATGATATGGCGGGAAAGAGACATGTATCACAGGCAGGAGCATTGCGGTATTGAAACATGATATGGCGGGAGAGAGACGTGTATCATAGTCAGGCGCATTGCGGTATTGAAACATGACATGGCAGGAGAGTGACGTGTATCACGGTCAGGCACATTGCGGTATTGAAACATGACATGACAGGATAGTGACGTGTATTACAGTCAGTTGCATTGCGGTATTGAAACATGACATGGCAGGAGAGCGACGTGTATCATAGTCAGGCGCATTGCAGTATTGAAACATGTCATGGCAGGAGAGTGACATGTATCATGGTCAGGCACATTGCGGTATCGAAATATGATATGGCAGGAGAGATACATGTATCACAGTCAGGAGCATTGCGGTATTGAAACATGACATGGCAGGAGAGTGACGTGTATCACGGTCAGGCACATTGCGGTATTGAAACATGACATGGCAGGAGAGTGACGTGTATCACAGTCGGCCACTTAGCGGTATTGAAACATGATATGGCGGGAGAGTGACGTGTATCATAGTCAGGCACATTGCGGTATTCAAACATGACATGGCAGGAGACCGACGTGTATCACAGTCAGGCGCATTGCGGTATTGAAACTTGACATCCCAGAAGAGTGACGTGTATCACAGTCAGGTGCATTGCGGTAAACATGACATGGCAGGAGAGAGACTTGTATCACAGTCAGGCGCATTGCGGTATTGAAACATGACATGGCAGGAGAGTGAAGTGTATCGCAGTCAGGCGCATTGCGGTATTGAAACATGACATGGCAGCAGAGTGACGTGTATCACGGTCAGGCACATTGCGGTATTGAAACATGACATGGCAGGAGAGTGACGTGTATCACAGTCGGCAACATAGCGTTATTGAAATATGATATGGCGGGAGAGAGACATGTATCACAGTCAGGAGCATTGCGGTATTGAAACATGATATGGCGGGAGAGAGATATGTATCACAGTCAGGAGCATTGCGGTATTGAAACATGATATGGCGGGAGAGAGACATGTATCACAGGCAGGAGCATTGCGGTATTGAAACATGACATGGCAGGAGAGTGACGTGTATCACGGTCAAGGACATTGCGGTATTGAAACATGACATGACAGGAGAGTGACGTGTATTACAGTCAGTTGCATTGCGGTATTGAAACATGACACGGCAGGAGAGTGACGTGTATCACAGTCAGGCGCATTGCGGTATTGAAACATGACATGGGAGGAGAGTGACGTGTATCATAGTCAGACGCATTGCGGTATTGAACCATGACATGGCAGGAGAGTGACGTGTATCACAATCAGGCGCATGGCGGTATTGAAACAGAACATGACAGGAGAATGACGTGTATTACAGTCAGTTGCATTGCGGTATTGAAACATGACATGGCAGGAGAGCGACGTGTATCACAGTCAGGCGCATTGCGGTATTGAAACATGACATGGCAGGAGAGTGACGTGTATCGCAGTCAGGCGCATTGCGGTATTGAAACATGACATGGCAGGAGAGTGACGTGTATGACGGTCAGGCACATTGCGGTATTGAAACATGACATGGCAGGAGAGTGACGTGTATCACAGTCGGCCACATAGCGGTATTGAAACATGATATGGCGGGAGAGAGACATGTATCACAGGCAGGAGCATTGCGGTATTGAAACATGACATGGCAGGAGAGTGACGTGTATCGCAGTCAGGCGCATTGCGGTATTGAAACATGACATGGCAGCAGAGTGACGTGTATCACGGTCAGGCACATTTCGGTATTGAAACATGACATGGCGGGAGAGAGACATGTATCACAGTCAGGAGCATTGCGGTATTGAAACATGACATGGCAGGACAGCGACGTGTATCGCAGTCAGGCGCATTGCGGTATTGAAACATGACATGGCAGGAGAGTGACGTGTATCACGGTCAGGCGCATTGCGGTATTGAAACATGACATGGCAGGAGAGTGACGTGTATCACAGTCGGCAACATAGCGGTATTGAAACATGATATGGCGGGAAAGAGACATGTATCACAGGCAGGAGCATTGCGGTATTGAAACATGATATGGCGGGAGAGAGACGTGTATCATAGTCAGGCGCATTGCGGTATTGAAACATGACATGGCAGGAGAGTGACGTGTATCACGGTCAGGCACATTGCGGTATTGAAACATGACATGACAGGATAGTGACGTGTATTACAGTCAGTTGCATTGCGGTATTGAAACATGACATGGCAGGAGAGCGACGTGTATCATAGTCAGGCGCATTGCAGTATTGAAACATGTCATGGCAGGAGAGTGACATGTATCATGGTCAGGCACATTGCGGTATCGAAATATGATATGGCAGGAGAGATACATGTATCACAGTCAGGAGCATTGCGGTATTGAAACATGACATGGCAGGAGAGTGACGTGTATCACGGTCAGGCACATTGCGGTATTGAAACATGACATGGCAGGAGAGTGACGTGTATCACAGTCGGCCACATAGCGGTATTGAAACATGAAATGGCGGGAGAGTGACGTGTGTCATAGTCAGGCACATTGCGGTATTCAAACATGACATGGCAGGAGACCGACGTGTATCACAGTCAGGCGCATTGCGGTATTGAAACTTGACATCCCAGGAGAGTGACGTGTATCACAGTCAGGTGCATTGCGGTAAACATGACATGACAGGAGAGAGACTTGTATCACAGTCAGGCGCATTGCGGTATTGAAACATGACATGCCAGGAGAGTGAAGTGTATCGCAGTCAGGCGCATTGCGGTATTGAAACTTGACATGGCAGCAGAGTGACGTGTATCACGGTCAGGCACATTGCGGTATTGAAACATGACATGGCAGGAGAGTGACGTGTATCACAGTCGGCAACATAGCGTTATTGAAATATGATATGGCGGGAGAGAGACATGTATCACAGTCAGGAGCATTGCGGTATTGAAACATGATATGGCGGGAGAGAGATATGTATCACAGTCAGGAGCATTGCGGTATTGAAACATGATATGGCGGGAGAGAGACATGTATCACAGGCAGGAGCATTGCGGTATTGAAACATGACATGGCAGAAGAGTGACGTGTATCACGGTCAGGGACATTGCGGTATTGAAACATGACATGACAGGAGAGTGACGTGTATTACAGTCAGTTGCATTGCAGTATTGAAACATGACACGGCAGGAGAGTGACGTGTATCACAGTCAGGCGCATTGCGGTATTGAAACATGACATGGGAGGAGAGTGACGTGTATCATAGTCAGACGCATTGCGGTATTGAACCATGACATGGCAGGAGAGTGACGTGTATCACAATCAGGCGCATGGCGGTATTAAAACAGAACATGACAGGAGAATGACGTGTATTACAGTCAGTTGCATTGCGGTATTGAAACATGACATGGCAGGAGAGTGACGTGTATCACAGTCAGGTGCATTGCGGTAAACATGACATGGCAGGAGAGAGACTTGTATCACAGTCAGGCGCATTGCGGTATTGAAACATGACATGGCAGGAGAGTGACGTGTATTGCAGTCAGGCGCATTGCGGTATTGAAACATGACATGACAGGAGAGTGACGTGTATTACAGTCAGTTGCATTGCGGTATTAAAACATGACACGGCAGGAGAGTGACGTGTATCACAGTCAGGCGCATTGCGGTATTGAAACATGACATGGGAGGAGAGTGACGTGTATCATAGTCAGACGCATTGCGGTATTGAACCATGACATGGCAGGAGAGTGACATGTATCAAGGTCACGCACATTGCGGTATCGAAATATGATATGGCAGGAGAGAGACATGTATCACAGTCAGGAGCATTGCGGTATTGAAACATGACATGGCAAGAGAGTGACGTGTATCATAGTCAGACGCATTGCGGTATTGAACCATGACATGGCAGGAGAGTGACGTGTATCACAATCAGGCGCATGGCAGTATTGAAACAGAACATGACAGGAGAATGACGTGTATTACAGTCAGTTGCATTGCGGTATTGAAACATGACATGGCAGGAGAGTGACGTGTATCACAGTCAGGTGCATTGCGGTAAACATGACATGGCAGGAGAGAGACTTGTATCACGGTCAGGCGCATTGCGGTATTGAAACATGACATGGCAGGAGAGTGACGTGTATTGCAGTCAGGCGCATTGCGGTATGGAAACATGACATTGCAGGAGAGTGACGTGTATCACGGCCAGGCACATTGCGGTATTGAAACATGACATGGCAGGAGAGTGACGTGTATCACGGTCAGGCACATTGCGGTATTGAAACATGACATGGCAGGAGAGTGACGTGTATCACGGTCAGGCACATTGCGGTATTGAAACATGACATGGCAGGAGAGTGACGTTTATTACAGTCGGCCACATAGCGGTATTGAAACATGATATGGCGGGAGAGAGACATATATCACAGTCAGGAGCATTGCGGTATTGAAACATGACATGGCAGGACAGCGACGTGTATCGCAGTCAGGCGCATTGCGGTATTGAAACATGACATGGCAGGAGAGTGACGTGTATCACGGTGAGGCACATTGCGGTATTGAAACATGACATGGCAGGAGAGTGACGTGTATCACAGTCGGCAACATAGCGGTATTGAAACATGATATGGCGGGAAAGAGACATGTATCACAGGCAGGAGCATTGCGGTATTGAAACATGATATGGCGGGAGAGAGACGTGTATCATAGTCAGGCGCATTGCGGTATTGAAACATGACATGGCAGGAGAGTGACTTGTATCACGGTCAGGCACATTGCGGTATTGAAACATGACATGACAGGATAGTGACGTGTATTACAGTCAGTTGCATTGCGGTATTGAAACATGACATGGCAGGAGAGCGACGTGTATCATAGTCAGGGGCATTGCAGTATTGAAACATGTCATGGCAGGAGAGTGACATGTATCATGGTCAGGCACATTGCGGTATCGAAATATGATATGGCAGGAGAGATACATGTATCACAGTCAGGAGCATTGCGGTATTGAAACATGACATGGCAGGAGAGTGACGTGTATCACGGTCAGGCACATTGCGGTATTGAAACATGACATGGCAGGAGAGTGACGTGTATCACAGTCGGCCACATAGCGGTATTGAAACATGATATGGCGGGAGAGTGACGTGTATCATAGTCAGGCACATTGCGGTATTCAAACATGACATGGCAGGAGACCGACGTGTATCACAGTCAGGCGCATTGCGGTATTGAAACTTGACATCCCAGAAGAGTGACGTGTATCACAGTCAGGTGCATTGCGGTAAACATGACATGGCAGGAGAGAGACTTGTATCACAGTCAGGCGCATTGCGGTATTGAAACATGACATGGCAGGAGAGTGAAGTGTATCGCAGTCAGGCGCATTGCGGTATTGAAACATGACATGGCAGCAGAGTGACGTGTATCACGGTCAGGCACATTGCGGTATTGAAACATGACATGGCAGGAGAGTGACGTGTATCACAGTCGGCAACATAGCGTTATTGAAATATGATATGGCGGGAGAGAGACATGTGTCACAGTCAGGAGCATTGCGGTATTGAAACATGATATGGCGGGAGAGAGATATGTATCACAGTCAGGAGCATTGCGGTATTGAAACATGATATGGCGGGAGAGAGACATGTATCACAGGCAGGAGCATTGCGGTATTGAAACATGACATGGCAGGAGAGTGACGTGTATCACGGTCAGGGACATTGCGGTATTGAAACATGACATGACAGGAGAGTGACGTGTATTACAGTCAGTTGCATTGCCGTATTGAAACATGACACGGCAGGAGAGTGACGTGTATCACAGTCAGGCGCATTGCGGTATTGAAACATGACATGGGAGGAGAGTGACGTGTATCATAGTCAGACGCATTGCGGTATTGAACCATGACATGGCAGGAGAGTGACGTGTATCACAATCAGGCGCATGGCGGTATTGAAACAGAACATGACAGGAGAATGACGTGTATTACAGTCAGTTGCATTGCGGTATTGAAACATGACATGGCAGGAGAGCGACGTGTATCACAGTCAGGCGCATTGCGGTATTGAAACATGACATGGCAGGAGAGTGACGTGTATCGCAGTCAGGCGCATTGCGGTATTGAAACATGACATGGCAGGAGAGTGACGTGTATGACGGTCAGGCACATTGCGGTATTGAAACATGACATGGCAGGAGAGTGACGTGTATCACAGTCGGCCACATAGCGGTATTGAAACATGATATGGCGGGAGAGAGACATGTATCACAGGCAGGAGCATTGCGGTATTGAAACATGACATTGCAGGAGAGTGACGTGTATCGCAGTCAGGCGCATTGCGGTATTGAAACATGACATGGCAGCAGAGTGACGTGTATCACGGTCAGGCACATTTCGGTATTGAAACATGACATGGCGGGAGAGAGACATGTATCACAGTCAGGAGCATTGCGGTATTGAAACATGACATGGCAGGAGAGTGACGTGTATCGCAGTCAGGCGCATTGCGGTATTGAAACATGACATGGCAGGAGAGTGACGTGTATCACAATCAGGCGCATGGCAGTATTGAAACAGAACATGACAGGAGAATGACGTGTATTACAGTCAGTTGCATTGCGGTATTGAAACATGACATGGCAGGAGAGTGACGTGTATCACAATCAGGCGCATGGCAGTATTGAAACAGAACATGACAGGAGAATGACGTGTATCACAGTCAGGTGCATTGCGGTAAACATGACATGGCAGGAGAGAGACTTGTATCACAGTCAGGCGCATTGCGGTATTGAAACATGACATGGCAGGAGAGTGACGTGTATTGCAGTCAGGCGCATTGCGGTATTGAAACATGACATGACAGGATAGTGACGTGTATTACAGTCAGTTGCATTGCGGTATTAAAACATGACACGGCAGGAGAGTGACGTGTATCACAGTCAGGCGCATTGCGGTATTGAAACATGACATGGGAAGAGAGTGACGTGTATCATAGTCAGACGCATTGCGGTATTGAACCATGACATGGCAGGAGAGTGACATGTATCAAGGTCACGCACATTGCGGTATCGAAATATGATATGGCAGGAGAGAGACTTGTATCACAGTCAGTTGCATTGCGGTATTGAAACATGACATGGCAAGAGAGTGACGTGTATCATAGTCAGACGCATTGCGGTATTGAACCATGACATGGCAGGAGAGTGACGTGTATCACAATCAGGCGCATGGCAGTATTGAAACAGAACATGACAGGAGATTGACGTGTATTACAGTCAGTTGCATTGCGGTATTGAAACATGACATGGCAGGAGAGTGACGTGTATCACAGTCAGGTGCATTGCGGTAAACATGACATGGCAGGAGAGAGACTTGTATCACAGTCAGGCGCATTGCGGTATTGAAACATGACATGGCAGGAGAGTGACGTGTATTGCAGTCAGGCGCATTGCGGTATTGAAACATGACATTGCAGGAGAGTGACGTGTATCATGGCCAGGCACATTGCGGTATTGAAACATGACATGGCAGGAGAGTGACGTGTATCACGGTCAGGCACATTGCGGTATTGAAACATGACATGGCAGGAGAGTGACGTGTATCACGGTCAGGCACATTGCGGTATTGAAACATGACATGGCAGGAGAGTGACGTTTATTACAGTCGGCCACATAGCGGTATTGAAACATGATATGGCGGGAGAGAGACATATATCACAGTCAGGAGCATTGCGGTATTGAAACATGACATGGCAGGACAGCGACGTGTATCGCAGTCAGGCGCATTGCGGTATTGAAACATGACATGGCAGGAGAGTGACGTGTATCACGGTCAGGCACATTGCGGTATTGAAACATGACATGGCAGGAGAGTGACGTGTATCACAGTCGGCAACATAGCGGTATTGAAACATGATATGGCGGGAAAGAGACATGTATCACAGGCAGGAGCATTGCGGTATTGAAACATGATATGGCGGGAGAGAGACGTGTATCATAGTCAGGCGCATTGCGGTATTGAAACATGACATGGCAGGAGAGTGACGTGTATCACGGTCAGGCACATTGCGGTATTGAAACATGACATGACAGGATAGTGACGTCTATTACAGTCAGTTGCATTGCGGTATTGAAACATGACATGGCAGGAGAGCGACGTGTATCATAGTCAGGCGCATTGCAGTATTGAAACATGTCATGGCAGGAGAGTGACATGTATCATGGTCAGGCACATTGCGGGCTGAAATATGATATGGCAGGAGAGATACATGTATCACAGTCAGGCGCATTGCGGTATTGAAACATGACATGGCAGCAGAGTGACGTGTATCACGGTCAGGCACATTGCGGTATTGAAACATGACATGGCAGGAGAGTGACGTGTATCACAGTCGGCAACATAGCGTTATTGAAATATGATATGGCGGGAGAGAGACATGTGTCACAGTCAGGAGCATTGCGGTATTGAAACATGATATGGCGGGAGAGAGATATGTATCACAGTCAGGAGCATTGCGGTATTGAAACATGATATGGCGGGAGAGAGACATGTATCACAGGCAGGAGCATTGCGGTATTGAAACATGACATGGCAGGAGAGTGACGTGTATCACGGTCAGGGACATTGCGGTATTGAAACATGACATGACAGGAGAGTGACGTGTATTACAGTCAGTTGCATTGCCGTATTGAAACATGACACGGCAGGAGAGTGACGTGTATCACAGTCAGGCGCATTGCGGTATTGAAACATGACATGGGAGGAGAGTGACGTGTATCATAGTCAGACGCATTGCGGTATTGAACCATGACATGGCAGGAGAGTGACGTGTATCACAATCAGGCGCATGGCGGTATTGAAACAGAACATGACAGGAGAATGACGTGTATTACAGTCAGTTGCATTGCGGTATTGAAACATGACATGGCAGGAGAGCGACGTGTATCACAGTCAGGCGCATTGCGGTATTGAAACATGACATGGCAGGAGAGTGACGTGTATCGCAGTCAGGCGCATTGCGGTATTGAAACATGACATGGCAGGAGAGTGACGTGTATGACGGTCAGGCACATTGCGGTATTGAAACATGACATGGCAGGAGAGTGACGTGTATCACAGTCGGCCACATAGCGGTATTGAAACATGATATGGCGGGAGAGAGACATGTATCACAGGCAGGAGCATTGCGGTATTGAAACATGACATTGCAGGAGAGTGACGTGTATCGCAGTCAGGCGCATTGCGGTATTGAAACATGACATGGCAGCAGAGTGACGTGTATCACGGTCAGGCACATTTCGGTATTGAAACATGACATGGCGGGAGAGAGACATGTATCACAGTCAGGAGCATTGCGGTATTGAAACATGACATGGCAGGAGAGTGACGTGTATCGCAGTCAGGCGCATTGCGGTATTGAAACATGACATGGCAGGAGAGTGACGTGTATCACAATCAGGCGCATGGCAGTATTGAAACAGAACATGACAGGAGAATGACGTGTATTACAGTCAGTTGCATTGCGGTATTGAAACATGACATGGCAGGAGAGTGACGTGTATCACAGTCAGGTGCATTGCGGTAAACATGACATGGCAGGAGAGAGACTTGTATCACAGTCAGGCGCATTGCGGTATTGAAACATGACATGGCAGGAGAGTGACGTGTATTGCAGTCAGGCGCATTGCGGTATTGAAACATGACATGACAGGATAGTGACGTGTATTACAGTCAGTTGCATTGCGGTATTAAAACATGACACGGCAGGAGAGTGACGTGTATCACAGTCAGGCGCATTGCGGTATTGAAACATGACATGGGAAGAGAGTGACGTGTATCATAGTCAGACGCATTGCGGTATTGAACCATGACATGGCAGGAGAGTGACATGTATCAAGGTCACGCACATTGCGGTATCGAAATATGATATGGCAGGAGAGAGACTTGTATCACAGTCAGTTGCATTGCGGTATTGAAACATGACATGGCAAGAGAGTGACGTGTATCATAGTCAGACGCATTGCGGTATTGAACCATGACATGGCAGGAGAGTGACGTGTATCACAATCAGGCGCATGGCAGTATTGAAACAGAACATGACAGGAGATTGACGTGTATTACAGTCAGTTGCATTGCGGTATTGAAACATGACATGGCAGGAGAGTGACGTGTATCACAGTCAGGTGCATTGCGGTAAACATGACATGGCAGGAGAGAGACTTGTATCACAGTCAGGCGCATTGCGGTATTGAAACATGACATGGCAGGAGAGTGACGTGTATTGCAGTCAGGCGCATTGCGGTATTGAAACATGACATTGCAGGAGAGTGACGTGTATCACGGCCAGGCACATTGCGGTATTGAAACATGACATGGCAGGAGAGTGACGTGTATCACGGTCAGGCACATTGCGGTATTGAAACATGACATGGCAGGAGAGTGACGTGTATCACGGTCAGGCACATTGCGGTATTGAAACATGACATGGCAGGAGAGTGACGTTTATTACAGTCGGCCACATAGCGGTATTGAAACATGATATGGCGGGAGAGAGACATATATCACAGTCAGGAGCATTGCGGTATTGAAACATGACATGGCAGGACAGCGACGTGTATCGCAGTCAGGCGCATTGCGGTATTGAAACATGACATGGCAGGAGAGTGACGTGTATCACGGTCAGGCACATTGCGGTATTGAAACATGACATGGCAGGAGAGTGACGTGTATCACAGTCGGCAACATAGCGGTATTGAAACATGATATGGCGGGAAAGAGACATGTATCACAGGCAGGAGCATTGCGGTATTGAAACATGATATGGCGGGAGAGAGACGTGTATCATAGTCAGGCGCATTGCGGTATTGAAACATGACATGGCAGGAGAGTGACGTGTATCACGGTCAGGCACATTGCGGTATTGAAACATGACATGACAGGATAGTGACGTCTATTACAGTCAGTTGCATTGCGGTATTGAAACATGACATGGCAGGAGAGCGACGTGTATCATAGTCAGGCGCATTGCAGTATTGAAACATGTCATGGCAGGAGAGTGACATGTATCATGGTCAGGCACATTGCGGGCTGAAATATGATATGGCAGGAGAGATACATGTATCACAGTCAGGAGCATTGCGGTATTGAAACATGACATGGCAGGAGAGTGACGTGTATCACGGTCAGGCACATTGCGGTATTGAAACATGACATGGCAGGAGAGTGACGTGTATCACAGTCGGCCACATAGCGGTATTGAAACATGAAATGGCGGGAGAGTGACGTGTGTCATAGTCAGGCACATTGCGGTATTCAAACATGACATGGCAGGAGACCGACGTGTATCACAGTCAGGCGCATTGCGGTATTGAAACTTGACATCCCAGGAGAGTGACGTGTATCACAGTCAGGTGCATTGCGGTAAACATGACATGGCAGGAGAGAGACTTGTATCACAGTCAGGCGCATTGCGGTATTAAAACATGACATGGCAGGAGAGTGAAGTGTATTGCAGTCAGGCGCATTGCGGTATTGAAACTTGACATGGCAGCAGAGTGACGTGTATCACGGTCAGGCACATTGCGGTATTGAAACATGACATGGCAGGAGAGTGACGTGTATCACAGTCGGCAACATAGCGTTATTGAAATATGATATGGCGGGAGAGAGACATGTATCACAGTCAGGAGCATTGCGGTATTGAAACATGATATGGCGAGAGAGAGATATGTATCACAGTCAGGAGCATTGCGGTATTGAAACATGATATGGCGGGAGAGAGACATGTATCACAGGCAGGAGCATTGCGGTATTGAAACATGACATGGCAGAAGAGTGACGTGTATCACGGTCAGGGACATTGCGGTATTGAAACATGATATGGCAGGAGAGTGACGTGTATCGCAGTCAGGCGCATTGCGGTATTGAAACATGACATGGCAGGAGAGTGACGTGTATCACGGTCAGGCACATTGCGGTATTGAAACATGACATGGCAGGAGAGTGACGTGTATCACGGTCAGGCACATTGCGGTATTGAAACATGACATGGCAGGAGAGTGACGTGTATCACAGTCGGCCACATAGCGGTATTGAAACATGATATGGCGGGAGAGAGACATGTATCACAGTCAGGAGCATTGCGGTATTGAAACATGACATGGCAGGAGAGCGACGTGTATCACAGTCAGGCGCATTGTGGTATTGAAACATTACATGACGTGGCAGGAGAGTGACATGTATCACAGTCAGGTGCATTGCGGTAAACATGACATGGCTGGAGAGAGACTTGTATCACAGTCAGGCGCATTGCGGTATTGAAACATGACATGGCAGGAGAGTGACGTGTATCGCGGTCAGGCACATTGCAGTATTGAAACATGACATGGCAGGAGAGTGACGTGTATCACAGTCATGTGCATTGCGGTAAACATGACATGGCAGGAGAGAGACTTGTATTACAGTCAGGCGCATTGGGGTATTGAAACATGACATTGCAGGAGAGTGGCATGTATCACAGTCAGTCGCATTGCGGAATTAAAAAACATGATATGGTAGGAGAGTGAGGTGTATTATGGTCATGCACATAGCGGTATTGAAACATGATATGGCAGGAGAGAGACATGTATCACAGTCAGTAGCATTGCGGTATTGAAACATGACATGGCAGGAGAGTGATGTGTATCATAGTCAGGCGCATTGCGGTATTGAAACATGACATGGCAGGAGAGCGACATGTATCACAGTCAGTCGCATTGCTGAATTGAAACATGATATGGTAGGAGAGTGACGTGTATCACAGTCAGGCGCATTGCAGTATTGAAACAGGACATGGCAGGAGAGTGATGTGTATCACAATCAGGCGCATTGCGGTATTGAAACATGATATGGCAGGAAAGTGACGTGTATCATAGTCAGGCGCATTGCGGTATTGAAACATGACATGGCAGGAGAGTGACGTGTATCACAATCAGGCACATTGCGGTATTGAAACATGACATGGCAGGAGAGTGACGTGTATCACAGTCGGCAACATAGCGTTATTGAAATATGATATGGCGGGAGAGAGACATGTATCACAGTCAGGAGCATTGCGGTATTGAAACATGATATGGCGGGAGAGAGATATGTATCACAGTCAGGAGCATTGCGGTATTGAAACATGATATGGCGGGAGAGAGACATGTATCACAGGCAGGAGCATTGCGGTATTGAAACATGACATGGCAGAAGAGTGACGTGTATCACGGTCAGGGACATTGCGGTATTGAAACATGATATGGCAGGAGAGTGACGTGTATCGCAGTCAGGCGCATTGCGGTATTGAAACATGACATGGCAGGAGAGTGACGTGTATCACGGTCAGGCACATTGCGGTATTGAAACATGACATGGCAGGAGAGTGACGTGTATCACGGTCAGGCACATTGCGGTATTGAAACATGACATGGCAGGAGAGTGACGTGTATCACAGTCGGCCACATAGCGGTATTGAAACATGATATGGCGGGAGAGAGACATGTATCACAGTCAGGAGCATTGCGGTATTGAAACATGACATGGCAGGAGAGCGACGTGTATCACAGTCAGGCGCATTGTGGTATTGAAACATTACATGACGTGGCAGGAGAGTGACATGTATCACAGTCAGGTGCATTGCGGTAAACATGACATGGCTGGAGAGAGACTTGTATCACAGTCAGGCGCATTGCGGTATTGAAACATGACATGGCAGGAGAGTGACGTGTATCGCGGTCAGGCACATTGCAGTATTGAAACATGACATGGCAGGAGAGTGACGTGTATCACAGTCATGTGCATTGCGGTAAACATGACATGGCAGGAGAGAGACTTGTATTACAGTCAGGCGCATTGGGGTATTGAAACATGACATTGCAGGAGAGTGGCATGTATCACAGTCAGTCGCATTGCAGAATTAAAAAACATGATATGGTAGGAGAGTGAGGTGTATCATGGTCATGCACATAGCGGTATTGAAACATGATATGGCAGGAGAGAGACATGTATCACAGTCAGTAGCATTGCGGTATTGAAACATGACATGGCAGGAGAGTGATGTGTATCATAGTCAGGCGCATTGCGGTATTGAAACATGACATGGCAGGAGAGCGACATGTATCACAGTCAGTCGCATTGCTGAATTGAAACATGATATGGTAGGAGAGTGACGTGTATCACAGTCAGGCGCATTGCAGTATTGAAACAGGACATGGCAGGAGAGTGATGTGTATCACAATCAGGCGCATTGCGGTATTGAAACATGATATGGCAGGAAAGTGACGTGTATCATAGTCAGGCGCATTGCGGTATTGAAACATGACATGGCAGGAGAGTGACGTGTATCACAATCAGGCGCATGGCGGTATTGAAACAGCACATGACAGGAGAAAGACGTGTATTACAGTCAGTTGCATTGCGGTATTGAAACCTGACATGGCAGGAGAGTGACATGTATCACTGTCAGGTGCATTGCGGTAAACATGACATGGCAGGAGAGAGACTTGTATCACAGTCAGGCGCATTGCGGTATCGAAACAGGACATGGCAGGAGAGTGACATGTATCACAGTCATGCGCATTGCGGTATTGAAACATGACATGACAGGAGAGTGACGTGTATCACACTCAGACGCATTGCGGTATTGAAACATGACATGGCAGTAGAGTGACGTGTGTCACACTCAGGTGCATTGCGGTAAACATGACATCGCAGGAGAGAGACTTGTATCACAGTCAGTCGCATTGCGGTATTGAAACATGACATGGCAGTAGAGTGACGTGTATCACAGCAAGGCGCATTGCGGTAAACATGACATGGCTGGAGAGTGACGTGTATCACGGTCAGGCACATTGCGGTATTGAATTATGATATGGCAGGAGAGTAACGTGTATCACAGTCAGGTGTATTGCGGTATTGAAACATGACATGGCAGGAGAGTGACGTGTATCACACTCAGGCACATTGCAGTATTGAAACAGGACATGGCAGGAGATTGACGTGTATCACAATCAGGCGCATGGGGGTATTGAAACAGCACATGACAGGAGAGTGACATGTATCACAGTCAGTTGCATTGCGGTATTGAAACATGACATGGCAGGAGAGTGACGTGTATCAAAGTCAGGCGCATTGCGGTAAACATGACATGGCATGAGAGAGACTTGTATCACAGTCAGGCGCATTGCGGTATTGAAACATGACATGGCTGGAGAGTGACGTGTATCACGGTCAGGCACATTGCGGAATTGAATTATGATATGGCAGGAGAGTAACGTGTATCACACTCAGGCACATTGCAGTATTGAAACATGACATGGCTGGAGAGTGACGTGTATCACAGTCAGGTGTATTGCGGTATTGAAACATGACATGGCATGAGAGTGACGTGTATCACACTCAGGCACATTGCAGTATTGAAACATGACATGGCAGGAGAGTGATGTGTATCACAATCAGGCGCATGGCGGTATTGAAACAGCACATGACAGGAGAGTGACGTGTATTACAGTCAGTTGCATTGCGGTATTGAAACATAACATGGCAGGAGAGTGACGTGTATCACAGTCAGGCACATGGTGGTATTGAAATATGACATGGCAGGAGACAGACGTGTATCACGGTCAGGCACATTGCGGTATTGAATTATGATATGGCAGGAGAGTAACGTGTATCACAGTCAGGCGCATTGCGGTATTGAAACATGACATGGCAGGAGAGTGACGTGTATCACAGTCAGGCACATTGCGGTATTGAAACATGACATGGCAGGAGATTGACATGTATCACAGTCAGGCACATTGCGTTATTGAAACATGACATGGCAGGAGAGTGACATGTATCACAGTCAGGCACATTGCGGTATTGAAACAGCACATGACAGGAGAGTGACATGTATCACAGTCAGTTGCATTGCGGTATTGAAACATGACATTGCAGGAGAGAGACTTGTATCATAGTCTGGCGCATTGCGGTATTGAAACATAACATGGCAGGAGAGTGACGTCCATCACAGTCAGGTGTATTGCAGTATTGAAACATGACGTGGCAGGAGAGTAATGTGTATCACAGTCAGGTGTATTGCGGTATTGAAACATGACATGGCTGGAGAGTGACGTGTATCACACTCAGGCACATTGCACTATTGAAACAGGACATGGCAGGAGAATGATGTGTATCACAATCAAGCGCATGGCGGTATTGAAACAGCACATGACAGGAGAGTGACGTGTATTACAGTCAGTTGCATTGCGGTATTGAAACATAACATTGCAGGAGAGTGACGTCTATCAAAGTCAGGCGCATTGCGGTAAACATGACATGGCATGAGAGAGACTTGTATCACAGTCAGGCGCATTGCGGTATTGAAACATGACATGGCAGTAGAGTGACGTGTATCACAGTCAGGCACATGGTGGTATTGAAATATGACATGGCAGGAGACAGACGTGTATCACGGTCAGGCACATTGCGATATTGAATTATGATATGGCAGGAGAGTAACGTGTATCACAGTCAGGTGATTGTGGTATTAAAACATTACATGGCAGGAGATTGACGTAAATCACAATCAGGTGTATTGCGGTATTGAAACATGTCATGGCAGGAGAGTGACGTGTATCACAGTCAGGCACATTGCGGTATTGAAACATGACATGGCAGGAGAGTGACGTGTATCACGGTCAGGCACATTGCGGTATTGAATTATGATATGGCAGGAGAGTAACGTGTATCACAGTCAGGTGTATTGCGGTATTGAAACATGACATGGCAGGAGAGTGATGTGTATCACACTCAGGCACATTGCAGTATTGAAACAGGACATGGCGAGAGAGTGACGTGTATCGCAGTCAGGCGCATTGCGGTATTGAAACATAACATGGCAGGAGAGTGACGTGTATCACAGTCAGGTGCATTGCGGTAAACATGCCATGGCAGGAGAGAGACTTGTATCACAGTCAGGCGCATTGCGGTATTGAAACTTGACATGGCAGGAGAGTGACGTGTATCACAGTCAGGTGCATTGCGATAAACATGACATGGCAGGAGAGAGACTTGTATCACAGTCAAGCACATTGCGGTATTGAAACGTGACATGGCAGGAGAGTGACGTGTATCACAGTCAGGCACATGGCGGTATTGAAACATGACATGGCAGGAGATTGACATGTATCACAGTCAGGCACATTGCGTTATTGAAACATGACATGGCAGGAGAGTGACATGTATCACAGTCAGGCACATTGCGGTATTGAAACAGCACATGACAGGAGAGTGACATGTATCACAGTCAGTTGCATTGCGGTATTGAAACATGACATGGCAGTAGAGTGACGTGTATCACAGCAAGGCGCATTGCGGTAAACATGACATTGCAGGAGAGTGACGTGTATCACGGTCAGGCACATTGCGGTATTGAATTATGATATGGCAGGAGAGTAACGTGTATCACAGTCAGGTGTATTGCGGTATTGAAACATGACATGGCAGGAGAGTGACGTGTATCACACTCAGGCACATTGCAGTATTGAAACAGGACATGGCATGAGAGAGACTTGTATCACAGTCAGGCGCATTGCGGTATTGAAACATGACATGGCAGTAGAGTGACGTGTATCACAGTCAGGCACATGGTGGTATTGAAATATGACATGGCAGGAGACAGACGTGTATCACGGTCAGGCATATTGCGGTATTGAATTATGATATGGCAGGAGAGTAACGTGTATCACAGTCATGTGCATTGCGGTAAACATGACATGGCAGGAGAGAGACTTTTATTACAGTCAGGCGCATTGGGGTATTGAAACATGACATTGCAGGAGAGTGGCATGTATCACAGTCAGTCGCATTGCGGAATTAAAAAACATGATATGGTAGGAGAGTGAGGTGTATCATGGTCATGCACATAGCGGTATTGAAACATGATATGGCAGGAGAGAGACATGTATCACAGTCAGTAGCATTGCGGTATTGAAACATGACATGGCAGGAGAGTGATGTGTATCATAGTCAGGCGCATTGCGGTATTGAAACATGACATGGCAGGAGAGCGACATGTATCACAGTCAGTCGCATTGCTGAATTGAAACATGATATGGTAGGAGAGTGACGTGTATCACAGTCAGGCGCATTGCAGTATTGAAACAGGACATGGCAGGAGAGTGATGTGTATCACAA
The DNA here is from genome assembly GCA_949987565.1 of Luidia sarsii. Classification (NCBI taxonomy): domain Eukaryota; kingdom Metazoa; phylum Echinodermata; class Asteroidea; order Paxillosida; family Luidiidae; genus Luidia; species Luidia sarsii. The sequence continues at coordinate 24,042,755 of OX465104.1, read as the reverse complement.
TCAGGCGCATTGCGGTATTGAAACATGATATGGCAGGAAAGTGACGTGTATCATAGTCAGGCGCATTGCGGTATTGAAACATGACATGGCAGGAGAGTGACGTGTATCACAATCAGGCGCATGGCGGTATTGAAACAGCACATGACAGGAGAAAGACGTGTATTACAGTCAGTTGCATTGCGGTATTGAAACCTGACATGGCAGGAGAGTGACATGTATCACTGTCAGGTGCATTGCGGTAAACATGACATGGCAGGAGAGAGACTTGTATCACAGTCAGGCGCATTGCGGTATCGAAACAGGACATGGCAGGAGAGTGACATGTATCACAGTCATGCGCATTGCGGTATTGAAACATGACATGACAGGAGAGTGACATGTATCACACTCAGGCGCATTGCGGTATTGAAACATGACATGGCAGTAGAGTGACGTGTGTCACACTCAGGTGCATTGCGGTAAACATGACATCGCAGGAGAGAGACTTGTATCACAGTCAGTCGCATTGCGGTATTGAAACATGACATGGCAGTAGAGTGACGTTTATCACAGCAAGGCGCATTGCGGTAAACATGACATGGCTGGAGAGTGACGTGTATCACGGTCAGGCACATTGCGGTATTGAATTATGATATGGCAGGAGAGTAACGTGTATCACAGTCAGGTGTATTGCGGTATTGAAACATGACATGGCAGGAGAGTGACGTGTATCACACTCAGGCACATTGCAGTATTGAAACAGGACATGGCAGGAGATTGACGTGTATCACAATCAGGCGCATGGGGGTATTGAAACAGCACATGACAGGAGAGTGACATGTATAACAGTCAGTTGCATTGCGGTATTGAAACATGACATGGCAGGAGAGTGACGTGTATCAAAGTCAGGCGCATTGCGGTAAACATGACATGGCATGAGAGAGACTTGTATCACAGTCAGGCGCATTGCGGTATTGAAACATGACATGGCTGGAGAGTGACGTGTATCACGGTCAGGCACATTGCGGAATTGAATTATGATATGGCAGGAGAGTAACGTGTATCACACTCAGGCACATTGCAGTATTGAAACATGACATGGCTGGAGAGTGACGTGTATCACAGTCAGGTGTATTGCGGTATTGAAACATGACATGGCATGAGAGTGACGTGTATCACACTCAGGCACATTGCAGTATTGAAACATGACATGGCAGGAGAGTGATGTGTATCACAATCAGGCGCATGGCGGTATTGAAACAGCACATGACAGGAGAGTGACGTGTATTACAGTCAGTTGCATTGCGGTATTGAAACATAACATGGCAGGAGAGTGACGTGTATCACAGTCAGGCACATGGTGGTATTGAAATATGACATGGCAGGAGACAGACGTGTATCACGGTCAGGCACATTGCGGTATTGAATTATGATATGGCAGGAGAGTAACGTGTATCACAGTCAGGCGCATTGCGGTATTGAAACATGACATGGCAGGAGAGTGACGTGTATCACAGTCAGGCACATTGCGTTATTGAAACATGACATGGCAGGAGAGTGACATGTATCACAGTCAGGCACATTGCGGTATTGAAACAGCACATGACAGGAGAGTGACATGTATCACAGTCAGTTGCATTGCGGTATTGAAACATGACATTGCAGGAGAGAGACTTGTATCACAGTCTGGCGCATTGCGGTATTGAAACATAACATGGCAGGAGAGTGACGTCCATCACAGTCAGGTGTATTGCAGTATTGAAACATGACGTGGCAGGAGAGTAACGTGTATCACAGTCAGGTGTATTGTGGTATTGAAACATGACATGGCTGGAGAGTGACGTGTATCACACTCAGGCACATTGCACTATTGAAACAGGACATGGCAGGAGAATGATGTGTATCACAATCAAGCGCATGGCGGTATTGAAACAGCACATGACAGGAGAGTGACGTGTATTACAGTCAGTTGCATTGCGGTATTGAAACATGATATGGCAGGAAAGTGACGTGTATCATAGTCAGGCGCATTGCGGTATTGAAACATGACATGGCAGGAGAGTGACGTGTATCACAATCAGGCGCATGGCGGTATTGAAACAGCACATGACAGGAGAAAGACGTGTATTACAGTCAGTTGCATTGCGGTATTGAAACATAACATTGCAGGAGAGTGACGTCTATCAAAGTCAGGCGCATTGCGGTAAACATGACATGGCATGAGAGAGACTTGTATCACAGTCAGGCGCATTGCGGTATTGAAACATGACATGGCAGTAGAGTGACGTGTATCACAGTCAGGCACATGGTGGTATTGAAATATGACATGGCAGGAGACAGACGTGTATCACGGTCAGGCACATTGCGGTATTGAATTATGATATGGCAGGAGAGTAACGTGTATCACAGTCAGGTGATTGTGGTATTAAAACATTACATGGCAGGAGATTGACGTAAATCACAATCAGGTGTATTGCGGTATTGAAACATGTCATGGCAGGAGAGTGACGTGTATCACAGTCAGGCACATTGCGGTATTGAAACATGACATGGCAGGAGAGTGACGTGTATCAAGGTCAGGCACATTGCGGTATTGAATTATGATATGGCAGGAGAGTAACGTGTATCACAGTCAGGTGTATTGCGGTATTGAAACATGACATGGCAGGAGAGTGATGTGTATCACACTCAGGCACATTGCAGTATTGAAACAGGACATGGCAGGAGAGTGATGTGTATCACAATCAGGCGCATGGCGGTATTGAAACAGCACATGACAGGAGAGTGACGTGTATTACAGTCAGTTGCATTGCGGTATTGAAACATGATATGGCAGGAGAGTGACGTGTATCGCAGTCAGGCGCATTGCGGTATTGAAACATGACATGGCAGGAGAGTGACGTGTATCACAGTCAGGTGCATTGCGGTAAACATGACATGGCAGGAGAGAGACTTGTATCACAGTCAGGCGCATTGCGGTATTGAAACTTGACATGGCAGGAGAGTGACGTGTATCACAGTCAGGTGCATTGCGATAAACATGACATGGCAGGAGAGAGACTTGTATCACAGTCAAGCACATTGCGGTATTGAAACGTGACATGGCAGGAGAGTGACGTGTATCACAGTCAGGCACATTGCGGTATTGAAACATGACATGGCAGGAGATTGACATGTATCACAGTCAGGCACATTGCGTTATTGAAACATGACATGGCAGGAGAGTGACATGTATCACAGTCAGGCACATTGCGGTATTGAAACAGCACATGACAGGAGAGTGACATGTATCACAGTCAGTTGCATTGCGGTATTGAAACATGACATGGCAGTAGAGTGACGTGTATCACAGCAAGGCGCATTGCGGTAAACATGACATTGCAGGAGAGAGACTTGTATCACAGTCTGGCGCATTGCGGTATTGAAACATGACATGGCTGGAGAGTGACGTGTATCACGGTCAGGCACATTGCGGTATTGAATTATGATATGGCAGGAGAGTAATGTGTATCACAGTCAGGTGTATTGCGGTATTGAAACATGACATGGCAGGAGAGTGACGTGTATCACACTCAGGCACATTGCAGTATTGAAACAGGACATGGCAGGAGAGTGACGTGTATCACAATCAAGCGCATGGCGGTATTGAAACAGCACATGACAGGAGAGTGACGTGTATTACAGTCAGTTGCATTGCGGTATTGAAACATAACATTGCAGGAGAGTGACGTCTATCAAAGTCAGGCGCATTGCGGTAAACATGACATGGCATGAGAGAGACTTGTATCACAGTCAGGTGCATTGCGGTATTGAAACATGACATGGCAGTAGAGTGACGTGTATCACAGTCAGGCACATGGTGGTATTGAAATATGACATGGCAGGAGACAGACGTGTATCACGGTCAGGCATATTGCGGTATTGAATTATGATATGGCAGGAGAGTAACGTGTATCACAGTCAGGTGATTGTGGTATTAAAACATTACATGGCAGGAGATTGACGTAAATCACTATCAGGTGTATTGCGGTATTGAAACATGACATGGCAGGAGAGCGACGTGTATCATAGTCAGGCGCATTGCGGTATTGAAACATGACATGGCAGGAGAGTGACGTGTATCACGGTCAGGCACATTGCGGTATTGAATTATGATATGGCAGGAGAGTAACGTGTATCACAGTCAGGTGTATTGCGGTATTGAAACAGCACATGACAGGAGAGTGACGTGTATTACAGTCAGTTGCATTGCGGTATTGAAACATGATATGGCAGGAGAGTGACGTGTATCGCAGTCAGGTGCATTGCGGTATTGAAACATGACATGGCAGGAGAGTGACGTGTATCACAGTCAGGTGCATTGCGGTAAACATGACATGGCAGGAGAGAGACTTGTATCACAGTCAGGCGCATTGCGGTATTGAAACATGACATGGCAGGAGAGTGACGTGTATCACAGTCAGGTGCATTGCGATAAACATGACATGGCAGGAGAGAGACTTGTATCACAGTCAGGCGCATTGCGGTATTGAAACATGACATGGCAGTAGAGTGACGTGTATCACAGTCAGGCACATGGTGGTATTGAAATATGACATGGCAGGAGACAGACGTGTATCACGGTCAGGCACATTGCGGTATTGAATTATGATATGGCAGGAGAGTAACGTGTATCACAGTCAGGTGATTGTGGTATTAAAACATTACATGGCAGGAGATTGACGTAAATCACAATCAGGTGTATTGCGGTATTGAAACATGTCATGGCAGGAGAGTGACGTGTATCACAGTCAGGCACATTGCGGTATTGAAACATGACATGGCAGGAGAGTGACGTGTATCACGGTCAGGCACATTGCGGTATTGAATTATGATATGGCAGGAGAGTAACGTGTATCACAGTCAGGTGTATTGCGGTATTGAAACATGACATGGCAGGAGAGTGATGTGTATCACACTCAGGCACATTGCAGTATTGAAACAGGACATGGCAGGAGAGTGATGTGTATCACAATCAGGCGCATGGCGGTATTGAAACAGCACATGACAGGAGAGTGACGTGTATTACAGTCAGTTGCATTGCGGTATTGAAACATGATATGGCAGGAGAGTGACGTGTATCGCAGTCAGGCGCATTGCGGTATTGAAACATGACATGGCAGGAGAGTGACGTGTATCACAGTCAGGTGCATTGCGGTAAACATGACATGGCAGGAGAGAGACTTGTATCACAGTCAGGCGCATTGCGGTATTGAAACAGCACATGACAGGAGAGTTACGTGTATTACAGTCAGTTGCATTGCGGTATTGAAACATGATATGGCAGGAGAGTGACGTGTATCGCAGTCAGGCGCATTGCGGTATTGAAACATGACCTGGCAGGAGAGAGACGTGTATCACAGTCAGGCGCATTGCGGTATTGAAACATGACATGGCAGGAGAGTGACGTGTATCACAGTCAGGTGCATTGCGGTAAACATGACATGGCAGGAGAGAGACTTGTATCACAGTCAGGCGCATGGCGGTATTGAAACAGCACATGACAGGAGAGTGACGTGTATTACAGTCAGTTGCAATGCGGTATTGAAACATAACATGGCAGGAGAGTGACGTGTATCAAAGTCAGGCGCATTGCGGTAAACATGACAAGGCATGAAAGAGACTTGTATCACAGTCAGGCGCATTGCGGTATTGAAACATGACATGGCTGGAGAGTGACGTGTATCACGGTCAGGCACATTGCGGTATTGAATTATGATATGGCAGGAGAGTAACGTGTATCACAGTCAGGTGTATTGCGGTATTGAAACATGACATGGCAGGAGAGTGACGTGTATCACACTCAGGCACATTGCACTATTGAAACAGGACATGGCAGGAGAGTGATGTGTATCACAATCAAGCGCATGGCGGTATTGAAACAGCACATGACAGGAGAGTGACGTGTATTACAGTCAGTTGCATTGCGGTATTGAAACATAACATTGCAGGAGAGTGACGTCTATCAAAGTCAGGCGCATTGCGGTAAACATGACATGGCATGAGAGAGACTTGTATTACAGTCAGGCGCATTGCGGTATTGAAACATGACATGGCAGTAGAGTGACGTGTATCACAGTCAGGCACATGGTGGTATTGAAATATGACATGGCAGGAGACAGACGTGTATCACGGTCAGGCACATTGCGGTATTGAATTATGATATGGCAGGAGAGTAACGTGTATCACAGTCAGGTGATTGTGGTATTAAAACATTACATGGCAGGAGATTGACGTAAATCACTATCAGGTGTATTGCGGTATTGAAACATGACATGGCAGGAGAGCGACGTGTATCATAGTCAGGCGCATTGCGGTATTGAAACATGTCATGGCAGGAGAGTGACGTGTATCACAGTCAGGCACATTGCGGTATTGAAACATGACATGGCAGGAGAGTGACGTGTATCACGGTCAGGCACATTGCGGTATTGAATTATGATATGGCAGGAGAGTAACGTGTATCACAGTCAGGTGTATTGCGGTAAACATGACATGGCAGGAGAGAGACTTGTATCACAGTCAGGCGCATTGCGGTATTGAAACATGACATGGCAGGAGAGTGACGTGTATCACAGTCAGGTGCATTGCGATAAACATGACATGGCAGGAGAGAGACTTGTATCACAGTCAAGCACATTGCGGTATTGAAACATGACATGGCAGGAGAGTGACGTGTATCACGGTCAGGCACATTGCGGTATTGAAACATGACATGGCAAGAGAGTGACTTGTATCACAGTCAGGCGCATTGCGGTATTGAAACAGGACATGGCAGGAGAGTGACATGTATCACAGTCAGTTGCATTGCGGTATTGAAACATGACATGGCAGTAGAGTGACGTGTATCACAGCAAGGCGCATTGCGGTAAACATGACATGGCAGGAGAGAGACTTGTATCACAGTCAGGCGCATTGCGGTATTGAAACATGACATGGCAGGAGAGTGACATGTATCACAGTCAGGAGCATTGCGGTATTGAAACATGACATGGCAAGAGAGTGACTTGTATCACAGTCAGGCGCATTGCGGTATTGAAACAGGACATGGCAGGAGAGTGACATGTATCACAGTCAGTTGCATTGCGGTATTGAAACATGACATGGCAGTAGAGTGACGTGTATCACAGCAAGGCGCATTGCGGTAAACATGACATTGCAGGAGAGAGACTTGTATCACAGTCTGGCGCATTGCGGTATTGAAACATAACATGGCAGGAGAGTGACGTCCATCACAGTCAGGTGTATTGCAGTATTGAAACATGACGTGGCAGGAGAGTAACGTGTATCACAGTAATGCGCATTGTGGTATTGAAACATGACATGGCAGGAGACAGACGTGTATCACAGTAAGGCGCATTGTGGTATTGAATTATGATATGGCAGGAGAGTAACGTGTATCACAGTCAGGCGCATTGTGGTATTGAAACATTACATGGCAGGAGATTGACGTGAATCACAATCGGGTGTATTGCGGTATTGAAACATGACATGGGAGGAGAGTGACATGTATCACAGTCAGGTGCATTGTGGTAAACATGACATGGCAGGAGAGAGACTTGTATCACAGTCAGGCGCATTGCGGTATAGAAACATGACATGGCAGGAGAGTGACGTGTATCATAGTCAGGCGCATTGCGGTATTGAAACATGACATGGCAGGAGAGTGACGTGTATCACAATCAGGTGCATTGTGGTAAACATGACATGGCAGGAGAGAGACTTGTATCACAGTCAGGCGCATTGGGGTATTGAAACATGACATGGCAGGAGAGTGACGTGTATCGCAGTCAGGCGCATTGCGGTATTGAAACATGACATGGCAGGAGAGTGACATGTATCACAGTCGGCCACATAGCGGTATTGAAACATGATATGGCAGGAGAGAGACATGTATCACAGTCAGGCGCATTGCGGTATTGAAACATGACATGGCAGGAGAGTGACGTGTATCGCGGTCAGGCACATTGCGGTATTGAAACATGACATGGCAGGAGAGTGATGTGTATCACAATCAGGCGCATGGCAGTATTGAAACAGCACATGACAGGAGAGTGACGTGTATTACAGTCAGTTGCATTGCGGTATCGAAACATAACATGGCAGGAGAGTGACGTGTATCAAAGTCAGGCGCATTGCGGTAAACATGACATGGCATGAGAGAGACTTGTATCACAGTCAGGCGCATTGCGGTATTGAAACATGACATGACAGTAGAGTGACGTGTATCACAGTCAGGCACATGGTGGTATTGAAATATGACATGGCAGGAGACAGACGTGTATCACGGTCAGGCACATTGCGGTATTGAATCATGATATGGCAGGAGAGTAACGTGTATCACAGTCAGGTGATTGTGGTATTGAAACATTACATGGCAGGAGATTGACGTGTATCAGGGTCAGGCACATTGCGGTATTGAAACATGACATGGCAGGAGAGCGACGTGTATCATAGTCAGGCTCATTGCAGTATTGAAACATGTCATGGCAGGAGAGTGACATGTATCACGGTCAGGCACATTGCGGTATTGAAACATGATATGGCAGGAGAGTGACGTGTATCGCAGTCAGGCGCATTGCGGTATTGAAACATGACATGGCAGGAGAGTGACGTGTATCACGGTCAGGTACATTGCGGTATTGAAACATGACATGGCAGGAGAGTGACGTGTATCACGGTCAGGCACATTGCGGTATTGAAACATGACATGGCAGGAGAGTGACGTGTATCACAGTCGGCCACATAGCGGTATTGAAACATGATATGGCGGGAGAGAGACATGTATCACAGTCAGGAGCATTGCGGTATTGAAACATGACATGGCAGGAGAGCGACGTGTATCACAGTCAGGCCCATTGTGGTATTGAAACATTACATGACGTGGCAGGAGAGTGACGTGTATCACAGTCAGGTGCATTGCGGTAAACATGACATGGCTGGAGAGAGACTTGTATCACAGTCAGGCGCATTGCGGTATTAAAACATGACATGGCAGGAGAGTGACGTGTATCGCGGTCAGGCACATTGCAGTATTGAAACATGACGTGGCAGGAGAGTAACGTGTATCACAGTCAGGTGTATTGCGGTATTGAAACATGACATGGCTGGAGAGTGACGTGTATCACACTCAGGCACATTGCACTATTGAAACAGGACATGGCAGGAGAATGATGTGTATCACAATCAAGCGCATGGCGGTATTGAAACAGCACATGACAGGAGAGTGACGTGTATTACAGTCAGTTGCATTGCGGTATTGAAACATAACATTGCAGGAGAGTGACGTCTATCAAAGTCAGGCGCATTGCGGTAAACATGACATGGCATGAGAGAGACTTGTATCACAGTCAGGCGCATTGCGGTATTGAAACATGACATGGCAGTAGAGTGACGTGTATCACAGTCAGGCACATGGTGGTATTGAAATATGACATGGCAGGAGACAGACGTGTATCACGGTCAGGCACATTGCGGTATTGAATTATGATATGGCAGGAGAGTAACGTGTATCACAGTCAGGTGATTGTGGTATTAAAACATTACATGGCAGGAGATTGACGTAAATCACAATCAGGTGTATTGCGGTATTGAAACATGTCATGGCAGGAGAGTGACGTGTATCACAGTCAGGCACATTGCGGTATTGAAACATGACATGGCAGGAGAGTGACGTGTATCAAGGTCAGGCACATTGCGGTATTGAATTATGATATGGCAGGAGAGTAACGTGTATCACAGTCAGGTGTATTGCGGTATTGAAACATGACATGGCAGGAGAGTGATGTGTATCACACTCAGGCACATTGCAGTATTGAAACAAGACATGGCAGGAGAGTGATGTGTATCACAATCAGGCGCATGGCGGTATTGAAACAGCACATGACAGGAGAGTGACGTGTATTACAGTCAGTTGCATTGCGGTATTGAAACATGATATGGCAGGAGAGTGACGTGTATCGCAGTCAGGCGCATTGCGGTATTGAAACATGACATGGCAGGAGAGTGACGTGTATCACAGTCAGGTGCATTGCGGTAAACATGACATGGCAGGAGAGAGACTTGTATCACAGTCAGGCGCATTGCGGTATTGAAACTTGACATGGCAGGAGAGTGACGTGTATCACAGTCAGGTGCATTGCGATAAACATGACATGGCAGGAGAGAGACTTGTATCACAGTCAAGCACATTGCGGTATTGAAACGTGACATGGCAGGAGAGTGACGTGTATCACAGTCAGGCACATTGCGGTATTGAAACATGACATGGCAGGAGATTGACATGTATCACAGTCAGGCACATTGCGTTATTGAAACATGACATGGCAGGAGAGTGACATGTATCACAGTCAGGCACATTGCGGTATTGAAACAGCACATGACAGGAGAGTGACATGTATCACAGTCAGTTGCATTGCGGTATTGAAACATGACATGGCAGTAGAGTGACGTGTATCACAGCAAGGCGCATTGCGGTAAACATGACATTGCAGGAGAGAGACTTGTATCACAGTCTGGCGCATTGCGGTATTGAAACATGACATGGCTGGAGAGTGACGTGTATCACGGTCAGGCACATTGCGGTATTGAATTATGATATGGCAGGAGAGTAACGTGTATCACAGTCAGGTGTATTGCGGTATTGAAACATGACATGGCAGGAGAGTGACGTGTATCACACTCAGGCACATTGCAGTATTGAAACAGGACATGGCAGGAGAGTGACGTGTATCACAATCAAGCGCATGGCGGTATTGAAACAGCACATGACAGGAGAGTGACGTGTATTACAGTCAGTTGCATTGCGGTATTGAAACATAACATTGCAGGAGAGTGACGTCTATCAAAGTCAGGCGCATTGCGGTAAACATGACATGGCATGAGAGAGACTTGTATCACAGTCAGGCGCATTGCGGTATTGAAACATGACATGGCAGTAGAGTGACGTGTATCACAGTCAGGCACATGGTGGTATTGAAATATGACATGGCAGGAGACAGACGTGTATCACGGTCAGGCATATTGCGGTATTGAATTATGATATGGCAGGAGAGTAACGTGTATCACAGTCAGGTGATTGTGGTATTAAAACATTACATGGCAGGAGATTGACGTAAATCACTATCAGGTGTATTGCGGTATTGAAACATGACATGGCAGGAGAGCGACGTGTATCATAGTCAGGCGCATTGCGGTATTGAAACTTGACATCCCAGAAGAGTGACGTGTATCACAGTCAGGTGCATTGCGGTAAACATGACATGGCAGGAGAGAGACTTGTATCACAGTCAGGCGCATTGCGGTATTGAAACATGACATGGCAGGAGAGTGAAGTGTATCGCAGTCAGGCGCATTGCGGTATTGAAACATGACATGGCAGGAGAGTGACGTGTATCACGGTCAGGCACATTGCGGTATTGAATTATGATATGGCAGGAGAGTAACGTGTATCACAGTCAGGTGTATTGCGGTATTGAAACAGCACATGACAGGAGAGTGACGTGTATTACAGTCAGTTGCATTGCGGTATTGAAACATGATATGGCAGGAGAGTGACGTGTATCGCAGTCAGGCGCATTGCGGTATTGAAACATGACATGGCAGGAGAGTGACGTGTATCACAGTCAGGTGCATTGCGGTAAACATGACACGGCAGGAGAGAGACTTGTATCACAGTCAGGCGCATTGCGGTATTGAAACATGACATGGCAGTAGAGTGACGTGTATCACAGTCAGGCACATGGTGGTATTGAAATATGACATGGCAGGAGACAGACGTGTATCACGGTCAGGCACATTGCGGTATTGAATTATGATATGGCAGGAGAGTAACGTGTATCACAGTCAGGTGATTGTGGTATTAAAACATTACATGGCAGGAGATTGACGTAAATCACAATCAGGTGTATTGCGTCATTGAAACATGTCATGGCAGGAGAGTGACGTGTATCACAGTCAGGCACATTGCGGTATTGAAACATGACATGGCAGGAGAGTGACGTGTATCACGGTCAGGCACATTGCGGTATTGAATTATGATATGGCAGGAGAGTAACGTGTATCACAGTCAGGTGTATTGCGGTATTGAAACATGACATGGCAGGAGAGTGATGTGTATCACACTCAGGCACATTGCAGTATTGAAACAGGACATGGCAGGAGAGTGATGTGTATCACAATCAGGCGCATGGCGGTATTGAAACAGCACATGACAGGAGAGTGACGTGTATTACAGTCAGTTGCATTGCGGTATTGAAACATGACATGGCAGGAGAGTCACGTGTATCGCAGTCAGGCGCATTGCGATATTGAAACATGACATGGCAGGAGAGTGACGTGTATCACAGTCAGGTGCATTGCGGTAAACATGACATGGCAGGAGAGAGACTTGTATCACAGTCAGGCGCATTGCGGTATTGAAACAGCACATGACAGGAGAGTTACGTGTATTACAGTCAGTTGCATTGCGGTATTGAAACATGATATGGCAGGAGAGTGACGTGTATCGCAGTCAGGCGCATTGCGGTATTGAAACATGACATGGCAGGAGAGAGACGTGTATCACAGTCAGGCGCATTGCGGTATTGAAACATGACATGGCAGGAGAGTGACGTGTATCACAGTCAGGTGCATTGCGGTAAACATGACATGGCAGGAGAGAGACTTGTATCACAGTCAGGCGCATGGCGGTATTGAAACAGCACATGACAGGAGAGTGACGTGTATTACAGTCAGTTGCAATGCGGTATTGAAACATAACATGGCAGGAGAGTGACGTGTATCAAAGTCAGGCGCATTGCGGTAAACATGACAAGGCATGAAAGAGACTTGTATCACAGTCAGGCGCATTGCGGTATTGAAACATGACATGGCTGGAGAGTGACGTGTATCACGGTCAGGCACATTGCGGTATTGAATTATGATATGGCAGGAGAGTAACGTGTATCACAGTCAGGTGTATTGAGGTATTGAAACATGACATGGCAGGAGAGTGACGTGTATCACACTCAGGCACATTGCACTATTGAAACAGGACATGGCAGGAGAGTGATGTGTATCACAATCAAGCGCATGGCGGTATTGAAACAGCACATGACAGGAGAGTGACGTGTATTACAGTCAGTTGCATTGCGGTATTGAAACATAACATTGCAGGAGAGTGACGTCTATCAAAGTCAGGCGCATTGCGGTAAACATGACATGGCATGAGAGAGACTTGTATCACAGTCAGGCGCATTGCGGTATTGAAATATGACATGGCAGGAGACAGACGTGTATCACGGTCAGGCACATTGCGGTATTGAATTATGATATGGCAGGAGAGTAACATGTATCACAGTCAGGTGATTGTGGTATTAAAACATTACATGGCAGGAGATTGACGTAAATCACTATCAGGTGTATTGCGGTATTGAAACATGACATGGCAGGAGAGCGACGTGTATCATAGTCAGGCGCATTGCGGTATTGAAACATGTCATGGCAGGAGAGTGACGTGTATCACAGTCAGGCACATTGCGGTATTGAAACATGACATGGCAGGAGAGTGACGTGTATCACGGTCAGGCACATTGCGGTATTGAATTATGATATGGCAGGAGAGTAACGTGTATCACAGTCAGGTGTATTGCGGTATTGAAACATGACATGGCAGGAGAGTGATGTGTATCACACTCAGGCACATTGCAGTATTGAAACAGGACATGGCAGGAGAGTGATGTGTATCACAATCAGGCGCATGGCGGTATTGAAACAGCACATGACAGGAGAGTGACGTGTATTACAGTCAGTTGCATTGCGGTATTGAAACATGATATGGCAGGAGAGTGACGTGTATCGCAGTCAGGCGCATTGCGGTATTGAAACATGACATGGCAGGAGAGTGACGTGTATCACAGTCAGGTGCATTGCGGTAAACATGACATGGCAGGAGAGAGACTTGTATCACAGTCAGGCGCATTGCGGTATTGAAACATGACATGGCAGGAGAGTGACGTGTATCACAGTCAGGTGCATTGCGATAAACATGACATGGCAGGAGAGAGACTTGTATCACAGTCAAGTACATTGCGGTATTGAAACATGACATGGCAGGAGAGTGACGTGTATCACGGTCAGGCACATTGCGGTATTGAAACATGACATGGCAAGAGAGTGACTTGTATCACAGTCAGGCGCATTGCGGTATTGAAACTGGACATGGCAGGAGAGTGACATGTATCACAGTCAGTTGCATTGCGGTATTGAAACATGACATGGCAGTAGAGTGACGTGTATCACAGCAAGGCGCATTGCGGTAAACATGACATGGCAGGAGAGAGACTTGTATCACAGTCAGGCGCATTGCGGTATTGAAACATGACATGGCAGGAGAGTGACATGTATCACAGTCAGGAGCATTGCGGTATTGAAACATGACATGGCAAGAGAGTGACTTGTATCACAGTCAGGCGCATTGCGGTATTGAAACAGGACATGGCAGGAGAGTGACATGTATCACAGTCAGTTGCATTGCGGTATTGAAACATGACATGGCAGTAGAGTGACGTGTATCACAGTCAGGTGCATTGCGGTAAACATGACATTGCAGGAGAGAGACTTGTATCACAGTCTGGCGCATTGCGGTATTGAAACATAACATGGCAGGAGAGTGACGTCCATCACAGTCAGGTGTATTGCAGTATTGAAACATGACGTGGCAGGAGAGTAACGTGTATCACAGTAATGCGCATTGTGGTATTGAAACATGACATGGCAGGAGACAGACGTGTATCACAGTAAGGCGCATTGTGGTATTGAATTATGATATGGCAGGAGAGTAACGTGTATCACAGTCAGGCGCATTGTGGTATTGAAACATTACATGGCAGGAGATTGACGTGAATCACAATCGGGTGTATTGCGGTATTGAAACATGACATGGGAGGAGAGTGACATGTATCACAGTCAGGTGCATTGTGGTAAACATGACATGGCAGGAGAGAGACTTGTATCACAGTCAGGCGCATTGCGGTATAGAAACATGACATGGCAGGAGAGTGACGTGTATCATAGTCAGGCGCATTGCGGTATTGAAACATGACATGGCAGGAGAGTGACGTGTATCACAATCAGGTGCATTGTGGTAAACATGACATGGCAGGAGAGAGACTTGTATCACAGTCAGGCGCATTGGGGTATTGAAACATGACATGGCAGGAGAGTGACGTGTATCGCAGTCAGGCGCATTGCGGTATTGAAACATGACATGGCAGGAGAGTGACATGTATCACAGTCGGCCACATAGCGGTATTGAAACATGATATGGCAGGAGAGAGACATGTATCACAGTCAGGCGCATTGCGGTATTGAAACATGACATGGCAGGAGAGTGATGTGTATCACAATCAGGCGCATGGCGGTATTGAAACAGCACATGACAGGAGAGTGACGTGTATTACAGTCAGTTGCATTGCGGTATCGAAACATAACATGGCAGGAGAGTGACGTGTATCAAAGTCAGGCGCATTGCGGTAAACATGACATGGCATGAGAGAGACTTGTATCACAGTCAGGCGCATTGCGGTATTGAAACATGACATGACAGTATAGTGACGTGTATCACAGTCAGGCACATGGTGGTATTGAAATATGACATGGCAGGAGACAGACGTGTATCACGGTCAGGCACATTGCGGTATTGAATCATGATATGGCAGGAGAGTAACGTGTATCACAGTCAGGTGATTGTGGTATTGAAACATTACATGGCAGGAGATTGACGTGTATCAGGGTCAGGCACATTGCGGTATTGAAACATGACATGGCAGGAGAGCGACGTGTATCATAGTCAGGCTCATTGCAGTATTGAAACATGTCATGGCAGGAGAGTGACATGTATCACGGTCAGGCACATTGCGGTATTGAAACATGATATGGCAGGAGAGTGACGTGTATCGCAGTCAGGCGCATTGCGGTATTGAAACATGACATGGCAGGAGAGTGACGTGTATCACGGTCAGGTACATTGCGGTATTGAAACATGACATGGCAGGAGAGTGACGTGTATCACGGTCAGGCACATTGCGGTATTGAAACATGACATGGCAGGAGAGTGACGTGTATCACAGTCGGCCACATAGCGGTATTGAAACATGATATGGCGGGAGAGAGACATGTATCACAGTCAGGAGCATTGCGGTATTGAAACATGACATGGCAGGAGAGCGACGTGTATCACAGTCAGGCCCATTGTGGTATTGAAACATTACATGACGTGGCAGGAGAGTGACGTGTATCACAGTCAGGTGCATTGCGGTAAACATGACATGGCTGGAGAGAGACTTGTATCACAGTCAGGCGCATTGCGGTATTGAAACATGACATGGCAGGAGAGTGACGTGTATCGCGGTCAGGCACATTGCAGTATTGAAACATGACATGGCAGGAGAGTGACGTGTATCACAGTCATGTGCATTGCGGTAAACATGACATGGCAGGAGAGAGACTTGTATTACAGTCAGGCGCATTGGGGTATTGAAACATGACATTGCAGGAGAGTGACGTGTATTACAGTCAGTCGCATTGCTGAATTGAAACATGATATGGTAGGAGAGTGACGTGTATCACAGTCAGTCGCATTGCTGAATTGAAACATGATATGGCAGGAGAGTGACGTGTATCACAGTCAGGCGCATTGCAGTATTGAAACATGACATGACAGGAGAGTGACGTGTGTCACACTCAGGTGCATTGCGGTAAACATGACATCGCAGGAGAGAGACTTGTATCACAGTCAGTCGCATTGCGGTATTGAAACATGACATGGCAGTTGAGCGACATGTATCACAGTCAGTCGCATTGCTGAATTGAAACATGATATGGTAGGAGAGTGACGTGTATCACAGTCAGGCGCATTGCAGTATTGAAACAGGACATGGCAGGAGAGTGATGTGTATCACAATCAGGCGCATTGCGGTATTGAAACATGATATGGCAGGAAAGTGACGTGTATCATAGTCAGGCGCATTGCGGTATTGAAACATGACATGGCAGGAGAGTGACGTGTATCACAATCAGGCGCATGGCGGTATTGAAACAGCACACGACAGGAGAAAGACGTGTATTACAGTCAGTTGCATTGCGGTATTGAAACATGACATGGCAGGAGAGTGACGTGTATCACAGTCATGTGCATTGCGGTAAACATGACATTGCAGGAGAGAGACTTGTATCACAGTCAGGCACTTTGCGGTATTGAAACATGACATTGCAGGAGAGTGGCATGTATCACAGTCAGTCGCATTGCTGAATTGAAACATGACATGACAGGAGAGTGATGTGTATCATAGTCAGGCGCATTGCGGTATTGAAACAGAACATGGCAGGAGAGTGACATGTTTCACAGTCAGGCGCATTGCGGTATTGAAACATGACATGACAGGAGAGTGACGTGTATCACAGTCAGGCGCATTGCGGTATTAAAACATGACATGGCGGTATTGAAACATGACATGGCAATAGAGTGACGTGTGTCACACTCAGGTGCATTGCGGTAAACATGAGAGCGACATATATCACAGTCAGTTGCATTGCTGAATTGAAACATGATATGGTAGGAGAGTGACGTGTATCACAGTCAGGCGCATTGCAGTATTGAAACAGGACATGGCAGGAGAGTGACGTGTATCGCGGTCAGGCACATTGCAGTATTGAAACATGACATGGCAGGAGAGTGACGTGTATCACAGTCATGTGCATTGCGGTAAACATGACATGGCAGGAGAGAGACTTGTATTACAGTCAGGCGCATTGGGGTATTGAAACATGACATTGCAGGAGAGTGGCATGTATCACAGTCAGTCGCATTGCGGAATTGAAACATGATATGGTAGGAGAGTGACGTGTATCATGGTCATGCACATAGCGGTATTGAAATATGATATGGCAGGAGAGAGACATGTATCACAGTCAGGAGCATTGCGGTATTGAAACATGACATGGCAAGAAGGTGACGTGTATCACAGTCAGGCGCATTGCGGTAAACATGACATCGCAGGAGAGAGACTTGTCTCACAGTCAGGCGCATTGCGGTATTGAAACATGACATGGCAGGAGAGTGACGTGTATCACAGTCAGGCGCATTGCGGTATTGAAACATGACATGGCAGGAGAGCGACATGTATCACAGTCAGTCGCATTGCTGTATTGAAACATGATATGGTAGGAGAGTGACGTGTATCACAGTCAGGCGCATTGCAGTATTGAAACAGGACATGGCAGGAGAGTGATGTGTATCACAATCAGGCGCATTGCGGTATTGAAACATGATATGGCAGGAAAGTGACGTGTATCATAGTCAGGCGCATTGCGGTATTGAAACATGACATGGCAGGAGAGTGACGTGTATCACAATCAGGCGCATGGCGGTATTGAAACAGCACATGACAGGAGAAAGACGTGTATTACAGTCAGTTGCATTGCGGTATTGAAACATGACATGGCAGGAGAGTGACGTGTATCACTGCCAGGTGCATTGCGGTAAACATGACATGGCAGGAGAGAGACTTGTATCACAGTCAGGCGCATTGCGGTATCGAAACAGGACATGGCAGGAGAGTGACATGTATCACAGTCATACGCATTGCGGTATTGAAACATGACATGACAGGAGAGTGACGTGTATCACAGTCAGGCGCATTGCGGTATTGAAACATGACATGGCAGTAGAGTGACGTGTGTCACACTCAGGTGCATTGCGGTAAACATGACATCGCAGGAGAGAGACTTGTATCACAGTCAGTCGCATTGCGGTATTGAAACATGACATGGCAGGAGAGTGACGTGTATCACAGTCAGTCGCATTGCTGAATTGAAACATGATATGGTAGGAGAGTGACGTGTATCACAGTCAGGCGCATTGCAGTATTGAAACAGGACATGGCAGGAGAGTGATGTGTATCACAATAAGCCGCATTGCGGTATTAAAACATGACATGGCAGGAAATTGACGTTTATCATAGTCAGGCGCATTGCGGTATTGAAACATGACATGGCAGGAGAGTGACGTGTATCACAATCAGGCGCATGGCAGTATTGAAACAGCACATGACAGGAGAAAGACGTGTATTACAGTCAGTTGCATTGCGGTAGTGAAACATGACATGGCAGGAGAGTGACGTGTATCACAGTCAGGTGCATTGCGGTATTGAAACATGACATGGCAGGAGAATGACGTGTATCATAGTCAGGCGCTTTGCGGTATTGAAACATGACATGGCAGGAGAGTGACATGTATCACAGTCAGGTGCATTGCGGTAAACATGACATGGCAGGAGAGTGACATGTATCACAGTCAGGCACATTGCGGTATTGAAACATGACATGGCAGGAGATTGACATGTATCACAGTCAGGCACATTGCGTTATTGAAACATGACATGGCAGGAGAGTGACAAGTATCACAGTCAGGTACATTGCGGTATTGAAACAGCACATGACAGGAGAGTGACATGTATCACAGTCAGTTGCATTGCGGTATTGAAACATGACATGGCAGTAGAGTGACGTGTATCACACTCAGGTGCATTGCGGTAAACATGACATTGCAGGAGAGAGACTTGTATCACAGTCAGGCGCATTGCGGTATTGAAAAATGACATGGCTGGAGAGTGACATGTATCGCAGTCAGGTGCATTGCGGTATTGAAACATGACATGGCAGGAGAGTGACGTGTATCACAGTAATGCGCATTGTGGTATTGAAAGATGACATGGCAGGAGACAGACGTGTATCACAGTAAGGCGCATTGTGGTATTGAATTATGATATGGCAGGAGAGTAACGTGTATCACAGTCAGGCGCATTGTGGTATTGAAACATTTCATGGCAGGAGATTGACGTGAATCACAATCAGGTGTATTGCGGTATTGAAACATGACATGGCAGTAGAGTGACGTGTATCACACTCAGGTGCATTGCGGTAAACATGACATCGCAGGAGAGAGACTTGTATCACAGTCAGGCGCATTGCGGTATTATAACATGACATGGCAGGGGAGTGACGTGTGTCACACTCAGGTGCATTGCGGTAAACATGACATCGCAGGAGAGAGACTTGTATCACAGTCAGGCGCATTGCGGTATTATAACATGACATGGCAGGGGAGTGACGTGTGTCACACTCAGGCGCATTGCGGTATTAAAACATGACATGGCGGTATTGAAACATGAAATGGCAGTAGAGTGACGTGTGTCACACTCAGGTGCATTGCGGTAAACATGACATCGCAGGAGAGAGACTTGTATCACAGTCAGTCGCATTGCGGTATTGAAACATGACATGGCAGGAGAGTGACATGTATCACAGTCAGGCGCATTGCGGTATTCAAACATGACATGGCAGGAGAGCGACATGTATCACAGTCAGTTGCATTGCTGAATTGAAACATGATATGGTAGGAGAGTGACGTGTATCACAGTCAGGAGCATTGCGGTATTGAAACATGACATGGCAGGAGATCGACGTATATCATAGTCAGGCGCATTGCGGTATTGAAACATGACATGGCAGGAGAGCGACATGTATCACAGTCAGTTGCATTGCTGAATTGAAACATGATATGGTAGGAGAGTGACGTGTATCACAGTCAGGAGCATTGCGGTATTGAAACATGACATGGCAGGAGATCGACGTATATCATAGTCAGGCGCATTGCGGTATTAAAACATGACATGGCGGTATTGAAACATGAAATGGCAGTAGAGTGACGTGTGTCACACTCAGGTGCATTGCGGTAAACATGACATCGCAGGAGAGAGACTTGTATCACAGTCAGTCGCATTGCGGTATTGAAACATGACATGGCAGGAGAGTGACATGTATCACAGTCAGGCGCATTGCGGTATTGAAACATGACATGGCAGGAGAGCGACATGTATCACAGTCAGTTGCATTGCTGAATTGAAATATGATATGGTAGGAGAGTGACGTGTATCACAGTCAGGCGCATTGCAGTATTGAAACAGGACATGGCAGGAGAGTGATGTGTATCACAATCAGGCGCATTGCGGTATTATAACATGACATGGCAGGAAAGTGACGTGTATCATAGTCAGGCGCATTGCGGTATTGAGAGCGACATGTATCACAGTCAGTTGCATTGCTGAATTGAAACATGACATGGCAGGAGACTGGGAGAGTGACATGTATCACAGTCAGGCGCATTGCGGTATTGAAACATGACATGGCAGGAGAGTGACGTGTATCACAGTCATGCGCATTGCGGTAAACATGACATGGCAGGAGAGAGACTTGTATCACAGTCAGGCACTTTGCGGTATTGAAACATGACATTGCAGGAGAGTGGCATGTATCACAGTCAGTCGCATTGCTGAATTGAAACATGACGTGGCAGGAGAGAGACTTGTATCACAGTCAGGAGCATGGCGGTATTGAAACATGACATGGCAAGAGAGTGACATGTATCACAGTCAGGCGCATTGCGGTATTGAAACATGACATGGCAGGAGAGTGACGTGTATCATAGTCAGGCGCATTGCGGTATTGAAACAGGACATGGCAGGAGAGTGACATGTATCACAGTCAGGCGCATTGCGGTATTGAAACATGACATGACAGGAGAGTGACGTGTATCACAGTCAGGCGCATTGCGGTATTAAAACATGACATGGCGGTATTGAAACATGACATGGCAGTAGAGTAACGTGTGTCACACTCAGGTGCATTGCGGTAAATATGAGAGCGACATGTATCACAGTCAGTTGCATTGCTGAATTGAAACATGATATGGTAGGAGAGTGACGTGTATCACAGTCAGGCGCATTGCAGTATTGAAACAGGACATGGCAGGAGAGTGATGTGTATCACAATCAGGCGCATTGCGGTATTAAAACATGACATGGCAGAAGAGCGACATGTATCACAGTCAGTTGCATTGCTGAATTGAAACAGGACATGGCAGGAGAGTGATGTGTATCACAATCAGGCGCATTGCGGTATTAAAACATGACATGGCAGGAAAGTGACGTGTATCATAGTCAGGCGCATTGCTGTATTGAGAGCGACTTGTATCACAGTCAGTTGCATTGCTGAATTGAAACATGATATGGTAGGAGAGTGACGTGTATCACAGTCAGGCGCATTGCAGTATTGAAACAGGACATGGCAGGAGAGTGATGTGTATCACAATCAGGCGCATTGCGGTATTGAAACGTGACATGGCAGGAAAGTGACGTGTATCATAGTCAGGCGCATTGCGGTATTGAAACATGACATGGCAGGAGAGTGACGTGTATCACAATCAGGCGCAAGGCGGTATTGAAACAGCACATGACTGGAGAAAGACGTGTATTACAGTCAGTTGCATTGCGGTATTGAAACATGATATGGCAGGAGAGTAACGTGTATCACAGTCAGGTGCATTGCGGTAAACATGACATGGCAGGAGAGAGACTTGTATCACAGTCAGGCGCATTGGTGTATTGAAACATGACATGGCAGGAGAGTGACGTGTATCACAGTCAGGTGCATTGTGGTAAACATGACATGGCAGGAGAGAGACTTGTATCACAGTCAGGCGCATTGCGGTATTGAAACATGACATGGCAGGAGAGTGACATGTATCACAGTCAGGCGCATTACGGTATTGAAACATGACATGGCAGGAGAGTGACGTGTATCACAGTCAGGTGCATTGTGGTAAACATGACATGGCAGGAGAGAGACTTGTATCACAGTCAGGCGCATTGCGGTATTGAAACATGACATTGCAGGAGAGTGACGTGTATCACAGTCAGGTGCATTGTGGTAAACATGACATGGCAGGAGAGAGACTTGTATCACCGTCAGGCGCATTGCGGTAATGAAACATGACATGGCAGGAGAGTGACGTGTATCACAGTCAGGTGCATTGCGGTAAACATGACATGGCAGGAGAGAGACTTGTATCACAGTCAGGCGCATTGCGGTATTGAAACATGACATTGCAGGAGAGTGACGTGTATCACAGTCAGGTGCATTGTGGTAAACATGACATGGCAGGAGAGAGACTTGTATCACAGTCAGGCGCATTGCGGTATTGAAACATGACATTGCAGGAGAGTGACAAGTATCACAGTCGGCCACATAGCGGTATTGAAACATGATATGGCGGGAGAGAGACATGTATCACAGTTAGGCGCATTGCGGTATTGAAACATGACATGGCAGGAGAGTGAAGTGTATCGCAGTCTGGCGCATTGCGGTATTGAAACATGACATGGCAGGAGAGTGACGTGTATCGCGGTCAGGCACATTGCGGTATTGAAATATGACATGGCAGGAGAGTAACGTGTATCACGGTCAGGCACATTGCGGTATTTAAACATGACATGGCAGGAGAGTGACGTGTATCACATTCGGTCACATAGCGGTATTGAAACATGATATGGCAGGAGAGTGACGTGTATCACTGTCAGGTGCATTGCGGTAAACATGACATGGCAGGAGAGAGACTTGTATCACAGTCAGGAGCATGGTGGTATTGAAACATGACATGGCAGGAGAGTGACGTGTATCACAGTCAAGCGCATTGCGGTATTGAAACATGACATGACAGGAGAGTGACATGTATCACGGTCATGCGCATTGCGGTATTGAAACATGACATAGCAGTAGAGTGACGTGTGTCACACTCAGGTGCATTGCGGTAAACATGACATCGCAGGAGAGAGACTTGTATCACAGTCAGTCGCATTGCGGTATTGAAACATGACATGGCAGGAGAGTGACGTGTATCACAGTCAGTCGCATTGCTGAATTGAAACATGATATGGTAGGAGAGTGACGTGTATCACAGTCAGGCGCATTGCAGTATTGAAACAGGACATGGCAGGAGAGTGATGTGTATCACAATCAGGCGCATTGCGGTATTAAAACATGACATGGCAGGAAATTGACGTTTATCATAGTCAGGCGCATTGCGGTATTGAAACATGACATGGCAGGATAGTGACGTGTATTACAATCAGGCGCATGGCGGTATTGAAACAGCACATGACAGGAGAAAGACGTGTATTACAGTCAGTTGCATTGCGGTATTGAAACATGACATGGCAGGAGAGTGACGTGTATCACAGTCAGGTGCATTGCGGTATTGAAACATGACATGGCAGGAGAATGACGTGTATCATAGTCAGGCGCATTGCGGTATTAAAACATGACATGGCAGGAGAGTGACATGTATCACAGTCAGGTGCATTGCGGTAAACATGACATGGCAAGAGAGTGACATGTATCACAGTCAGGCACATTGCGGTATTGAAACATGACATGGCAGGAGAGTGACAAGTATCACAGTCAGGCGCATTGCGGTAAACATGACATGGCAGGAGAGTGACGTGTATCACAGTCAGGCGCATTGCGGTATTGAAACATGACATGGCAGTAGAGTGACGTGTATCACAGTCAGGCACATGGTGGTATTGAAATATGACATGGCAGGAGACAGACGTGTATCACGGTCAGGCACATTGCGGTATTGAAACATGACATGGCAGGAGAGCGACGTGTATCACAGTCAGGCGCATTGTGGTATTGAAACATTACATGACGTGGCAGGAGAGTGACGTGTATCACAGTCAGGCTCATTGCGGTAAACATGAGATGGCAGGAGAGAGACTTGTATCACAGTCAGGCGCATTGCGGTATTGAAACATGACATGGCAGGAGAGTGACGTGTATCGCGGTCAGGCACATTGCAGTATTGAAACATGACATGGCAGGAGAGTGACGTGTATCACACTCAGGTGCATTGCGGTAAACATGACATTGCAGGAGAGAGACTTGTATCACAGTCAGGCGCATTGCGGTATTGAAAAATGACATGGCTGGAGAGTGACATGTATCGCAGTCAGGTGCATTGCGGTATTGAAACATGACATGGCAGGAGAGTGACGTGTATCACAGTAATGCGCATTGTGGTATTGAAAGATGACATGGCAGGAGACAGACGTGTATCACAGTAAGGCGCATTGTGGTATTGAATTATGATATGGCAGGAGAGTAACGTGTATCACAGTCAGGCGCATTGTGGTATTGAAACATTTCATGGCAGGAGATTGACGTGAATCACAATCAGGTGTATTGCGGTATTGAAACATGACATGGCAGTAGAGTGACGTGTATCACACTCAGGTGCATTGCGGTAAACATGACATCGCAGGAGAGAGACTTGTATCACAGTCAGGCGCATTGCGGTATTATAACATGACATGGCAGGGGAGTGACGTGTGTCACACTCAGGTGCATTGCGGTAAACATGACATCGCAGGAGAGAGACTTGTATCACAGTCAGGCGCATTGCGGTATTATAACATGACATGGCAGGGGAGTGACGTGTGTCACACTCAGGCGCATTGCGGTATTAAAACATGACATGGCGGTATTGAAACATGAAATGGCAGTAGAGTGACGTGTGTCACACTCAGGTGCATTGCGGTAAACATGACATCGCAGGAGAGAGACTTGTATCACAGTCAGTCGCATTGCGGTATTGAAACATGACATGGCAGGAGAGTGACATGTATCACAGTCAGGCGCATTGCGGTATTCAAACATGACATGGCAGGAGAGCGACATGTATCACAGTCAGTTGCATTGCTGAATTGAAACATGATATGGTAGGAGAGTGACGTGTATCACAGTCAGGAGCATTGCGGTATTGAAACATGACATGGCAGGAGATCGACGTATATCATAGTCAGGCGCATTGCGGTATTGAAACATGACATGGCAGGAGAGCGACATGTATCACAGTCAGTTGCATTGCTGAATTGAAACATGATATGGTAGGAGAGTGACGTGTATCACAGTCAGGAGCATTGCGGTATTGAAACATGACATGGCAGGAGATCGACGTATATCATAGTCAGGCGCATTGCGGTATTAAAACATGACATGGCGGTATTGAAACATGAAATGGCAGTAGAGTGACGTGTGTCACACTCAGGTGCATTGCGGTAAACATGACATCGCAGGAGAGAGACTTGTATCACAGTCAGTCGCATTGCGGTATTGAAACATGACATGGCAGGAGAGTGACATGTATCACAGTCAGGCGCATTGCGGTATTGAAACATGACATGGCAGGAGAGCGACATGTATCACAGTCAGTTGCATTGCTGAATTGAAATATGATATGGTAGGAGAGTGACGTGTATCACAGTCAGGCGCATTGCAGTATTGAAACAGGACATGGCAGGAGAGTGATGTGTATCACAATCAGGCGCATTGCGGTATTATAACATGACATGGCAGGAAAGTGACGTGTATCATAGTCAGGCGCATTGCGGTATTGAGAGCGACATGTATCACAGTCAGTTGCATTGCTGAATTGAAACATGACATGGCAGGAGACTGGGAGAGTGACATGTATCACAGTCAGGCGCATTGCGGTATTGAAACATGACATGGCAGGAGAGTGACGTGTATCACAGTCATGCGCATTGCGGTAAACATGACATGGCAGGAGAGAGACTTGTATCACAGTCAGGCACTTTGCGGTATTGAAACATGACATTGCAGGAGAGTGGCATGTATCACAGTCAGTCGCATTGCTGAATTGAAACATGACGTGGCAGGAGAGAGACTTGTATCACAGTCAGGAGCATGGCGGTATTGAAACATGACATGGCAAGAGAGTGACATGTATCACAGTCAGGCGCATTGCGGTATTGAAACATGACATGGCAGGAGAGTGACGTGTATCATAGTCAGGCGCATTGCGGTATTGAAACAGGACATGGCAGGAGAGTGACATGTATCACAGTCAGGCGCATTGCGGTATTGAAACATGACATGACAGGAGAGTGACGTGTATCACAGTCAGGCGCATTGCGGTATTAAAACATGACATGGCGGTATTGAAACATGACATGGCAGTAGAGTAACGTGTGTCACACTCAGGTGCATTGCGGTAAATATGAGAGCGACATGTATCACAGTCAGTTGCATTGCTGAATTGAAACATGATATGGTAGGAGAGTGACGTGTATCACAGTCAGGCGCATTGCAGTATTGAAACAGGACATGGCAGGAGAGTGATGTGTATCACAATCAGGCGCATTGCGGTATTAAAACATGACATGGCAGAAGAGCGACATGTATCACAGTCAGTTGCATTGCTGAATTGAAACAGGACATGGCAGGAGAGTGATGTGTATCACAATCAGGCGCATTGCGGTATTAAAACATGACATGGCAGGAAAGTGACGTGTATCATAGTCAGGCGCATTGCTGTATTGAGAGCGACTTGTATCACAGTCAGTTGCATTGCTGAATTGAAACATGATATGGTAGGAGAGTGACGTGTATCACAGTCAGGCGCATTGCAGTATTGAAACAGGACATGGCAGGAGAGTGATGTGTATCACAATCAGGCGCATTGCGGTATTGAAACATGACATGGCAGGAAAGTGACGTGTATCATAGTCAGGCGCATTGCGGTATTGAAACATGACATGGCAGGAGAGTGACGTGTATCACAATCAGGCGCAAGGCGGTATTGAAACAGCACATGACTGGAGAAAGACGTGTATTACAGTCAGTTGCATTGCGGTATTGAAACATGATATGGCAGGAGAGTAACGTGTATCACAGTCAGGTGCATTGCGGTAAACATGACATGGCAGGAGAGAGACTTGTATCACAGTCAGGCGCATTGGTGTATTGAAACATGACATGGCAGGAGAGTGACGTGTATCACAGTCAGGTGCATTGTGGTAAACATGACATGGCAGGAGAGAGACTTGTATCACAGTCAGGCGCATTGCGGTATTGAAACATGACATGGCAGGAGAGTGACATGTATCACAGTCAGGCGCATTACGGTATTGAAACATGACATGGCAGGAGAGTGACGTGTATCACAGTCAGGTGCATTGTGGTAAACATGACATGGCAGGAGAGAGACTTGTATCACAGTCAGGCGCATTGCGGTATTGAAACATGACATTGCAGGAGAGTGACGTGTATCACAGTCAGGTGCATTGTGGTAAACATGACATGGCAGGAGAGAGACTTGTATCACCGTCAGGCGCATTGCGGTAATGAAACATGACATGGCAGGAGAGTGACGTGTATCACAGTCAGGTGCATTGCGGTAAACATGACATGGCAGGAGAGAGACTTGTATCACAGTCAGGCGCATTGCGGTATTGAAACATGACATTGCAGGAGAGTGACGTGTATCACAGTCAGGTGCATTGTGGTAAACATGACATGGCAGGAGAGAGACTTGTATCACAGTCAGGCGCATTGCGGTATTGAAACATGACATTGCAGGAGAGTGACAAGTATCACAGTCGGCCACATAGCGGTATTGAAACATGATATGGCGGGAGAGAGACATGTATCACAGTTAGGCGCATTGCGGTATTGAAACATGACATGGCAGGAGAGTGAAGTGTATCGCAGTCTGGCGCATTGCGGTATTGAAACATGACATGGCAGGAGAGTGACGTGTATCGCGGTCAGGCACATTGCGGTATTGAAATATGACATGGCAGGAGAGTAACGTGTATCACGGTCAGGCACATTGCGGTATTTAAACATGACATGGCAGGAGAGTGACGTGTATCACATTCGGTCACATAGCGGTATTGAAACATGATATGGCAGGAGAGTGACGTGTATCACTGTCAGGTGCATTGCGGTAAACATGACATGGCAGGAGAGAGACTTGTATCACAGTCAGGAGCATGGTGGTATTGAAACATGACATGGCAGGAGAGTGACGTGTATCACAGTCAAGCGCATTGCGGTATTGAAACATGACATGACAGGAGAGTGACATGTATCACGGTCATGCGCATTGCGGTATTGAAACATGACATAGCAGTAGAGTGACGTGTGTCACACTCAGGTGCATTGCGGTAAACATGACATCGCAGGAGAGAGACTTGTATCACAGTCAGTCGCATTGCGGTATTGAAACATGACATGGCAGGAGAGTGACGTGTATCACAGTCAGTCGCATTGCTGAATTGAAACATGATATGGTAGGAGAGTGACGTGTATCACAGTCAGGCGCATTGCAGTATTGAAACAGGACATGGCAGGAGAGTGATGTGTATCACAATCAGGCGCATTGCGGTATTAAAACATGACATGGCAGGAAATTGACGTTTATCATAGTCAGGCGCATTGCGGTATTGAAACATGACATGGCAGGATAGTGACGTGTATTACAATCAGGCGCATGGCGGTATTGAAACAGCACATGACAGGAGAAAGACGTGTATTACAGTCAGTTGCATTGCGGTATTGAAACATGACATGGCAGGAGAGTGACGTGTATCACAGTCAGGTGCATTGCGGTATTGAAACATGACATGGCAGGAGAATGACGTGTATCATAGTCAGGCGCATTGCGGTATTAAAACATGACATGGCAGGAGAGTGACATGTATCACAGTCAGGTGCATTGCGGTAAACATGACATGGCAAGAGAGTGACATGTATCACAGTCAGGCACATTGCGGTATTGAAACATGACATGGCAGGAGAGTGACAAGTATCACAGTCAGGCGCATTGCGGTAAACATGACATGGCAGGAGAGTGACGTGTATCACAGTCAGGCGCATTGCGGTATTGAAACATGACATGGCAGTAGAGTGACGTGTATCACAGTCAGGCACATGGTGGTATTGAAATATGACATGGCAGGAGACAGACGTGTATCACGGTCAGGCACATTGCGGTATTGAAACATGACATGGCAGGAGAGCGACGTGTATCACAGTCAGGCGCATTGTGGTATTGAAACATTACATGACGTGGCAGGAGAGTGACGTGTATCACAGTCAGGCTCATTGCGGTAAACATGAGATGGCAGGAGAGAGACTTGTATCACAGTCAGGCGCATTGCGGTATTGAAACATGACATGGCAGGAGAGTGACGTGTATCGCGGTCAGGCACATTGCAGTATTGAAACATGACATGGCAGGAGAGTGACGTGTATCGCGGACAGGCACATTGCAGTATTGAAACATGACATGGCAGGAGAGAGACTTGTATTACAGTCAGGCGCATTGGGGTATTGAAACATGACATAGCAGAAGAGTGACATGTATCACAGTCAGTTGCATTGCGGTATTGAAACATGACATGGCAGTAGAGTGACGTGTATCACAGCCAGGCGCATTGCGGTAAACATGACATTGCAGGAGAGAGACTTGTATCACAGTCAGGCGCATTGCGGTATTGAATCATGACATGGCTGGAGAGTGACGTGTATCACAGTCAGGCGCATTGCGGTATTGAAACATGACATGGCAGTAGAGTGACGTGTATCACAGTCAGGCACATGGTGGTATTGAAATATGACATGGCAGGAGACAGACGTGTATCACGGTCAGGCACATTGCGGTATTGACTTATGATATGGCAGGAGAGTAACGTGTTTCGCAGTCAGGTGATTGTGGTATTGAATCATTACATGGCAGGAGATTGACGTGAATCACAATCAGGTGTATTGCGGTATTGAAACATGACATGGCAGGAGAGCGACGTGTATCATAGTCAGGCTCATTACGGTATTGAAACATGTCATGGCAGGAGAGTGACATGTATCACGGTCAGGCACATTGCGGTATTGAAACATGATATGGCAGGAGAGTGACGTGTATCGCAGTCAGGCGCATTGCGGTATTGAAACATGAAATGGCAGGAGAGTGACGTGTATCACGGTCAGGCACATTGCGGTATTGAAACATGACATGGCAGGAGAGTGACGTGTATCACGGTCAGGCACATTGCGGTATTGAAACATGACATGGCAGGAGAGTGACGTGTATCACGGTCAAGCACATTGCGGTATTGAAACATGATATGGCGGGAGAGAGACATGTATCACAGTCAGGAGCATTGCGGTATTGAAACATGACATGGCAGGAGAGCGACGTGTATCACAGTCAGGCGCATTGTGGTATTGAAACATTACATGACGTGGCAGGAGAGTGACGTGTATCACAGTCAGGCTCATTGCGGTAAACATGAGATGGCAGGAGAGAGACTTGTATCACAGTCAGACGCATTGCGGTATTGAAACATGACATGGCAGGAGAGTGACGTGTATCGCGGTCAGGCACATTGCAGTATTGAAACATGACATGGCAGGAGAGTGACGTGTATCGCGGTCAGGCACATTGCAGTATTGAAACATGACATGGCAGGAGAGTGACGTGTATCACAGTCATGTTCATTGCGGTAAACATGACATGGCAGGAGAGTGACGTGTATCACAGTCATGTTCATTGCGGTAAACATGACATGGCAGGAGAGTGACGTGTATCACAGTCATGTTCATTGCGGTAAACATGACATGGCAGGAGAGAGACTTGTATTACAGTCAGGCGCATTGGGGTATTGAAACATGACATTGCAGGAGAGTGGCATGTATCACAGTCAGTCGCATTGCGGAATTGAAACATGATATGGTAGGAGAGTGACATGTATCATGGTCATGCACATAGCGGTATTGAAACATGATATGGCAGGAGAGAGACATGTATCACTGTCAGTAGCATTGCGGTATTGAAACATGACATGGCAGGAGAGTGATGTGTATCATAGTCAGGCACATTGCGGTATTGAAATATGATATGGCAGGAGAGAGACATGTATCACAGTCAGGAGCATTGCGGTATTGAAACTTGACATGGCAAGAGAGTGACGTGTATCACAGTCAGGCGCATTGCGGTATTAAAAAATTACATGGCAGGAGAGTGACGTGTATCTCAGTCAGGTGTATTGCGGTATTGAAACATGACATGGCAAGAGAGTGACGTGTATCACACTCAGGTGCATTGCGGTAAACATGACATCGCAGGAGAGAAACTTGTATCACAGTCAGGCGCATTGCTGTATTGAAACATGACATGGCAGGAGAGTGACATGTATCACAGTCAGGAGCATTGCGGTATTGAAACATGACATGGCATGAGAGTGACGTGTATCACACTCAGGCACATTGCAGTATTGAAACATGACATTGCAGGAGAGTGATGTGTATCGCAATCAGGCGCATTGCGGTATTGAAACATGACATGGCAGGAGAGTGACATGTATCACAGTCAGGTGCATCGCGGTATTGAAACATGACATGGCAGGAGAGTGACATGTATCACAGTCAGTCGCATTGCGGTATTGAAACATGACATGGGAGGAGAGTGACGTGTATCACAGTCAGGCGCATTGCGGTATTGAAACATGACATGGGAGGATAGTGACGTGTATCATAGTCAGGCGCATTGCAGTATTGAAACATGACATGGCAAGAGAGTGACGTGTATCACAGTCAGGCGCATTGCGGTATTAAAACATGACATGGTAGGAGAGTGACGTGTAGGTGTATTGCGGTATTGAAACATGACGTGGCAGGAGAATAACGTGTATCACAGTCAGGAGCATTGCGGTATTGAAACATGACATGGGAGGAGAGTGACGTGTATCACACTCAGGCACATTGCAGTATTGAAACATGACATGGCAGGAGAGTGATGTGTATCGCAATCAGGCGCATTGCGGTATTGAAACATGACATGGCAGGAGAGTGACATGTATCACAGTCAGGAGCATTGCGGTATTGAAACATGACATGGGAGGAGAGTGACGTGTATCACACTCAGGTGCATCGCGGTATTGAAACATGACATGGCAGGAGACTGACATGTATCACAGTCAGGTGCATCGCGGTATTGAAACATGACATGGCGGGAGAGAGACATGTATCACAGTCAGGCGCATTGCGGTATTGAAACATGACATGGGAGGAGAGTGACGTGTATCATAGTCAGGCGCATTGCGGTATTGAAACATGACATGGCAGGAGAGTGACGTGTATCACAATCAGGCGCATGGCGGTATTAAAACAGAACATCACAGGAGAATGACGTTTATTACACTCAGTTGCATCGCGGTATTGAAACATGACATGGCAGGAGAGTGACGTGTATCACAGTCAGGTCTATTGCGGTAAACATGACATGGCAGGAGAGAGACATGTATCACAGTCAGGCGCATTGCGGTATTGAAACATGACATGGCAGGAGAGTGACGTGTATCACAGTCAGGTGCATTGCGCTATTGAAACTCGACATGGCAGGAGAGTGTCGTGTATCACAGTCAGGCGCATTGCGGTATTGAAACGTGACATGGCAGGAGAGTGTCGTATATCACAGTCAGGCGCATTGCGGTATTGAAACATGACATGGCAGGAGAGAGACGTGTATCACAGTCAGGCACATTGCGGTATTGAAACATGACGTGGCAGGAGAGTGACGTGTATCACAGTCAGGCACATTGCGGTCTTGAAACATGACATGTCAGGAGAGAGACGTGTATCAAAGTCAGACGCATCTTGGTATTGAAACATGACATGGCAGGAGAGTGACGTGTATCAAAGTCAGACGCATCGCGGTATTGAAATTCGTCATGGCTGGAGATTGATATGTTTCACGGTCGGGTGTTTGGGGTTCACAACTTAATACGTCCCCCGCAAGAATAGAATCATGTATTTTCTACAGTCCAAAACATTAAAATGAAGATAAAGAAAATCTTGTAAATATATACTTGAATCAAAACAATGGAACTTGGTATCCTTTGTTTTCAGTTGAATTTGGTTACCCAGGTTTTCTGCTGATGCTTCTTACAAACAGTAGACCAGTCATTTAGTTTTGAAGCCCATATGGGTTCCCAATCTGCTCTATTGACCTGCAGCTTTCCTTGTTTGTCTGGTCTTGTTGTCACTCATGTTTTCTCAAAAGACAGTGGGTTTTCCTACGTTGCTACATGTATGTTTGTATATCAATGGAAGAAAAAATCTCAGTGTTTTTAAACATGCAAGCCTCTGAAGTGCTCCTTCTTGTTGCCTTCCCTCAGACTTTGTCATCTTGGTGCAGAGCAAATTCAACTGTATGCGCTACAGTCAGAAACACCCCTGGATGTGCTACCTGTCCGTGCAGTCAGTCCCGTAGGGAGATGATATGGATTTGTAAGTGACTTGCTTCAATTGTTTTCAATTTCACCAGGGACCATTTGAAAGTGATGTGTGTATGGAATAGCCATAGACATCAATAACTTTTTCTTTCCCTCATGATACCTTGGGTGAGGATGCGACAAGTTCATGAGCTACTTCCAGAAGCATCCGTGTGTGTGCTACCTGCCAGTCCAGTCAGCATAAGAGAGAGAGAGACAACATGGAATTGTAAGTGGCTTGCTTCACTTGTTTTCCACTGTACCAGGGACCATTTGAAATTGATGTGCATATGGAAGACACTGTATGGGAAGCCTTCTACAGACAGAAGGTCTACTGTTGTTTTCCTTGCTCACATGGTTTCAAATGGTCTGTAGTTTCCTGTCATCGAGAGAAAGATGTTTCTTGATTACCAGAATGGAAGTAACTTGGCTGTACTAAAAGCGGATGAGATGACATCACCTTGTGTAGCAGCATTTTACTGTGATTTTTTTAACAAGTCTTTTTGACACCATGGTGTTAGCATAGAGCTCTGACTTCACAAGCCAATAGGTTCAAAGACTCCTTGGATGCCCCATTTTAAGAACTGCCTTCAAAGCTCTAGTTTGATGCATCTTTTTTTTTTAATTGAGGGTCTTTTTTAAACTATGGCTGGCTCAGACTTGACCATCTAACAGGTTGAAATACTTGTTGGACACCCAATTTATAGAACTGCCTCCAAAACCCTGCAGATGGATACATCTTTACATCAAAGTGAATGACAGCCTGAGCTCCAGCCATGGTTTTGAAAAAGACATTGACCCATCAACAACAACAATAGCCCAAGTCTAACCCTCCCATGTGTTTGTGCAGGGCATTGCATCTACTAAGCACATCATTATTATTGAATGCCCCAGCATTTTCCTGGACCATTTTCATCACTCTTTCTTTGCCTCAGGATACCTCGGGAGAGGATGCGACAAGTTAATGAGCAACAAAACATCGACCAAGTCCAACCATCCCATGTGCTTGTGCAGGACTCTGCATCTACCAAGCACCTATTACTGCATAAACCAGCATCATTCTAGAGCCTTCTAATGACTTTTTCTTTTCCCTGTCTCTCAGGTGTTGCCTAACAAGTTCAAGTGCTACTTCCAGAAGCACCACTGGGAGGGCTACCTGCAGATCCTGTTGGTTTTCCTGGTCACACCTTAAAGTACACAAAGGAGGGGTTTTTGGTTCACATGCAAGGTGTTCATCATTCCCCTCCTGGATGTTGAGGCCATGTGCTTGAATTGTCCAAAGACGCTTCATCCACATTTTCTCTTAGCTTAAACAGACAGCATCACTAAGATGACCAAGTGATTCTTTGCCCAGAACACTCATATCTGATATGAAATGATTGGGGAGATTGAAGTGACACCCAATTGGTGTATCCAATTTACCAGTTTTTATGCTAATTTTTGTTGATTAGACACTGTGGGCACATGAGGGTGTCTAGTAACCCAACTTAACGTATCTGAATGCTATTCTTTTCCATGTATCCTGCAGGTGTTTGATGGTGCAACAGGCAGGTACCAGGCTACATTTGGGTCACAAGGCAGTGGACCCAACCAGCTGTACTGGCCAGTAGCCATTGCCATCGATTCCATGGGCTTTGTGGCCGTGGCAGAGCAAGTCAACCACCGTGTCCAACTGTTCACTCCTCGCTGGGAATCCTTCCTCATCATACACAGCCAAGAACCTCCTTTCAAAAAACCTTTTGGCGTAATCTTCAACAAACGCAATCAAATAGTCATCTGTGACTCTGACACTGACAGGATCCAATTATTCTGAATCCGTACCTTTCACTTTTTCCTTTTCATTTGAGTCAGTCAGCAATTTTCTGTCATTTCTGTAAAGATTTATCACTTTAATGAGGTATAACTGTAAATTGTAGGATCATTTATTACAGTACATTGTTCAGATATGATTGCATCAGTCAAAATGATGTATCCATAGTAACCAATACAGCAAGCAACTCACTCCATACATGCTGTGTTCTGCGTATATAGGCCTATGTGCAGTCAATTTGCACTGTCTGTACAGTGTGTCATTTCCCATGCCGTTACCCGTCATGGTCAAAGATCAAACTTGATCTCTTCAATGATAAGACCTTTAGGTGACTTTGGGGATGTTCATGAGTGGTTTCTGCGTGATTTGGGGGTTGTACATTCTGTAGGCCCAATTCAAGTCTCCTGACACCGATGATCCCATGGCAACCATACCTGCAAAACAGTAATGGCATCCGTTGCATTGTGTGTACCATGTAGACACAGCATGTGCATTGCATGGCCTATTATGTTATCATCACAAGCACAAGTCCCTAGACTTTGGTGAGTGGCATTCAAACTATCCTCTTTGTATAATATCACATCTTTGGCATAAACGTAAGGCTTGTGAAACAACCTCTTGGCTATGGGACTAGCATCATTTTGATTTTATTTTCTGTATAAAGTTGCCAGATATTTAGCCAGCTTTTCTTAACTTGCTTGCGGCCATGAATATACAGCTCATCACCATCAATAACATCTAGTTGAGCCATACATATGTACTTCCATACTTTTTATTAATTAACTGATTTGTATTCCAAAGATTCCATTCAAGTACTGGATTTAGAGTTTACCAAATATTTTGTTTATTTTAGCTGTCAATTCGGGAAGGCAACCATCTAAGGGCTGGATAGCTCAGATGGAAGAGATCTTTCATTAATAGTTGTAAGGCCTGATATTTCCATCTTGGTTCTTTGTCTAGGATTGAAACTTCAGGCTCTCTGACTGTTTGAGATGTGTATACTGCACTGTATCAGTTCATTCTGGTCAGCAAGGATCGAGTTGCTACCATTTCTGCTTTACTTTATCTTCCTCATATTGACATCAAGTTTGAATGCTTGTTTGCATTGCCTTTGAGTTTGCTTCTGACCTTGCACTGACATCCATGAGACTGTAGGAGGGATTATTTCACTCTACTGAATTGGAGAAGTACCCCCTATAGGCAACCCAGCTAAACCCTAAGAGTGTTTATTTGGGTCTTTGCTGCTTGGCCTGGAACTCCAAGAATCAGCCTGAGTAGCAGGTCAGCAGGCAGTCAGAGCACTCACAAGTAGTAGGAGAAGACTGTTGAGCACAGTTTGACCTTTGACCTTGAAGGACAAAAGGTTAATGAATATGTATAAGATTAAAAGCGATGAATATTCAAATTATGAATTAGCCCAGTTTGACTTTGGCTAGAGATAAGATCGAGTGACTGGAGAGCCGAAGGACGAATGGCTTGATGCATGGAGGAATAAGAAATTCCTCCATGCTTGATGGAACGAGGAAGGGGTACGAATTTGGGCCCAGTTTGACCTTGTTATGAATGGGAACGAGGAAGGGAGTACGATTTAAGGCCCCGGTTTGACCTTAATTATGAATGGTCAAAGGAAAGGATTGACGGTTTGATCGTGGGATGGGATGGTTGAACCGATGGGAATATTATGTGGAACGAAGGAAGTGAAAGTTGGTACGGAAATAAGTCACAGCGCGTGACGTCAGAAAAATAGTGAAAGGGAAATAATCCTTCGGACAATGCGCGACGTTAATCCTTCGAAATCGCACCATGTGTCCATAAACCGTGTAAATGTTATTTACTTCTTTTGCAGTGATCCGTATTCAAGCCATCCGTTTATACTACGGTACTTGGACATTATTTTGTTCCTACTACTACTACTGCTACTACATGCTAGCATAACGAATAGTACGATGCGATCCGGGATACCCATCTTGGTTTTGTAATCAATATAACCGTTAGGGACCAGCGCAAGCT
Organism: Luidia sarsii; assembly: GCA_949987565.1. Lineage (NCBI taxonomy): Eukaryota > Metazoa > Echinodermata > Asteroidea > Paxillosida > Luidiidae > Luidia > Luidia sarsii. The sequence continues at coordinate 24,004,901 of OX465104.1, read as the reverse complement.
CGGCCATTGACGGGACTACCCATAGTCTATTAAGTGTTATAGTTGTTTACGAGAGTACAGGTAACGTGACGTCACTACACGATGACTCATCAGGGTTGCCCATTCATTCGCTGACCATGTTTGGACCAATCATTTCGCCTCTCGGGTGGTACTGGCGCTGGATTTGAAATCATCGTCAAATCAGTTATTTGTGGACGAGTCATTCCCTTTTGAATCGATAGTTTAATTATTTTGGTTTATTAATACATGCCCGTTCTGAACGCGTCGCGCCTGATTTGTCTTCTGTGTTGGACACATTTTTGACATTTTAGGACAGAAACTTTGCGTCTCGTGGCGCGCCGAGAGAATACAACCTTATGCGCGAACAGTATTATCAGAACAGCACCGGTACGTACGTAGCAGCAGTGCACCGTGGAGACCATGGCAGTGCAAATACATTGCCGTATTGATCGCCTGAACGTACCAGTCAACTGCGTGTCCATACACAATGGTCCCTCAGTGTTGGTTACGTAAGCGTATGCATATGCTTTACATATAGCGCGCACTGTCAAGGATTAGGAAAGTGGCCTGACAGTCTTGTAAAGTAAAACGTATCTATGGCCATACAATTGTATGGCCATACAATCAAAACCGGTAAAATGGACAACCCAATAAGGCGCGTTGATATAAGGCGCGTTGATAATTAGCTTTTTTATATTTTTTTCTGCTTTTTTTTCTTTTTCTTGTCTGAAAATTCCCATAGACTTTGTACATGGGTTTTGTAAAAGGCACTTTTGCCATAACTTTTCAGTCACCAAACTTGGCAAATGCATGGAGCTGTTGGAGAAATTTGTCCTAGTAACCTTGATATCATCATGACGTCATCACGTATAAGCGCTTTAAAAGGGCAATTTTCAAACACTAAAAGCAGAAGTACAGTTCGTTTGGTTTTAATTTTGCACTGTATCTAAGTTGGGTAAAGGTGTATCGAAAAATTGCCCTCATTTATTTTCAAATGTTTTTTAGACAGCGTTCAATGGTAGCTCGATTTACCTTCTTGCAACCTGCAGAAAGTAATTTACTTTGCCTGCGTTACGGTTGTATAGCAGGCAAAAGTTGTCTGGTCGTTTAATGAATGCCTTACAAGAAAAGGGCAGATTCCAGGTATGGGCGTTCGTTCGTTGCATATTTGCATATCAATGGAGCGTTATGCGTTGGATTGGGCAGGGGGTTTAAAAGGTAACAGGGTTGATCAGGGGTCTCTATTCTAGCTTGCGACCTCAGTTCAGTCAAGACCAATACAGGTCGGGGAAGGTACAAAACCGAATTAAGAAACATAAGTATGTACAGCTACGTAAACTAGCCACAAGGTTTTCCAGAGTTTCTGCTCATTGAGTTTTATCTCCGGTTTTTAATCCTGATGATGGGTTAGGGTGTATGGTAAATTACAAAGGTTATTTTCTTTGATTGTACAAGAACAGAAAAATGTCATAAAAATAAATGGTTGGATTAATAAACTCCGAGCTCCATCTGGCTGGACTATCGGCATGATATTACCCAGACAAATGTGAATGTTTCCTGTGTATAACCACGTTTGCACAAGAGGTCGTAGGAAGAAATGATTTATAAGAGTAAACGTACATGTACATGTCACGGACTTAACCCCTTCGAGCCGGGAAGCCGCTATGCATGCGTAGTGGGTTTAAAAATGTGGACGCCGCTATTGTCCAAACTGTAGACAGACTCTTTTCAGCAATTTGTATCATGACAAACACCTTTTTTGATGTCAGTTGCTGCATGAATTGCAAGATCAGCGGTAACATTGGCGCTATTGTGGGGCTTCATTGTGAACGATGGAGGGTCTGCGCGCTACTACGGCAGACAGTGTGCTGGCCTGCCCCACACCCAATGCGATCACCGGAGAGACTATTGAATGCGCCCACAGTCTTTACCGCAAATTGAACGCTCTGTTGAGGCCGTCCAGCTGGATCCTTTGAACGCTGCAGTGCAGGAATGTTTGCGGTCAAAGGGTAGCAGCTCACACAGTTCTCGGAGTCGTGTCGCACAGCCGACGCTCCATTGGACTACACACAAAAGGCCAATCTTTGAAGGCTGATAATCCCTTGACAAAAGCCATGCAGAATTCCCACTGTGCCACCTTTGATTCACTGATACAAATAGTGCGCTCTTATGGATTTATTTTGTAGGTTTATTGTTCTGTGATTGTTTAGCGAGCTTTTTAAATGGTACTGTGACGGCCATTGGCACTAAAATAATCCCGCCGTGAAGGGGTTAAATAACCCATAGAATTACACCGAAACACAACGCCTATGGAAAACGACGTCAGGACACTGTAATGGTGACGGCGCCAGACTAAATGTGAAACCATGGACGGAAGTAGCATGTGCACAAACATGGAAAAATCCAGGAATGATGGATTCAAACTGGATTTTTGGGATGAAACCATGCTTATTTAGATTAAAAGCACTTTTCAGAGATGACTACTTACTCCATTACAGATGTTTGTTTGCGTGTTTTATTTAAAAACATTGATGAATCAAATTTGGCGACCATTTTTCTGGTGGATGGCGGGCCAGTTATGTAATCTTGCACTGAGTTTGTGTACGTACGTCCGGGCCGTCCGTGTGACGTTTGCCCATGGTTTTTCACGCGTCCTGGTATGACAGTCTAACGCCCGCTGTTGTCCCTCTATAGGTTATTGTCTGTGGCACATGTACGTGTACACGTGTATATAGAGTAAACTAAGTCTATGGTGTACACTCAAGTGCGCCCTCAGGTGACCAACACAAATCAAAAAGACGAACAAAATACAGCCTAATAATTGTAATTATTAATTGAAAAGAGAAGGGAAAAAGTCAAATACAGACGAAAACGGAAGAAAACGTAATAGGGAACAGTATTATAACGGAAATGAACCAAACAAAAAGTTGACGAGAAAAAAAAAATTGGAAAAAAGTGCAGAAGTTCCGGCGGTTCGGTATATTGCTTCCGCCTTCGTGTTCCCTGCTCTCCAAGGTAGGTGCCGAGGGACCCTTGTGCCGTGCAAGGGAGGTCACGTGTCGGCCCCTAAGCCATTCGCCGCCGAGCCGGCCAATCGAGACAACGGACCTTTACTTAGGCACAAACCCGAGGAATTTAGCGAGCAGTCCCAGCGCACCCGGCCCAAGTGATCGGGCTAAGTAACGTTGGTGCTCGGAGAGGTGTTTCTAGAAGCTTTATAGTTTCCCCATTCATTATCAGACAAAAAAAGGACAAAATACCCGGAGCGGGTTCGAACACGGACCGACGACTTTCCAGTTAGGCGCCTTAACCACTAGGCTATGCAAACTGCTTTGCTAACGGAGCGTACGTTTTGCCAATCAATTATACCGTTCGTTGTACGGTTGCCAAAATAATGCTACACGTTTTCCACGCCGCCCGCGAGTTTTTTTCCCAGTACACGAGGTCTATGATTGGTCGATTTTCTCTCCATAGACCTCATGTACTAGGAAAAAAACAATCACACCCCGCCCCCTCCAATACACACATGTCAGTGTTTACGAACTCTTGGTGGCGCTATCATGTCTTGTACCCTGACGCGAGAGGGTTCAAAACCAATGGGAATGTTACCAGGAGCTCGGTTTGTACTCAAAGAAGTGGCACGAGATCAGATTTGGTTTATCTTCGGCTGCCGCGGTTTGTTCAAAGCTAATTGCTAGATTAGTTCTTTAGATAACAAACTCCATTACGTGATCAAGCCTCTGTGAACGAGGGAAATAGGTGAGTGTCCAATACTATAGCCTGAAGGGACGTAAATTGACTTGTATGTCGGGCTAGCAAGCAGAACACAGAACATTTCCGACCAAAACAGAGACAGAATGATCAGTGACTGAGTTTACGTACCACCGCGGCATGTAGTGTATGTACACTCTACATACATTACATTGTACATAACATTACTAACAGGGAAATGGATGACAGACAGAGGACAAAGGGAATAGCTGGTAGGGTGAGATCAAAGGGAAGGGCAGGGGTTTGGGTAGGGATGAGATAGTGGAAGGGGTAAACATCAAAGGGAAAAAGGTGAAAGAGAGAAGTGGGGGAGAGAACACAAAGGAGGGGTTATTATTGGTTCACATGCAAGGTGTTCATCATTCCCCTCCTGGATGTTGAAGCCATGTGCTTGAATTGTCCAAAGACGCTTCATCCACATTTTCTCTTGGCTTAAACGGACAGCATCACTAAGATGACCTAGTGATTATATTCCTAGAACACTCGTATCTGATATGAAATGATTGGGGAGATTGAAGTGACACCCAATTGGTGTATCCAATTTACCAGTTTTTCTCTTAAGAGATGATGTACATGGTGTCACTGCAAACCTCCTACTTGATATTTCCCCTGTGCAAACCTTCAAATCTTATCATACTCCTTGATGTACATGGTGTTGCCCCAAACCTCCTACTTGATATTTCCACTGTGCAAACCTTCAAATCTGATCATACTCCTTCTCTTAAGAGATGATGTACATGGTGTCACCGCAAACCTCCTACTTGATATTTCCACTGTGCAAACCTTTAAATCTTATCATACTCCTTCCCTTAAGAGATGATGTACATGGTGTCACTGCAAACCTCCTACTCGGTATTTCCACCATGCAAACCTTCAAATCTTATCATACTCCTTCTCTTAAGAGATGATGTACATGGTGTCACTGCAAACCTCCTACTCGGTATTTCCACCATGCAAACCTTCAAATCTTATCATACTCCTTCTCTTAAGAGATGATGTACATGGTGTCACTGCAAACCTCCTACTCGGTATTTCCACCGTGCAAACCTTCAAATCTTATCATACTCCTTCTCTTAAAAGATGACGTACATGGTATCACTGCAGTCCTCCTACTTGGTATTTCCACCATGCAAATCTTCAAATCTTATCATACTCCTTCTCTTAAGAGATGATGTACATGGTGTCACCACAAACCTCCTACTTGGAATTTCCACAATGTAAACCTTCAAATCTTATCATACTCTTTCTCTTAAGAGATGTACATAGTGTCACCGCAAACCTCCTACTTGGTAGTTCCACCATGTAAACCTTCAAATCTTATCATACTCCATCTCTTAAGAGATGATGTACATGGTGTCACCCCAAGCCTCGTACTTGGAATTTCCACAATGTAAATCTTTAAATCTTATCATACTCATTCTCTTAAGAGATGATATACAAGGTGTCACCGCAAACCTCCTACTTGGTATGTCATCCATGTAAACCTTCAAATCTTATCATACTCCTTCCATTAAGAGATGATGTACATAGTGTCACCGCAAACCTCCTACTTGGTAGTTCCACCATGTAAACCTTCAAATCTTATCATACTCCTTCCCTTAAGAGATGATGTACATGGTGTCACCCCAAACCTCCTTCTTGATATTTCCACTTTGCAAACCTTTAAATCTTATCATACTCCTTCTCTTAAGAGGTGATGTACATGGTGTCACCGCAAACCTCCTACTTGGTATTTCCACCGTGCAAACCTTCAAATCTTATCATACTCCTTCTCTTAAAAGATGATGTACATGGTTTCACTGCAAACCTCCTACTTGGTATTTCCACCATGCAAATCTTCAAATCTTATCATACTCCTTCTCTTAAGAGATGATGTACATGGTGTCACTGCAAACCTCCTACTTGGTATTTCCACCATGCAAATCTTCAAATCTTATCATACTCCTTCTCTTAAAAGATGATGTACATAATGTCACCCCAAACCTCCTACTTGGAATTTCCACAATGTAAATCTTTAAATCTTATCATACTCATTCTCTTAAGAGATGATGTACAAGGTGTCACCGCAAACCTCCTACTTTGTATTTCCACCATGTACACCTTCACATCTTATCATACTCATTGTCTTAACAGATGATGTACATGGTGTCACTGCAAACCTCCTACTTGGTATTTCCTCCATGTAAACCTTCAAATCTTATCATACTCATTCTCTTAAGAGATGATGTACATGGTGTCACCTAAAACCTCCTATTTGTAATTTCCACAATGTAAACCTTCAAATCTTATCATACTCTTTCTCTTAAGAGATGATGTACATGGTGTCACCGCAAACCTCCTACTTGGTATTTCATGCATGTAAACCTTCACATCTTAATCTTATCATACTCATTGTCTTAAGAGATGATGTACATGGTCTCACCGCAAACCTACTACTTGATATTTTCACTGTGCAAACCTTTAAATCTTATCATACTCCTTCTCTTAAGAGATGATGTACATGGTGTCACCGCAAATCTCCTACTTGATATTTCCACCATGTAAACTTTCAAATCTTATCATACTCCTTCTCTTAAGAGATGATGTACATGGTGTCACCACAAACCTCCTACTGGATATTTCCACTGTGCAAACCTTCAAATCTTATCATATTCCATCTCTTAAGAGATGATGTACATGGTGTCACTGCAAACCTCCTACTTAGTATTTCATCCATGTAAACCTTCACATCTTATCATACTCATTGTCTTAAGAGATGATGTACATGGTGTCACCGCAAACCTCCTACTTGATATTTCCACTGTGCAAACCTTCAAATCTTATAATACTTCTTCTTTTAAGAGATGATGTACATGGTGTCACCGCAAACCTCCTACTTGGTAGTTCCACCATGTAAATCTTTAAATCTTATCATACTCATTCTCTTAAGAGATGATGTCCATGGTGTCACCGCAAACCTCCTACTTGGTAGTTCCACCATGTAAACCTTCAAATCTTATCATACTCCTTCCCTTAAGAGATGATGTACACGGTGTCACCACAAACCTCCTACTTGGTATTTCCACCGTACAAACCTTCAAATCTTATCATACTCATTCTCTTAAGAGATTAAGTACATAGTGTCACCGCAAACCTCCTACTTGGTACAGTAGTTCCACCATGTAAACCTTCAAATCTTATCATACTCCTTCCCTTAAGAGATGATGTACATGGTCTCACCCCAAACCTCCTTCTTGATATTTCCACTTTGCAAACCTTTAAATCTTATCATACTCATTCACTTAAGAGATGATGTACATAGTGTCACCGCAAACCTCCTACTTGATATTTCCACTGTGCAAACCTTCAAATCTTATCATACTCATTCTCTTAAGAGATGATGTACATGGTGTCACTGCAAACCTCCTACTTGGTATTTCCACTGTGCAAACCTTCAAATCTTATCATACTCATTCTCTTAAAGTGCGACTCTAACGAAAAATTCAAAATTAAGTTGTACAGAAAATGTGAAAGGTCACACCTCAAAAGTAACATTCGCGCACTTTCCAAGAATTAAAAAAAATCTAAAACATGAAAAAAAGGTACTTTTTGAAACGCCCGCGAATCGCGAAATACGAAAACGCTGAGGTCACGCGAAATGGCCCGTGACGTCATAAAAAGGAAAACAAGGAATCAAAGGGACTGACTAAGTCTGGCATCCAGCCTTAGTCATATGTTCAGCAACGTTATACTGCACGACAGTGAACCGAGAGAAAGTAAACACTAGTATCATCGATCATCATGTCCGCCCCGAAAACTCCGGTGACGAAATCTAGGAGGCAATAAGTGTGCATTCTGCTGTTATCAGTGACAATGAATCATCTGGAAGTGATACAGATGAAGACAGCGATGACAATGAGCCCGGCGATAAATTTGAGGAAATACGCGGCGCTGAACCGTACCGGTTTGAGCCACTTGCGAGGCGCCGCGTTCAAGAACAACTTGACGTTGCGTTGGATCTGATGTTGGCGATAACGACATGGCTGTTCAACAACCAGTTGCCAACAATCGGTTGAACAATACGGTCTGGTAAATGTTATTTCTTTATCGTTGGGTATCTGATTGATGTTATATACTTTCGTTATTGCTCCGAATTTTCATTCACTGTGTTTACACGAGAGTGATCTGACAGCAAAGGCAGAGCACGACCCGAATCTGCAGCAGGTCATTCTGCAGCTAGCCTACTGTACTGAGTACTGTCACTCAGTACTGAATAACTGGCAATTACTGAATGAGTAGATCATACTCATACCGACATCATTGTAGCGTGTGTTTTGGATAGGAGAGATTATTTCGAGAGACAATTTCACTCCTGTTCTGGCCCCATTTTGATTCCTGGTTGAATAAATGTGTGGTGGATTGAATTGTTTACCCGGTATTTATTAATGATTATTGCTGATGCTATAGACTAGTAAGTAGTAGTAGTAGTATAGACACAGCTCAGTCCACATTTTGCCACTGAGATCTAATGTTCTTTGGGAGAGGGGTTCTTGGGAATTAAAACTAAAAGCGTGCTTCCCCAAAGTGCCGTGTTCATGGCGACATATGCCCAGCAAACCTGAATCACTGTTGATAGTGAATGACTTTTCGTAGTAATTTATAAGCATACATTACATTGGTTACGGTTGCCCTCCACTAACATTACATGTTCATGTATTGTCTTGTCAAATGTTGATTATGTAGTACCAGCTTCAGCTCTGTACACATAGGAAATCCTGAAATTCCTTGGACAATTTTAAGAATTTCCCTCGGGGACAAGTTAAATGCAAAATTTAATAATACCTTCTGATAAGATTCTCACTTATTTTATCCTTGCAACATATCAAGGTGTTCCTGCGGTAAATGTGTTGTGATGAACTGCATGTGCTGCAAGGTGGTCGAGGCCATTCAGCAAAAGATCCTGCACACTGGTGTAAACCGTGATGAATTCCTTTGTTTCACTGACCATCCCTGGTACGAGGCTACGCGTCTAAACCCTGGCACACTTGAGACAGCCTACTATGCCTACAAACAACAATACGGTGCTAGAGCCATTGAAGGTGACCTTACGAGGTAAGATAACTTGGTAGATGAATTCAGGAAAATAAATGTTACAAATTTGATGTTTCAATCCTAGCAGGAGCTTTCTCAAAGGCATAATCTGCCTTTGAAATTCTGCTTTTGAGAAAGATGGTGGAATTTGCAACATTTTTGCATATTTGTCGGGCAAAATAAATGACACATGTTTAGAGAGAGTACCTTTTTCAAAAGCAAAAAGAGCTTTAAAATGTTAAATTTTTATTTTCTGTCCTTTTTCTAACATTACATAGAAACTGACTTAGAAGTTGGATACGTCTAGTTTCAAGACATTTCCATCTTACTGATACTGGCAAGTTTCAAAGAAATACATAATTCAACAAGGGCATATAAAATAGACAAATAATTATAAAAACACACGTTTAGAGGCTAGTTATGTACAGAACTAAAGTTCCTTGGTCTCAACTTTTTTTATTTACAGGAAATACAGGCACGTGTCATACCGGCAAGTTATAAGGTGGTGCTATGGATATCTTGGACACAACCGTGTACCCCTCCCCTCATGCATCATGCATAAAATGAGAGCCACCTTTCCGGATCCAGATGGCAACTATGTAGGTTTCAGATACCAGATTTAGATTAACGGTGAATTGTTTTTTTAGACCAAGCCTCAAATTACCACAACTATGTATGATTTTCAAAGTTTTAGGGCTATGTTTTTACCCTTGATCTGTATCTCTGGACATACAATATGGAACTCTATCCCTGGTAAATATTGCCCTCAGTATTTTCAGGCAAGCTGTTTTCATGGATCAGCTGATATCCTTGTGTGTATACAAAGTATTGTATGAATAGTGATTCCTTTTGTATTTTTATTGGTCAAGGTTCTATGCCTGTTTTATGAACTGTTCATTCAGAAAAAATCTAACTCCTGCTCTACTGAAATTTTGTTATGTAGTCCTTCACCTTCAGTTGCTTTTGGCCTTATTAAGGGCAAATGTCCATTAAACCCTACAAATAAAGTAATCATTCTCCATAGCTGCCCGTCAATCACCATGCACTATTTGCAACGTTAAATAAAGGAAATTCTCATGAAATGTTCAAAATGTACAAGAGTGCATTCTAGGAAATGACCCAAAGTGCATACATGTGTATTAACTTACTATTCGAACCTTATATCATCCATATTCATACTTTGAATATTCATCGCTTTTAATCGTATACATATTCATAACCTTTTGTCCTTCGAGGTCAAAGGTCAAACTGTGCTCAACAGTCTTCTACTTCTCACACAAAGTCTTCTGGGGTGTCCTGCATTTCAAGCTCAGTCCTGTAGTCAGCCTGGTTGTGAAGGCTACTTGTGTAGTAGAATTGCTCCTGTCTTAAATCTGGGATTGCAGATTTCAGATTTCAATCTGTGGTTTGGATTTGCCTTCTGGTTAGGATTGGACCCTGAATGATACTTGTGGGGGTCCTAGTCTATTATTAGTTGTTGTTTTCTTTGATTTTAGAAGTTCCCTTCGCGAGTGAGGAACTTTCCCTTTCTATCCATGTATGTTCAGTCAATTATTTTGTTTTGTGAATGCCAACATTTTGTCTCTAGTTTATCAAAATAAAAGGTCTGACCACCTACTGCTATTGATCCCTGAATTATTGTTTGGTTTATGTTTCTTATGCACATAGGTTTCCTTAAAACCTAATTTGTTAGGTTTCAGTTTCAGCTGCTACAAGAAATCTCTGGAATTTCTCAAAACAAGATCAATTTTTAATAACCCCCAAGAGCTAATAAAGGCCCATTATGCAAGCTACCCATTTGTTTCTAAGTCAAATGAAGAACAAACTGGGATGAATTTATTTAGAAATCAGAATTCGTCTGACAAGTCCCCAAATGACTGGTGCACAGGGCGTCATTGACTGTGCTGCATGTTTGATGCAATTCTTTCTTTAAAGATGTTTAGTTTTCACATTCTGTCTTTAGGAAAGTTCCTGCTCAGATCAAAACGGAAGCCTTCTACATTTGTGAGTTTTCACATTGCTTTTGCTGCCTGAGTGCTTCTTAAGAACTAGTTCATTCTTGGAAGCACTTTGACCATACTGGTTTTAAACGGGCAACCCGGCCCTATTCCTTCCCCATCTGCCCCTCCCCCTTGCCCCGCCCCCTTCAGCATCCCCTCGAATCTTCAACCATTGATATACAATTGGAAGCCTAGAGGGCGATGGTGCCATGAATACGGCACCCAAACTGACCCGCAAACACCCATACGCACCCACACAGACTGGTCAACAAACAATATTTAACGCGTACGCGTGTGCGGATCTATGTGCGAGTCCGTACGCGTGTGTACACCGCGGATCACGGTCGGCTATCCAAACCAACAACGTCTTGAGCCAAGACTAGTCCAGTAATGCGTCCACGAGGGTTTTCACCGTCCACCTCGATTCTAGGATGTATGACGTCATCGGGTCTGCGCAGACTCAGCAGTGCCGGCGGTTCTGAAGCAAGTAATAACCTACACTGTATTTCCATTTTCTTAAAGATTTTTTTTTGGAGAAGTGTTACTAATATAACTCAATGTTCATCTCTTCAAATTTAGTGGGCCTGACGTTTCGATCCTAGCAGGACCTTTCTCAAAGGCAGAGTGACAAGGACAACACAGATACATGTACACGAAGGAAGGGGGAAGAGAGTGAATAGGACACGGATGAGAAACAGAGGACAAAGAGTAAAGCTGGTAGGGTGAGATCAAAGGGAAGGGCAAGGAGTAGGGTATGGATTTGTGAGAAGAGGGGGAAAGATCAAAGAGAGAAGTGTGAAGGAGTGAACACAAAAGAAGGATTATCAGAAAGCTTTATGGTGTTAGTCATTACCCTCCTGGATGTTGAGACCATGTGGTTGAATAATCCGAAGACGCTTCATCCACATTTTCTCACTGCTATTGCTAAGATGGACAGCATTACTATGGTGACCAAGTGATTCTATGCCCAGTACACTCATCTGATATCGAATGATCAGATAGATTGAAGGGATACCCAACAGGGGTGTCCATTTTACCGGTTTTGATTGTAGACCTATGGCCATAGATACGTTTTTTTAAGTGTTTTTTTGTCTCGCCAACATACTGAACATTGCAAACTCTACATAAGAATGATAAGGTATATGATATTTGAGGTAGTGCACCTGATAGAGCCATAGGTCGTGTGGGTAGTTTCAGCAGAATGTCCATTGAAAGAGTCTATTTCCTTGACATGTGTCTTGCAAACAATGCATTCCGAGGTACACTTAAATGTACCAAATTTAGTTGGAGGTGAAGAGTCCAAAGGGGGAACCTCTGCTCGGACAATTAAGTCACGCAGGTTACGGGGGCGCCTGAAAGCCAAAACAGACGAGTTTGGAATGGCATCAGCCAGACGATCTGAAGTGTGGAGAATATGATGGTTTTCCTTAGTTATCTTCCTGAGAGGAGGAAGAGAAGGGTGGTAGGAAGTAACTAAGGGAACCTTGGGCTTGTCCTTGGGACCTGGTGGCTTTTGTTTGAGTGCCGAACTTCTGCGGATGGAATAGACAATGTTCATCTCAATAGGTTTGCCATGATCGCTACCAACATGGACAGGCTAGCTAGGCCAGCGGTGCCCGTGACGTCATGACGTTCTGCACATGCGTGTACTTCAGTGGGCCTGGGTTGCATCCAGGTGGACGGGATGAGAGGAAGGCAGGCGTTCTCGTGCACACGATAGAACAGTCCTTATTGCTGCTCAGTACACCGCTCACTCGCACTAAGACGTACATGTATAGCCTATGGACATCGTTCCATCGTGCAGGCATCACCATCGCTTGGCAACTCTCTCCCACACCATACAGAACTGCCAATAACGAAACTGAATTCAAAGCTCTCCTTAAAACTTTCCAATTGCTTGTAATCGTCGTTTCCTGTGAAGCGCATTGAGACCTTGGTGTGATGTGCTACACAAAAACTATTGTTATTATTACAAGATTGGCGAAAGTAATGTAAACAATTGATTTCTACAAATCACGGATTCATTGATTACTTATTGACGATTACATTCCTACTTGCAATAGCTTTTACTCCCCAGAGTGCGTGGTCGCAAGCCTTATTTGAATGTCTAAATAGGTCTATCCAAAACGTTGCTGGAACTCCGAGTACTACTGTAGTAGGAGAGCAGGGAATGTGCGTTTGTAATTGCATAGACTGTGAATAAGAGCATTGTTCGTATCTAGTCAAGCGTGAGCAAACGCACGGCGTGGTTAAACGCCATTCCTATACACGCCGCCACGAGGGCATCAGCACGTAGAGCGCCGTCCATTGGATTTTTATCTTCGTTCCCTGTGTTCTATGGATTAACCCCCATTACTTCTTATTCTCTTTGGCGAGACTTCAATTTACTGCAACGGTGGGACCTCTTGTAAGACGACCCTTGGCCGTGCGGGAAGAGATTTCGGTGAGCAAACTTCACCTGCTATGTTCGACTTTGAAATTGTGCAAGTTTAAAAGTGGCCACTTGTATAGTAGTGACTCGAGATCGTCAGACACATTACTTCACAGTATTTGTCAGGATGTTTAGCTCTTGGAACCAGACTATCAGCTAATAGACTGGTTCAACCAGCCTGCAATGCTGACGAAATACAATCAAGTCAGGGAACCACACGGACGACTGCCGTAACAACAGCCACTGCGAATAAAAATATTAACAACTTGGTCGTCGTAAGGAGGAAGGTTTCAAGTTCCAAATTTGAGTTTTTACGTTGTCCTGAAACTTGCACATAAAATTGATTACGGAAATGAGACGTATTGGTGGTGCCTATGGGTCCTTCTGAATGGAAACGGGGGCGTGATCCCTTGAAATACGGCAGTTAATGGTTGGATGCTTCAGCAGACTGGTACCCTACCCAGGCGGCAAAGACTTAGGAAGGCCATCATCTAAGGGCTGGCTAGCTCAGATGGTAAGAGCACTGGTACGCAAAACCAGAGGTCTCCGGTTCAAATCCCGGTCCATTCAAATTCATTTTTTCCTTTTTTTCTTCAAAATGTTACCTATAAAGTATAAGTGTCCTTTATTTGTTTGACCCGTTGTACTTCCTTAGAGGACAATTTAAGATCGACAAATTGAAAATCCCGATTTGGCATTAAATAATTATGTTCATTTTAATAATCCCTGATGGAACGTCATTTTTGTGTTGAAGGCTTATATGAAGTTGTTGTTTTTTAAAATCAAAATTATGCCCGTAGATATTGAGGGCGCTGTTCTTCACGCCATCGGGAAAACAATATTTTCTCTCACGGGACAAGGCTATCGCAGTAGTTCCAAGTGTAAAAGGGTTGGACAAATTCTGAACCGAAATTAGATCATCAATTTCAGTATAGACAATATCCATGGTCTGGCGCAACCACAAAAAAATGACTAACAATTTTCCCAAATCAATGATTTTGTGACGTGTATGTGTCGACCAGGCGACTGTACAAAAGATGCACTTCACTATTCCGACATACGCGCCACACATACGCGCCACAAAATCATGATTTTGGGTCATGGTTTAGGTTTTACCCAGACTTTTACAGTGAGGGTATTGAACTAAAACCCCTCGCCCTTAATTCCCCGACAAGAGTAATGGACGGGATTCTGAACTCATGACGTCACCAAGAACGGCCTCCACGGGGGCGTGGCTGCTTCCCCTTCCCCCACACATGTACGCAATTGTACAAAATATGTACGGAACCCTACACATGTACTTATTCGTACACATGCACATGTACTTACTCGTACACATGTACATATCATAGAGATTATTTATAATCTCTATGGTACACATGTACATGTACTTACTCGTACACATGTATATGTACTTACTCGTATACATGTACACGTACTTACTCCTACACATGTACATGTACTTACTCTTACACATGTACATGTACTTACTCCTACACATGTACATGTACTTACTCTTACACATGTACATGTACTTACTCCTACACATGTACATGTACTTACTCCTACACATGTACATATACTTACTCCTACACATGTACATGTACTTACTCCTACACATGTACATGTACTTATTCCTACACATGTACTTGTACTTACTCATACACATGTAAATGTATTTACTCGTACACATGTACATGTACTTACTCGTACACATGTACATGTACTTACTCGTACACATGTACAATGTACATGTACTTACTCCTACGCATGTACATGTACTTACTCCTACACATGTATACTTACTCGTACACATGTACATGTACTTACTCGTACACATGTATATGTACCTACTCCTACACATGTACATGTACTTACTCGTACACTTGTACATCTGTACGCACTCGTACACATATACGAACCCATTCACATGCGCGGACTGTCTTGTGTGTGATGGCAGTGGCGCGGTCTGCGTACGACTAGCTTCGTACAGCTCGGATACGGCGTTGTATAGTGCCGTAGTGCCGTGGTGTGCGTTCGTATGGATCTCTGTACGGAGTCGTTGCGGAGAGAGCGCCTTGTACAAGTCTAGCTCAGTCACAGTATCTCAACAGTGGCCACAATGTGGACATTCACCGGCCATTCCTGTCACATTTCACCAGCCATTCCTGACAAATGAACGTGGCAACACAAGATAGAAATCCTCTCCTGAATGTTGTGGTAAGTCAGCACGAGGCTGGTGCATGGGCCCATTTGTGAGCATTTCCTGCATGTCATCTAGTCAGTGGGACTGCATTTGTCAAACCATTGCATTTGTACGCAAACAGGTGTTGGGCCTAATTGTCTGCCCAACACTCAGTCCACTTTTATTCCAATTGTTTGGACAATTTTGACAAAGAGTGTTGGGAGTTTGTAACTGACCAAGATAATCCAACAGTGTATTTTGGTGTTTGGGTGATAGTTTGACCATTATTGAAATTATTATGATAATTATTATTATTAATCAAATTAGTATTAGTATTTACTATTATTATTAATTAATATCAGGCATGCACAACCCTCTGTCAAATGGTCCCCCACACACAAAAACTAAAAACTAAATGAATGAATAAATATTGATAAATAGATAAATAATAAATAAACAAATCTTTGGTTAAGTTGTCATAAATTGCTTTTGAGGCATACCTGCAACAGGAAAGATCAATGGTACATTGTAACTTGATTTAATTTTTGTGTGATTATGAATAATTTCACATTTAAAACAAATAAATAATCAAAAGGATTAGGAAACGTATAGATATTAGATTGATGCTATACAGCATAGAGCCTAGGTCCTGACATTGGACAGAAGCTCTCAGGAGCCTGACAAAGCACTTTCTGCCTTTGTGAAAAAAACACACCCTTTTTTTTTAGATTTGTATTTGGATCATTTCATGTCAGTAAGCACTTTGTGTTTGATGTGTGACTACATGAACCTAATCTGAAGATTTATTCAATTCCTGCATTTGAGATACATGTAGGTCCTGCTAGGATCCAAACCTTTTTACTTTTGATTTTTTTATTTAGGCCTAATCATAGATATATTTTTGCAATTAATATTTTAGTCAGTAAGCGGTTTTCATGATTGTTATTACTATGAACATCTAAACCCTAAAAAACAGGCGTAAAATGTCATGTTGCCGTGAAAATAGAATTCACTGCAGTTTCAGCACTTGTTCATGCTCAAATGCTCTTCACCAGCTTTTCAGGGTGATTTTACCAGTGGTCTATTCAAGGCTTCATTCTTGCTGGTAAATGGCTGCAATGCACAAGCCTATGGCGTACTTTTCTACAGACTAGACCCACAACTGCCTGGCAGATGAGTTGGGAGGTGATTTGGCCAGAGCATGTCAGATGAGGTCAAATCTTCATGAGTGAAATCAATTCATGGTCCATGAAACCACAATTTGGTTTTTCAATGTAACACAACATATTTACCCAATTCACTGTAAAATGCATCGTAGAATCACAGTAATTTTTTTAGTTTCACGGTGAAATATCACTTTCACCTCTTTTTCACGGTTTAGATATAGTTAGATATTCATAGTGTCATTCCTCACATTTTCATACAGCTAATAGATTTTGCAACTAGAGCTTTTGCATGTATGCATGATCACATTGATCACAAGTGCTACATTCAATATTTCTGTACAGCCAAGAGAGTCCAGCAGTTTGTTGTCAGAGGGCCAACATCAGGAAAACCAGCAAGCATCCACAACTCCCAGACCTGATACCGCCAGATGGCACTGGTGCATGTAAAATGATGTACATACATGTACAAGAGTTCATGTCTTCTATTTACTTATGTAACCGATTTTTGTAGTTGATCCCTTAATGTTTGTAAATAAACCATGTAGTCCCTTCCTTAGTCTTAAGCAGTGCAAGGCACCCTGTAGAGCTGCTGTTACCATGGTGACACCCCTGTGCAGTGATCTGGGGTGTAGTAGCAGGCACAGTGCAACAGTAGCCCCCCCCCCACATAAGTCCTGTGGACACATTCCACAGTCACTTTGCAGCCAGCTCTTGACCACTGCACACCAAGCCAGCCAGAGTCAGCCATGATGTAGTAGTTCGTACAGTGATTTCATGTGAGTAGAACCAAGTACAGACCATCATCCCTCCCCCTTAATATAACCTTGTACCTTATAATATAACCTTGTCACAGTTAATTGTGTTGAAGTCAATAAGTTAGTTCCTTACTCTTACCACCTACCTCCATGCTCTTACTGTGTGCCATGAATTAGGGGTGAAAACACAGAATTTTCTTTTCACAGTTAAATGTCATTTTCACCCAGATCACTGGTGACACTCATAAAAACGAATGGCTAACTGTGTGCCTTGAATTAGGGATGAAAACACTGAATTTTCTTTTCACAGCTAAATGACATTTTCACCTTTCGGTTGCTTTGTTTAAATGTTCATAGTGAAAGTAAGCAGTTTGCTCAAATTTCCAGTCTCTATAAAAACATTGACAAAAATAACAGAAAAACATAATCTGAAATAGAAACAAAGGAATACATAAGACATGAATTAAATGCCTGTAGATTGCGTCATTCTTTACCTTGGATTGCTTTTGAATGCTTTTCATCATCAGCACATGCATAATGTTGTCGGTGTAAAGCTTGACAGACAACTCACCTTCAAGCATCACCTCAAGTCAGTAAAGGCCAAGGTTTCCCTTAGGAACAACCTCCGTCGCTTGGCCGGGTCCTCTAGGGTGCCAATACATCCACACTCCGCACTGGTGCTCTCACCCTAGTATTCAGCACTGCAGAATACGCTGCCCCAGCATGGTGTCGCAGTGCGCACACAGGTACATGTAAGCTCAACATTCCCCTCAAGGAGACCATGAGGATAATCACCGGTTGCCTGCGAGCCACTCACTCTATCAGAGTTCCTGCCAGTGTTAGCTGGTATCGCACATGCAGCCCTCTGCAGAGAACATCATACCTCCAAGCTGGTCAACAAAGCCATGATGGACCACAAACATCTCCTTCACTCCCTCGTCCAGAACGCCCAACAAGGTCACCAACGGCTCCCTTCCAGACCACCTTTCTCCTGCCATGCAGCCAACCTCAGGGAATCAAACTGCAACACCCCACCATCTCAATTCACAGTCTCTCCCGACACATCGCTGCCACCAGGGGGTGAGCTCCCTCACACGACATGGGTCACCCTAAACCGGTTGCAGTCAGGAGTCGGCCGCTTCAACCACAGCATGAACTGCTGGGGGTTGCGCCCATCAGCAGCCTGTGTGCGCGGCCCCGTCGACCAGACTGCACTACACATCATCAAGGAATGTCCCATCCTTCGCCCACCAATGGACACCATGATGGACTTGAACAACCCCGACCCTCCAACATAACAGTGAACTGGCTGCACCAGCTGACAGGCACCGCATAGCTGCTTTGCCTCTTACAAAAGAAGATGGTGTCCAAAAGGCTTTTATGACATTTTGATGGGTTATCTGGTGACTTTTACGCTTAATTATTATCATGCTCATATTTATTTGATGCCTGATCTTATGGCCTTTCGATGTCTGATGTGGTGGCCTTTTGATGCCTGATCTGATGACATTTTGATGGGTTATTTGGTGACTTTTAAGCCAAATTGTTATCATGCTCAGAATTATTTGATGCCTGATGTGATGGCCTTTTGATGCCTGATCTGATGGCCTTTTGATGCCTGATGTGATGGCCTTTTGATGCCTGATGTGTTGGCCTTTTGATGTCTGATATAATGGCCTTTTGATGCCTGATCTGATGGCCCTTTGATGCCTGATCTGATGGCCTTTTGCTGCCTGATCTGATGGCCTTTTGATGCCTGATGTGATGACCTTTTGATGCGTAATGTGATGGCCTTTTGATGCCGGATGTGATGGCCTTTTGATGCCTGATGTGATGGCCTTTTGATGCCTGATATGATGGCCTTTTCATGCCTGATCTGATGGCCTTTTGATGCCGGATGTGATGGTCTTTTGATGCCTGATCTGATGGCCTTTTGATGCCTGACTTGATGGCCTTTTGATGCCTGATGTGATGGCCTTTTGATGCCTGATCTGATTGCCTTTTGATGCCTGATGTGATGGTCTTTTGATGCCTGATCTGATGGCCTTTTGATGCCTGATTTGATGGCCCTTTGATGCCTGATGTGATGGCCTTTTGATGCGTAATGTGATGGCCTTTTGATACCTGATGTGATGGCCTTTTAATGCCTGATGTGACGGCCTTTTGATGCCTGATCTGATGTCTTTTTGATGCCTGATGTGATGGTCTTTTGATGCCTGATGTGATGGCCTTTTGATGCCTGATCTGATGGCCCTTTGATGCCTTATCTGATGGCCTTTTGATGCCTGATCTGATGGCCTTTTGATGCCTGATCTGATGGCCTTTTGATGCCTGATATGATGGCCTTTTCATGCTTGATCTGATTGCCTTTTGATGCCTGATCTGATGGCCTTTTGATGCCTGATGTGATGGCCTTTTCATGCTTGATCTGATGGCCTTTTGATGCCTGATATGATGGCCTTTTGATGCCGAATGTGATGGCCTTTTGATGCCTGATGTAATGGCCTTTTGATGCCAGATGTGATGGCCTTTTGATGCCTGATCTGATGTCTTTTTGATGCCTGATGTGATGGTCTTTTGATGCCTGATCTGATGGCCTTTTGATGCCTGACTTGATGGCCTTTTGATGCCTGATGTGCTGGCCTTTTAATGCCTGATGTGATGGCTTTTTGAGGCCTGATCTGATGGCCTTTTGATGCCTGATCTGATTGCCTTTTGATGCCTGATGTGATGGTCTTCTGATGCCTGATCTGATGGCCTTTTGATGCCTGATTTGATGGCCTTTTGATGCCTGATGTGATGGCCTTTTCATGCTTGATCTGATGGCCTTTTGATGCCTCATCTGATGGCCTTTTGATGCCTGATGTGATGGCCTTTTCATGCTTGATCTGATGGCCTTTTGATGCCTGATCTGATGGCCTTTTGATGCCTGATGTGATGGCCTTTTGATGCCTGATCTGATGGCCTTTTGATGCCTGATCTGATGGCCTTTTGATGCCTGATGTGATGGCCTTTTCATGCTTGATCTGATGGCCTTTTCATGCCTGATCTGATGGCCTTTTCATGCCTGATGTGATGGCCTTTTCATGCTTGATCTGATGGCCTTTTGATGCCTGATCTGATGGCCTTTTCATGCCTGATCTGATGGCCTTTTGATGCCTGATGTGATGACCTTTTGATGCCTGATGTGATGGCTTTTTGATGCTTGATCTGATGGCCTTTTGATTCCTGATGTGATGGCCTTTTGATGCCTGATCTCATGGCCTTTTGATGCCTGATCTCATGGCCTTTTGATGGCTTATGTGATGGCCTTTTCATGCTTGATCTGATGGCATTTTGATGCCTGATATGATGGCCTTTTGATGCCTGATATGATGGCCTTTTGATGCCGGACGTGATGGCCTTTTGATGCCTGATGTGATGGCCTTTTGATGCCTGATCTGATGGCCTTTTGATGCCTGATCTCATGGCCTTTTGATGGCTTATGTGATGGCCTTTTCATGCTTGATCTGATGGCCTTTTGATGCCTGATATGATGGCCTTTTGATGCATGATATGATGGCCTTTTGATGCCTGACGTGATGGCCTTTTGATGCCTGATGTGATGGCTTTTTGAGGCCTGATCTGATGGCCTTTTGATGCTTGATCTGATGGCCTTTTGATTCCTGATGTGATGGCCTTTTGATGCCTGATCTCATGGCCTTTTGATGGCTTATGTGATGGCCTTTTCATGCTTGATCTGATGGCCTTTTGATGCCTGATATGATGGCCTTTTGATGCCTGATCTGATGGCCTTTTGATGCCTGATCTCATGGCCTTTTGATGGCTTATGTGATGGCCTTTTCATGCTTGATCTGATGGCCTTTTGATGCCTGATGTGATGGCCCTTTGATGCCTGATCTGATGGCCTTTTGATGCCTGATGTGATGGCTTTTTGAGGCCTGATCTGATGGCCTTTTGATGCCTGATCTGATGGCCTTTTGATGCCTGATGTGATGGCCTTTTCATGCTTGATCTGATGGCCTTTTGATGCCTCATCTGATGGCCTTTTGATGCCAGATGTGATGGCCTTTTCATGCTTGATCTGATGGCCTTTTGATGCCTGATCTGATGGCCTTTTGATGCCTGATGTGAAGGCCTTTTGATGCCTGATCTGATGGCCTTTTGATGCCTGATCTGATGGCCTTTTGATGCCTGATCTGATGGCCTTTTGATGCCGGATGTGATGGCCTTTTGATGCCTGATCCGATGGCCTTTTGATGCCAGATGTGATGGCCTTTTCATGCCTGATCTGATGGCATTTTGATGCCTGATATGATGGCCTTTTCATGCCTGATCTGATGGCCTTTTGATGCCAGATGTGATGGTCTTTTGATGCCTGATGTGATGGCCTTTTGATGCCTGATCTGATTGCCTTTTGATGCCTGATGTAATGGTCTTTTGATGCCTGATCTGATGGCCTTTTGATGCCTGATTTGATGGCCTTTTGATGCCTGATGTGATGGCCTTTTGATGCGTAATGTGATGGCCTTTTGATGCCTGATGTGATGGCCTTTTCATGCTTGATCTGATGGCCTTTTGATGCCTCATCTGATGGCCTTTTGATGCCTCATCTGATGGCCTTTTCATGCTTGATCTGATGGTCTTTTGATGCCTGATCTGATGGCGTTTTGATGCCTGATCTGATGGCGTTTTGATGCCTGATGTGATGGCCTTTTGATGCCTGATCTGATGGCCTTTTGATGCCTGATGTGATGGCCTTTTCATGCTTGATCTGATGGCCTTTTCAGGCCTGATCTGATGGCCTTTTGATGCCTGATGTGATGGCCTTTTCATGCTTGATCTGATGGCCTTTTGATGCCTGATCTGATGGCCTTTTGATGCCTGATCTGATGGCCTTTTGATGCCAAATGTGATGGCCTTTTGATGCCTGATCCGATGGCCTTTTGATGCCAGATGAGATGGCCTTTTTCATGCCTGATCTGATGGCCTTTTGATGCCGGATGTGATGGCCTTTTGATGCCTGATCTGATGGCCTTTTGATGCCTGATCTGATGGCCTTTTGATGCCTGATGTGATGGCCTTTTCATGCTTGATCTGATGGCCTTTTGATGCCTGATCTGAATGCCTTTTGATGCCTGATGTGATGGCCTTTTCATGCTTGATCTGATTGCCTTTTGATGCCTGATCTGATGGCCTTTTGATGCCTGATGTGATGGCCTTTTCATGCTTGATCTGATGGCCTTTTGATGCCTGATATGATGGCCTTTTGATGCCGAATGTGATGGCCTTTTGATGCCTGATGTAATGGCCTTTTGATGCCAGATGTGATGGCCTTTTGATGCCTGATCTGATGTCTTTTTGATGCCTGATGTGATGGTCTTTTGATGCCTGATCTGATGGCCTTTTGATGCCTGACTTGATGGCCTTTTGATGCCTGATGTGATGGCCTTTTGATGCCTGATCTGATTGCCTTTTGATGCCTGATGTGATGGTCTTCTGATGCCTGATCTGATGGCCTTTTGATGCCTGATTTGATGGCCTTTTGATGCCTGATGTGATGGCCTTTTCATGCTTGATCTGATGGCCTTTTGATGCCTCATCTGATGGCCTTTTGATGCCTGATGTGATGGCCTTTTCATGCTTGATCTGATGGCCTTTTGATGCCTGATCTGATGGCCTTTTGATGCCTGATGTGATGGCCTTTTGATGCCTGATCTGATGGCCTTTTGATGCCTGATCTGATGGCCTTTTGATGCCTGATGTGATGGCCTTTTCATGCTTGATCCGATGGCCTTTTGATGCCTGATGTGATGGCCTTTTGATGCCTGATGTGATGGCCTTTTGATGCCAGATGTGATGGTCTTTTGATGCCTGATGTGATGGCCTTTTGATGCCTGATCTGATTGCCTTTTGATGCCTGATGTAATGGTCTTTTGATGCCTGATCTGATGGCCTTTTGATGCCTGATTTGATGGCCTTTTGATGCCTGATGTGATGGCCTTTTGATGCGTAATGTGATGGCCTTTTGATGCCTGATGTGATGGCCTTTTCATGCTTGATCTGATGGCCTTTTGATGCCTCATCTGATGGCCTTTTGATGCCTCATCTGATGGCCTTTTCATGCTTGATCTGATGGTCTTTTGATGCCTGATCTGATGGCGTTTTGATGCCTGATGTGATGGCCTTTTGATGCCTGATCTGATGGCCTTTTGATGCCTGATCTGATGGCCTTTTGATGCCTGATGTGATGGCCTTTTCATGCTTGATCTGATGGCCTTTTCAGGCCTGATCTGATGGCCTTTTGATGCCTGATGTGATGGCCTTTTCATGCTTGATCTGATGGCCTTTTGATGCCTGATCTGATGGCCTTTTGATGCCTGATCTGATGGCCTTTTGATGCCGAATGTGATGGCCTTTTGATGCCTGATGTGATGGCCTTTTCATGCTTGATCTGATGGCCTTTTGATGCCTGATCTGAATGCCTTTTGATGCCTGATGTGATGGCCTTTTCATGCTTGATCTGATTGCCTTTTGATGCCTGATCTGATGGCCTTTTGATGCCTGATGTGATGGCCTTTTCATGCTTGATCTGATGGCCTTTTGATGCCTGATATGATGGCCTTTTGATGCCGAATGTGATGGCCTTTTGATGCCTGATGTAATGGCCTTTTGATGCCAGATGTGATGGCCTTTTGATGCCTGATCTGATGTCTTTTTGATGCCTGATGTGATGGTCTTTTGATGCCTGATCTGATGGCCTTTTGATGCCTGACTTGATGGCCTTTTGATGCCTGATGTGATGGCCTTTTGATGCCTGATCTGATTGCCTTTTGATGCCTGATGTGATGGTCTTCTGATGCCTGATCTGATGGCCTTTTGATGCCTGATTTGATGGCCTTTTGATGCCTGATGTGATGGCCTTTTCATGCTTGATCTGATGGCCTTTTGATGCCTCATCTGATGGCCTTTTGATGCCTGATGTGATGGCCTTTTCATGCTTGATCTGATGGCCTTTTGATGCCTGATCTGATGGCCTTTTGATGCCTGATGTGATGGCCTTTTCATGCTTGATCTGATGGCCTTTTGATGCCTGATGTGATGGCCTTTTGATGCCTGATGTGATGGCCTTTTCATGCTTGAACTGATGGCCTTTTGATGCCTGATCTGATGGCCTTTTCATGCCTGATCTGATGGCCTGTTGATGCCTGATGTGATGACCTCTTGATGCCTGATGTGATGGCTTTTTGATGCTTGATCTGATGGCCTTTTGATTCCTGATGTGATGGCCTTTTGATGCCTGATCTCATGGCCTTTTGATGCCTGATCTCATGGCCTTTTGATGGCTTATGTGATGGCCTTTTCATGCTTGATCTGATGGCATTTTGATGCCTGATATGATGGCCTTTTGATGCCTGATATGATGGCCTTTTGATGCCTGATCTCATGGCCTTTTGATGGCTTATGTGATGGCCTTTTCATGCTTGATCTGATGGCCTTTTGATGCCTGATATGATGGCCTTTTGATGCCTGATATGATGGCCTTTTGATGGCTTATGTGATGGCCTTTTCATGCTTGATCTGATGGCCTTTTGATGCCTGATTTGATGGCCTTTTGATGCCTGATCTGATGGCCTTTTGATGCCTGATCTCATGGCCTTTTGATGGCTTATGTGATGGCCTTTTCATGCTTGATCTGATGGCCTTTTGATGCCTGATATGATGGCCTTTTGATGCCTGATATGATGGCCTTTTGATGCCTGAAGTGATGGCCTTTTGATGCCTGATGTGATGGCTTTTTGAGGCCTGATCTGATGGCCTTTTGATGCTTGATCTGATGGCCTTTTGATTCCTGATGTGATGGCCTTTTGATGCCTGATCTCATGGCCTTTTGATGGCTTATGTGATGGCCTTTTCATGCTGGATCTGATGGCCTTTTGATGCCTGATATGATGGCCTTTTGATGCCTGATGTGATGGCATTTTTTAAGCCGGACGTGATGGCCTTTTGATGCCTGATCTGATGGCCTTTTGATGCCGGATGTGATGGCCTTTTGATGCCTGATCCGATGGCCTTTTGATGCCAGATGTGATGTCCTTTTGATGCCTGATCTGATGGCCTTTTGATGCCGGATGTGATGGCCTTTTGATGCCTGTTGTGCTGGCCTTTTAATGCCTGATGTGATGGCTTTTTGAGGCCTGATCTGATGGCCTTTTGATGCCTGATCTGATGGCCTTTTGATGCCTGATCTGATGGCCTTTTGATGCCTGATGTGATGACCTTTTGATGCGTAATGTGATGGCCTTTTGATGCCGGATGTAATGGCCTTTTGATGCCTGATGTGATGGCATTTTGATGCCTGATATGATGGCCTTTTCATGCCTGATCTGATGGCCTTTTGATGCCAGATGTGATGGTCTTTTGATGCCTGATCTGATGGCCTTTTGATGCCTGACTTGATGGCCTTTTGATGCCAGATGTGATGGCCTTTTGATGCCTGATCTGATGTCTTTTTGATGCCTGATGTGATGGTCTTTTGATGCCTGATCTGATGGCCTTATGATGCCGGATGTGATGGTCTTTTGATGCCTGATCTGATGGCCTTTTGATGCCTGACTTGATGGCCTTTTGATGCCTGATGTGATGGCCTTTTGATGCCTGATCTGATTGCCTTTTGATGCCTGATGTGATGGTCTTTTGATGCCTGATGTGATGGCCTTTTGATGCCTGATTTGATGGCCTTTTGATGCCTGATGTGATGGCCTTTTTATGCTTGATCTGATGGCCTTTTGATGCCTCATCTGATGGCCTTCTAATGCCTGATGTGATGGCCTTTTCATGCTTGATCTGATGGCCTTTTGATGCCTGATCTGATGGCCTTTTGATGCCTGATGTGATGGCCTTTTGATGCCTGATCTGATGGCCTTTTGATGCCTGATCTGATGGCCTTTTGATGCCTGATGTGATGGCCTTTTCATGCTTGATCTGATGGCCTTTTCATGCCTGATCTGATGGCCTTTTGATGCCTGATGTGATGGCCTTTTCATGCTTGATCTGATGGCCTTTTGATGCCTGATCTGATGGCGTTTTGATGCCTGATCTGATGGCCTTTTGATGCCTGATGTGATGACCTTTTGATGCCTGATGTGATGGCTTTTTGATGCTTGATCTGATGGCCTTTTGATTCCTGATGTGATGGCCTTTTGATGCCTGATCTCATGGCCTTTTGATGCCTGATCTCATGGCCTTTTGATGGCTTATGTGATGGCCTTTTCATGCTTGATCTGATGGCCTTTTGATGCCTGATCTGATGGCCTTTTGATGCCTGATATGATGGCCTTTTGATGCCGGACGTGATGGCCTTTTGATGCCTGATGTGATGGCCTTTTGATGCCTGATCTGATGGCCTTTTGATGCCTGATCTCATGGCCTTTTGATGGCTTATGTGATGGCCTTTTCATGCTTGATCTGATGGCCTTTTGATGCCTGATATGATGGCCTTTTGATGCATGATATGATGGCCTTTTGATGCCTGACGTGATGGCCTTTAGATGCCTGATGTGATGGCTTTTTGAGGCCTGATCTGATGGCCTTTTGATGCTTGATCTGATGGCCTTTTGATTCCTGATGTGATGGCCTTTTGATGCCTGATCTCATGGCCTTTTGATGGCTTATGTGATGGCCTTTTCATGCTTGATCTGATGGCCTTTTGATGCCTGATATGATGGCCTTTTGATGCCTGATCTGATGGCCTTTTGATGCCTGATCTGATGGCCTTTTGATGCCTGATCTCATGGCCTTTTGATGCCTGACTTGATGGCCTTTTGATGCCTGATGTGATGGCCTTTTGATGCCTGATCTGATTGCCTTTTGATGCCTGATGTGATGGTCTTCTGATGCCTGATCTGATGGCCTTTTGATGCCTGATTTGATGGCCTTTTGATGCCTGATGTGATGGCCTTTTCATGCTTGATCTGATGGCCTTTTGATGCCTCATCTGATGGCCTTTTGATGCCTGATCTGATGGCCTTTTGATGCCTGATGTGATGGCCTTTTCATGCTTGATCTGATGGCCTTTTGATGCCTGATGTGATGGCCTTTTGATGCCTGATGTGATGGCCTTTTCATGCTTGAACTGATGGCCTTTTGATGCCTGATCTGATGGCCTTTTCATGCCTGATCTGATGGCCTGTTGATGCCTGATGTGATGACCTCTTGATGCCTGATGTGATGGCTTTTTGATGCTTGATCTGATGGCCTTTTGATTCCTGATGTGATGGCCTTTTGATGCCTGATCTCATGGCCTTTTGATGCCTGATCTCATTGCCTTTTGATGGCTTATGTGATGGCCTTTTCATGCTTGATCTGATGGCATTTTGATGCCTGATATGATGGCCTTTTGATGCCTGATATGATGGCCTTTTGATGCCGGACGTGATGGCCTTTTGATGCCTGATGTGATGGCCTTTTGATGCCTGATCTGATGGCCTTTTGATGCCTGATCTCATGGCCTTTTGATGGCTTATGTGATGGCCTTTTCATGCTTGATATGATGGCCTTTTGATGCCTGATATGATGGTCTTTTGATGCATGATATGATGGCCTTTTGATGCCTGACGTGATGGCCTTTTGATGCCTGATGTGATGGCTTTTTGAGGCCTGATCTGATGGCCTTTTGATGCCTGATCCGATGGCCTTTTGATGCCAGATGTGATGTCCTTTTGATGCCTGATCTGATGGCCTTTTGATGCCGGATGTGATGGCCTTTTGATGCCTGTTGTGCTGGCCTTTTAATGCCTGATGTGATGGCTTTTTGAGGCCTGATCTGATGGCCTTTTGATGCCTGATCTGATGGCCTTTTGATGCCTGATCTGATGGCCTTTTGATGCCTGATGTGATGACCTTTTGATGCGTAATGTGATGGCCTTTTGATGCCGGATGTAATGGCCTTTTGATGCCTGATGTGATGGCATTTTGATGCCTGATATGATGGCCTTTTCATGCATGATCTGATGGCCTTTTGATGCCAGATGTGATGGTCTTTTGATGCCTGATCTGATGGCCTTTTGATGCCTGACTTGATGGCCTTTTGATGCCAGATGTGATGGCCTTTTGATGCCTGATCTGATGTCTTTTTGATGCCTGATGTGATGGTCTTTTGATGCCTAATCTGATGGCCTTATGATGCCGGATGTGATGGTCTTTTGATGCCTGATCTGATGGCCTTTTGATGCCTGACTTGATGGCCTTTTGATGCCTGATGTGATGGCCTTTTGATGCCTGATCTGATTGCCTATGATGCCTGATGTGATGGTCTTTTGATGCCTGATCTGATGGCCTTTTGATGCCTGATTTGATGGCCTTTTGATGCCTGATGTGATGGCCTTTTTATGCTTGATCTGATGGCCTTTTGATGCCTCATCTGATGGCCTTCTAATGCCTGATGTGATGGCCTTTTCATGCTTGATCTGATGGCCTTTTGATGCCTGATCTGATGGCCTTTTGATGCCTGATGTGATGGCCTTTTGATGCCTGATCTGATGGCCTTTTGATGCCTGATCTGATGGCCTTTTGATGCCTGATGTGATGGCCTTTTCATGCTTGATCTGATGGCCTTTTCATGCCTGATCTGATGGCCTTTTGATGCCTGATGTGATGGCCTTTTCATGCTTGATCTGATGGCCTTTTGATGCCTGATCTGATGGCGTTTTGATGCCTGATCTGATGGCCTTTTGATGCCTGATGTGATGACCTTTTGATGCCTGATGTGATGGCTTTTTGATGCTTGATCTGATGGCCTTTTGATTCCTGATGTGATGGCCTTTTGATGCCTGATCTCATGGCCTTTTGATGCCTGATCTCATGGCCTTTTGATGGCTTATGTGATGGCCTTTTCATGCTTGATCTGATGGCCTTTTGATGCCTGATCTGATGGCCTTTTGATGCCTGATATGATGGCCTTTTGATGCCGGACGTGATGGCCTTTTGATGCCTGATGTGATGGCCTTTTGATGCCTGATCTGATGGCCTTTTGATGCCTGATCTCATGGCCTTTTGATGGCTTATGTGATGGCCTTTTCATGCTTGATCTGATGGCCTTTTGATGCCTGATATGATGGCCTTTTGATGCATGATATGATGGCCTTTTGATGCCTGACGTGATGGCCTTTAGATGCCTGATGTGATGGCTTTTTGAGGCCTGATCTGATGGCCTTTTGATGCTTGATCTGATGGCCTTTTGATTCCTGATGTGATGGCCTTTTGATGCCTGATCTCATGGCCTTTTGATGGCTTATGTGATGGCCTTTTCATGCTTGATCTGATGGCCTTTTGATGCCTGATATGATGGCCTTTTGATGCCTGATCTGATGGCCTTTTGATGCCTGATCTGATGGCCTTTTGATGCCTGATCTCATGGCCTTTTGATGGCTTATGTGATGGCCTTTTCATGCTTGATCTGATGGCCTTTTGATGCCTGATATGATGGCCTTTTGATGCCTGATATGATGGCCTTTTGATGCCTGAAGTGATGGCCTTTTGATGCCTGATGTGATGGCTTTTTGAGGCCTGATCTGATGGCCTTTTGATGCTTGATCTGATCGCCTTTTGATTCCTGATGTGATGGCCTTTTGATGCCTGATCTCATGGCCTTTTGATGGCTTATGTGATGGCCTTTTCATGCTGGATCTGATGGCCTTTTGATGCCTGATATGATGGCCTTTTGATGCCTGATGTGATGGCATTTTTTAAGCCGGACGTTATGGCCTTTTGATGCCTGATGTGATGGCCTTTTGATGCCTGATCTGATGGCCTTTTGATGCCTGATGTGATGGCCTTTTGATGCCTGATGTGATGGCCTTTTGATGCCTGTTGTGATGGCCTTTTGATGCCTGATCTGATGGCCTTTTGATGCTTGATCTGATGACCTTTTGATGCCTGACTGATGGCCTTTTGATGCCTGATGTGATGACCTTTTGATGCCTGATGTGATGGCCTTTTGATGCTGATGTGATGGCCCTTTGATGCCTGATCTGATGGCCTTTTCATGCTTGATCTGATGGCCCTTTGATGCCTGATGTGATGGCGTTTTGATGCCTGATCTGATGGCCTTTTGATGCCTGATGTGATGACCTTTTGATGCCTGATGTGATGGCTTTTTGATGCTTGATCTGATGGCCTTTTGATTCCTGATGTGATGGCCTTTTGATGCCTGATCTCATGGCCTTTTGATGGCTTATGTGATGGCCTTTTCATGCTTGATCTGATGGCCTTTTGATGCCTGATATGATGGCCTTTTGATGCCTGATCTGATGGCCTTTTGATGCCTGATCTGATGGCCTTTTGATGCCTGATCTCATGGCCTTTTGATGGCTTATGTGATGGCCTTTTCATGCTTGATCTGATGGCCTTTTGATGCCTGATATGATGGCCTTTTGATGCATGATATGATGGCCTTTTGATGCCTGACGTGATGGCCTTTTGATGCCTGATGTGATGGCTTTTTGAGGCCTGATCTGATGGCCTTTTGATGCTTGATCTGATCGCCTTTTGATTCCTGATGTGATGGCCTTTTGATGCCTGATCTCATGGCCTTTTGATGGCTTATGTGATGGCCTTTTCATGCTGGATCTGGTGGCCTTTTGATGCCTGATATGATGGCCTTTTGATGCCTGATGTGATGGCATTTTTTAAGCCGGACGTTATGGCCTTTTGATGCCTGATGTGATGGCCTTTCGATGCCTGATCTGATTGCCTTTTGATGCTAGATGTGATGGCCTTTTCATGCCTGATCTGATGGTCTTTTGATGCCGGATGTGATGGCGTTTTCATGCCTGATCTGATGGCCTTTTGATGCCTGATATGATGGCCTTTTGATGCTGGACGTGATGGCTTTTTGAGGCCTGATCTGATGGCCTTTTCATGCCTGATCTGATGGCCTTTTGATGCCTGATGTGATGGCCTTTTCATGCTTCCTCTGATGGCCTTTTGATGCCTGATGTGATGGCCTTTACATGCTTGATCTGATGGCCTTTTGATGCCTGATCTGATGGCCTTTTGATGCCTGATGTGATGGCCTTTTGATGCCTGATGTGCTGGCCTTTTAATGCCTGATGTGATGGCCTTTTCATGCTTGATCTGATGGCCTTTTGATGCCTGATCTGATGGCCTTTTGATGCCTGATGTGATGGCCTTTTGATGCCTGATGTGCTGGCCTTTTAATGCCTGATGTGATGGCCTTTTGATGCCTAATCTGATGGCCTTTTGATGCTAGATGTGATGGCCTTTTCATGCCTGATCTGATGGCCTTTTGATGCCGGATGTGATGGCCTTTTCATGCCTGATCTGATGGCCTTTTCATGCCTGATCTGATGGCCTTTTGATGCCTGATATGATGGCTTTTTGATGCCTGATGTGATGGCTTTTTGAGGCCTGATCTGATGGCCTTTTGATGCCTGATCTGATGGCCTTTTGATGCCTGATCTGATGGCCTTTTGATGCTTGATCTGATGGTCTTTTGATGCTGTTTGTTGCCGCCGTTTTCTGATGACTGTTTTGATGACCAAATGATGACCGAGTTTTTAAGTAGGGAGCTGTTGGAAGACCCAACCGAGGGCCTGCAAGATTGTCCAAGCACAAGCTGGGACACAGGATGGCTAGCACACCCCTTGAAAGACATCCTCAGGATCTTCAAGAATGAGAAACCTTCACCATCGGTCGACAGGAAGTTACATACTATTGTGTTCCATAGATATAATGTGATTTTATGGCCAGGGCTGGCCAATGGTTTCACGATGCCAACCATCCATGATCGGATGGGTATGCAAACCATGCACAAACTGATTGACTTAGAGGAATGATTGTTATGATAAATGAATACACTAAACAGTGAACACATTACAACAGGGCACTACATTTCTAAGACATATGTTCACCATCTTCCATCTAATGGTGAGCAAAGTCTTGTGAATATGAATATGGTGAGTGAAGTCTTGTGATGAAGGACAATGATACAAGTGCAGGGCTGGCCTTTCCAAACAACTGCAGATCAGACAATTTCCTAGTTTACAGATAAATTCATCTCCGGAATCCTGCTCTTATTGTGAAAGAAGCATATCATTGAGCAGAATAGACACTTTCTGACAGTGGCTCAAGGTCAGAGAAAGATGGAAGACGAGCTTTCCTTTTTCATTTTTCATTTATTTCAGCTTTCAATTAACTTCATTTCTTTTATTCAAATCATCCAATGTCAAGTATGCTTTCTTATATGCATCCCCAAAAGCTTGAGAAAATGTTATGCTCCCAGCATTTGTTTAATTTGATGTTTTTTCAGGTTTGATGCAGCAACACCTAATGCAGAAGGTGCAGGAGCAAGCTGTTACATGGATAAGTGAACTTCTTATTTTTTTATTCTGTCTTTGAAAAAGGTCCTGCTAGGATCGAAATGTCCGGCCCTCCTATTTTTTTCATATTTCCATTCTGGTCATTTTAGTCAGTAAGCAGTTTGCATATTACTCTTAAATTTGTTATCATTAAATCATGGAAAAAATGCATATGCCAGGTTTGGTTGGAATGTTCCATGCAGTGCAATCTCAGTCTTAGGGAGAAACTACTATCCCAAATATTTGAAAATGGAAGCATTTGGAAGGTTCGGCAAGGGTCAGGGTTAAATTGTGAAAGAAAAGTGGCCACTAAAGGTGTCACTGCATTTCATCATGTGTGTTATTAAATGCTTGTGACTGGCACCCCCACCCTGGTAAAGCCACCATCTAAGGGCTGGATAGCTCAGATGGTAGTGAGCCCTGTTACGTCAAACCATTAGGCCCTCTGAATGTTTGAGATTTATTAATCTTGGTTTATTGGTCAGTAAGCAGATGGAAATATTTTTGTCATCTTGGAAGTTGGAAGTACTTTGTAGTTTCATTGATTTTTGGGGGTACAATTTCAAATACAAACCCATACATTTCTGTTGCATCTACATGTACAATGGAAATTCAATTCACATCTTAACACAGTAGGTGGTGTGCTCTCTTTCTTTGAATTTCTCTCTAGATGTCAACCAGATGATCCTGAGGGAAGTTGTCACAGGAGGAGATGGCAGGCCAAACTACCAAGACTGGCTGGCAAATCCTAGCACTCAGATACGTCATGTCTAACGCCAATGGAAGCTGTGCAAGGATTGGTATCTTGCAACAGCCAAGCGACGAACACTGTTGGAAGACCCAACCGAGGGCCTGCAAGATTGTCCAAGCACAAGCTGGGACACAGGATGGCTAGCACACCACATGGAAGACATCCTCAGGATCTTCAAGACTGAGAAACCTTCACCATCGGTCAACGGCATGTTAAGTACAATTGTGTTCTATTGATATGATGTAGTGTGCTACATTGTCGAGGCATATATTCACCATCTTCCATCTAATGGTGAGTGAAGTCTTGTGATGCAGGACGATGATACAAGTGCAGGGCTGGCCTTTCCAAACAACTGCAGATCAGACAATATCTTAGTTTACAGATAAATTCATCTCAGGAAACCTGCTCTTATTGTGAAAGAAGCATATCATTGACAGAACAGACACTTTCTGACAGTGGTTCAAGATCAGAGAAAAATGGAAGACGAGCTTGCCTTTTTCATTTTTCATGCTCCCAGCAATTGTTTAATTTGTTTAATTTGATGTTTTTCAGGTTTGATGCAGCAACACCTCATGCAGAACGTGCAGGAACAAGCTGTTACAGAGATAAGTGAACTTTTATTTTTCATTCTGCTTTTTTATAGATATGTCATGATGTTTGCGTCGTGGAGAATGTAATTCAATGAGGTTTTGCCCTTGCTGGACGTGATAAACACTGAATGCTCAGTGCTTTGCTTAATACGTCTGTACTAGAATTCGGGAGTCGCGGGTTCGAATCCCGCCCAAGCTGCCTGAAATATTTTTTATCAGGCACCGGGCAAAGCACTGAGCACTCAGTGTTTATCACGTCGAGCAAGGGCAAAACCTCATTGAAGTACATTCTGCTTTTATTTGCAACGTTTTGGCATATTCATCTTATTTTTTTTCCCAGTTTGCATAGACCGGGTTGGTTGAAATTATCCGTACAGTGCAATCTCAGTCTTAGGAAGAAAATGATGGATTTTGACTTGGAGTGGGGTTGTAGTGGTCCCGTGGGGAGGATTCTGGAGGAGGTGACTCTCTCATCTTGGGAGGGGGCCTGGTGCACTGGAGCATGTAGGCAGGGGGACTGTGGTACTGTTGGAGAGGGTGGTGTTGGGATGCTCACTCAAGTGTGTCACCGGTACGTGCGCTGTGCGAAGGCCAGCAGCCAGGACGGTGCCATGGGTACAGAGTGTACCCATGGGTGGGCTGATTGGGGGTGATTGAGGGTGGTGTGCAGAGTGGATGGTCCTTGGCTATGGGTGACCAAAGGACTGGCTCTGGAAGACTTACCTTGACCAGGGAATCACTTGTGGAGGTGTTTTGTGTCTTGATGGACCTGTGGTGTGTTTGGTAGATCTCACCAGCCTTGCAGGCATGTCCCTCCATGATTTCATGAAGCCATCATAGCCATGTGAGGCATCATAATGGTGTTATGTGGCATGAAATCAGGGTAGTTGGGCTTTTTACTGATCCACGTTGGTGGTGAGGAACGGTGATTTCTGTGAGATCTACTTGCCTGTCAGCTGATGGTGTGGCTCTTGTTTTAAAGTGTGTCTTCATGATGGAGGGATCTTTGAAGGGTTTTGAGGGCCATCTGTCTTCATCTCACATGGAACCCTGACATCATCCCTTTCCTGTTTTTCTTTAAGTCAGATCTGACTCCTTTAGCAAAGCTGCTGATATATCACTGAAAGGGCTGAATTTCATGGCCACTTTCTCACCATATCTTCTTCATACAGTCAGTCCTTTTAGGTCGAACCCTTCCATTATTTTGTGCACTTTTATAGTTTTCCTCTACGCTTTACTTTGAAAATGGTGTTCCTGTAGAGCTTCTTTCAGGTATAGCCTAACCCTTGATATTTTCCCCAGCTTCCTTGGGGCAAGAAAGCTCTCTTTTTGTTCTTTCTCTCTTCTTCCTGGCCCAGTGTAACACAGCTCTTGATACCTCTGTCCTCCACTGTGCTACATTTGTCTGTGATAACTTTCTTTTAAAAATCACAGACTTTTACGCACGATAGCAGGATGTTTGAAACCAATATACAAAGCAACATGGGGACCGTTCACCTTATGTCAATGAAAATGGGTGTCCAATCACACTAAGGACAATGGATTTCAGTCAAATACTTCTACATTCTTTTCCTTCATACGTTCAAGGTATTGGCCAAAAAAAAGTCTTCAATGTCTGACTCATTCCTGTCGGTCTTATTCATTTCCGTCTTCTTCTTTCCACAAATTCTCCTTGCTCTGTGTATGGCTTCTTTGGGGTGGCAAGTTTTCTTTTTTCTCCTTCCAGACCTAGAATAACCCATCCCTGGTGTTTTTTTTCTGTGGAGAGGTTTTTGCCTTGTTTTCAGGATGAGATGTTCAGGTCTGTGCAGACGTGCATTGCCTTCTTCGTCTGATTTCAGTATGTCAGGACTTGGTTTTTATGCACAGCTGCCGATCAGCCAAAGTACTGTGCAGTGAAATTAATCAGCCTTGTATGTATTCCTCTGTTCAATATGGCCGGCCATCTAGAACAGAGAATACTTCTAGAAATTATGGTTAAAAAAAGCTCTTTAAGTGGAGGGTTTGCAGTGACACTACGTAACACATCTCTTTTGAGACAGTTGGACTCTGAAACGAGCCAGTAACTCTTTTCAGAGCCACACTCCATCTCAAAAGAGATGTGTTGATATACGGTGTCACTGCAAACCTTCCGCAAAGTATTTCCACCATGCAAACCTTCAAATCTTATCTTAACAAACTCTTCTTCATTGTGGTATTCCTTTGACTTAATGATGTGCCAAATTCCCGTTCTTGGTTAAAATGTTTTCAGCTATTCCTATCTTTTGTATTTGCACGCCATTCTGAAGCAGTCAAGCAACTCTCTTGTTAAAATCCTGAGGGCTGTGTCATTTATAAAGAGGTGATGTGCATATTGCATCCCTGTGGCAATGAGTGTAACCATTAGAAAATGTGTCACACTGCTAACTGGAGACCATATTGTAACTGGTGAATGTCACATTGATTGAGTATCGTGAACATGACACTTAAGAGCACTTGATCTGAATAGGAAGTGCGGACCAGCCCCACTTGGTGGTAGGTTGGCCTTAATGCGCCTATTTGGTGAGGAGTAGTCAAGGCAAGTGTCAATAACTAATTTGAGTCTTTTGGGCTTGGTCACAATATTTTGTGTGGTGGCATTTACCATAGAATTGTTGGCTTGATGTAAGCTTCAGAATGCGAGATTTGTTTGGTTTGAAATGATGCATCTGGGTAATTTTGGTACATGTTCAATAATTGTGGAAAAGCCAGGCTTTTATCAGTTGGGAAGGGGAAGTTAAGATTTCATCTTACAAATATTGAGTATCGTGAACATGACACTTGAGAGTACTTGATCTGAATAGGAAGTGCGGACCAGCCCCACTTGGTGGTAGGTTGGCCTTAATGCGCCTATTTGGTGAGGAGTAGTCAAGGCAAGTGTCAACGATTCATTTCAGTCTCTTGGGCTTAGTCGTAGTATTATGTGAGGTGGCGTTAAATTTGATGCAAGCTTCAGAATGGCAAGATTTTTTTTTGATTTTTTTTTTTGGGGGGGGGAATGATGCATCCGAGTAATGTTGGTGCATGTTCAATAATTGTGGAAAATTAAGCCAGGCCTTTATCAGCCCAGAAGTCTTCTTACAAAAACTTTCAAAAGATACCATGTCTGGAATCTTGTGTATTTTAAATGTATACAGAAATAGGATTTTAAAAAGAGCTACAACTTTTCTTATATTAATGTTGACTACATAATCAAAAGAAGAATTATGTTTTGTTTTGTATTTCCGTGCCTAATTTTGCCCCCAAATGTAAACAAAACAATCCATGGTCAGTTAGTCACCCCCCCCCCAAACAAAAAATTCCTCTTAATCTTGCGTGACGTCACATTAAGACCAAAAGATGCCCAGCGACCATTTTATTTGTTTAATCAAGGATTTTAACCACAAAAAGATAGACACATTTAGTTTTATAACAATACTGATTCAGCATGCATGCAAAATTCATGCATGCACATGCTTGTTTTCCTTGTACATAAACTTCATTTTAAGAAAATAAAAACAGTAGCAGCACCTGGATTGGCCACAAGCATTCTGGTGCGGTGCTTTTCCCGATTGCCTGCATAACCTTGAGCAGCTCAGTGGTCAAGTGGGTAAGACTGCTCCTCCATAGAAAGCAGGAGGTACAGGTTCAAATCCTGCCTGAGCTGACCGTGTTTCATTCTGGCAGGCAGTGGGGAAAAGCACTGAGCAGCACTAGCACTGTAGCGCCTCTGCTTGGGCAATTTCTTATTTGTAATGGCCCAAATGAATCCAACCAAAATTAAAAAGTTAAAAAGATGTATCCTCCCCACATGGAGAAAACAATGAGCTTGTGGTGCAATTGGATGAATTTGAAATGAACCCATATCTGCCAGACTGGTCACAGCACATAAACAGTGATCCTAACTAAGCCCCTATCACACTAACAAAAAACAACAACGTGCATTACAAAAGAAATTGTCAATGACCGCTTTTCCAAAACACAAAACCCAAGCAAACTATATACCAGTTGAAAGAGTATGAAATTTACTTTATTATGATTCAAGAAAATCTAAAATATCAACAGAACAGAACAGTGAATGGCATAACACCATCATGTTCACAAACCTAAGAATAGACCACTGAATTTCATGTAGTTCGCAGTTTGTAGCTTTTCAGCGTCCTACGGGAAATCCCGTAACTCTGCGGATATGGGTTAAAGGAAAGAAAAAGGAAGTAGGCCATATCTTGTTTACTTCACATTTGTCTTGTGTTGGCTGAATTTCTAATTATATATATATATATTTTTGAAAAGTAGTGCCCAACCTTGAATCTCAAAGGAAGAAACCTGAAAAATCAAAACAGACAAGTTGCCTTTTGGGCAAGATTTCTCCAGGATAAAAATGCCAGGCCCTACACACTAACATGAACGGCAGTGCCAACTAAAAACCAAACAAATCCATTGGTAAATCACAGGGAAACCTTTATATTGATGGTGTAACCCAAATCATCAACTGAGAAAGTGGATGAGGTTTATTTCATTATAAACTATTCATACTGCTACAAGTTTCTCTGTACTTGGATGTGCACTTAGATGATGGCAACACTGTCAGTGATAGTAACTAATACTGTCGCAGGGGAGTATGCATGTCAGTGATGAGTGAAAGATTGTTCAAGAAAGTGTTACCTTACAAAGGTTCGCAAATTCATGAGTGCCTCGCTGCATTAATTAGCTCCGAGAAAGCCTTTGTGGAGCTGACATCTTGTAGTCAAGTGACTGGAGCTGACCTACCCTGACTTGTACCTCAAGGGGCCCTGCTTGAAATGGGAACACAAGGCCTGAGTCTGTCTGGACAGCCTGCATAGAAAACAACTTCATCATTATCTGAAGATGTAAATGCTGGTCTGGCTGTATGAAAAGGATGTCCCCAAAACTGTTCCCCTCAATACAGAATCAGCTCTGCCTGTATTGCAGGAAGATTGGTGCTGTTTATTTGAGGTTATGCAGTCAAGGGACTAAGGCTGGCCTTCCCATATAGTACGTGCCTCAAAACAAAATCAGCATTAGTCTGCCTGTATTGCAGGGAGATGAGTGCTGGTTAGCTGAGACCATGCAGTCAAGGGACTAGGGCTGGCCTTCCCATAGTATGTGCCTCAAAACAAAATCAGCATTAGTCTGCCTGTATTGCAGGAAGATGAGTGCTGGTTAGCTGAGACCATGCAGTCAAGGGACTAGGGCTGGCCTTCCCATAGTATTTGCCTCAGAACAAAATCAGCATTAGTGTGCCTGTATTGCAGGAAGATGAGTGCTGGTTAGCTGAGACCATGCAGTCAAGGGACTAGAGCTGGCCTTCCCATATAGTACGTGCCTCAGAACAAAATCAGCATTAGTCTGCCTGTATCGCAGGAAGATGAGTGCTGGTTAGCCGAGGCCATGCAGTCAAGGGACTAGGGCTGGCCTTCCCATAGTATGTGCCTCAGAACAAAATCAGCATTAGTCTGCCTGTATTGCAGGAAGATGAGTGCTGGTTAGCTGAGACCATGCAGTCAAGGGACTAGGGCTGGCCTTCCCATAGTATTTACCTTGGAACAAAATCAGCATTAGTCTGCCTGTATTGCAGGAAGATGAGTGCTGGTTAGCTGTGGCCATGCAGTCAAGGGACTAGGGCCGGCCTTCCCATAGTACGTGCATGTATACCTTACAAAGGCTCCTGTCTGGTCTGTGAAAACAAGATCATCATGCAATGCAAAAGGCTTGAATTTGGAGCATACACACTTTCTGAACAGCGTGCAAATAGAACAACTTCATAATTATCTGAAGGTGTAATCACTGGTCAGGCTGTATTGCAAACTGAGCCCTCAACACTGTTCCACACCACCATGAATGTGTGGAAGCTGTGCCGTCACATACCATTGAAAAGTGAAGAGAAACTAGGGTTTGTTGCCAAGTAAAACAAATGTATACTCACTGTTACTGTTAGATAAGGAGGGCCTGGCTGCCATGATTTGAATGAAAAAAAATGATCAGTGAAATGGTCTATGTTTTCAGATGAGCTAATTCCTCTGACCCTTCTACTCAAAAGGATCCAAAGAACACCATTACGAGATCATCAAATTCATACAAAATTGCAACTTATAGACTTCAATGATATGCTCCTCCGATTATTCAGTGCTGCTGCTTTAGTTTTGACCATTATATTTAGGGGGAGGGACAACTGGTGATTGGCAGATCACTGCGTCACACGCCATCACCCGAGAGGTGTTGCGAGCCTGCAAACCAGCCGGCGGAGACCGGGCTCTTAAATTGCAAGGTACACGGCTCGACCTCTCGTGACACTAGTGGTGCAGCATGGTCCGAGGATCGCTGGTACCCCTCCCCACCCCTCACTGCATTCCCCATTGTCATGCCACTCTACCCTTGATGGCACAAAGGGCACGTAGTCTGCCGGAAGTGCCATAAAACCCACTACTACTACTACTACAGAAGGCAGTGTTTATTCAGTGTTTGCAATGAGATATGTAGCCGTGTTAATTTTCAAGAAGCATAAACATACTGGGTGGTAGCACACAAAAATCACAAATGAGATATGAGCTTACTTTAGGTACAGCTGCTTAAGTACATCTAATGAAGCAGTTGTAACTACAAAAGTTCATGCCTCAATTTGTATCCTTTAGTTTTGAAAATTATAGGTACTTAATTACAGAGTTACATGTCTGTCAGAACTGACACTCCTGTTGCAATGGGCTGCTTTAAATTTCTGTGCAGTAACCCTTGCCTTACAAAATGCTACCATCTAATATTTCAATGTTTGCAATAACTGGGATTTTTTTGGTGGGGGAGGTCTTGGGGAGCAAATTAACTTGGTTTATTAATCATCTCGATTATCATCACTTTGCTTTTAGAG
The DNA here is from genome assembly GCA_949987565.1 of Luidia sarsii. Taxonomy (NCBI): domain Eukaryota; kingdom Metazoa; phylum Echinodermata; class Asteroidea; order Paxillosida; family Luidiidae; genus Luidia; species Luidia sarsii. The sequence goes on along the minus strand of OX465104.1, from coordinate 23,963,922 downwards.
CAAACCAGAGACAGTGATGCTCTTGAGGATGAATACCACAATGAAGAGGCATAGGCTGATGTCAGAACTTCCCCTCTTTCCAAAGATGAAGCAAAGGTCAAAAGCAGTCTGCCTGTATTTGGTCTCTAAAAGTCAGAGCAAAACCTCTCCCACAAATCACTCCAAGGGGCTGGGTAGGGTCTTTTCTAGGCCTGCTGTTTTCATATTTCCTTTAAGAGATAGTTCAAGCAATGACTGCATTGTGTTCGCCCACTCTTGGCAGCCAAGTCTGTCTGTTCAATTCTTGCCAATTGTTTGGCTTCAAGAGCAATTCTGGAAACGCTGTCACCTTCCCAGTAAAAAAACAAACCCAATAAATTATCACAGCAAGTGGAACTGGAAAGAGTCTGGGCCAACCTTGTTGCTTCAGCTTCTTGCTCTCTTACTGCCCACAAAAGGCCGACACTACTGCTGCTGTTTCTGATTCCTGTCCTTATTCTTGTCTCAAGGCAGACCTTTTTGTCTGTCTTGCCTGGCATCTTTTTTTCCCTGCCTGACCTCATGACTCCCATCTTTGCCACTGATCATGGGAAGATGTTTCTTATCCTTGTTTGAACATCAAGCTATAAGGTTCTTGCCAGGTTTTACCATGTATTCTTCCTCTGTTCCTCATCTCTCATCTTGAATCAGATGTGCTCTCAGAACTATTTAAAATATCCATAATTTTTTTCTCTTCAACTCTGTTTCCATTACTCTGACTCAGACTCAGTGTGAAATTTACATGTTGAGTAGGGAAAAACCTTCTTAGTTCATTCCCTTCAAGACAAACTCACATTACATGCATCTTTATGAAGGAAGTTTTTTTCCAACTTGACTCCCGCCACTGCCACTAGTCACATGAAGATGTTTTAACCATTTCTTCAAGATTACAAAGTTTCTTGCTAGTCTTCCCTCTAGATTTCTGTTACATTTTCATCACTTTTCTTGAGTCAGACCTACATTCAATTATGTTTACATCTTCATCTTCTCTTCAACTTAATTCCTTTCTAGGGAAAATCTTTCCTTGGTTTCTGCCTGGCTTTGTGACCCCTACCTTTGCCAGTTGTCCTGTGATGAGGATTTTATCTTTGTTTCAGGGTCAACCAAAGGTTCTTGCCAGTCTTTCCTATATTTGTCCTCTCTAATCCTCATCACTTTTCTGGGGGTAAGATCTGCTTACACTGTCCCATTGTGGAGCTCACTTGCACTCAGGATTGAGACTGTCAATTGGCAGGAAGCAGATGTCACCATCCGGCATGGATCAGTGGTTTGCATGAGCTGTCTTTGAGCTCCTACAGATTTACCAACACAGTGCAGTTCCCAAGACTCGAGCTGTCTTCATGGGTGATAACCTGGCAGACAGTCTTCCAGATCTTGTCCTAAGTGGTCATGCATACCATGGGCTGCTCACCCTCTCCCATCCTTAATTTCCCTCACTCAGCTCCCCTATGGGATCTGTGCCTTTGGCACTAGCCTGGCTGCTGGCTCTCTCATGGCGCACTCACCAGTGGCACAGCTGAGTGAACAACCCAACTCTACCCTCTATGGCAGTGCTGCAATTTCCCAACCTACATGCATCTGGTGCATCATGTTCCTCCTGAGTTGAGATAGTCCCTTCTCCATTCCCTCTGCTAGACTGATATAACTCCCGCTCCAACTTCAAAGCCTCGTTTTTCCCAATGACTGAGAAAACACTGTATTTGGATATTTCAAGCACTTTCCAACTCTCCATCATTGTGTTAAAAGATATACACTGATTTGTATGTCTTCTATCGTTTCAGATGCCCCTGCCTCTGCCCCTGTCTCTGCCCCTGCCCCTGTCTCTGCCCCTGCCCCTACCCCTGCCCCTGCCCCTGCCCCTGCCCTGCCCCTGCCCCTGTCCCTGCCCCTGCCTCTGCCTCTGCCTCTGCCCCTGCCCCTGCCCCTGTCTCTGCCCCTGCCCCTGCCCCTGTCCCTGCCCCTGCCCCTGCCCCTGCCCCTGTCTCTGCCCCTGCCCCTGCCCCTGCCCCTGTCTCTGCCCCTGCCCCTGCCCCTGCCCCTGCCTCTGCCCCTGCCTCTGCCTTTGCCTCTCTGCTTTTACCTTTGCCTTCATCATACTAGCGTATTGTGTTTGTTTCTCCTGCCCGCAGGGGGCAAAGTTTGGTCCAACAAATGCAAGATGAAGGTGATGAAACTACCAGACATTGGCCCAGCCTGATTTCCTGACAAGAACTTGAGCAGCAATGATGAGCTGACAAATTTGGTATGCATTTCTAAGTTGTGTGTCTCTGCCTCTGCCTCTGCTTCCGCCTCCGCCTCCGCCTCCGCCTCTGCCTCTGTCTCTGTCTGTGTCTTTGCCTCTGTCTCTGTCTTTGCCTCTCTCTCCCAGCCCCTGTCTTTCTCTCTCTCTGCTTTCACCTCTTTTTTTCATCATAACAGTGTATTGAGTTTGTTTTTCCTGCCCACAGGAGGCAAATCTTGGTCCAATGAATGCAAGATGAAGGTGATGAAACTACCAGATATTGACCCGGCCTGATTTCCTGACAAGAACTTGAGCAGCAATGAGCTGACAAATTTGGAATGTGTTTCTAAGTTTTATGTCTCTATCTGTGCCTCTGCCTCTGCCTCTGCCTCTGCCTCTGCCTCTGCCTCTCCCTCTCCCTCTCCCTCTCCCTCTCCCTCTCCCTCTCCCTCTCCCTCTCCCTCTCCCTCTCCCTCTCCCTCTCCCTCTCCCTCTCCCTCTCCCTCTCCCTCTCCCTCTCCCTCTCCCTCTCCCTCTCCCTCTCCCTCTCCCTCTCCCTCTCCCTCTCCCTCTCCCTCTCCCTCTCCCTCTCCCTCAGTCTCATTCTCTGATTTTACCTCTGCCTTTATCATAACAGTATATTGTGTTTGATTTTCCTGCCTCTATCTCTACCTCTGCCTCTGTCTCTGCTACTGTCTCTGCTTCTGTCTCTGCTACTGCCTCTGCTTCTGTCTCTGCCACTGTCTCTGCTTCTGTCGTTGCCTCTGCTTTTTCCTCTGCCTTCATCATAAGAGTGTATTGTGTTTGATTTTCCTGCCCACAGGAGGCAAGTCTTGGTCCAATGAATGCAAGATGAAAGTGATGAAACTACTAGACATTGACCCGGCCTGATTTCCTGACAAGAACTTGAGCAGCAATGAGCTGACAAATTTGGTATGCATTTGTAAGTTGTGTGTCTCTATCTCTGCCACTGCCTCTACCTCTGCCTCCGCCTCCGCCTCTGTCTTTTCCTCTCTGCTTTTACCTCTGCCTTCATCATAACAGTGTATTGTGTTTGATTTTCCTGTCCTCCGCAGGAGGCAAAGTTTGGTTCAACAAATGCAAGATGAAGGTGGTGAAACTACCAGACACTGGCCCAGCCTGATTTCCTGACAAGAACTTGAACAGCAATGTGCTCATAAATGTTGTACGCGCTGCCCTGAAAGGGAACGAGTACCCACCCCCCTTCATCCGGCTTTCTTCAAGACCAAAGGTGGACACCAATTCAGAGCGGGTTGAGTACAAGTCCTTCACTGTACTCCTCTTTATGGACAGTGTCTCCAGACAGCTGAGGAGAATCCATGAAGAACACGGCATCCATACCGTGTTTCGTTCCTCCACCACCTTGAGGAACCAGCTCGTCCACCCAAAGGACCCTGTCCCCTCGGGAAGACGTGGAGGTGTCGTCTACAAGATTCCATGTGGCGAGTGCTACCAGGTCTACATCGGTGAAACCTGCAGGCCCATCAGTGAGAGGATCAAGGAGCATCAGCGTGACGTGAGACTCTCCTGTGTGGACAGATCTGCAGTAGCTGAGCATGCTTGGGGAGCTGGTCACCGGCCTAATTGGGACGATGTGCGGTGTATCGACCGTGAACAACACTGGTAGACCAGGCGCATGAAGGAGGCCATCCACATCCGCCTTTGCCACAACAACCTCAACCGGGACAGCGGCATTGACATCCCCGGGTACTGGCTCTCCACCATCTGACACCACGACCATCACCCCACCATGGGCGGGGCCGCTGGAGGACGCAAGAGCTGCGCGCCAAACCTCATGGTCACCACTATGACTTCCGCAAACCACCGTACAGGAGCCGGTGAAGTGGATATAAACGGACGACGCAGGACACATTCTTCCATTGCCTGATGAAGGTGAGCAGTTCCAGCAACCGAAACATCGCTTCCAGCAACGATACATCACTTGACTTTGATCACCCTTCTTCTTACCTGTACCACCGTGATAAACAACCCCTTCATTTATATCGGTATTCATTTCTTTTTATTTTTTTCTCTATCTCTGCCTCTGCCTTTTCCTCTGTCACTGCCTCTGCCTCTGCCTCTGCCTCTACCACTGTCTCTGTCTATGCCTTCTGCTTTAACCTCTGCTTTCATCATAACCGTGTATTGTGTTTGATTTTTCTGCCTCTATCTCTGCCTCCGCCTCTGTCTCTGCTTCTGTCTCTGCTACTGTGGATGCCACTGCCTCTGTCTCTCTCTGCTTCAGCCTCAGCCTCTGTGTTTGTCTTTGCCTCTCTGCTTTCACCTCTGCCTTCATCATAAGAGTTTATTGTGTTTGTTTTTCCTGCCCGCAGGAGGCAAAGTTTGGTCGAACAAATGCAAAAGGAAGGTGATGAAAATACCAGACATTGGCCCAGCCTGATTTCCTGACAAGAACTTGAGCAACAATGAGCTGACCAATTTGGTATGCATTTCTAAGTTGTGTGTCTCTGTCTCTGCCTCTGCCTCCACCTCTGCCTCCACCTCTGCCTCCACCTCTGCCTCTGCCTCTGCCTCCGCCTCTGCCTCCGCCTCTGCCTCAGCCACTGCCTCTCGCTGCCTCTGTCTCTGTCTTTGCCTCTGCGTCCTTCTTTGCCTCTGCGTCCTTCTTTGCCTCTGCCTCCAGACAAGAACTTGAGCAGCAATGAGCTGACAAATTTTGTATGCGTTTCTAAGGTTTATGTCTCTATCTCATCCACTGCCTCACTCTACCTCTGCCTCTGCCTCTGCCTCTGCCTCGGCCACTGCCTCTCTCTGCCTCTGTCTCTGCCTCTGCCTCTGCCTCAGTCTCTGCCTCTGCCTCTTCCTCTGCCTCCACCTCAGTCTCTTGATCTGTCTTTGCCTCTCTGCTTTTACCTCTGCCTTCATCATAACAGTGTATTGTGTTTGATTTTCCTGTCCTCCGCAGGAGGCAAAGTTTGGTTCAACAAATGCAAAGATGAAGGTGGTGAATCTACCAGCCATTGGCCCGGCATGATTTCCTGACAAGAACTTGAACAGCAACGTGCTCATAAATGTTGTACGCTCTGCCCTGAAAGGGAACGAATACCCACCCCCCTTCATCCAGCTTTCTTTGAAACCAAAGGTGAACACCAATACTAGTGGGTTGAGTACAAGTCCTTCACTGTACTCCTCTTCATGGACAGCGTCTCCAGACAGCTGAGGAGAATCCTCGAAGAACACGGCATCCATACTAAGTTTTGCTCTTCTACCACCTTGAGGGACCAGCTCGTCCATCCAAAGGACCCTGTCCCCTCGGGAAGACGTGGAGGTGTCGTCTACGAGATTCCATGTGGCGAGTGCGACCAGGTCTACATCGGTGAAACTGGCAGGCCCATCAGTGAGAGGATCAAGGAGCATCAGCGTGACGTGAGACTCTCCCGTGTGGACGGATTGGCGGTAGTTGAGCACGCTTGGGGAGTTTTTCATCGACCTAATTGGGATGATGTACGGTGTATCGTCCGTGAATAACACTGGTACACCATGCCTATCAAGGAGGCCATCCACATCCGCCTTTGCCACAACAACCTCAACCAGGACAGCGGTATTGACATCCCCGGGTTCTGGCTCCCCACCATCCGACACCACGACCATCACCCCACCACGTACGGGGCCGCTGGAGGATGCCAGAGCCGCGCACCAAACCTCATGGTCACTTCTACGACGTCCGCAAACCAGTGTACAGGAGCCGGGCGAAGCGGATATAAACGGATGCCACAGCACACATTCTTCAGTTGCCTGATGAAGGTGAGCAGTTCCAGCTACCGAAATGTCGCTCCCAGCAATGATACATCACTTGACTTTGATCACCCTTCTCCTTACCTGTACCACCGTGATGAACAACCCCTTCATTTCTATTGGTATGCATTTCTTTCTTTCTTTACTTCTCTATCTCTGCCTCTGCCCCTGCCTCTGTCTATGCTTCTGCCACTGCCTCTGCCTCTTCCTCTGTGTCTTCCAATTTCTCTGCGTCTGCCTCAGCCTCACACTCTGCCTCTGTCTCTGTCTTTGCCTCTGTGCTTTTACCTCTGTTTTGATCATAACCGTATATTGTGTTTGATTTTCCTGCCTCTTTCTCTGCCCCTGCCTCTGTCTCTGCCTCTGTCTCTGCTACTGTCAATGTCACTGCCTCTGTCTCTCTCTCTGCTTCAGCCTCAGCCACAGTCTTTGTCTCTGTTTTTGCCTCTCTGCTTTTACCTCTGCCTTCATCATAAGAGTGTATTGCGTTTGATTTTCCTGCCTGCAGGAGGCAAAGTTTGGTCCAACAAATGAAACCACCAGACATTGGCCCAGCCTGATTTCCTGACAAGAACTTGAACAGCAATGATGAGCTGACAAGTTTGGTATGCATTTCTAAGTTGTGTGTCTCTGCCTCTGCTTCTGCCTCCGCCTCTGCTTCTGCTTCTGCTTCTGTCAATGACTCTGTCTCTGCCTCTGTCTCTGCCTCTGTCTCCAACTCTGTCTCTGCCGCTGTCTTTGCCTCTGTCTTTGCCTCTATCTCTGTCTTTGCCTCTCTCTCTCAGCCTCTCTCTCAGCCTCTGTCTTTCTCTCTCTGCTTTCACCTCTTTTTTCATCATAACAGTGTATTGAGTTTGTTTTTCCTGCCCACAGGAGGCAAATCTTGGTCCAATGAATGTAAGATGAAGGTGATGAAACTACCAGACATTGACCCGGCCTGATTTCCTGACAAGAACTTGAGCAGCAATGAGCTGACAAAATTGGTATGCGTTTCTAAGTTTTATGTCTCTATCCCTGCCACTGCCTCTGCCTCTGCCACTGCCTCTGCCTCTGCCACTGCCTCTGCCTCTGCCTCTGCCACTGCCTCTGCCTCAGTCTCTGCCTCTGCCTCTGCCTCTGCCTCTGTCTCTGTGTCTGCCTCTGCCATTGCCTTTGCCTCCACCTCAGTCTCATTCTCTATCTTTGCCTCTCTGCTTTTACCTCTGCCTTCATCATAACAGTGTATTGTGTTTGATTTTCCTGTCCTCCGCAGGAGGCAAAGTTTGGTTCAACAAATGCAAGATGAAGGTGGTGAAACTACCAGACATTGGCCCGGCCTGATTTCCTGACAAGAACTTGAACAGCAATGTGCTCATAAATGTTGTACGCGCTGCCCTGACAGCGAACGAGTACCCAAGCCCCTTCATGCACCGTTCTTTGAGACCAAAGGTGGACACCAATACAGAGCGGGTTGAGTACAAGTCCTTCACTGTACTCCTCTTCATGGACAGTGTCTCCAGACAGCTGAGGAGAATCCATGAAGAACACGGCATCATACTAAGTTTCACTCTTCTACCACCTTGAGGAACCAGCTCGTCCACCCAAAGGACCCTGTCCCCTCGGGATTCCATGTGGCGAGTGCAACCAGGTCTACATCGGCGAAACCGGCTGGCCCATCGGTGAGAGGATCAAGGAGCATCAGCGTGACGTGGGACTCTCCTGTGTGGACAGATCTGCAGTAGCTGAGCATGCTTGGGGAGCTGGTCACCGGCCTAATTGGGACGATGTGCAGTGTATCGTCCGTGAACAACACTGGTAGACCAGGCGCATGAAGGAGGCCATCCACATCCGCCTTCGCCACAACAACCTCAACCAGGACAGCAGTGTTGACAGTGCGTACAGGAGCCGGTGAAACCGATATAAACGGACGACGCAGCACACATTCTTCAATTGCCTGATGAAGGTGAGCAGTTCCAGCAACCGAAACATCGCTAAGAGCAACAATACATCGCATGACTTTGATCACCCTTCTTCTCACCTGTACCACCGCGATGAACAACCCCTTCATTTCTAGATTTTTTTCTCCATATCATTATTCTCAATTTTCCTGCCTATATCTCTGTCTCTGCCTACACCCCTGTCTCTACCTCTGCATCTGTCTCTACTGTATCTCTTTTGTCTCTTTTTTTCTCTTTGTTTTTCTCTGCCTTTTCCTGTCCCTGCCTCTACCTCTGCCTCTGCCTCTCTCTGCTTCTGCCACTGACTTTGCCTCTGCCCCTGACTCTGTCTCTCTCTACTTCTGCCTCTGCCTCTGTCTTTGCCTCTCTGCTTTGACCTCTGCTTTCATTATAACCGTATATTGTGTTTGATTTTCCTGTCTCTGCCTCTGCTTCTGCCTCTGCCTCTGCCTCCGCCACTATCTCTGTCTTTTCCTCTCTGCTTTTACCTCTGCCTTCATTATAACAATGTATGTGTTTGATTTTCCTGTTCTCCGCAGGAGGCAAAGTTTGGTTCAACAAATGCAAGATGAAGGTGGTGAAACTACCAGACATTGGCCCTGCCTGATTTCCTGACAAGAACTTGAACAGCAATGTGCTCATAAATGTTGTACGCGCTGCCCTGACAGCGAACGAGTACCCATCCCCCTTCATCCGGCTTTCTTCAAGACCAAAGGTGGACACCAATACAGAGCGGGTTGAGTACAAGTCCTTCACTGTACTCCTCTTCATGGACAGTGTCTCCAGACAGCTGAGGAGAATCCTTGAAGAACACGGCATCCATACTAAGTTTTGCTCTTCTACCACCTTGAGGAACCAGCTCGTCCACCCAAAGGACCCTGTCCCCTTGGGAAGACGTGGAGGTGTCGTCTATGAGATTCCATGTGGCGAGTGCGACCAGGTCTACATCGGTGAAACCGGCAGGCCCATCGGTGAGAGGATCAAGGAGCATCAGCGTGACGTGAGACTCTCCCGTGTGGACAGATCTGCAGTAGCTGAGCATGCTTTGGGAGCTGGTCACCGTCCTAATTGGGATGATGTGCGGTGTATCGACCGTGAACAACACTGGTACACCAGGCGCATGAAGGAGGCCATCCACATCCGCCTTCGCCACAACAACCTCAACCAGGACAGCAGTGTTGACACTGCGTGCAGGAGCTGGTGAAGCGGATATAAATGGACGACGCACCGCCACGACGACGGCAACAACCATCACCCCACCACGGGCGGGGCCGCTGGAGGATGGCAGATCCATGCGCCAAACAGCATGATCAACCACTACGTCCGCAAACCACCATACAGGAGCGATGTATTGGACGCCACAGCACACATTCTTCCATTGCCTGATGAAGGTGAGCAGTTCCAGCAACCAAAACATCGCTACCAATAACGATACATAATGTGACGTTGATCACCCTTCTTCTTACCTGTACCACCGCAATGAACAACCCCTTCATTTCTATCGTTATGCTTTTCTAAGTATTTTTCTCTTTCTCTGTCTCTGCCTCTGTCTCTGCCTCTGCCGCTGCCTCTCTCTGCTTCTGCCCCTGCCTCCGCCTCTACCTTAGCCTCACACTCTGCCTCTGTCTCTGTCTTTCCCTCTCTGCTTTTACCTCTGCTTTCATTTAACAGTGTATTATGTTTGATTTTCCTGCCGCTATCTCTGCCTCTGTCTCTGCTTCTGTCTCTGTTTCTGTCATTGCCTCTGTCTCTTCCTCTTCCACTACCTCTGCCTCTCTCTGCCTCAGCCACTGCCTTCACCTCCGCCTCTATCTGCCTCTACCTCTCTTTGCCTCTAACTCCGCCTCTGTCTCTTTATTTGCCTCTCTGCTTTACCTCTGTTTTCATCATAACCGTATATTGTGTGAGATTTTCCTGCCTCTATCTCTGCCTCTGCCTCTCCCTCCGCCTCTGCCTCTGCCTCTCCCTCTGCCTCCGCCTCTGCCTCCACCTCTGCCTCCGCCTCTGCCTCTGTCTTTACCTCTGCCTCTGTCTTTACCTCTGCTTCTGTCTCTACCTCTGCCTCTGTCTTTACCGTTTATTGTGTTTCATTTTCCTGCCTCTATCTCTGTCTCTGCCTCCGCCTCCACCTCTGCCTGTCTCTACCTGTGCCTGTCTCTCTGCCTCTGCCTGTCTCTACCTCTGCCTGTCACTACCTCTGCCTGTCTCTACCTCTGCCTGTCTCTACCTCTGCCTGTCTCTACCTCTGCCTGTCTCTACCTCTGCCTGTCTCTACCTGTGCCTGTCTCTACCTCTGCCTGTCACTACCTCTGCCTGTCACTACCTCTGCCTGTCTCTACCTCTGCCTGTCTCTACCTCTGCCTGTCTCTACCTCTGCCTGTCTCTACCTCTGCCTGTCTCTACCTTTGCCTGTCACTACCACTGCCTGTCACTACCTCTGCCTGTCACTACCTCTGCCTGTCTCTATCTCTGCCTGTCTCTACCTCTGCCTGTCTCTACCTCTGCCTGTCACTACCTCTGCCTGTCTTTACCTCTGCCTGTCTCTACCTCTGCCTGTCTCTACCTCTGCCTGTCTCTACCTCTGCCTGTCTCTACATCTGCCTGTCTCTACCTCTGCCTGTCTCTACCTCTGCCTGTCTCTACCACTGCCTGTCACTACCTCTGCCTGTCTCTACCTCTGCCTGTCTCTACCTCTGCCTGTCTCTACCTCTGCCTGTCTCTACCTCTGCCTGTCTCTACCTCTGCCTGTCTCTACCTCTGCCTGTCTCTACCTCTGCCTGTCTCTACCTCTGCCTGTCTCTACATCTGCCTGTCTCTCTACCTCTGCCTGTGACTACCTCTGCCTGTCTCTCTACCTCTGCCTGTGACTACCTCTGCCTGTCTCTACCTCTGCCTGTCTCTACCTATGCCTGTCTCTCTGCCTCTGCCTGTCTCTACCTCTGCCTGTCTCTCTACCTCTGCCTGTCACTACCTCTGCCTGTCTCTACCTCTGCCTGTCTCTCTACCTCTGCCTGTCACTACCTCTGCCTGTCTCTACCTCTGCCTGTCTCTACCTATGCCTGTCTCTCTGCCTCTGCCTGTCTCTACCTCTGTCTGTCACTACCTCTGCCTGTCTCTACCTCTGCCTGTCTCTCTACCTCTGCCTGTCACTACCTCTGCCTGTCTCTACCTCTGCCTGTCTCTACCTATGCCTGTCACTACCTCTGCCTGTCTCTACCTCTGCCTGTCTCTACCTATGCCTGTCACTACCTCTGCCTGTCACTACCTCTGCCTGTCTCTACCTCTGCCTGTCTCTCCCTCTGCCTGTCTCTCTGCCTCTGCCTGTCTCTACCTCTGCCTGTCACTACCTCTGCCTGTCTCTACCTCTGCCTGTCTCTACCTCTGCCTGTCTCTCTGCCTCTGCCTGTCTCTACCTCTGCCTGTCACTACCTCTGCCTGTCTCTACCTCTGCCTGTCTCTACCTCTGCCTGTCACTACCTCTGCCTGTCTCTACCTCTGCCTGTCTCTACCTCTGCCTGTCTCTCTGCCTCTGCCTGTCTCTACCTCTGCCTGTCACTACCTCTGCCTGTCTCTACCTCTGCCTGTCTCTACCTCTGCCTGTCTCTACCTCTGCCTGTCTCTACCTCTGCCTGTCACTACCTCTGCCTGTCTCTACCTCTGCCTGTCTCTACCTCTGCCTGTCTCTACCTCTGCCTGTCTCTACCTCTGCCTGTCTCTACCTCTGCCTGTCACTACCTCTGCCTGTCTCTACCTCTGCCTGTCTCTACCTCTGCCTGTCACTACCTCTGCCTGTCTCTACCTCTGCCTGTCTCTACCTCTGCCTGTCTCTCTGCCTCTGCCTGTCTCTACCTCTGCCTGTCACTACCTCTGCCTGTCTCTACCTCTGCCTGTCTCTACCTCTGCCTGTCTCTACCTCTGCCTGTCTCTACCTCTGCCTGTCTCTACCTCTGCCTGTCTCTCTACCTCTGCCTGTCACTACCTCTGCCTGTCTCTACCTCTGCCTGTCTCTACCTCTGCCTGTCTCTACCTCTGCCTGTCTCTACCTCTGCCTGTCACTACCTCTGCCTGTCTCTACCTCTGCCTGTCTCTACCTCTGCCTGTCTCTACCTCTGCCTGTCTCTACCTCTGCCTGTCACTACCTCTGCCTGTCTCTGCCTCTGCCTGTCTCTACCTCTGCCTGTCTCTACCTCTGCCTGTCTCTACCTCTGCCTGTCTCTACCTCTGCCTGTCTCTACCTCTGCCTGTCTCTACCTCTGCCTGTCTCTCTGCCTCTGCCTTCGCTTCCGACTCAACCTCTGCCTCCACATTCGCCTTAGCCGTATATTGTGTTTCATTTTTCTGCCTCTATCTCTGCTTCTGCCTCTGCCTCTTTCTCTTCCCCTGCCACTGCCTCGACCTTTCTCTGCTACTGTCATTTTCTCTGTCTCTATCTCTATCTCTTCTTCTGTCCCTGAATCTGTCTCTGCTTCTGTCATTGTCTTTGTCTCTTTCTCTGCCACTCTCTCTGCCTCTGCCTTTTCCTCTTCCAATGAGCTGACAAATTTGGTATACATTTCAAAGTTTTGTTTATCTCCCTCTGCCTCTGCCGCTGCCTCTACCTTTGTCTCTGCCTCTGCCTCATCCTCTGCATCTGCCTCTGTCATTGTTTCTGTCTCTATCTCTCCCTCTGTCCCTGCCTCTATCTCTATCTCTGCCTCTATCTCTGCATCTGTTTTTGCTTCTGTCTCTGCTTCTGTCATTGCCTTTGTCTCTCTCTTTCTCTCTCTGCCTGTCTCTTGATCTATATAAATTATGTTAGTGGCTATGCCTCTGCCTCCTCCTCTGCCTCTGCCACTGCCTCTCTCTGCCTCAGCCTCACACTCTGCCTCTGTCTCTGCCTCTGCCTCTGCCTCTGTCTGTACCTCTGCTTCTATCTCTACCTCTGCCTGTCTCTGCCTCTGCCTCTATCTTTGCCACTGTCTCTGCCTCTGCCGCTGCCTTTACCTCTCTCTGCCTCAGCCTCACACTCTTCCTCTGTCTCTGTCTCTGCCTCTCTGCTGTTACCTCAGTTTTCATCTTAACAGTTTATTGTGTTTCATTTTCCTGCCTCTATCTCTGTCTCCGCCTCCGCCTGTCTCTACCTTTGCCTCTCTCTCTGCCTTCGCTTCCGCCTCAACCTGTGCCTCCACCTTTGCCTCCGCCTCCACCTCTGCCTCCGCCTCTGCCTGTCCCTCTGTCTCTGCCTCTGCCTCTGTTTCTGCCTCTCTCTGCTTCTGCACCTGCCCCCGCCTCTACCTTAGCCTCACACTCTGCCTCTGTCTCTGTCTTTCCCTCTCTGCTTTTACCTCTGCTTTCATTTAACAGTGTATTGTGTTTGATTTTCCTTCCGCTATCTCTGCCTCTGTCTCTGCTTCTGTCTCTGTTTCTGTCATTGCCTCTGTCTCTTCCTCTTCCACTACCTCTGCCTCTCTCTGCCTCAGCCACTGCCTTCACCTCCGCCTTTGCCTCTACCTCTCTTTGCCTCTACCTCCTCCTCTGTCTCTTTATTTGCCTCTCTGCTTTACCTCTGTTTTCATCATAACCGTATATTGTGTTAGATTTTCCTGCCTCTATCTCTGCCTCTGCCTCTCCCTCTGCCTCCGCCCCTGCCTCCACCTCTGCCTCCGCCTCTGCCTCTGTCTTTACCTCTGCCTCAGTCTCTACCTCTGCCTCTGTCTCTACCTCTGCCTCTGTCTTTACCGTTTATTTTGTTTCATTTTCCTGCCTCTATCTCTGTCTCTGCCTCCGCCTCCACCTCTGCCTGTCTCTACCTCTGCCTGTCTCTACCTCTGCCTGTCTCTACCTCTGCCTGTCTCTACCTCTGCCTGTCTCTACCTCTGCCTGTCTCTCTGCCTCTGCCTTCGCTTCCGACTCAACCTCTGCCTCCACATTCGCCTTAGCCGTATATTGTGTTTCATTTTCCTGCCTCTATCTCTGCTTCTGCCTCTGCCTCTTTCTCTTCCCCTGCCACTGCCTCGACCTTTCTCTGCTACTGTCATTTTCTCTGTCTCTATCTCTATCTCTTCTTCTGTCCCTGTATCTGTCTCTGCTTCTGTCATTGTCTTTGTCTCTTTCTCTGCCACTCTCTCTGCCTCTGCCTTTTCCTCTTCCAATGAGCTGACAAATTTGGTATACATTTCAAAGTTTTGTTTATCTCCCTCTGCCTCTGCCGCTGTCTCTTCCTTTGTCTCTGCCTCTGCCTCATCCTCTGCCTCATCCTCTGCATCTGCCTCTGTCATTGTTTCTGTCTCTATCTCTCCCTCTGTCCCTGTCTCTATCTCTATCTCTGCCTCTATCTCTGCTTCTGTCTCTGCTTCTGTCATTGTCTTTGTCTCTCTCTTTCTCTCTCTGCCTGTCTCTTGATCTATATATGTTAGTGGCTATGCCTCTGCCTCCTCCTCTGCCTCTGCCACTGCCTCTCTCTGCCTCAGCCTCACACTCTGCCTGTGTCTCTGCCTCTGCCTCTGCCTCTGTCTGTACCTCTGCTTCTATCTCTACCTCTGCCTGTCTCTGCCTCTGCCTCTATCTTTGCCACTGTCTCTGCCTCTGCCGCTGCCTTTACCTCTCTCTGCCTCAGCCTCACACTCTTCCTCTGTCTCTGTCTCTGCCTCTCTGCTGTTACCTCAGTTTTCATCTTAACAGTTTATTGTGTTTCATTTTCCTGCCTCTATCTCTGTCTCCGCCTCCGCCTGTCTCTACCTTTGCCTCTCTCTCTGCCTTCGCTTCCGCCTCAACCTGTGCCTCCACCTTTGCCTCCGCCTCCACCTCTGCCTCCGCCTCTGCCTGTCCCTCTGTCTCTGCCTCTGCCTCTGTTTCTGCCTCTCTCTGCTTCTGCACCTGCCTCCGCCTCTACCTTAGCCTCACACTCTGCCTCTGTCTCTGTCTTTCCCTCTCTGCTTTTACCTCTGCTTTCATTTAACAGTGTATTGTGTTTGATTTTCCTTCCGCTATCTCTGCCTCTGTCTCTGCTTCTGTCTCTGTTTCTGTCATTGCCTCTGTCTCTTCCTCTTCCACTACCTCTGCCTCTCTCTGCCTCAGCCACTGCCTTCACCTCCGCCTTTGCCTCTACCTCTCTTTGCCTCTACCTCCTCCTCTGTCTCTTTATTTGCCTCTCTGCTTTACCTCTGTTTTCATCATAACCGTATATTGTGTTAGATTTTCCTGCCTCTATCTCTGCCTCTGCCTCTCCCTCTGCCTCCGCCCCTGCCTCCACCTCTGCCTCCGCCTCTGCCTCTGTCTTTACCTCTGCCTCAGTCTCTACCTCTGCCTCTGTCTCTACCTCTGCCTCTGTCTTTACCGTTTATTTTGTTTCATTTTCCTGCCTCTATCTCTGTCTCTGCCTCCGCCTCCACCTCTGCCTGTCTCTACCTCTGCCTGTCTCTACCTCTGCCTGTCTCTACCTCTGCCTGTCTCTACCTCTGCCTGTCTCTACCTCTGCCTGTCTCTCTGCCTCTGCCTTCGCTTCCGACTCAACCTCTGCCTCCACATTCGCCTTAGCCGTATATTGTGTTTCATTTTCCTGCCTCTATCTCTGCTTCTGCCTCTGCCTCTTTCTCTTCCCCTGCCACTGCCTCGACCTTTCTCTGCTACTGTCATTTTCTCTGTCTCTATCTCTATCTCTTCTTCTGTCCCTGTATCTGTCTCTGCTTCTGTCATTGTCTTTGTCTCTTTCTCTGCCACTCTCTCTGCCTCTGCCTTTTCCTCTTCCAATGAGCTGACAAATTTGGTATACATTTCAAAGTTTTGTTTATCTCCCTCTGCCTCTGCCGCTGTCTCTTCCTTTGTCTCTGCCTCTGCCTCATCCTCTGCCTCATCCTCTGCATCTGCCTCTGTCATTGTTTCTGTCTCTATCTCTCCCTCTGTCCCTGTCTCTATCTCTATCTCTGCCTCTATCTCTGCTTCTGTCTCTGCTTCTGTCATTGTCTTTGTCTCTCTCTTTCTCTCTCTGCCTGTCTCTTGATCTATATATGTTAGTGGCTATGCCTCTGCCTCCTCCTCTGCCTCTGCCACTGCCTCTCTCTGCCTCAGCCTCACACTCTGCCTTTGTCTCTGCCTCTGCCTCTGCCTCTGTCTGTACCTCTGCTTCTATCTCTACCTCTGCCTGTCTCTGCCTCTGCCTCTATCTTTGCCACTGTCTCTGCCTCTGCCGCTGCCTTTACCTCTCTCTGCCTCAGCCTCACACTCTTCCTCTGTCTCTGTCTCTGCCTCTCTGCTGTTACCTCAGTTTTCATCTTAACAGTTTATTGTGTTTCATTTTCCTGCCTCTATCTCTGTCTCCGCCTCCGCCTGTCTCTACCTTTGCCTCTCTCTCTGCCTTCGCTTCCGCCTCAACCTGTGCCTCCACCTTTGCCTCCGCCTCCACCTCTGCCTCCGCCTCTGCCTGTCCCTCTGTCTCTGCCTCTGCCTCTGTTTCTGCCTCTCTCTGCTTCTGCACCTGCCTCCGCCTCTACCTTAGCCTCACACTCTGCCTCTGTCTCTGTCTTTCCCTCTCTGCTTTTACCTCTGCTTTCATTTAACAGTGTATTGTGTTTGATTTTCCTTCCGCTATCTCTGCCTCTGTCTCTGCTTCTGTCTCTGTTTCTGTCATTGCCTCTGTCTCTTCCTCTTCCACTACCTCTGCCTCTCTCTGCCTCAGCCACTGCCTTCACCTCCGCCTTTGCCTCTACCTCTCTTTGCCTCTACCTCCTCCTCTGTCTCTTTATTTGCCTCTCTGCTTTACCTCTGTTTTCATCATAACCGTATATTGTGTTAGATTTTCCTGCCTCTATCTCTGCCTCTGCCTCTCCCTCTGCCTCCGCCCCTGCCTCCACCTCTGCCTCCGCCTCTGCCTCTGTCTTTACCTCTGCCTCAGTCTCTACCTCTGCCTCTGTCTCTACCTCTGCCTCTGTCTTTACCGTTTATTTTGTTTCATTTTCCTGCCTCTATCTCTGTCTCTGCCTCCGCCTCCACCTCTGCCTGTCTCTACCTCTGCCTGTCTCTACCTCTGCCTGTCTCTACCTCTGCCTGTCTCTACCTCTGCCTGTCTCTACCTCTGCCTGTCTCTCTGCCTCTGCCTTCGCTTCCGACTCAACCTCTGCCTCCACATTCGCCTTAGCCGTATATTGTGTTTCATTTTCCTGCCTCTATCTCTGCTTCTGCCTCTGCCTCTTTCTCTTCCCCTGCCACTGCCTCGACCTTTCTCTGCTACTGTCATTTTCTCTGTCTCTATCTCTATCTCTTCTTCTGTCCCTGTATCTGTCTCTGCTTCTGTCATTGTCTTTGTCTCTTTCTCTGCCACTCTCTCTGCCTCTGCCTTTTCCTCTTCCAATGAGCTGACAAATTTGGTATACATTTCAAAGTTTTGTTTATCTCCCTCTGCCTCTGCCGCTGTCTCTTCCTTTGTCTCTGCCTCTGCCTCATCCTCTGCCTCATCCTCTGCATCTGCCTCTGTCATTGTTTCTGTCTCTATCTCTCCCTCTGTCCCTGTCTCTATCTCTATCTCTGCCTCTATCTCTGCTTCTGTCTCTGCTTCTGTCATTGTCTTTGTCTCTCTCTTTCTCTCTCTGCCTGTCTCTTGATCTATATATGTTAGTGGCTATGCCTCTGCCTCCTCCTCTGCCTCTGCCACTGCCTCTCTCTGCCTCAGCCTCACACTCTGCCTTTGTCTCTGCCTCTGCCTCTGCCTCTGTCTGTACCTCTGCTTCTATCTCTACCTCTGCCTGTCTCTGCCTCTGCCTCTATCTTTGCCACTGTCTCTGCCTCTGCCGCTGCCTTTACCTCTCTCTGCCTCAGCCTCACACTCTTCCTCTGTCTCTGTCTCTGCCTCTCTGCTGTTACCTCAGTTTTCATCTTAACAGTTTATTGTGTTTCATTTTCCTGCCTCTATCTCTGTCTCCGCCTCCGCCTGTCTCTACCTTTGCCTCTCTCTCTGCCTTCGCTTCCGCCTCAACCTGTGCCTCCACCTTTGCCTCCGCCTCCACCTCTGCCTCCGCCTCTGCCTGTCCCTCTGTCTCTGCCTCTGCCTCTGTTTCTGCCTCTCTCTGCTTCTGCACCTGCCTCCGCCTCTACCTTAGCCTCACACTCTGCCTCTGTCTCTGTCTTTCCCTCTCTGCTTTTACCTCTGCTTTCATTTAACAGTGTATTGTGTTTGATTTTCCTTCCGCTATCTCTGCCTCTGTCTCTGCTTCTGTCTCTGTTTCTGTCATTGCCTCTGTCTCTTCCTCTTCCACTACCTCTGCCTCTCTCTGCCTCAGCCACTGCCTTCACCTCCGCCTTTGCCTCTACCTCTCTTTGCCTCTACCTCCTCCTCTGTCTCTTTATTTGCCTCTCTGCTTTACCTCTGTTTTCATCATAACCGTATATTGTGTTAGATTTTCCTGCCTCTATCTCTGCCTCTGTCTCTCCCTCTGCCTCCGCCCCTGCCTCCACCTCTGCCTCCGCCTCTGCCTCTGTCTTTACCCCTGCCTCTGTCTCTACCTCTGCCTCTGTCTCTACCTCTGCCTCTGTCTTTACCGTTTATTTTGTTTCATTTTCCTGCCTCTATCTCTGTCTCTGCCTCCGCCTCCACCTCTGCCTGTCTCTACCTCTGCCTGTCTCTACCTCTGCCTGTCTCTACCTCTGCCTGTCTCTACCTCTGCCTGTCAATACCTCTGCCTGTCTCTACCTCTGCCTTTCTCTACCTCTGCCTGTCTCTACCTCTGCCTGTCTCTACCTCTGCCTGTCTCTACCTCTGCCTGTCTCTACCTCTGCCTGTCTCTCTGCCTCTGCCTTCGCTTCCGACTCAACCTCTGCCTCCACATTCGCCTTAGCCGTATATTGTGTTTCATTTTCCTGCCTCTATCTCAGCTTCTGCCTCTGCCTCTTTCTCTTCCCCTGCCACTGCCTCGACCTTTCTCTGCTACTGTCATTTTCTCTGTCTCTATCTCTATCTCTTCTTCTGTCCCTGTATCTGTCTCTGCTTCTGTCATTGTCTTTGTCTCTTTCTCTGCCACTCTCTCTGCCTCTGCCTTTTCCTCTTCCAATGAGCTGACAAATTTGGTATACATTTCAAAGTTTTGTTTATCTCCCTCTGCCTCTGCCGCTGTCTCTTCCTTTGTCTCTGCCTCTGCCTCATCCTCTGCCTCATCCTCTGCATCTGCCTCTGTCATTGTTTCTGTCTCTATCTCTCCCTCTGTCCCTGTCTCTATCTCTATCTCTGCCTCTATCTCTGCTTCTGTCATTGTCTTTGTCTCTCTCTTTCTCTCTCTGCCTGTCTCTTCCTCTTGATCTATATATGTTATTGGCTATGCCTCTGCCTCCTCCTCTGCCTCTGCCACTGCCTCTCTCTGCCTCAGCCTCACACTCTGCCTCTGTCTCTGCCTCTGCCTCTGCCTCTGCCTCTGCCTCTGTCTGTACCTCTGGTTCTACCTCTACCTCTGCCTGTCTCTTCCTCTGCCTCTATCTTTGCCACTGTCTCTGCCTCTGCCGCTGCCTTTACCTCTCTCTGCCTCAGCCTCACACTCTTCCTCTGTCTCTGTCTCTGCCTCTCTGCTGTTACCTCAGTTTTCATCTTAACAGTTTATTATGTTTCATTTTCCTGCCTCTATCTCTGTCTCCGCCTCCGCCTGTCTCTACCTTTGCCTGTCTCTCTGCCTTCGCTTCCGCCTCAGCCTCTGCCTCCACCTCCACCTCTGCCTCCGCCTCTGCCTGTCCCTCTGCCTCTGTCTTTGCCACTGTCTCTGCCTCTGCTGCTGCCTCTACCTCTCTCTGCCTCAGCCTCACACTCTTCCTCTGTCTCTGTCTTTGCCTCTCTGCTGTTACCTCTGTTTTCATCATAACCGTTTATTGTGTTTCATTTTCCTGCCTCTATCTCTGTCTCTGCCTTCATCCTCTTCCTCTGCCTCCTCCTCTGACTCTGCCTCTGCCTTTGCTTCTGCCTCAACCTCCACCTCTGCCTCTTCCTCTGCCTCTTCCTCTGCCTCTTCCTCTGCCTCTGCCTCTAACTTTCTCTGCTACTGTCTCTGTCTCTTTCTCTGCCACTCTTCACCAGCCTCTATCTCTGTCTTTGCCTTTCTCTTCCTCTACCTCTTCCTCTGCTTCTGCCTCTGCCTCTGCCTCTGCCTCTTTCTGCCTCTACCTCTTCAACTGCCCCTGCCTCTGTCCCTGCCTCTGGCTCTGTCTTTGTCTCTGCCTCTGTCTCTGCTCAAAACAGTGTATTGTGTTTAATTATCCTGTCTCTATCTCTGTCTCCCCCTCTTGATCTGTAGTGTCTATGCCTCTGTGTCTGTCTCTGCCTCTTTCTCTGCCTCTGTCTCTGTGTCTGTCTCTGTCTCTGCTTCTGTCATTATCTCTGTCTCTTTCTCAGCCTCTCTGCTTTTATGCTTTCATCATAACAGTGTATTGTGTTTATTTTTCCTGTCTCTATCTCTGTCTCTCTCTGCCTCTGTCTCTTCCTCTTGATCTTTATCTGTTAGTTTCTATGCCTCTGTCTGCCTCTGACTGCCATTGCCTGTATCTGTCTCTACCTCTGCCCCTCCTTCTGCCTCTTCCTTTGTCTCTCTCTGCCTATGCCACTGCTTCTGCCTCTGCCTCTGCCTCTACCTTTCTCTGCTTCTGTCATTGTCTTTGCCTCTGTCTCTGTTCCTTTTTCTGCCTCTGCTTTTACCTCTGCCTTTATCATGACATTGTATTTTGTTTGATTTTCCTGCCCTCAGGAGACGATGTTGGCCCCAACAAATGCAAGATGAAGGTGGTGAAACTACTAGACATTGACCTGACCAGGGTTCCCAATTAAAACTTGAGCATGAAGTTAATACAAAAACTGTTGTAAACTGCTCACAGACTGAAGTGACCCGCAATAAATCTGCAAGGTTAGAGGGCCTAGCAGGACTGTTCTCAATGGACCTTTGAGAAAGGTCAGGCCCTCTATCTTTTAAGAACTTGAGGAGTTAGGAGCTGATGAATGTGGCAGAAGACTTGAAAGCCCTGGGCTTGATGGAGTGGATCAGACAGGGCTGTCAGCCATCTTGCAATTACTTACGATTGAATCAATTGAAGTCAAGACACACTCCTAAGTAATGGCATGAGGCTATAATAGGAAATACTGTGAAGATGACTTGAGGTAAGGACTGGTTTGGAATAGAATCTTGCTTTGCATTTCTGAGCTCAGGGTGCTTGTGATGCAAAAGGTCTTTCTTAATATTCCTGCAAATGTTATGCATTCGGCCAATAACAAGGCTATGAGCACTAGATTTCCAAGATGGCGGTGAATTCAAGAAAAGATCAAAAAGCAGCGGGGAACAACAAGAACCTTGGAAATCTAGTGCCCATAGCCTCGCTTTCAGTTTGATGCATACAATTTGCAGAAAAATTATGAAAGACTTGTCAGAATCTTTCAAAAGTCATTGGGATACTTCCTTAAAAGCAATGATGTCCATGCTTGTAAAAGCTGAAGGGATGTTTGCTCAAGGCCTTGGAGTTCCACAAGAACTTATTGGCAATTTGATAGACAACAGAATAAGGCCGTGTCCGCAACGGGCGTCTAGAGTTAGGCATAGGTCTTCTCCTATTTGAAATACACAGAATTGCCAAGACAATAGCCCTAGCCGTAGCACTGGAAGCCTGTTTTGGACACAGCCTACGATTGAAAACAAAATGGCCCTACATGAGCTTTCAATGTCATGTCTTATTTAATAGAAATCACTTTGCTGCAGAATATTTGCTGCCAGTATTGTATTGTAGTTGCAGAAATGCTCTTTTTGCTGACCAACAGTTAACTATTTTTGACAAACTAAATAGGGCCCTTGAAAAAGCAATATCAATACATTACATTATACAAGCAAACCGTAATGTTTCACCAAAGTGAAAACAGGTCATTTGTTGTAAATTTATGAAGTTCTGTAATTATTTATGCAATACTCAGTGCCTGGCAAAATTAATAACTGAAATGATATGAAAGGTTTTGGTTTATATTAAATGTGACAACATTTTGATAATGTGTACATGTTTGTCGCGCTAAAAGACATTGAGAAGTAATATTCAACTCATTTAGATTTGACGCACTATAATAGCAATTTTGCCATGATTTAATTTGAGTCACACAAACAATTGAAAAACTGACTGGTCACTTTTTGAACAAATATAAAAAAAATGGCAAAGCACTTGAACCCGAGACCTCTGGTTTTGCATACCAGTGCTCTTTCCATGTGAGCTATCCAGCCCTTAGATGATAAAACAAGTCAATTTGACTTTGAAATATTGGCAAAGAAAACTTTGAGTGGACCGGTACATGAACCCGAGACCTCTGGATTAACGTTCCAGTGCTCTTCCATCTGAGCTATGCAGCCCTTAATCCAGTCTTTGCCAGGGTGGGGGGGGGGGGCGCCAGTCAGAAGCAATTCAATCATTAAAAGCCACTTTCATTCAGATGAAATTGCGGAAACAACCAATTGTTGTAAACCTGGCTACAGCAGCTCATGGATCACACAAAGTGGACGGAGCTTTTTCAATTCAAGTCCAACGATAGACATAAAAACTGAAGCGGAAAGTTTTGTACACATTGAAAAGAAAATGCAAAGAAAACTTTGACGACCTGGATTTGAACCTGATACCTCTGGTTTTGCATACCAGTGCTCTTACCATCTGAGCTATGCAGCCCTTGATTTTACATGAAAGGAATGCAAGCAGTGGTTTGAAAGTTATCTGTACCAATCCTACAATAGACCGATTGCACAACCAATGTTTACATGCCATCACGTGACTTATAGTGGGTATTTTTTTCATCTGTTTTCTCCCAGAGCAGCGATGGAAATGTACAGAAAAGAATGTGGACAATATTATAGTCTTCTTTGCTCATTTCCACTTCTGTTCTGCACCAAATGAGATGCAAAAATACCCACAATAAGTCATCTTATTGCATGTAAACATTGGTCGCCCAATCGGTGTATTGATGATTATTTTATTCCTTACTGCCATATCCAAAAGAAGCAATAATTTTGGTAATGTCCATTATTAAATCGTGAGAATACGATATCTGATTTGTAAAGTGTCTTTATTGTAGTCGGAGTAGAGGTAAAACAGCTTCACTAGCCTATCTGGAAGGCAAAGGTGATGGTCACTTTATCACGAGTTAGAATGCCATTACCAGTGTAAAAGACGCTTTTTTACCACTAGGTTCGAAGTCATTTATCACACTCAATGCGGTCTTTAAAGGATGAAGGAAATGTGTGAAAAATTGTACAATCCACTTTGTTGCCCGTCATTCGCATAATCGCATTGTTTAGTATAACAAAATACCCTGAATTTTGTGGTTGTTTTTCAAATACAATGGCAAATTCCACTTTCATCAGTTCAAGAAGAATATGACCCTGTAAAGTAAGGGGCCTTTCACAATAATTAGCGTACAAACCATACGCTGGGGGGGGGGTGGTTAATGGCCGAAGTATGATTCTTTTCTTGTCTTTAATAATAATGTCGATCTGTTTTCTCGCCACAGCCAACAACGGTCCCGCATCGCGTCCCATGATCGTATTGTGCACAGCATGCGCGGCATTGTACGGAGCCCCGAAAGGGACATAAAGATAAAAACACAAATCAAAACAAATAAAAATGCGTTCATTATTTTGAGCGCACCAAATAATTTCATGCTCACGAAAAAATGAACGAAAGAACGAATGTTTATTTTGTATTGGTTTGTTTTTAATGAATTTCCCTTTAGGGACTCTGTAGCATGTTAGTTGCAAACGGAATTTAATTCGTCTATTATTTGTTTGATGAAAACACGGCTTACGTCAATGAGCCTATGGTAATTATTTCATTACTGGCAAAAATGGTCGCGAGAAATCCCCGCAAGGCATTCTTGCATCCGTGCTGCTATGACAACGTTTAGGTTAAGAGATAAACTGAGCTTGAATGAGGTATAATATTTTAAAAGGTTCGTAACTTGAAATTAATATCTGTTGAATGACAAAAGTACCAGCTTATAATCCATGCAGCCACATCCATCTGTTTTGTATGTATTTCCGCCATAGTCAGTGTCCACACGTTTAGGCCTATTTGTATTATGTATAATCCCTGATATGCCTAATAATGCAAAAATATTAATGGAATTATAATAATTTGATATAATATGTGAGTTTGTATTTTTATTAGGAGACCTAAAACTGCTTTGAATGTGAAGTGCCGCCTTGAGCGTATTTGTTTTGCGGTATACAAGACAATTCATTGTTATTATTATGATTTGTTTGTGATGTTTAGCAGTTTGGGAACGTAATCATTATTGTCTTTGTAATTTGTCTCTTTTCTGCGTATTTACAGCGGAGGTACAACACTGTCATACACCGAGAAAAAGGCAGAGCGAACCGTGGCGCAGACACATAGCCGTGCTGCAGTCAGTCTGCAGATCGAAGGTTCGAGGCCCGTTGCCTGCAGATTACTTTTTTTATTTACCTTCTGTGTATTTCAAGGCAATGTATAAGAGTGTCATTTGCAGTAGAGTTGTAGGAGACCTATAACTGTTTTTAATGTGATTTTGGCGCTATTCAAGAAAATTCGTTATTATTATGATGATGTGATTGTGAAGTTAAGTTTTATGCGAAAATAATCATTGTTGTCTTTGTAATTTGCCACGATTAACTTTTTATTATGATTTGTTTGCGATGTTAAGCAGTTTGGGAACGTAATCATTATTGTCTCTAATTTGTCATGTTTTACACTTCTTACCTTTCACTCATGCCCTTCCTTTCTGTGTATTTATAGCGAAGGTACATCACTGTCATACACCGAGAAAAAGGCAGAGCGAACCGTGGCGCAGACACATAGCCGTGCTGCAGTCAGTCTGCAGATTGCAGGTTCGAGGCCCGGTGCCTGCAGAGTATTTTTTAACCTAACTTCTTTGTATTTCAAGGCATTTAATGTATAAGAGTGTCATTTGCAGTACAGTTGGCAGAAGCAGCGGTAGCCTACTGGTCTAGCTTGTTGAGCGCTCAGCAAGTCAAGCCGGGAAAGTTGCCGTCAGTTTCTGGTTGGGGAAGTTGTTGTGGCTTTCTGTGCTTGATCGAAGCTGAGCGCTCAGTTGAGAAAAGGCATAGTTAGCTGGACGGACTCAGCCGAACAAATGCGTGATGGTAACCGTAGGTGTGACCTACTTGTCCCCCCGAGTTGAGCGCTCGGCGGAGGGGGGCGGGGAAAGTTGCACGTGACCCCCCGGGGGCACACAGGAAGTGGCCTTGACCCGCCTTCCGGTTGAGAAAAAATTCAGCCGATAAGGATTATGGGTAGCCACAGAAAAAGCGCCAAGACCCCCGACGAAACGAAAATACGAGAAAAATCGATAACAGAGAGGGTAGAGGGTAGAGGGTAGAGGGTAGAGGGTAGAGGGTAGAGGGTAGAGGGTAGAGGGTAGAGGGTAGAGGGTAGAGGGTAGAGGGTAGAGGGTAGAGGGTAGAGGGTAGAGGGTAGAGGGTAGAGGGTAGAGGGTAGAGGGTAGAGGGTAGAGGGTAGAGGGTAGAGGGTAGAGGGTAGAGGGTAGAGGGTAGAGGGTAGAGGGTAGAGGGTAGAGGGTAGAGGGTAGAGGGTAGAGGGTAGAGGGTAGAGGGTAGAGGGTAGAGGGTAGAGGGTAGAGGGTAGAGGGTAGAGGGTAGAGGGTAGAGGGTAGAGGGTAGAGGGTAGAGGGTAGAGGGTAGAGGGTAGAGGGTAGAGGGTAGAGGGTAGAGGGTAGAGGGTAGAGGGTAGAGGGTAGAGGGTAGAGGGTAGAGGGTAGAGGGTAGAGGGTAGAGGGTAGAGGGTAGAGGGTAGAGGGTAGAGGGTAGAGGGTAGAGGGTAGAGGGTAGAGGGTAGAGGGTAGAGGGTAGAGGGTAGAGGGTAGAGGGTAGAGGGTAGAGGGTAGAGGGTAGAGGGTAGAGGGTAGAGGGTAGAGGGTAGAGGGTAGAGGGTAGAGGGTAGAGGGTAGAGGGTAGAGGGTAGAGGGTAGAGGGTAGAGGGTAGAGGGTAGAGGGTAGAGGGTAGAGGGTAGAGGGTAGAGGGTAGAGGGTAGAGGGTAGAGGGTAGAGGGTAGAGGGTAGAGGGTAGAGGGTAGAGGGTAGAGGGTAGAGGGTAGAGGGTAGAGGGTAGAGGGTAGAGGGTAGAGGGTAGAGGGTAGAGGGTAGAGGGTAGAGGGTAGAGGGTAGAGGGTAGAGGGTAGAGGGTAGAGGGTAGAGGGTAGAGGGTAGAGGGTAGAGGGTAGAGGGTAGAGGGTAGAGGGTAGAGGGTAGAGGGTAGAGGGTAGAGGGTAGAGGGTAGAGGGTAGAGGGTAGAGGGTAGAGGGTAGAGGGTAGAGGGTAGAGGGTAGAGGGTAGAGGGTAGAGGGTAGAGGGTAGAGGGTAGAGGGTAGAGGGTAGAGGGTAGAGGGTAGAGGGTAGAGGGTAGAGGGTAGAGGGTAGAGGGTAGAGGGTAGAGGGTAGAGGGTAGAGGGTAGAGGGTAGAGGGTAGAGGGTAGAGGGTAGAGGGTAGAGGGTAGAGGGTAGAGGGTAGAGGGTAGAGGGTAGAGGGTAGAGGGTAGAGGGTAGAGGGTAGAGGGTAGAGGGTAGAGGGTAGAGGGTAGAGGGTAGAGGGTAGAGGGTAGAGGGTAGAGGGTAGAGGGTAGAGGGTAGAGGGTAGAGGGTAGAGGGTAGAGGGTAGAGGGTAGAGGGTAGAGGGTAGAGGGTAGAGGGTAGAGGGTAGAGGGTAGAGGGTAGAGGGTAGAGGGTAGAGGGTAGAGGGTAGAGGGTAGAGGGTAGAGGGTAGAGGGTAGAGGGTAGAGGGTAGAGGGTAGAGGGTAGAGGGTAGAGGGTAGAGGGTAGAGGGTAGAGGGTAGAGGGTAGAGGGTAGAGGGTAGAGGGTAGAGGGTAGAGGGTAGAGGGTAGAGGGTAGAGGGTAGAGGGTAGAGGGTAGAGGGTAGAGGGTAGAGGGTAGAGGGTAGAGGGTAGAGGGTAGAGGGTAGAGGGTAGAGGGTAGAGGGTAGAGGGTAGAGGGTAGAGGGTAGAGGGTAGAGGGTAGAGGGTAGAGGGTAGAGGGTAGAGGGTAGAGGGTAGAGGGTAGAGGGTAGAGGGTAGAGGGTAGAGGGTAGAGGGTAGAGGGTAGAGGGTAGAGGGTAGAGGGTAGAGGGTAGAGGGTAGAGGGTAGAGGGTAGAGGGTAGAGGGTAGAGGGTAGAGGGTAGAGGGTAGAGGGTAGAGGGTAGAGGGTAGAGGGTAGAGGGTAGAGGGTAGAGGGTAGAGGGTAGAGGGTAGAGGGTAGACTACTATTATAACTGTTCAAACTATTATAACTGTTTATAATTGATTCTATATTTCAGACAAAATGAACACTTAGTACTCAAGACCTTTATTACCTCATCATTCTTTTATTCACTTTTATTCACTAATTTATAATAATTATTAATAATTATTACGTCAGGCCCACTAAATTTTAAGATTTGCATTGGGGTAATTTTTGTCAGTAAGCAGTTTGCAACATTTTTGTATATCACTTTCAAATAAGGTGATATACAAAATTGTTGCAAACTGCTTACTGACTAAAATTACCAAAATTTATAATTTAGTGGGCCTGACGTTTCGATCCTAGCAGGACCTTTCACAAAGGTCCTGTTAGGATTGAAACGTCAGGCCCACTAAATTATAAATTATATAAGTGGAAAGGGTGATCAAAGTCACGCGATGTGGCGACGTTTCGGTTGCTAACTGCTAACCTTCATCAGGCGTCTGTTTAAGTCTGCTTTGCCAGTTCCTGTGTACCGGTTTGCGGACGTCGTAGCAGTGATCGTGTGGTTTGGCGCGCGATTCTGGCGTCACTAGCGGGCTTGTGGTCCTGTTAGGATCGAAACGTCAGTCCCACTAAATTATAAATTATACAATTATAAGTATGAATAATGATTACACTTTCAAACAAGGTTCAAGTGAATTGGCTTCTGGAAGGGGTACTGTCTACTTCTTCTGTGATGCCTTGCCCGGTCTCTTCATAGAATGAGCATCAGGTTGAGCATCAGGCTGATGGTGCTCGGGAACACAAGGGTCTGTGATGGAAAGGAAAGAGAACAAGAAATGATATTATGTAAATAGAGGAATCAAAGAAATTTCTAGTAGTGCTCGTGCTCCTACCGAGAAGCTAATTGATCTCTCCTTCAAGGGCCTAGCATTTTGCTGGGTTGGATGGAATCGGAGTCGGCCGGCTCAAAAAGTGCAGGTACCACTGTCAATAACATGTTAAACACTTCACACTTTTTGTTATTTAGGTAAGCCAAGGTAAAGTTGTGCATGATAGTCTGTTTAAATACAGGCTGCATAACAATCTAGTCAGCTGCATTGAAAGTTGCGTCAAGTGCAATCATGACAGTGTAGCCACCAATGCTGCATCACAGAACGTAGCATTGGTAGAGAAGACTACAGGTACTACCAAATTGGCTTTACCTACAAAAGACTACAAAAGACTCATGAAACTGCTTTGATTTCTTACAGGGATCAAGAGACGTGACGCCTTGCCGAGTCTTCATGGAATGTAGTAGCATCTCCCAGGTTCAGCATCAGGCTGCTGGCATTCAGGAACACACCATTCAGAGATCCTGCAATCTGCAATGGACGAGAACAAGAGAGGACAACTCAATAACAATTAAGAAATGATCTACTCTTCTTTTTTTATACACAGTTAAAAAGTTATGCAAATGCCAGAGGTTTGAGCTTCAAGTCCCTGTTCCAGTCAAGGTTTTCTTTGCAATTTTCCTTAATTGTTCCAAAGTTCTCACTCAGTTTTCCCCTTATTTGTTTGAATAAATTATTTGACTTAGTTTAAAAAAAACTGCATCCACTTTGTGAGATCATTGAACTGCTTCAGCCAGGTTAACCACAGCTGATTGTTTGCGTCTGAATGAAAATGGACCCCTGGAGATAAACAGCAATTCATGGTGAAATGCTTCTGACTGCTGCCCCAATCCTAGCAAAGATTACTGGACTATTTTGGCAACGCCACCATCTCATGGATGCATACCGATAGCTCAGATGGTAAGAGCCCTGCAGCCAATTTCATGACAAGCGGAGGGTCCTGGGACTTGACGTCAATAGACGAAGAACAAACTCAATGCGTTGGGCAAGCACTAACTGCAAAATAGACAAAAGACAGGCAGAACTTAGCGCATTGGGCAAGCACTAACTACCAAATAGACGAAGGGCAAACTCAAGCCGTTGGGCAAGCACTAACTGCAAAATAGACGAAAGGCAAACTCAGCACATTGGACAAGAACTAACTGTTAAATAGACGAAGAACAAACTAAACGCGTCGGGCAAGCACTGCGTAACTACCAAATAGACAAAGAGCGACTTCAGCGCATTCGGCCAGTAAGAACTGCAAAATAGACACAACCCAAGAGGGTCCCGGGACTTGACGTCATGCATGGAGTGCCTGGCTTATAGCCACACTCACAACCCAAGAGGGTCCTGGCACTTGACGTCATGCATGGAGTGCCTGACTTATAGCCACATTCACAACCCAAGAGGTCATTTCTAGCCACCAGTGAGTTGACCTTTGACACTGACCTCGTTGCAGATGGATGGCAGGATGCGCTCATCATTAAGGGAAGGGTAGTCTCCATGTTCACGGTCAAAAGATCTGCAAAGCAACATGGATAGAATAAGTACAGTCACTTTTCTGCCTGCAAGATTATAGCCGTGAAGAAGCACTGCACATGTAAAGGTCTAAGACAGCTTTGTAAAGGCTACCACGTACCGTACAAGTAAGGGCAGGATAGCTCTAGATTAACATAAATTGTACACTGTGTCACTTTATCCTATCCCCCCTTCACAATAGCGTGGTTGGGGTCTATGAGCAAAAAACTTACATGAAGAATAAATTACTACAGTTACATCTTTCCCAATATGGTCAGATAAATTACAAAGATTTTAACACAGCGCTCTCTCTTGAGCATAACTGCCAAATAGACGAAGAGCTAACTCAGCATATTGGGCAAGCACTAACTGCAAAATAGATGAAGGGTGAACAACATGTTGGTCAAGCACTAACTGCAAAACAGACAAAGAGCAAACTGAATGAGTTGGGCAAGCACTTACTGCAAAATAGACAAAAAACAAATTCAATGCGTTGGGCAAGCACCAACTGCAAAATACATGAAGGTTGAACTCAGCACGCTGGGCAAACACTAACTGCTCAATAGGCGAAGAACGCATTGGCCAAGCACTAACTGCAAAATAGACAAAGAATGAATTCAATGCGTTGGGCAAGCACCAACTGCAAAATAGACGAAGGGCAAAATCAGCGCGTTGGGCAAACACTTCCGGTACAGGTAAAGTCTGCTACACTGTCAATAGACAAAGAACAAACTCAACGAGTACATAACTGCCAAATAGGCGAAGAGCGAACTCAGCGCGTTCGGCCAGCAAGAACTGCAAAATAGACGATGAACAAACTCATTGCATTGGGCAAGCACTAACTGCAAAATAGACAAAAGGCAAACTCAATGCATTGGGCAAGCACTGTGTAACTGCCAAATAGAGCAAACTCAGCGCGTTAGGCAAGCACGAACAGCAAAATATAGGAAAGCCAAACTCAGTGCATTGGGCAAGCACTAACTGCAAAATAGACAAAAGGCAAACTCAGCACGTTGCGCAAGCACTTACACGTTGGTCAAGCACTAACTGCAAAATAGACAAAGAACAAACTCAACGCATTGGGCAAGCACTGTGTAACTGCCAAATAGACGAAGAGCAAACTCAGCGCGTTAGGCAAGCACTAACTGCAAAATATAGGAAAGCCAAACTCAGTGCGTTGGGCAAGCACTAACTGCAAAATAGATGAAGGGTGAACAACATGTTGAACAAGCACTAACTGCTGAATAGAAGAACAAATTCAGCGCATTGGGCAAGCGCTAACTGAAAAATAGACGAAGAACAAACTAAACGCATTGGGCAAGCACTGTGTAACTGCCAAATAGACGAAGAGCAAACTCTACATGTCAGGCAAGCACGAACAGCAAAATAGAGGAAAGGCAAACTCAGTGCGTTGGGCAAGCACTAACTGCAAAATAGATGAAGGGTGAACAACACGTTGGTCAAGCACTACATGTAACTTCTAAAAAGACGAAGAACAAACTCAATGCGTTGGGCAAGCACTAACTGCAAAATAGATGAAGGGTGAACAACATGTTGGACAAGCACTAACTGCAAAATAGACGAAGAACAAACTAAACGCATTGGGCAAGCACTGTGTAACTGCCAAATAGACAAGAGCTACTGTAACTTAGCGCGTTGGGCAAGCACTAACTGCAAAATAGATGAAGGGTGAACAACATGTTGGACAAGCACTAACTGCAAAATAGACAAAGAACAAACTCAACGCATTGGGCAAGCACTGTGTAACTGCCAAATAGACGAAGAGCAAACTCAGCGCGTTAGGCAAGCACGAACAGCAAAATATAGGAAAGCCAAACTCAGTGCATTGGGCAAACACTAACTGCAAAATAGATGAAGGGTGAACAACATGTTGGACAAGCACTAACTGCTGAATAGAAGAACAAACTCAGCGCATTGGGCAAGTACTAACTGCAAAATAGAAGAAGAGCTACTGTAACTTACAGTAGCGCGTTGGGCAAGCACTAACTGCAAAATAGATGAAGGGCGAACTCAATGCGTTAGGCAAGCACTTAATGCACAAATAGACGAAGGACGAACTCAACGCGTTGGGCAAGCACAAACTGCTAAATAGACGAAGAACAAACTCAATGCGTTGGCAAGCAGGATCTGCCAAATAGACGAAGAGCTACACTGTGTAACTGAATACGATGGGACTTGACGTCATGCATGGAGTGCCTGGCTTATAGCAGGGTTCGACATTAGCGGTTGCCCGCTTGCCCATGGGCAAGTAAAATTTCACGTCGGGCAAGTAAAATGTTCAGATGTTAACATTTACTTGCCCGATCGGGCAAGTAAAATTTAAACGATTGCATAATTGAAATAATCAAAGTCCTTGCCCAAAACGAGTCAATTATATGTAGATATTGTTCACGTTGTTACGATTATTATTTTAAAAAAACTGAGCTTTTTGCATCTGCTGACGAGCGCACGCGATCCGCGAGCACAGATTGTATCCCGCACCGCTACAGTGTATAGTGGCCGTGCGCACGATGTACTGTACATGTACAGTACATGTACTGTACAGTGTACAGTACAGTACATGTGCAATACATGTACACATGTATTATGTATACATGTACACGTACATGTACTGCACACTGCTATGGCCCAGATCGCTGGTAAACATTCACCCATGCGTTCATGCGTATAGGAATAGGATCGCCGGGAACCATTGAGGAAAAAATAGAGAAAGCACTACATAACTACAAAATAGACAAAGAGCAAACTCAGCGCATTGGCAAGCACTAACTGCAAAACAGACGAAGAACAAACACAGCGCGTTGGACAAGCACTAACTGTAAAATAGATGAAGGATGAACTCAGCGCATTGGGAAAACACTAACTGCAAAATAGACGAAGAACAAACTTAATGCGTTGGCAAGCAGGATCTGCCAAAAAGACGAAGAGCTACACTCAGGGCTTGATTTACAAAATGAAATTGGCATGCACTGGTGCATGTAGACCAAAAAATCCACACGCACCAGGAAAAACCTACATGCACCATACTTTTGCAAATACATTTACGTGTGCTATACACACAGGTAGCAATTCCTAAATTTGTTGCAGCAATTCTGAATTAAAAAAACAAATGCATTTCTAAATTCCATGGGTGTGACTTTCTTTTTTCCAGATAATGATTATTTCAATAGTAAAACATAAAATTATGTTTACGTTTCGGTGTTTCATGTAATTGTCGTAACGTTCCGTTTAAAAAGTGATTCTGAAACTCAAAAAGATGCACCGCGAGGTAAAGTATCTAACCACCGTGCACAGGGAAGTCAGTGAACTAGACAGAGGCTCCGCTGGATCAAAGAGAAATTCTGATTGGTCTTTTTAAGAACTTTGAAGGATTTGGGCATTTTGGGGGCGTCACATTTTGTGGTACAATTTTGAAAAATGTAATCGCTAGATTCAAAAGTGCAGTCATGGTCCGACCTTAGCGCTCACCCACTCGCCCAAATAATGCGAGTGAAAACTCCTGCGAACCATAAATAAAGGTAGGCACATGTAATGATGTACATGTACATGTTGGAGCAGACGACCCAACAATCCTCTGTCAGTCTGTCATGAACAAACTCAACTACCAAATAGACGAAGAGCGAACTCAGCGCATTCGGCCAGCAAGAACTGCAAAATAGACACAACCCAAGAGGGTCCCGGGACTTGACGTCATGCATGGAGTGCCTGACTTATAGCCACACTCACAACCCAAGAGGTCAATTCTGGCCACCAGTGAGTTGACCTTTGACACTGACCTCGTTGCAGATGGATGGCAGGATGCGCTCATCGTAGTCGGTGCCAAACTGTCAGAGGATTTAGGGAAGGCTCGTCTCCATGTTCACAGTCGAAAGATCTGCAAGGCAACATGGATGAAATAAGCCCAGTCAGTTTTATGCCTGCAAGATTATAGCCGTGAAGAAGCACTGCACATGTAAAGGTCTAAGAGAACTAGACACCATCACATGGAGGCAGAGGTTATTACAAGGAGGTATATGTAGAGGTAGAGGCAGGGATAAAGGTAGAGACAGCGGCAGAGACAGCGGCACAGATGGAGACCCAGACAGAGACAGAGGCAGAGACAAAGACCCAGACAGAAGAAGAGGGAGAGGTACATGTAGAGGCAGAGGCAGAGGCAGGGGCAGAGATAGAGACTCAGACAAAAGAGGGAGAGGAAGAGGCAGAGGCAGAGAAAGAGACTCAGACAGAAGAGGGAGAGGTAGAGGCAGAGAGAGCGGCAGAGGCAGATATAGAGACTCAGAGAGAAGAGGTACATGTAGAGGAAGAGACAGTGGCAGAGGCAGGCGCACAGGCAGAGACCAAGAAAGAAGAAGAGGTAGAGGCAGAGGAAGAGACTGAGACAGAAGAGGGAGAGGTAGAGGCAGAGACAGCGGCAGAGGCAGAGATAGAGACTCAGACAGAAGAGGGAGAGGTAGAGGCTGGGGATAGTTAGTGGAGTATTTGTAAAGGCTACCACCTACCGTACAAGTAAGGGCAGGATAGCTCTAGATTAACATAAATTGTACACTGTGTCACTTTAACCTATCCCCCCCTTCACAATAGCGTGGTTGGGGTCTATGAGCAAAAAACTTACATGAAGAAAAAATTACTACATTTAATTTACATCTTTCTCAACATGGTCAGATAAATTACAAAGATTTTAACACAGCACTCTCTCTTGAGCAAAGTAGGACAGAATAGATAATGCCACAGCATTCAAACACATCTTATTGCTATGCTGGCTAAGAGAAAAGAGGACAATATATGTGACCCGGCACAGCGTAATGAGGAATAATGCCCACTTTTGAGATTTTCTAATGATGTAAAAGAGTATACCATTAGCTTTCAAATGATATCAACATTATTTCCGTGCGGTAAAGATTTATGAAGTTACAGCGCGAGAAAGACGCCGAGGTGAAGCCATATAACAGAAAACACTTTTTGATAAAAACAGCGTTGAAGTTTGCGGTCCGAATGCGGAGCTCAGTCAGTGAGTGTAGCGCGTATGCGCTAAATCAAGTGTTACAGAAATCAAAACCCCTTGACAACGGGAATGTTGTGGATCGTGTTTGGAGTTCGAATTCAGCGTATCTTATGAGTATGAGTAGCTCATTCCTCAATAGTTTCCTGCCTGAAGAGTACTGTTTTCTTTTAGATTGAACACGCTAAACTTTGGTTAAAAGATCAACACGTATACCGTCGATGTAAACCTTTGAACACGTACGTTGTTTATGTCGTACATGTACTGTATTTTACATATGTATATGTACTGGTACATGTACTGGTACATGTACTGGTACATGTACTGTAGTACGTACTGACAAGTACTGAAGGTGACGCAACTCATACACTTTCGCTTAAAAGACGGATGAAATGGTTGACGCGGGTTAATTGTGTACGGATCTATTCCAGTAATAAAGCCGAGAATGTCATCATACTGGGCCCTGGAATTCCCATCTAGAGAACTGTAATAAGCCGACCGTGCAGCATTCAAATTCGCCATGATGACTAACGTAACGTACGTTAAACGAACACAAACATGCGAGCCACAGTGAGTTGACCTTGGACACTGACCTTGTTGCAGATGGATGGCAGGATGCGCTCATCGTAGTCGGTGCCAAACTGTAAGAGGATTTAGGGAAGGCTCGTCTCCATCTTCACGGTCAAAAGATCTGCAAGGCAACATGGATAAAATAAGCACAGTCAGTTTTCTGCCTGCAAGATTATAGCCGTGAAGAAGCACTGCACATGTAAAGGTCTAAGAGAGCTTGACACCATCACATGGAGGTACATGCAGGGATAAAGGTAGAGACAGAGACAGCGGCACAGATGGAGACCCAGACAGAAACAGAGGCAGAGACAAAGACCCAGACAGAAGAAGAGGGAGAGGTACATGTAGAGGCAGAGACTGAGGCAGAGGTAGGGGCACAGGCAGAGACCAAGAAAGAAGAAGAGGTAAAGGCAGAGGAAGAGACTCAGACAGAAGAGGGAGAGGTAGAGGCAGAGACAGCGGCAGAGGCAGAGATAGAGACTCAGACAGAAGAGGGAGAGGTAGAGGCAGAGACAGCGGCAGAGGCAGAGATAGAGACTCAGACAGAAGAGGGAGAGGTAGAGGCAGAGACAGCGGCAGAGGCAGAGGAAGAGACTCAGACAGAAGAGGGAGAGGTAGAGGCAGAGACAGCGGCAGAGGCAGAGATAGAGACTCAGACAGAAGAGGGAGAGGTAGAGGCAGAGACAGCGGCAGAGGCAGAGGAAGAGACTCAGACAGAAGAGGGAGAGGTAGAGGCAGAGACAGCGGCAGAGGCAGAGATAGAGACTCAGACAGAAGAGGGAGAGGTAGAGGCAGAGACAGCGGCAGAGGCAGAGATAGAGACTCAGACAGAAGAGGGAGAGGTAGAGGCAGAGACAGCGGCAGAGGCAGAGGAAGAGACTCAGACAGAAGAGGGAGAGGTAGAGGCAGAGACAGCGGCAGAGGCAGAGATAGAGACTCAGACAGAAGAGGGAGAGGTAGAGGCAGAGACAGCGGCAGAGGCAGAGATAGAGACTCAGACAGAAGAGGGAGAGGTAGAGGCAGAGACAGCGGCAGAGGCAGAGGAAGAGACTCAGACAGAAGAGGGAGAGGTAGAGGCAGAGACAGCGGCAGAGGCAGAGATAGAGACTCAGACAGAAGGGGGAGAGGTAGAGGCAGAGACAGCGGCAGAGACAGAGATAGAGACTCAGAGGCAGAGATAGAGACTCAGACAGAAGAGGGAGAGGTAGAGGCAGAGACAGCGGCAGAGGCAGAGATAGAGACTCAGACAGAAGAGGGAGAGGTAGAGGCAGAGACAGCGGCAGAGGCAGAGGAAGAGACTCAGACAGAAGAGGGAGAGGTAGAGGCAGAGACAGCGGCAGAGGCAGAGATAGAGACTCAGACAGAAGGGGGAGAGGTAAAGGCAGAGACAGTGGCAGAGGCAGAGATAGAGACTCAGACAGAAGGGGGAGAGGTAGAGGCAGAGACAGCGGCAGAGGCAGAGATAGAGACTCAGACAGAAGAGGGAGAGGTAAAGGCAGAGACAGAGATAGAGACTCAGAGGCAGAGATAGAGACTCAGACAGAAGAGGGAGAGGTAAAGGCAGAGACAGCGGCAGAGGCAGAGATAGAGACTCAGACAGAAGAGGGAGAGGTAGAGGCAGAGACAGCGGCAGAGGCAGAGATAGAGACTCAGACAGAAGAGGGAGAGGTAGAGGTAGAGACAGCGGCAGAGGCAGAGATAGAGACTCAGACAGAAGAGGGAGAGGTAAAGGCAGAGACAGAGATAGAGACTCAGACAGAAGAGGGAGAGGTAGAGGCAGAGACAGCGGCAGAGGCAGAGATAGAGACTCAGACAGAAGAGGGAGAGGTAAAGGCAGAGACAGAGATAGAGACTCAGAGGCAGAGACAGCGGCAGAGGCAGAGATAGAGACTCAGACAGAAGAGGGAGAGGTAAAGGCAGAGACAGAGATAGAGACTCAGAGGCAGAGACAGCGGCAGAGGCAGAGATAGAGACTGAGACAGAAGAGGGAGAGGTAGAGGCAGAGACAGCGGCAGAGGCAGAGATAGAGACTCAGACAGAAGAGGGAGAGGTAGAGGCAGAGGAAGAGACAGAGGCCTCTGATAGAGACTCAGACAGAAGAGAAGAGGTAGAGATAGCGGCAGAGGCAGAGATAGAGACTCAGACAGAAGAGGGAGAGGTAGAGGCTGGGGATAGTTAGTGGAGTATTTGTAAAGGCTACCACCTACTGTACAAGTAAGGGCAGGATAGCTCTAGATTAACATAAATTGTACACTGTGTCACTTTAACCTATCCCCCCCTTCACAATAGCGTGGTTGGGGTCTATGAGGAAAAAACTTACATGAAGAATAAATTACTACATTTACATCTTTCTCAATATGGTCAGATAAATTACAAAGATTTTAACACAGCGCTCTCTCTTGAGCAAAGTAGCACAGAATGGATAATGCCACAGTATTCAAACACATCTTATTGCTATGCTGGCTAAGAGAAAAGAGGACGATATATGTGACCCGGCACAGCGTTATTAGGAATAACGCCCACTTTTGAGATTTTCTAATGATGTGAAAGAGTATACCATTAGCTTTCAAATGATATCAAAACTATTTCCGTGCGGTAAAGATTTATGAGGTTACAGCGCGAGAAAGACGCCGAGGCGAAGCCATATAACAGAAAACACTTTTTGATAAAAACAGTGTTGAAGTTTGCGGTCCGAATGCTGAGCTTAGTCAGTGAGTGTAGCGCGTATGCGCTCAATCAAGTGTTACAGAAATCAAAACCCCTTGACAACGGCAATGTTGTGGATCGTGTTTGGAGTTCGAATTCAGCGTATCTTATGAGTATGAGTAGCTCATTCCTCAATAGTTTCCTGCCTGAAGAGTACTGTTTTTAGATTGAACACGCTAAACTTTGGTTAAAAGATCAACACGTACATGTATACCGTCGATGTAAACCGTTGAACACGCACGTTGTTTATGTCCAGTACATGTACAGTGTATACATGTACTGTATTTTACATGTACATGTACTGGTACATGTACTGTACACTGTACAGCACACGTACGTACACTACATGTACACGTACGTGAACATGTACATGTACAGTATAGTTCATTAGTTGTACATATATGTACACGTACATGTACATGTACAACTGTACATTTGTACACGTGTACGTGTATGTACATTGCATGTACATGTACAGTCATTGTACATTGTACATGTACTAGACATGTGCATCGCAACGTGTACATGTCCATCATGTACGTACATGTACGGTATATAATGTATGATGTACAGTACATGTACGTACATGTACATGTACATCACTACATGTACTGTATAGACCCATCTTCGATGACGTCATGGTTTTGTTTATCGGCCATCTTGGATTACACACATGAGCACGTCACCGCCGTTACTAAGTCAGCTGTGCATACAAAACAACTCCACATGCACGGCGGCAAGTTTTGAACTCGTCGTAGTTGTACTACTAATACTGCTACTTTTTACTAGTGGATGAAGCGTGTTCTCTGACTATTCAACCACATGGTCTTAACATCCAGGAGGGTAATGACTAACACCATGCAGCTTTCTGATAATCCTTCTATTGTGTTCACTCCTTCACACTTCTCTCTTTGATCTTTCCCTCTCTTCTCACTAATGCCTACCCTACTCCTTGCCCTTCCCTTTGATCTCACCCTACCAGCTTCACTCTTTGTCCTTTGTTTCTCATCCGTGTCCTATTCACTCTCTTCCCCCTTCCTTTGTGTACATGTATCTGTGTTGTCCTTGTCACTCTGACTTTGAGAAAGGTCCTGCTAGGATCGAAACGTCAGGCCCAATAATTTTAAGACTTTTTACTAGTATTAATTACTAGTTCACTAGTTCTGCCATGGAGGAATCTCATTTTATTCCTCCGTGGTTGTACCATGGATTGAAGGTACAATGTACTAATTGTTTGTTGAAAGATGATTAACTTTTGCGCTGTCCTTGGATGTGGAAGCAGAGGGATCGTGATAAGAAATCTGTTTATCGTTTACCCGCTGTAGTACGTTCTGACAAGTACTGAAGGTGACGCAACTCGTACATGTACACTTTCGCTTAAAAGACGGACAAAATGGTTGTCGCGGGTTAATTGTGTACGGATCTATTCCAGCAAAAAGCAGAGAATGTCATCATACTGGGCCCTGGAATTCCCATCTAGAGAACTGTAATAAGCCGACCGTGCAGCATTCAAATTCGCCATGATGACTAACGTAACGTACGTTAAACGAACACAAACGTGCGAGCGAAAGTGTATGTGTGTACTCCAAGATGGCGGATCTCGCTTTTCTAGTAGCAACGTGACGTCAGTAAGACCGGTCTATTCTCAGTACATGTACCGGTATAGGTACATGTGCATATATGTGCATGTACCGTATTGTACATGTACACATGTACATTGTATACATACGAAATGTACCGTACGTGCAATGTACATGTACTACATGTACTATACAACATGTACTGTACATGTACATGTACGATGTAGAGTGAACTCAATCGCATACATGACGTGTAGTGACATGCCATGTGTATACTCCATCCACGGTAGCGTTCGTTATCCAGCAGCGTTCTGTGCATGAAAGCATGCCCAGCATGTCTCCGCCACACCGTTGAGTATAGGCAACTTCTGATACACGCACGCGCAGTTTCCATAAAGCATGTAGTGAACCATGGCAATGCCAGCACGCTGTTGAAGTATGCAAATCAACGTGGGCATGTTTTCTGCCTGCAAGATTATAG
Organism: Luidia sarsii; assembly: GCA_949987565.1. Lineage (NCBI taxonomy): Eukaryota > Metazoa > Echinodermata > Asteroidea > Paxillosida > Luidiidae > Luidia > Luidia sarsii. The sequence goes on along the minus strand of OX465104.1, from coordinate 23,924,030 downwards.
CCGTGAAGAAGCACTGCACATGTAAAGGTCTAAGAGAGCTTGACACCATCACATGGAGGCAGAGGTTATTTCAAGGAGGTACAGTACATGTAGAGGTAGATATAAAGGTAGAGGCAGAGGCAGAGGAAGAGGCAGAGGCAGAGGAAGAGACAGCGGCACAGGCAGAGACCAAGACAGAAGAAGAGGTGGAGGCAGTGGAAGACACAGAGGCACATTCAGAGACCAAGACAGAAGAAGAGGTAGAGGCAGTGCAAGACACAGAGGCACATTCAGAGACCAAGACAGAAGAAGAGGTAGAGGCAGTGCAAGACACAGAGGCACATGCAGAGACCAAGACAGAAGAAGAGGTAGAGGCAGAGGAAGACACAGAGGCACATTCAGAGACCAAGACAGAAGAAGAGGCAGAGGCAGTGGAAGACACTGAGGCACATGCAGAGACCAAGACAGAAGAAGAGGCAGAGGCAGAGGAAGACACAGAGGCACATTCAGAGACCAAGACAGAAGAAGAGGTAGAGGCAGTGGAAGACACAGAGGCACATTCAGAGACCAAGACAGAAGAAGAGGCAGAGGCAGAGGAAGACACAGAGGCACATTCAGAGACCAAGACAGAAGAGGTAGAGGCAGTGGAAGCCACAGAGGCACATGCAGAGCCCAAGACAGAAGAAGAGGTAGAGGCAATGGAAGACACAGAGGCACATGCAGAGCCCAAGACAGAAGAAGAGGTAGAGGCAGAGGAAGAGACAGCGGCACAGGCAGAGACCAAGACAGAAGAAGAGGTAGAGGCAATGGAAGACATAGAGGCACATGCAGAGCCCAAGACAGAAGAAGAGGTAGAGGCAGAGGAAGAGACAGAGGCACAGGCAGAGACCAAGACAGAAGAAGAGGTAGAGGCAGTGGAAGACACAGAGGCACAGGCAGAGACCAAGACAGAAGAAGAGGTAGAGGCAGTGGAAGACACAGAGGCACATGCAGAGCCCAAGACAGAAGAAGAGGTAGAGGCAGAGGAAGAGACAGAGGCACAGGCAGAGACCAAGACAGAAGAAGAGGTAGAGGCAGTGGAAGACACAGAGGCACAGGCAGAGACCAAGACAGAAGAAGAGGTAGAGGCAGTGGAAGACACAGAGGCACAGGCAGAGACCAAGACAGAAGAATAGGTAGAGGCAGTGGAAGACACAGAGGCACATGCAGAGCCCAAGACAGAAGAAGAGGTAGAGGCAGAGGAAGAGACAGAGGCACAGGCAGAGACCAAGACAGAAGAAGAGGTAGAGGCAGTGGAAGACACAGAGGCACAGGCAGAGCCCAAGACAGAAGAAGAGATCGAGGAAGAGGAAGAGACAGAGATAGAGACCCAGACAGAAGAAGAGGGAGAGGTAGATGCAGAGACAGTGGCACAGGCAGAGACATAGAGACCAATACATACATGTAAGAGGCAGAGATAGACAGAGACAAAAGGAGAGCCCGAGACGGAAGAAGGAGAGGCAGAGGAAGAGACAGACAGACATGGAGGCAAAGTTGAAGATAGATGCAGAGGTACATGTGTACATGTACTGACATAGTTGAAGGCAAAGGTTCTTGGAAAGGCAGAGGCAGAGAAAGTTAGATAGACAGAGACAGTAGAAGAGGCAGACGAACAGACAGTCCAAGAACCAGAGTCAGAATCCAAGCCAATCCAAAGCTCACCCTTACTTCCCGTTGGTGAAGAAATTCTTGATGTAAATGATGGGATACAGGAACCACGGTATCGTCATGGGAAGACCCTCTGCATACATACATGTACGGTAGATGGTGTCCTGCCTGGACTCCTTGGATACGACTGAAGATGACGGCACGGTGTCCACCATCCACTGCAAACATACCACAAAACCATTGCTCATTGAGAACTTGGCTGGGCCTTCAAAGCATCCAATGACAGGGTTAGAATATAAACGTATCTAATGTATTCAAGTGTAGATCTGCATATAAAAATTCCATGATTAAGTGGACATGAGCCCAAAATTTCAAATTGTATTTTTCATTCATTTTTTTGTTGTTTGTGATTAAAGACACTGCAAGGTGTCTGAAAAATCATTTGCCTTGCTGTATCTTGGCTATTAGTGGATGAAAACCACAGATTCATATCGATGATGTTTTCCTTTATAATTTTCATTCAAGTAAGGACAATTTTGATTTAGGGCATTATATGCATGAAAAAGTTATTATTCCCTCTAACTTATCAAACTTATTTAGTTAGCAGTATGCTCTCAAAGGATTATAAATCAATAAGCCAGCAGGGTATGAAGTTTCAATCCCTTAGTTAGCCATGTAATGTTACTAACCAAAACATCAAATTGTTTTTCTAGAGAGAAAAAACAATGGCCATGAATCATCTTGTTTAAATTTTTCCCTTTCTATGCAATACTACATTGTACATTAGAATTTAGGAACAAATTTAACAAGAATTGTAGGATGTTTAAAATATTAGCTGTCAAAATCTGTAACGTTACTAACCATGTAACGTTACTAACCAGCTTTCAGGTAGTGTAACGTTACTAACCATGAAAAAATAGTGAAAGCAGTTCATGAGCAGGCCCTTGTATGAAATGAATGAAAACAGTGCATAAACTAAGACCAAAGAGGACAGTATAAAACAATGGGGGATCTATTTCTCATCAAATGGAACTTCTTTATGACCTCTCATGGGAAAGGCCCAGTTGATGGAATACACCAATCCAGTAGGCCGTGCCCACCATAGCAGCGGCCAAGCAACCACACACATGCACACCATAATCGCCCACACGCCGTGCGCATCCACTGCATGCCTGCAATCACTGAAAGCATGCACTTCTCTCCATTGGACTTTGGTTTTGGAAAAAGCCAAAAATGTACATTTTCTCTCAGATTGCCAGTTTATCGAGAGTCAGAATTACAATGAAAATATAAACACAGTTTTACCATGGTTAAAGATACACATGTTAAACTTGGGTTTGCAAAGGAATTGCCTGGTACCATGTACATGTGTTTACATACAAAACAAAATTAAACACAACGAAAAGGGTGTAGTAATGAATAGTTGAATACACAGTTTAAAACGTTAGGTTGGACAAAATGGCGGCAATTTATCGGACCTTAAATTGCGCGTTGTGATTGGTCAATTTGTCAAGGGGCGTGGCCTACTGGATCGGTGTATTGGGAGCTCAGCCAAACGCTTCAGTTGTCATGCAGACAGTTTGTAGCCACCAAAAACATTGTCAAAAATGCAGGCAGCTTTGTCTCTGCAGCAAGCACCATGTACTTGTACATGTGTGGAATGTGTGTCACTTACATGTAGGTTCACTCAATGGAGATTTCTAGGAGGAATGAAAGGCTGGATTTGAAGAGTTTGCATTTCCTGAAAGTGGTGAATGTTGAATGTTGAAGTGGTGTCTCACATCTTGACAAAAGACAATCCGGACGGGGCTGAATAGTACATGTATGATGTGTCAACCCAGGGCAGTAATGAGTGTATTCATACTATTGCATTGGGAGACTGGTTCATAGGGAGATATGAAGGCAAGCAATTTCCCAGTGAAGTTGTTGCTATACACCGGGATGATATCAGTTATGACAACATCCTCACCAAATCATTATCCATACATGTATGTACATGTACAGTACATTGTGTGAACAAATAGTTCACCAGGTGTTAGTAATGGAGGGAGTGGGAAAATACTGGAAATGGCCAACAAGAAAACATGCCATTTTTATTACACAAAAAAAGCTACATACATGTACAGTACATGTATGTATTTCTAAACTGGATGCTCCAGAAGTCGTCAATAACCATGGACATTTCAAATTTTCTGTTCAAATATAAACTCTTTAAGGATCAAAGCATGAGAATGGAACTGAGTTTATTTATTACTTTTTCCTTATTTCATCACTTGGAATCAAGAAATTTCCATCAAAAGAATGCAAAAGAACTGTGTAGGTTTTTACTAAAATTATTAATATCTGCATATATCTGAACAATAGTTCCCTCCTAAAGAGGAAAATTATTTCCTTTCTTGTCTCTTGGATTAATACAGCAGTGAAAAAGAAAATAAAGATATTGCTTGGAATTAAAAGGTGCACCAGAATTCAGCAAAGACCCAAGTGCTTCTTATAACATGTTTCATTAAAGTTTTTAATTTATTTACTTTTGATTGATTTGATTGAGTTACTGGATTAATATGCAAGTCAGATATACTTCTTTTTTAAATTTATCAATTCCATGGTTAATGCCATCAAGAATTCTGTTTGAATCCTTTGTATTTTCTGGATACTTTTTCATTTATGTTGACATTCAGCCGTACATTGTAATCCAATCCATCAACAAAAGTTGGTGTACTGAATGCATTGAATTTTACAAACATTTTTAAATGTTGCCTCTTGTGAGCATGGTGAGTGAAGTCTTCAGAAAAGAATCATATGAACAGTTTTGTTCATGTGCATACAAATTATAAGTGTATTCTATGATATTGAGGGATGAGGAGGGGCAATGATTGCTTTATATAACTCATACAGTGTACTTTTCAATGGACAAATTGTAACGTGACTAACCCTAACGTGACTAACCATGATTTTTGGCAGCTCCGTAACTGGCAGTCTGGTCCCCTGTAGTACGGTATAGCGGCTAGCTGCGAAGACGTACAGGGGACCAGACTGCCAGTTGCGGCGCTGCCGTTTGGATCTTGCGACCGAACCGGGAGGTTTTCACCCATTTTTGGGGGGGGGGGGAAATCGACACATTTTCGCCACATGGACAGTTGCACACAGGTGCGTGGTATGTAAACCACATTTGCTAGAATGTAGTGGCTGTTGTTACGGCAGTCGTCCGTGTGGTTCCCTGATTTGATTGTATTTCATCAGCATTGCAGGCTGGTTGAACCAGTCTATTAGCTGATAGTCTGGTTCCAAGACAAGAGCTATACATCCTGACAAATACTGTAATTAGGAACCACACGGATGACTGCCGTAACAACAGCCACTGCGTTGCTAGAAATCTTGGGCCAAATGAAGCAGTATTTTATGAGTTATGCTGAACCTGCTGATCCCTATGCCACAGCACTTGTGAACGTTACACAGAAGCCTATGGGAAAAAAGCCTAGTTATCTGTGGGGTTCCGGTCGGGAGAGCAGCGGACGACGTAGAACCCTACCCCCAGAACTGTGGGGTTCTACGTCGTCCGCTGCTCTCCTGACCGGAACCCCACAGATAACTAGGCTTTTTTCCCATAGGCTTCTGTGTAACGTTCACAAGTGCTGTGGCATAGGGATCAGCAGGTTCAGCATAACTCATAAAATACTGCTTCATTTGGCCCAAGATTTCTAGCAAATGTGGTTTACATACCACGCACCTGTGTGCAACTGTCCATGTGGCGAAAATGTGTCGATTTCCCCCCAAAAATGGGCGAAAACCTCCCGGTTCGGTTGCAACATTCAAACGGCAGCTCCGTAACTGGCAGTCTGGTCCCTGTAGTACGGTATAGTGGCTAGCTGCGAAGACGTACAGGGGACCAGACTGCCAGTTGCGGCGCTGCCGTTTGGATCTTGCCCATTTTGGGGGGGAAATCGACACATTTTCGTCACATGGACAGTTGCACACAGGTGCGTGGTATGTAAACCACATTTGCTAGAAATCTTGGGCCAAATGAAGCAGTATTTTATGAGTTATGCTGAACCTGCTGATCCCTATGCCACAGCACTTGTGAACGTTACACAGAAGCCTATGGGAAAAAAGCCTAGTTATCTGTGGGGTTCCGGTCGGGAGAGCAGCGGACGACGGTCTAAGAACCCCACAGTTCTGGGGGTAGGTCCAAGTTACTCGGACTAGTAAAAGTAGTAGTATTTAGTATACTATTACTTAGTAACTCTCGTGATAGTTTTGCTGCATTTTCCCATTGAGACCGAGTTGGTCACGGACCGAGTTGACTGACAGTGACACCCGTCTAGTACATGATGTATATAACAACTCACATGCATAGCAAGGATTTACGGGTGTCAGTCAACTCGCTCCCTATGGACAAATGTGCACAACAAAATGGTGCATTTACAACACGCCCACAACTTACCTCTGTAAGTGTCAAGTGATTATTTGACTCCGTAGCAAGTACACCAGCAACCAGGAGCAACTCCACGCCCGTCCCAAGTCCGGCGGGACCTTTCCCCATCCTACCCTTCGTGTCTTTCACCTGCTGGACCCTGTTTTTTCCGTCGAAATTACGCCGCCGAAATGGGTCTTCTATTTACGAATTCAACCTTGCCGCTAAGAGCCATATTTTGTCACGAGAGGGCGCTGCTGCGCAAAAGCGAGGCTGGTTCCCGTCCCCTTCCCACTATATGGTCCGCATGGGACGGGAACCAGCCTAGGCAAAAAACAGGATGGTGTCCACATGTCTGGCCTATTCACACGCACACGTGTGAGCGGGTACCAGTCAAAGTCAACGCCAACTTAACAATCCCCAGCACTATAAATGTTTGGACTCTAACCCCACTGGCAAATTTTCAGAGCAAATTCAGGAAGTTTTGGATGACATGCGATCACGTGATCAATTGAGTAAAAAAGCTCAAAGATTTCTATCACCGATCAATATTGTAGAACTGCCAGATTCTACCTTCTCCCCAAAATTCACAAAACCAACAACCCAGGCAGACCCATCATCTCTGGCAATGGTTCACGATCACCTACGGAACACATATCTCTTTTCATTGACTCTTTTCTCAAACCCTTGGTTCCCCAAATCCCCTCATACGTCCATTACACTCCAGACTTTCTGCAAAAGTTGGAAAGTGTCAAGGATCGAATTCCGCCCACTGCCATAATTGGTACTATTGACGTTTCCTCTCTATACACTAACATCTCCCAGGAAGAAGGCATTCAAGCTTGCTCCTCGGCCCTGGCCAAAGGAAAACAGTCTTCTCCCCCCCCCCCCCCATCTCTGACCTAACCACCCTCATGAGGCTAGTGCTGGCCAAGAACAATTTCTCCTTTATTAGCAAACACTATCTCCAGGTGCATGGCACTGCCATGGGCACGCGCATGGCTCCTTCCTTTGCTTGCCTCTTCATGGGTGACCTTGAGGAACGCATGCTCAGTGAGGCTCCATGCCGTCCTTGGATTTGGTGGAGATACATAGATGACGTTTTCTTCATTTGGACTAGGGACAGTAGCAGCTTGAATGCCTTCTTTGACCACATCAATTCCTTCCACAGCACTATCAAATTCACATGGGAACAGCTCCAGCAGACCCACTTTCTGGTTGTCACCGTCCGGAAAGACCTCAATACACTCACTACTGACTTGTACTCTAAGCCAACCGACACTCATCAATATCTCCATTCCTCCAGTTGTCACCCTAGACACTGTAAGACTGGTATAGCTTACAGCCAGGCCCTCAGATTGAGGCGCATATGTTCCAATGAGTCTGACTTTCGCCGCCATACACGTGTATTGGCCAATAACTTGGTTGCTCGAGGCTATAGGTCTCGCCAAGTGAAGAACTCCATTGCTAAAGTCTATTCCATTCCCAGAAGTTCGGCACTCAAACAAAAGCCACCAGGTCCCAAGGACAATCCCAAGGTTCCCTTATGTTACTTCCTACCACCCTTCTCTTCCTCCCCTCAGGAAGATAACTGATCAGGAAAACCACCATATTCTCCACACGTCAGATCGTCTGGCTGATGCCATTCCAAATTCGCCTGTTTTGGCTTTCAGGGGCCCTGTAACCTGCGCGACTTAATTGTCCGAGCAGAGGTTCCCCCTTTGGACACTTCACCTCCCACTAAATTTGGTACATTAATTTTAAGTGTACCTCGGAATGCATTGTTTGCAAGACACATGTCAAGGAAATAGACTCTTTCAATTGACATTCTTCTGGAAGTACCCACATGACCTATGGCTCTATCACGTGCACTACCTCAAACATCATATACCTCATCTCATGTAGAATTTGTAATGTTCAGTATGTTGGCGAAACCAAAAACACCCTCAAAAAACGTATCTATGGCCATAGGTCTACAATCAAAACCGGTAAAATGGACAACCCTGTTGGGTATCACTTCAATCTCCCTGATCATTCGATATCAGATATGAGTGTACTGGGCATAGAATCCCTTGGTCACCGTAGTAATGCTGTCCGTCTAAGCCGCACGAAAATGTGGATGAAGCTTCTTCGAATTATTCAACCACATGGTCTCAACATCCAGGAGGGTAATGATCAACTAACACCATGCAGCTTTCTGATAATCCTTCTTTTGTGTTCACTCCTTCACACTTCTCTCTTTGGTCTTTCCCCCTCTTCTCACTAATCTCTACCCTACTCCTTGCCCTTCCCTTTGATCTCACCCTACCAGCTTCCATCTTTGTCCTTTGTTTCTCATCCGTGTCCTATTCACTCTCCTCCCCCTTCCTTCGTGTACATGTATCTGTGTTGTCACTCTGTGTTGTCACTCTGCCTTTGAGAAAGGTCCTGCTAGGATCGAAACGTCAGGCCCACTAAATTTTAAGATTTGCTATGGTTTTAGTTCAATGTGAGGGTGGTTAAAGGGATGTTTAGTCTGAAATCTTTGTATAAACAGGATTTTGCGATCAGATATCAGAGTTGTTTGGGCTGAAACCGGCTTGTTTATTCAATGCTACATCTACATGTAGCCTATAATCACTCGTAAGACATTTTGTCTAAGGGGTAAATTTGATTAAATTGAACACCAGGAAGGTAAATGTGGGCTTCCAATTTGATATCAATGGTTGATCATTTGAAGGAGGGGATGGTGAAGGGGCGGGGCAAGGGAGAATGGGGCAGATTGGGAAGGAATATTGGTTGCCCGATTAGTATCAATATGGTCAAAGTGCTTCGGCCAATATGAATGAACTAGTTCAGAAGCACTCAGGCAGCAAAAGCAATGTGAAAACTCACAATGTAGAGGGCCTACTGTTTTGATCTGAGCAGGAACTTTCTTAAAGACAGAATGTGAAAACTAGTCATCTTTTAAGAAAAGAATTGCATCAAATATGCACCCCACAATCAATTATGCTCTGTGAACATAATTTGAACAGTCATTTGGGGACTTCAGGCGAATTCTGATTTCTAAACAAATTCATCCCAGTTTTTCATCATTTTACTTCAACTATCCAACCCATATCATGGATAATGGGTGTTTATTACAATCTTTTTAGCTCTTGGGTGCCATTCAAAAATCATTTGTTTGTTTGTGAAAATCCAATGATTGTCTTTCAGTGGCTGAAACTGAAACCTAACAAAAATGTCATTTTGGGGAAACTTCGTGGGCATAAGAAAGGTAAACAACCAAACACTCATTCAGGGATCAATAGGAGAAGGTAGTCAGGCCTTTTAATTTCAGGAACCAGAGACTGAGAACAAAATGTTGGCATTTACAAACACAGAGACGCTTAATGAACGATGCATATGACTGGGCTGTTAGGTTCTTAATTTGGTTGCGTACAGTTTTCTATTTTAGTCCAAAGACAATCACTGTTTGGATGTCTGTTATGTGCCTTGAAAGTAGAATGTTTTCTTTTACTAAGAATAACAATTTCATGGGTAATCCAAGGGTTTTGTCTTTTTATCATTCTGCTTAGCCATATATAGGAACATCATATGTTTTACTGCAAGTGTGAATTCTTTAAATGTATACCCAGCATCATTAAAATGTTCTGGCCAAAAGCAGGTGTCCAAAGGGGTTCTATTAAGAGTGTCACAGAGGATGTTCCAATCAACCTTGTTGTATTGATAGATATACCGTGTAACAGATCCAGCTTTGTGAGGGGAGAGGATACATGAGAAACCATTCTGATCACTATAGATCCTAAACCTGGTTGAATACATACACGTACTGTACATTAGTAAACAAGTTGGGTCCGTTTGTCAAAATAAGAACAATTAATGAGCCCTGATTGATAGCTGAATTTTGACTAGTTTTAACATTTACTAATTGTTGAAGACCAAGGACATCTGAAGCAGCATGTAAAGACTGTACATTTGTAGAAGCAAGGAAATGACAAAAAGTTGCTGACTGACTTAAATGACAAAACTGTGCAAACCTCAGATCTGGGCCTGATATGTTGATCCTAGCAGGACCTTTCTCAAAGGCAGAAATCTGCAAGGATGGAAATTTCAGGCCTTCTAAATCACTGAGAGTAATACATCCTGTGCAGTGCATACAACTACTTTAATATAGAGATAAGAAATTAGGAGATATGATCGGTAAATATTGGGCCTTTTGGCCTTCTGTCATGTAAAGCATGTTTTTCTTAATACTGTAAGCTAATATCTGGATTTCTTTGTCTGGGGAGACAGTTATATAGGAAGAATAGAAATGTCCTTGGAATGTTTTGACCCCAAAGCAGGGTTTGCCGTGATCGTGGGAAACCCGGACATATCACGGAAGGCGACTCATGCATTTCCCAGACCTCCAAAGACATTTGTCATGGAAGGTCAGGGGAAATCCAAAAGTTGAGGATTTCTTTGTCTCCCAGAAAAGCCATTATCTGTGCCTGCTGCATGTGTCTCCTGTTTGCATCTTGGACGTGAGATGACAGAAGTGATGACATTCAAGGCCAATGGAATTTGCAATCCTACAAGTTGGACATTGAGAATCTTAATGTCAAGGTGTGATAAGGCACTGGTGCACTCTTGCACCAAAGTTCTTGACAGTATCCTGTTTGTTTGTTTGACAGTATCCTGTTTGTTTGTTTGAGGAAGTCAAGGAATTCTTGCAGGAAAGAAAACAAGGCATGGAACTACACACAGGAAAATTCATGAACCCTGAAAAAAGACGAGTCTTTGAGAGCAGGTCTTGATTTCGAATAATTGGATCCTGTGATTATCATAGTCACAGACGACTATCTTATTGCATTTGCTGAAGATTATGCCCAAAGGATAACTGAAAGGATTTTCTTGGCTGCGTAGGATGTGGAAGGATTGCCAGCGAGGAGTGAACAGTTGGACACGGTGGTTGCCATTCTCTGCCACGGCCACAAAGCCCATGGAATGGATGGCAATGGCTACTGGCCAGTACAGCTGGTTGGGTCCACTGCCTCATGACCCAAATGTAGCCTGGTAACTGCCTGTTGCACCATCAAACACCTGCAGGATACATGGTAAAGAATATCATTCAAATACGTAAAGCTGGGTTACTAGACATGCTAATGTGCCCGGAGTCCAATCTCAAGTGTATTTTACAACAATTTTTCAATTTGTTCAAAAAAGAACCCTGTCCGTTTTGCCTTTGTTTGTATGACTTGAATTGACAAAGCTGCATCCCATTTGTGTGGTCCAGAGCTGCTGTAGCCAGGTTTACAACAATTGTTTGTTTGCATCTGAATGAAGGCAGGGTGTGGTCCCTAGATGGTTGAATTGCTTCTGACTGGTGCCCCCCAACCCAGCAAAGACTAGTTGAATATTTGGGAAAGCCACCATCTAAAAGTTGGTTAGCTCAGATGGAAGAGCACTCGATGATTAATCCAGAGGTCTCAGGTTCAAGTCTTGGTCGAGTCAAAGTTTTCTTTGCCAATTTGTCAACAATAACATTGTAATAAATTCTCAGTTTAGAGTGAAGTCGTTAAGAGTCGGATCTATTTAGCAATCAGGTTTACCTATAAAAAAAAACAATGTCAGAGGTGTTTGAGCATAGCTTATAATGTGGTTCAATCGTACATAAGTGTGACAACATACCCCTCGGTGGTGAGGGGGGGGGAGCTCTCCCTCTCTCTGGGCGTGCCATGTACAGTACCGTACAGGCAGGTCCCTGAAACAGGACAATAATATGTACCAGCATTATAGTAGCCCAGCAATTCACAGGTGAGCAACGCCCGACAGAACAGACAGACAAATACAGACTGCGATAGGAACACTGTGTCTAACTGAGGGGAGCAACCCCCGACAGAACAGACAGACAAATACAGACTGCGATAGGAACGCTGTGTCTAACTGAGGTGAGCAACCCCCTGACAGAACAGACAGACAAATGCAGACTGCGATAGGAACGCTGTGTCTAACTGAGGAGAGCAACCCCCTGACAGAACAGACAGACAAATGCAGACTGCGATAGGAATGCTGTGTCTAACTGAGGCAAGCAACCCCCGACAGAACAGACAGACAAATGCAGACTGCGATAGGAACGCTGTGTCTAACTGAGGAGAGCAACCCCCTGACAGAACAGACAGACAAATGCAGACTGTGATAGGAACACTGTGTCTAACTGAGGTGAGCAACCCCCCAACAGAACAGACAGACAAATGCAGACTGCGATAGGAATGCTGTGTCTAACTGAGGTGAGCAACACCCCCCGACAGAACAGACAGACAAATGCAGACTGCAATAGGAATGCTGTGTCTAACTGAGGTGAGCAACCCCCCGACAGAACAGACAGACAAATAAGGACTGCGATAGGAATGCTGTGTCTAACTGAGGTGAGCAACCCCCCGACAGAACAGACAGACAAATAAGGACTGCGATAGGAACACTGTGTCTAACTGAGGTGAGCAACCCCCCAACAGAACAGACAGACAAATGCAGACTGCGATAGGAATGCTGTGTCTAACTGAGGTGAGCAACCCCCCAACAGAACAGACAGACAAATGCAGACTGCGATAGGAATGCTGTGTCTAACTGAGGTGAGCAACCCCCCAACAGAACAGACAGACAAATGCAGACTGTGATAGGAACACTGTGTCTAACTGAGGTGAGCAACCCCCCAACAGAACAGACAGACAAATGCAGACTGCGATAGGAATGCTGTGTCTAACTGAGGTGAGCAACCCCCCGACAGAACAGACAGACAAATAAGGACTGCGATAGGAATGCTGTGTCTAACTGAGGTGAGCAACCCCCCGACAGAACAGACAGACAAATAAGGACTGCGATAGGAACACTGTGTCTAACTGAGGCGAGCAACCCCCCGACAGAACAGACAGACAAATACAGACTGCAATAGGAACGCTGTGTCTAACTGAGGTGAGCAACCCCCCGACAGAACAGACAGACAAATGCAGACTGCAATAGGAACGCTGTGTGTAACTGAGGCGAGCAACCCCCCGACAGAACAGACAGACAAATGCAGACTGCGATAGGAACGCTGTGTCTAACTGAGGTGAGCAACCCCCTGACAGAACAGACAGACAAATGCAGACTGCGATAGGAACGCTGTGTCTAACTAAGGTGAGCAACCCCCCGACAGAACAGAAAGACAAATACAGACTGCGATAGGAACGCTGTGTCTAACTGAGGTAAGCAACCCCCTGACAGAACAGACAGACAAATGCAGACTGCGATAGGAACGCTGTGTCTAACTGAGGTGAGCAACCCCCTGACAGAACAGACAGACAAATGCAGACTGCGATAGGAACGCTGTGTCTAACTAAGGTGAGCAACCCCCCAACAGAACAGACAGACAAATGCAGACTGTAATAGGAACGCTGTGTCTAACTGAGGCGAGCAACCCCCGACAGAACAGACAGACAAATGCAGACTGCGATAGGAACGCTGTGTCTAACTGAGGTGAGCAACCCCCGACAGAACAGACAGACAAATGCAGACTGCGATAGGAACGCTGTGTCTAACTGAGGCGAGCAACCCCCGACAGAACAGACAGACAAATGCAGACTGCGATAGGAACGCTGTGTCTAACTGAGGTGAGCAACCCCCGACAGAACAGACAGACAAATGCAGACTGCGATAGGAATGCTGTGTCTAACTGAGGTGAGCAACCCTCCGACAGAACAGACAGACAAATGAAGACTGCGATAGGAATGCTGTGTCTAACTGAGGTGAGCAACCCTCCGACAGAACAGACAGACAAATGCAGACTGCGATAGGAATGCCGTGTCTAACTGAGGTGAGCAACCCCCCGACAGAACAGACAGACAAATGCAGACTGCGATAGGAATGCCGTGTCTAACTGAGGTGAGCAAGCCCCCGACAGAACAGACAGACAAATGCAGACTGCGATAGGAACGCTGTGTCTAACTGAGGCGAGCAACCCCCGACAGAACAGACAGACAAATGCAGACTGCGATAGGAATGCCGTGTCTAACTGAGGTGAGCAAGCCCCCGACAGAACAGACAGACAAATGCAGACTGCGATAGGAACGCTGTGTCTAACTGAGGCGAGCAACCCCCGACAGAACAGACAGACAAATGCAGACTGCGATAGGAACACTGTGTCTAACTGAGGAGAGCAACCCCCCGACAGAACAGACAGACAAATACAGACTGCGATAGGAACACTGTGTCTAACTGAGGTGAGCAACCCCCGACAGAACAGACAGACAAATGCAGACTGCGATAGGAACACTGTGTCTAACTGAGGTGAGCAACCCCCCGACAGAACAGACAGACAAATGCAGACTGCGATAGGAACGCTGTGTCTAACTGAGGTGAGCAATGCCCTGACAGAACAGACAGACAAATACAGACTGCGATAGGAACGCTGTGTCTAACTGAGGTGAGCAACCCCCCGACAGAACAGACAGACAAATGCAGACTGCGATAGGAACGCTGTGTCTAACTGAGGTGAGCAACCCCCCGACAGAACAGACAGACAAATACAGACTGCGATAGGAACGCTGTGTCTAACTGAGGTGAGCAACCCCCGACAGAACAGACAGACAAATACAGACTGCGATAGGAACGCTGTGTCTAACTGAGGTGAGCAACCCCCCGACAGAACAGACAGACAAATGCAGACTGCGATAGGAACGCTGTGTCTAACTGAGGTGAGCAACCCCCCGACAGAACAGACAGACAAATACAGACTGCGATAGGAACGCTGTGTCTAACTGAGGTGAGCAACCCCCCGACAGAACAGACAGACAAATGCAGACTGCGATAGGAACGCTGTGTCTAACTGAGGTGAGCAACCCCCTGACAGAACAGACAGACAAATACAGACTGCGATAGGAACACTGTGTCTAACTGAGGTGAGCAACCCCCCGACAGAACAGACAGATAAATGCAGACTGCGATAGGAACGCTGTGTCTAACTGAGGTGAGCAACCCCCGACAGAACAGACAGACAAATGCAGACTGCGATAGGAACACTGTGTCTAACTGAGGTGAGCAACCCCCTGACAGAACAGACAGACAAATGCAGACTGCGATAGGAACACTGTGTCTAACTGAGGTGAGCAACCCCCCGACAGAACAGACAGACAAATGCAGACTGCGATAGGAACGCTGTGTCTAACTGAGGTGAGCAACCCCCCGACAGAACAGACAGACAAATGCAGACTGCGATAGGAACGCTGTCTAACTGAGGTGAGCAACCCCCCGACAGAACAGACAGACAAATACAGACTGCGATAGGAACGCTGTGTCTAACTGAGGTGAGCAATGCCCTGACAGAACAGACAGACAAATGCAGACTGCGATAGGAACGCTGTGTCTAACTGAGGTGAGCAACCCCCCGACAGAACAGACAGACAAATACAGACTGCGATAGGAACGCTGTGTCTTACTGAGGTGAGCAATGCCCTGACAGAACAGACAGACAAATGCAGACTGCGATAGGAACACTGTGTCTAACTGAGGTGAGCAACCCCCCGACAGAACAGACAGACAAATGCAGACTGCGATAGGAACACTGTGTCTAACTGAGGTGAGCAACCCCCTGACAGAACAGACAGACAAATGCAGACTGCGATAGGAATGCTGTGTCTAACTGAGGTGAGCAACCCCCCGACAGAACAGACAGACAAATGCAGACTGCGATAGGAACGCTGTGTCTAACTGAGGTGAGCAACCCCCCGACAGAACAGACAGACAAATGCAGACTGCGATAGGAACGCTGTGTCTAACTGAGGTGAGCAACCCCCTGACAGAACAGACAGACAAATACAGACTGCGATAGGAACGCTGTGTCTAACTGAGGTGAGCAACCCCCGACAGAACACACAGACAAAAACAGACTGCGATGGGAACGCTGTGTCTAACTGAGGTGAGCAACCCCCGACAGAACAGACAGACAAATGCAGACTGCGATAGGAACGCTGTGTCTAACTGAGGTGAGCAACCCCCGACAGAACAGACAGACAAAAGCAGACTGCGATAGGAACGCTGTGTCTAACTGAGGTGAGCAACCCCCCGACAGAACAGACAGACAAATGCAGACTGCGATAGGAACGCTGTGTCTAACTGAGGTGAGCAACCCCCAACAGAGCAGACAGACAAATGCAGACTGCGATAGGAACACTGTGTCTAACTGAGGTGAGCAACCCCCCGACAGAACAGACAGACAAATGCAGACTGCGATAGGAACGCTGTGTCTTACTGAGGTGAGCAACCCCCCGACAGAACAGACAGACAAATACAGACTGCGATAGGAACGCTGTGTCTTACTGAGGTGAGCAACCCCCCGACAGAATAGACAGACAAATGCAGACTGCGATACACGTTACTCTCCTGCCATGTCATGTTTCAATACCGCAATACACCTGACTGTGATACACGTCAATCTCCTGCCATGTGATGTTTACCGCAATGCACCTGACTGTGATACACGTCACTCTCCTGCCATGTTATGTTTCAATACCGCAATGCAACTGACTGTAATACACGTCATTCTCCTGTCATGTGCTGTTTCAATACCGACATGCGCCTGATTGTGATACACGTCACTCTCCTGCCATGTCATGTTTCAATACCGCAATGCGCCTGACTATGATACACGTCACTTTCCTGTCATGTCATGTTTCAATACTGCAATGTGCCTGACTGTGATACACGTCACTCTCCTACCATATCATGTTTCAATTCAGCAATGCGACTGACTGTGATACATGTCACTCCCCTGCCATGTCATGTTTCAATACCGCAATGTGCCTGACTGTGATACAAGTCTCTCTCCTGCCATGTCATGTTTACCGCAATGCACATGATTGTGATACACGTCACTCTCCTGCCATGTCATGTTTACCACAATGCACCTGACTGTGATACACGTCACTCTCTTGCCATGTCATGTTTCAATACCGCAATGCACCTGACTGTAATACACGTCATTCTCCTGTCATGTGCTGTTTCAATATCGACATGCGCCTGATTGTGATACACGTCACTCTTCTGCCATGTCATGTTTCAATACCGCAATGCGCCTGACTATGATACACGTCACTTTCCTGTCATGTCATGTTTCAATACTGCAATGTGCCTGACTGTGATACACGTCACTCTCCTACCATATCATGTTTTAATTCAGCAATGCGACTGACTGTGATACAGGTCACTCTCCTGCCATGTTATGTTTCAATACCGCAATGCGCCTGATTCTGATACACGTCACTCTCCTGCCATGTCATGTTTCAATACCGCAATACACCTGATTGTGATTCACGTCAATCTCCTGCCATGAAATGTTTCAATACCACAATGCGCCTGACTGTGATACACATTACTCTCCTGCCACGTCATGTTTTAATACCGCAATACACCTGACTGTGATACACATCAATCTCCTGCCATGTCATCTTTCAATACCGCAATGCGCCTGACTGTGATACACGTCACTACTTTGCCATGTCATGTTTCAATACCGCAATGCTTCTGACTGTGATACATGTCTCTCTCCTGCCATATCATATTTCAATACCGCAATGTGCCTGACCGTGATACATGTCACTCTCCTGCCATGTCATGTCTCAATACTGCAATGCACCTGACTATGATAAACGTCACTCTCCTGCCATGTCATGTTTCAATACTGCAATACACCTGATTGTGATTCACGTCAATCTCCTGCCAAGAAATGTTTCAATACTACAATGCACCTGACTGTGATACACATTACTCTCCTGCCACGTCATGTTTTAATACCGCAATACACCTGACTGTGATACACGTCAATCTCCTGCCATGTCATCTTTCAATACCGCAATGCGCCTGACTGTGATACAAATCTCTCTCCTGCCAATGCGCAATGCGCCTGACTGTGATACATGCCACTCTCCTACCATATCATGTTTCAATTCAGCAATGCGACTGACTGTGATACATGTCACTCTCCTGCCATGTCATGTTTCAATACTGCGATGCACCTGATTGTGATACACATCACTCTCCTGCCATGTCATGTTTCAATACCGCAATGCGCCTGACTGTGATACACGTCACTCTCCTGAGTGTCATGTTTCAATACCGCAATACACCTGACTGTGATACACGTCAATCTCCTGCCAGGTCATGTTTTAATACCGCAATGCGCCTGACTGTGATACACGTCAATCTCCTGCCATGTCATGTTTTAATACCGCAATGCAAATGACTGTAATACACGTCATTCTCCTGTCATGTGCTGTTTCAAAACCGCCATGCGCCTGATTGTGATACATGTCACTCTCCTGCCATGTCATGTTTCAATACCGCAATGCGCCTGACTATGATACACGTCACTTTCCTGTCATGTCATGTTTCAATACTGCAATGTGCCTGACTGTGATACACGTCACTCTCCTACCATATCATGTTTCAATTCAGCAATGCGACTGACTGTGATACATGTCACTCTCCTGCCATGTCATGTTTCAATACCGCAATGCGCCTGACTGTGATACAAGTCTCTCTCCTGCCATGTCATGTTTACCGCAATGCACATGATTGTGATACACGTCACTCTCCTGCCATGTCATGTTTACCACAATGCACTTGACTGTGATACACGTCACTCTCTTGCCATGTCATGTTTCAATACCGCAATGCACCTGACTGTAATACACGTCATTCTCCTGTCATGTGCTGTTTCAATATCGACATGCGCCTGATTGTGATACACGTTACTCTTCTGCCATGTCATGTTTCAATACCGCAATGCGCCTGACTATGATACACGTCACTTTCCTGTCATGTCATGTTTCAATACTGCAATGTGCCTGACTGTGATACACGTCACTCTCCTACCATATCATGTTTTAATTCAGCAATGCGACTGACTGTGATACACGTCACTATCTTGCCATGTCATGTTTCAATACCGCAATGCTCCTGACTGTGATACACGTTACTCTCCTGCCACGTCATGTTTCAATACCGCAATGCGCCTGATTGTGATACACGTCACTCTCCTGCCATGTCATGTTTCAATACCGCAATACACCTGATTGTGATTCACGTCAATCTCCTGCCATGAAATGTTTCAATACCACAATGCGCCTGACTGTGATACACATTACTCTCCTGCCACGTCATGTTTTAATACCGCAATACACCTGACTGTGATACACGTCAATCTCCTGCCATGTCATCTTTCAATACCGCAATGCGCCTGACTGTGATACACGTCACTCCTTTGCCATGTCATGTTTCAATACCGCAATGCTTCTGACTGTGATACATGTCTCTCTCCTGCCATATCATATTTCAATACCGCAATGTGCCTGACCGTGATACATGTCACTCTCCTGCCATGTCATGTCTCAATACTGCAATGCACCTGACTATGATAAACGTCACTCTCCTGCCATGTCATGTTTCAATACCGCAATACACCTGATTGTGATTCACGTCCATCTCCTGCCATGAAATGTTTCAATACTACAATGCACCTGACTGTGATACACATTACTCTCCTGCCACGTCATGTTTTAATACCGCAATACACCTGACTGTGATACACGTCAATCTCCTGCCATGTCATCTTTCAATACCGCAATGCGCCTGACTGTGATACAAATCTCTCTCCTGCCAATGCGCAATGCGCCTGACTGTGATACATGCCACTCTCCTACCATATCATGTTTCAATTCAGCAATGCGACTGACTGTGATACATGTCACTCTCCTGCCATGTCATGTTTCAATACTGCGATGCACCTGATTGTGATACACATCACTCTCCTGCCATGTCATGTTTCAATACCGCAATGCGCCTGACTGTGATACACGTCACTCTCCTGCCATGTCATGTTTTAATACCGCAATGCGCCTGACTGTGATACACGTCAATCTCCTGCCATGTCATGTTTTAATACCGCAATGCGCCTGACTGTGATACACTTCAATCTCCTGCCATGTCATGTTTTAATACCGCAATACACCTGACTGTGATACACGTCAATCTCCTGCCATGTCATGTTTTAATACCGAAATGCGCCTGACTGTGATACACGTCACTGTCTTGCCATGTCATGTTTCAATACCGCAATGCTCCTGACTGTGATACATGTCTCTCCTGCCATATCATATTTTAATACCGCAATGTGTCTGACCGTGATACAAGTCACTCTCCTTCCATGTCATGTTTCAATACCGCAATGTGCCTGACCGTGATACCCGTCACTCTCCTTCCATGTCATGTTTCAATACCGCAATGCGCCTGACTATGATATACGTCGATCTCCTGCCATGTCATGTTTCAATACCGCAATACACCTGATTGTCATTCACGTCAATCTCTTGCCATGTAATGTTTCAATACCACAATGCGCCTGACTGTGATACACGTTACTCTCCTGCCATATCATAATTCAATACCGCAATGTGCCTGACCGTGATACACGTCACTCTCCTGCCATGTCATGTTTCAATACCGCAATGCGACTGACTATGATACACGTCACTCTCCTGCCATGTCATGTTTCAATACAGCAATGCTCCTGACTGTGATAAATGTCTCTCTCCTGCCACATCATGTTTCAATTCCGAAATGTGCCCGACTGTGATACACGTCAATCTCCTGCCATGTCATGTTTCAATACCGCAATGAGCCTGACTGTGATACACGTCACTCTCCTGCCATGTCATGTTTCAATACCGCAATGCTCCAGATTGTGATACATGTCTCTCTCCTGCCATATCATGTTTCAATACCGCTATGTGGCCGACTGTGATACATGTCACTCTCCTACCATATCGTGTTTCAATTCAGCAATGCAACTGACTGTGATACACGTCACTCTCCTGCCATGTCATGTTTCAATACCGCGATGCACCTGACTGTGATACATGTCACTCTCCTGCCATGTCATGTTTCAATACCGCAATGCGCCTGACTGTGATACAAGTCTCTCTCCTGCCATGTCAAGTTTCAATACCGCAATGCGCCTGACTGTAATAGACGTCACTCTCCTACCATATCATGTTTCAATTCAGCAATGCGACAGACTGTGATACATGTCACTCTCCTGCCATGTCATGTTTCAATACCGCAATGCGCCTAACTGTGATACACGTCACTCTCCTACCATATCGTGTTTCAATTCAGCAATGCGACTGACTGTGATACATGTCACTCTCCTGCCATGTCATGTTTCAATACCGCGATGCACCTGACTGTGATACCTGTCACTCTCCTGCCATGTCATGTTTCAATACCGCAATGCGCCTGACTGTGATACAAGTCTCTCTCCTGCAATGTCATGTTTACCGCAATGCACATGACTGTGATACACGTCACTCTCCTGCCATGTCATGTTTCAATACCGCAATACACCTGACTGTGATACACGTCAATCTCCTGCCATGTCATCTTTCAATACCGCAATGCGCCTGACTGTGATACACGTCACTCCTTTGCTATGTCATGTTTCAATACCGCAATGCTCCTGACTGTGATACATGTCTCTCTCCTGCCATATCATATTTCAATACCGCAATGTGCCTGACCGTGATACATGTCACTCTCCTGCCATGTCAGGTTTCAATACTGCAATGCACCTGACTGTGATACACGTCTCTCTCCTGCCATATCATGTTCCAATACCGCTATATGCATGACCATGATACACGTCACTCTCCTGCCATATCATCTTTCAATTCAGCAATGCGACTGACTGAGATACATGCCACTCTCCTGCAATGTCGTGTTTCAATACTGCAATGTGCCTGATTGTGATACACGTCACTCTCCTGCCATGTCATGTTTCAATACCGCAATAAACCTGATTGTGATTCACGTCAATCTCCTGCCATGAAATGTTTCAATACCACAATGCGCCTGACTGTGATACACATTACTCTCCTGCCATGTCATGTTTTAATACCGCAATACACCTGACTGTGATACACGTCAATCTCCTGCCATGTCATCATTCAATACCGCAATGTGCCTGACTGTGATACACGTCACTCCTTTGCCATGTCATGTTTCAATACCGCAATGCTCCTGACTGTGATACATGTCTCTCTCCTGCCATATCATATTTCAATACCGCAATGTGCCTGACCGTGACACATGTCACTCTCCTGCCATGTCATGTCTCAATACTGCAATGCACCTGACTATGATACACGTCACTCTCCTGCCATGTCATGTTTCAATACCACAATGCTCCTGACTGTGATACACGTCACACTCCTGCCATGTCATGTTTCAATACCGCTATGTGCATGACTGTGATACACGTCACTCTCTTGCCATGTCATGTTTACCGCAATGCTCCTGACTGTGATACACGTCACTTCCCTGCCATGTCATGTTTCAATACCGCAATACAACTGATTGTGCTTCACGTCAATCTCCTGCCATGTAATGTTTCAATACCAAAATGAGCCTGACTGTGATACACGTTACTCTCCTGCCACGTCATGTTTCAATACCGAAATACACCTGACATGTCGTGTTTCAATACCGCAATGTGCCTGATTGTGATACACGTCACTCTCCTGCCATGTCATGTTTCAATACCGCAATGCGCCTGACTGTGATACACGTCACTCTCTTGCCATGTCATGTTTCAATACCGCAAAACACCCGACGGTGATACACGTCACTCTCCTGCCATGTCATGTTTCAATACCGCAATGTGCCTGACCGTGATACACGTCACTCTCCTGCCATGTCCTGTTTCAATACCGCAATGTGCCTGACCGTAATACACGTCACTCTCCTGCCATGTCATGTTTCAATACCGCAATGCGACTGACTGTGATACACGTCACTCTCCTGCCATGTCATGTTTCAATACCGCAATGTGCCTGACCGTGATACACGTCACTCTCATGCCATGTCATGTTTCAATACCGCAATGTGCCTGACCGTAATACATGTCACTCTCCTGCCATGTCATGTTTCAATACCGCAATGCGCCTGACTGTGATACACGTTACTCTCCTGCCACGTCATGTTTCAATACCGCAATACACCTGACTGTGACACATGTCACTCTCTTGCCATGTCATGTTTCAATACCGCAATGCTCCTGACTGTGATACATGTCTCTCTCCTGCCATATCATATTTCAATACCACAATGTGCCTGACCGTGATACATGTCACTCTCCTGCCATGTCCTGTTTCAATACTGCAATGCGCCTGACTATGATACACTTTGCTCTCCTGCCATGTCATGTTTCAATACCGCAATACACCTGATTGTGATTCACGTCAATCTCCTGCCATGTAATGTTTCAATACCAAAATGCGCCTGACAGTGATACACGTTACTCTCCTGCCATGTCATGTTTCAATACAGCGATGCGCCTGACTATGATACACGTCACTCTCCTGCCATGTGATGTTTCAATACCGCAATGCGCCTGACTGTGATACAAGTCTCTCTCCTGCCATGTGATGTTTACCGCAATGCACCTGACTGTGATACATGTCACTCTCCTGCCATGTCATGTTTCAATACCGCAATGCACCTGACTGTGATACACGTCACTCTCCTGCCATGTCATGTTTCAATACCGCAATGCGCCTGACTGTGATACAAGTCTCTCTCCTGCCATGTCATGTTTCAATACGGCAATGCTCCTGACTGTGATACATGTCTCTCTCCTGCCATATCATGTTTCAATAACGCTATGTGGCCGACTGTGATACACGTCACTCTCCTGCTATGTCATGTTTCAATACCTTAATGTGCCTGACCGTGATACATGTCACTATCCTGCCATGTCATGTTTCAATACCGCAATGTGCCTGACCGTGATACACGTCACTCTCCTGCCATGTCATGTTTCAGTACCGCAATGCGCCTGACTGTGATACAAGTCACTATCCTGCCATGTCATGTTTACCGCAATGCACCTGACTGTGATACACATCACTCTCCTGCCAGGTCATGTTTCAATACCGCAATGCTCCTGACTGTGATACACGTCACACTCCTGCCATGTCATGTGTCAATACCGCTATGTGCATGACTGTGATACACGTCACTCTCTTGCCATGTCATGTTTACCGCAATGCTCCTGACTGTGATACACGTCACTTCCCTGCCATGTCATGTTTCAATACCGCAATACAACTGATTGTGCTTCACGTCAATCTCCTGCCATGTAATGTTTCAATACCAAAATGCGCCTGACTGTGATACACGTTACTCTCCTGCCACGTCATGTTTCAATACCGAAATACACCTGACATGTCGTGTTTCAATACCGCAATGTGCCTGATTGTGATACACGTCACTCTCCTGCCATGTCATGTTTCAATACCGCAATACACCTGACTGTGATACACGTCAATCTCCTGCCATGTCATCTTTCAATACCGCAATGCGCCTGACTGTGATACAAATCTCTCTCCTGCCAATGCGCAATGCGCCTGACTGTGATACATGCCACTCTTCTACCATATCATGTTTCAATTCAGCAATGCGACTGACTGTGATACATGTCACTCTCCTGCCATGTCATGTTTCAATACTGCGATGCACCTGATTGTGATACACATCACTCTCCTGCCATGTCATGTTTCAATACCGCAATGCGCCTGACTGTGATACACGTCACTCTCCTGAGTGTCATGTTTCAATACCGCAATACACCTGACTGGGATACACGTCAATCTCCTGCCATGTCATGTTTCAATACTGCAATGTGCCTGACTGTGATACACGTCACTCTCCTACCATATCATGTTTCAATTCAGCAATGCGACTGACTGTGATACATGTCACTCTCCTGCCATGTCATGTTTCAATACCGCAATGCGCCTGACTGTGATACAAGTCTCTCTCCTGCCATGTCATGTTTACCGCAATGCACATGATTGTGATACACGTCACTCTCCTGCCATGTCATGTTTACCACAATGCACCTGACTGTGATACACGTCACTCTCTTGCCATGTCATGTTTCAATACCGCAATGCACCTGACTGTAATACACGTCATTCTCCTGTCATGTGCTGTTTCAATATCGACATGCGCCTGATTGTGATACACGTTACTCTTCTGCCATGTCATGTTTCAATACCGCAATGCGCCTGACTATGATACACGTCACTTTCCTGTCATGTCATGTTTCAATACTGCAATGTGCCTGACTGTGATACACGTCACTCTCCTACCATATCATCTTTCAATACCGCAATGCGCCTGACTGTGATACACGTCACTCCTTTGCCATGTCATGTTTCAATACCGCAATGCTTCTGACTGTGATACATGTCTCTCTCCTGCCATATCATATTTCAATACCGCAATGTGGCTGACCGTGATACATGTCACTCTCCTGCCATGTCATGTCTCAATACTGCAATGCACCTGACTATGATAAACGTCACTCTCCTGCCATGTCATGTTTCAATACCGCAATACACCTGATTGTGATTCACGTCCATCTCCTGCCATGAAATGTTTCAATACTACAATGCACCTGACTGTGATACACATTACTCTCCTGCCACGTCATGTTTTAATACCGCAATACACCTGACTGTGATACACGTCAATCTCCTGCCATGTCATCTTTCAATACCGCAATGCGCCTGACTGTGATACAAATCTCTCTCCTGCCAATGCGCAATGCGCCTGACTGTGATACATGCCACTCTCCTACCATATCATGTTTCAATTCAGCAATGCGACTGACTGTGATACATGTCACTCTCCTGCCATGTCATGTTTCAATACTGCGATGCACCTGATTGTGATACACATCACTCTCCTGCCATGTCATGTTTCAATACCGCAATGCGCCTGACTGTGATACACGTCACTCTCCTGAGTGTCATGTTTCAATACCGCAATACACCTGACTGTGATACACGTCAATCTCCTGCCATGTCATGTTTTAATACCGCAATGCGCCTGACTGTGATACATGTCAATCTCCTGCCATGTCATGTTTTAATACCGCAATGCGCCTGACTGTGAAACACTTCAATCTCCTGCCATGTCATGTTTTAATACCGCAATACACCTGACTGTGATACACGTCAATCTCCTGCCATGTCATGTTTTAATACCGAAATGCGCCTGACTGTGATACACGTCACTGTCTTGCCATGTCATGTTTCAATACCGCAATGCTCCTGACTGTGATACATGTCTCTCCTGCCATATCATATTTTAATACCGCAATGTGTCTGACCGTGATACAAGTCACTCTCCTTCCATGTCATGTTTCAATACCGCAATGTGCCTGACCGTGATACCCGTCACTCTCCTTCCATGTCATGTTTCAATACCGCAATGCGCCTGACTATGATATACGTCGATCTCCTGCCATGTCATGTTTCAATACCGCAATACACCTGATTGTCATTCACGTCAATCTCTTGCCATGTAATGTTTCAATACCACAATGCGCCTGACTGTGATACACGTTACTCTCCTGCAATATCATAATTCAATACCGCAATGTGCCTGACCGTGATACACGTCACTCTCCTGCCATGTCATGTTTCAATACCACAATGCGACTGACTATGATACACGTCACTCTCCTGCCATGTCATGTTTCAATACAGCAATGCTCCTGACTGTGATAAATGTCTCTCTCCTGCCACATCATGTTTCAATTCCGAAATGTGCCCGACTGTGATACACGTCAATCTCCTGCCATGTCATGTTTCAATACCGCAATGAGCCTGACTGTGATACACGTGACTCTCCTGCCATGTCATGTTTCAATACCGCAATGGTCCAGATTGTGATACATGTCTCTCTCCTGCCATATCATGTTTCAATACCGCTATGTGGCCGACTGTGATACATGTCACTCTCCTACCATATCGTGTTTCAATTCAGCAATGCAACTGACTGTGATACACGTCACTCTCCTGCCATGTCATGTTTCAATACCGCGATGCACCTGACTGTGATACATGTCACTCTCCTGCCATGTCATGTTTCAATACCGCAATGCGCCTGACTGTGATACAAGTCTCTCTCCTGCCATGTCAAGTTTCAATACCGCAATGCGCCTGACTGTAATAGACGTCACTCTCCTACCATATCATGTTTCAATTCAGCAATGCGACAGACTGTGATACATGTCACTCTCCTGCCATGTCATGTTTCAATACCGCAATGCGCCTAACTGTGATACACGTCACTCTCCTACCATATCGTGTTTCAATTCAGCAATGCGACTGACTGTGATACATGTCACTCTCCTGCCATGTCATGTTTCAATACCGCGATGCACCTGACTGTGATACCTGTCACTCTCCTGCCATGTCATGTTTCAATACCGCAATGCGCCTGACTGTGATACAAGTCTCTCTCCTGCCATGTCATGTTTACCGCAATGCACATGACTGTGATACACGTCACTCTCCTGCCATGTCATGTTTCAATACCGCAATACACCTGACTGTGATACACGTCAATCTCCTGCCATGTCATCTTTCAATACCGCAATGCGCCTGACTGTGATACACGTCACTCCTTTGCTATGTCAAGATTCAATACCGCAATGCTCCTGACTGTGATACATGTCTCTCTCCTGCCATATCATATTTCAATACCGCAATGTGCCTGACCGTGATACATGTCACTCTCCTGCCAAGTCAGGTTTCAATACTGCAATGCACCTGACTGTGATACACGTCTCTCTCCTGCCATATCATGTTCCAATACCGCTATATGCATGACCATGATACACGTCACGCTCCTGCCATATCATCTTTCAATTCAGCAATGCGACTGACTGTGATACATGCCACTCTCCTGCAATGTCGTGTTTCAATACTGCAATGTGCCTGATTGTGATACACGTCACTCTCCTGCCATGTCATGTTTCAATACCGCAATACACCTGATTGTGATTCACGTCAATCTCCTGCCATTAAAATGTTTCAATACCACAATGCGCCTGACTGTGATACACATTACTCTCCTGCCATGTCATGTTTTAATACCGCAATACACCTGACTGTGATACGCGTCAATCTCCTGCCATGTCATCATTCAATACCGCAATGTGCCTGACTGTGATACACGTCACTCCTTTGCCATGTCATGTTTCAATACCGCAATGCTCCTGACTGTGATACATGTCTCTCTCCTGCCATATCATATTTCAATACCGCAATGTGCCTGACCGTGACACATGTCACTCTCCTGCCATGTCATGTCTCAATACTGCAATGCACCTGACTATGATACACGTCACTCTCCTGCCATGTCATGTTTCAATACCACAATGCTCCTGACTGTGATACACGTCACACTCCTGCCATGTCATGTTTCAATACCGCTATGTGCATGACTGTGATACACGTCACTCTCTTGCCATGTCATGTTTACCGCAATGCTCCTGACTGTGATACACGTCACTTCCCTGCCATGTCATGTTTCAATACCGCAATACAACTGATTGTGCTTCACGTCAATCTCCTGCCATGTAATGTTTCAATACCAAAATGCGCCTGACTGTGATACACGTTACTCTCCTGCCACGTCATGTTTCAATACCGAAATACACCTGACATGTCGTGTTTCAATACCGCAATGTGCCTGATTGTGATACACGTCACTCTCCTGCCATGTCATGTTTCAATACCGCAATGCGCCTGACTGTGATACACGTCACTCTCTTGCCATGTCATGTTTCAATACCGCAAAACACCCGACGGTGATACACGTCACTCTCCTGCCATGTCATGTTTCAATACCGCAATGTGCCTGACCGTGATACACGTCACTCTCCTGCCATGTCCTGTTTCAATACCGCAATGTGCCTGACCGTAATACACGTCACTCTCCTGCCATGTCATGTTTCAATACCGCAATGCGACTGACTGTGATACACGTCACTCTCCTGCCATGTCATGTTTCAATACCGCAATGTGCCTGACCGTGATACACGTCACTCTCATGCCATGTCATGTTTCAATACCGCAATGTGCCTGACCGTAATACATGTCACTCTCCTGCCATGTCATGTTTCAATACCGCAATGCGCCTGACTGTGATACACGTTACTCTCCTGCCACGTCATGTTTCAATACCGCAATACACCTGACTGTGACACATGTCACTCTCTTGCCATGTCATGTTTCAATACCGCAATGCTCCTGACTGTGATACATGTCTCTCTCCTGCCATATCATATTTCAATACCACAATGTGCCTGACCGTGATACATGTCACTCTCCTGCCATGTCCTGTTTCAATACTGCAATGCGCCTGACTATGATACACTTTGCTCTCCTGCCATGTCATGTTTCAATACCGCAATGCTCCAGATTGTGATACATGTCTCTCTCCTGCCATATCATGTTTCAATACCGCTATGTGGCCGACTGTGATACATGTCACTCTCCTACCATATCGTGTTTCAATTCAGCAATGCAACTGACTGTGATACACGTCACTCTCCTGCCATGTCATGTTTCAATACCGCGATGCACCTGACCGTGATACATGTCACTCTCCTGCCATGTCATGTTTCAATACCGCAATGCGCCTGACTGTGATACAAGTCTCTCTCCTGCCATGTCAAGTTTCAATACCGCAATGCGCCTGACTGTAATAGACGTCACTCTCCTACCATATCATGTTTCAATTCAGCAATGCGACAGACTGTGATACATGTCACTCTCCTGCCATGTCATGTTTCAATACCGCAATGCGCCTAACTGTGATACACGTCACTCTCCTACCATATCGTGTTTCAATTCAGCAATGCGACTGACTGTGATACATGTCACTCTCCTGCCATGTCATGTTTCAATACCGCGATGCACCTGACTGTGATACCTGTCACTCTCCTGCCATGTCATGTTTCAATACCGCAATGCGCCTGACTGTGATACAAGTCTCTCTCCTGCCATGTCATGTTTACCGCAATGCACATGACTGTGATACACGTCACTCTCCTGCCATGTCATGTTTCAATACCGCAATACACCTGACTGTGATACACGTCAATCTCCTGCCATGTCATCTTTCAATACCGCAATGCACCTGACTGTGATACACGTCACTCTCTTGCCATGTCATGTTTCAATACCGCAATGCACCTGACTGTAATACACGTCATTCTCCTGTCATGTGCTGTTTCAATATCGACATGCGCCTGATTGTGATACACGTTACTCTTCTGCCATGTCATGTTTCAATACCGCAATGCGCCTGACTATGATACACGTCACTTTCCTGTCATGTCATGTTTCAATACTGCAATGTGCCTGACTGTGATACACGTCACTCTCCTACCATATCATCTTTCAATACCGCAATGCGCCTGACTGTGATACACGTCACTCCTTTGCCATGTCATGTTTCAATACCGCAATGCTTCTGACTGTGATACATGTCTCTCTCCTGCCATATCATATTTCAATACCGCAATGTGGCTGACCGTGATACATGTCACTCTCCTGCCATGTCATGTCTCAATACTGCAATGCACCTGACTATGATAAACGTCACTCTCCTGCCATGTCATGTTTCAATACCGCAATACACCTGATTGTGATTCACGTCCATCTCCTGCCATGAAATGTTTCAATACTACAATGCACCTGACTGTGATACACATTACTCTCCTGCCACGTCATGTTTTAATACCGCAATACACCTGACTGTGATACACGTCAATCTCCTGCCATGTCATCTTTCAATACCGCAATGCGCCTGACTGTGATACAAATCTCTCTCCTGCCAATGCGCAATGCGCCTGACTGTGATACATGCCACTCTCCTACCATATCATGTTTCAATTCAGCAATGCGACTGACTGTGATACATGTCACTCTCCTGCCATGTCATGTTTCAATACTGCGATGCACCTGATTGTGATACACATCACTCTCCTGCCATGTCATGTTTCAATACCGCAATGCGCCTGACTGTGATACACGTCACTCTCCTGAGTGTCATGTTTCAATACCGCAATACACCTGACTGTGATACACGTCAATCTCCTGCCATGTCATGTTTTAATACCGCAATGCGCCTGACTGTGATACATGTCAATCTCCTGCCATGTCATGTTTTAATACCGCAATGCGCCTGACTGTGAAACACTTCAATCTCCTGCCATGTCATGTTTTAATACCGCAATACACCTGACTGTGATACACGTCAATCTCCTGCCATGTCATGTTTTAATACCGAAATGCGCCTGACTGTGATACACGTCACTGTCTTGCCATGTCATGTTTCAATACCGCAATGCTCCTGACTGTGATACATGTCTCTCCTGCCATATCATATTTTAATACCGCAATGTGTCTGACCGTGATACAAGTCACTCTCCTTCCATGTCATGTTTCAATACCGCAATGTGCCTGACCGTGATACCCGTCACTCTCCTTCCATGTCATGTTTCAATACCGCAATGCGCCTGACTATGATATACGTCGATCTCCTGCCATGTCATGTTTCAATACCGCAATACACCTGATTGTCATTCACGTCAATCTCTTGCCATGTAATGTTTCAATACCACAATGCGCCTGACTGTGATACACGTTACTCTCCTGCCATATCATAATTCAATACCGCAATGTGCCTGACCGTGATACACGTCACTCTCCTGCCATGTCATGTTTCAATACCACAATGCGACTGACTATGATACACGTCACTCTCCTGCCATGTCATGTTTCAATACAGCAATGCTCCTGACTGTGATAAATGTCTCTCTCCTGCCACATCATGTTTCAATTCCGAAATGTGCCCGACTGTGATACACGTCAATCTCCTGCCATGTCATGTTTCAATACCGCAATGAGCCTGACTGTGATACACGTGACTCTCCTGCCATGTCATGTTTCAATACCGCAATGCTCCAGATTGTGATACATGTCTCTCTCCTGCCATATCATGTTTCAATACCGCTATGTGGCCGACTGTGATACATGTCACTCTCCTACCATATCGTGTTTCAATTCAGCAATGCAACTGACTGTGATACACGTCACTCTCCTGCCATGTCATGTTTCAATACCGCGATGCACCTGACTGTGATACATGTCACTCTCCTGCCATGTCATGTTTCAATACCGCAATGCGCCTGACTGTGATACAAGTCTCTCTCCTGCCATGTCAAGTTTCAATACCGCAATGCGCCTGACTGTAATAGACGTCACTCTCCTACCATATCATGTTTCAATTCAGCAATGCGACAGACTGTGATACATGTCACTCTCCTGCCATGTCATGTTTCAATACCGCAATGCGCCTAACTGTGATACACGTCACTCTCCTACCATATCGTGTTTCAATTCAGCAATGCGACTGACTGTGATACATGTCACTCTCCTGCCATGTCATGTTTCAATACCGCGATGCACCTGACTGTGATACCTGTCACTCTCCTGCCATGTCATGTTTCAATACCGCAATGCGCCTGACTGTGATACAAGTCTCTCTCCTGCCATGTCATGTTTACCGCAATGCACATGACTGTGATACACGTCACTCTCCTGCCATGTCATGTTTCAATACCGCAATACACCTGACTGTGATACACGTCAATCTCCTGCCATGTCATCTTTCAATACCGCAATGCGCCTGACTGTGATACACGTCACTCCTTTGCTATGTCAAGATTCAATACCGCAATGCTCCTGACTGTGATACATGTCTCTCTCCTGCCATATCATATTTCAATACCGCAATGTGCCTGACCGTGATACATGTCACTCTCCTACCAAGTCAGGTTTTAATACTGCAATGCACCTGACTGTGATACACGTCTCTCTCCTGCCATATCATGTTCCAATACCGCTATATGCATGACCATGATACACGTCACGCTCCTGCCATATCATCTTTCAATTCAGCAATGCGACTGACTGTGATACATGCCACTCTCCTGCAATGTCGTGTTTCAATACTGCAATGTGCCTGATTGTGATACACGTCACTCTCCTGCCATGTCATGTTTCAATACCGCAATACACCTGATTGTGATTCACGTCAATCTCCTGCCATTAAAATGTTTCAATACCACAATGCGCCTGACTGTGATACACATTACTCTCCTGCCATGTCATGTTTTAATACCGCAATACACCTGACTGTGATACGCGTCAATCTCCTGCCATGTCATCATTCAATACCGCAATGTGCCTGACTGTGATACACGTCACTCCTTTGCCATGTCATGTTTCAATACCGCAATGCTCCTGACTGTGATACATGTCTCTCTCCTGCCATATCATATTTCAATACCGCAATGTGCCTGACCGTGACACATGTCACTCTCCTGCCATGTCATGTCTCAATACTGCAATGCACCTGACTATGATACACGTCACTCTCCTGCCATGTCATGTTTCAATACCACAATGCTCCTGACTGTGATACACGTCACACTCCTGCCATGTCATGTTTCAATACCGCTATGTGCATGACTGTGATACACGTCACTCTCTTGCCATGTCATGTTTACCGCAATGCTCCTGACTGTGATACACGTCACTTCCCTGCCATGTCATGTTTCAATACCGCAATACAACTGATTGTGCTTCACGTCAATCTCCTGCCATGTAATGTTTCAATACCAAAATGCGCCTGACTGTGATACACGTTACTCTCCTGCCACGTCATGTTTCAATACCGAAATACACCTGACATGTCGTGTTTCAATACCGCAATGTGCCTGATTGTGATACACGTCACTCTCCTGCCATGTCATGTTTCAATACCGCAATGCGCCTGACTGTGATACACGTCACTCTCTTGCCATGTCATGTTTCAATACCGCAAAACACCCGACGGTGATACACGTCACTCTCCTGCCATGTCATGTTTCAATACCGCAATGTGCCTGACCGTGATACACGTCACTCTCCTGCCATGTCCTGTTTCAATACCGCAATGTGCCTGACCGTAATACACGTCACTCTCCTGCCATGTCATGTTTCAATACCGCAATGCGACTGACTGTGATACACGTCACTCTCCTGCCATGTCATGTTTCAATACCGCAATGTGCCTGACCGTGATACACGTCACTCTCATGCCATGTCATGTTTCAATACCGCAATGTGCCTGACCGTAATACATGTCACTCTCCTGCCATGTCATGTTTCAATACCGCAATGCGCCTGACTGTGATACACGTTACTCTCCTGCCACGTCATGTTTCAATACCGCAATACACCTGACTGTGACACATGTCACTCTCTTGCCATGTCATGTTTCAATACCGCAATGCTCCTGACTGTGATACATGTCTCTCTCCTGCCATATCATATTTCAATACCACAATGTGCCTGACCGTGATACATGTCACTCTCCTGCCATGTCCTGTTTCAATACTGCAATGCGCCTGACTATGATACACTTTGCTCTCCTGCCATGTCATGTTTCAATACCGCAATGCTCCAGATTGTGATACATGTCTCTCTCCTGCCATATCATGTTTCAATACCGCTATGTGGCCGACTGTGATACATGTCACTCTCCTACCTTATCGTGTTTCAATTCAGCAATGCAACTGACTGTGATACACGTCACTCTCCTGCCATGTCATGTTTCAATACCGCGATGCACCTGACCGTGATACATGTCACTCTCCTGCCATGTCATGTTTCAATACCGCAATGCGCCTGACTGTGATACAAGTCTCTCTCCTGCCATGTCAAGTTTCAATACCGCAATGCGCCTGACTGTAATAGACGTCACTCTCCTACCATATCATGTTTCAATTCAGCAATGCGACAGACTGTGATACATGTCACTCTCCTGCCATGTCATGTTTCAATACCGCAATGCGCCTAACTGTGATACACGTCACTCTCCTACCATATCGTGTTTCAATTCAGCAATGCGACTGACTGTGATACATGTCACTCTCCTGCCATGTCATGTTTCAATACCGCGATGCACCTGACTGTGATACCTGTCACTCTCCTGCCATGTCATGTTTCAATACCGCAATGCGCCTGACTGTGATACAAGTCTCTCTCCTGCCATGTCATGTTTACCGCAATGCACATGACTGTGATACACGTCACTCTCCTGCCATGTCATGTTTCAATACCGCAATACACCTGACTGTGATACACGTCAATCTCCTGCCATGTCATCTTTCAATACCGCAATGCGCATGACTGTGATACACGTCACTCCTTTGCTATGTCAAGATTCAATACCGCAATGCTCCTGACTGTGATACATGTCTCTCTCCTGCCATATCATATTTCAATACCGCAATGTGCCTGACCGTGATACATGTCACTCTCCTGCCAAGTCAGGTTTCAATACTGCAATGCACCTGACTGTGATACACGTCTCTCTCCTGCCATATCATGTTCCAATACCGCTATATGCATGACCATGATACACGTCACGCTCCTGCCATATCATCTTTCAATTCAGCAATGCGACTGACTGTGATACATGCCACTCTCCTGCAATGTCGTGTTTCAATACTGCAATGTGCCTGATTGTGATACACGTCACTCTCCTGCCATGTCATGTTTCAATACCGCAATACACCTGATTGTGATTCACGTCAATCTCCTGCCATTAAAATGTTTCAATACCACAATGCGCCTGACTGTGATACACATTACTCTCCTGCCATGTCATGTTTTAATACCGCAATACACCTGACTGTGATACACGTCAATCTCCTGCCATGTCATCATTCAATACCGCAATGTGCCTGACTGTGATACACGTCACTCCTTTGCCATGTCATGTTTCAATACCGCAATGCTCCTGACTGTGATACATGTCTCTCTCCTGCCATATCATATTTCAATACCGCAATGTGCCTGACCGTGACACATGTCACTCTCCTGCCATGTCATGTCTCAATACTGCAATGCACCTGACTATGATACACGTCACTCTCCTGCCATGTCATGTTTCAATACCACAATGCTCCTGACTGTGATACACGTCACACTCCTGCCATGTCATGTTTCAATACCGCTATGTGCATGACTGTGATACACGTCACTCTCTTGCCATGTCATGTTTACCGCAATGCTCCTGACTGTGATACACGTCACTTCCCTGCCATGTCATGTTTCAATACCGCAATACAACTGATTGTGCTTCACGTCAATCTCCTGCCATGTAATGTTTCAATACCAAAATGCGCCTGACTGTGATACACGTTACTCTCCTGCCACGTCATGTTTCAATACCGAAATACACCTGACATGTCGTGTTTCAATACCGCAATGTGCCTGATTGTGATACACGTCACTCTCCTGCCATGTCATGTTTCAATACCGCAATGCGCCTGACTGTGATACACGTCACTCTCTTGCCATGTCATGTTTCAATACCGCAAAACACCCGACGGTGATACACGTCACTCTCCTGCCATGTCATGTTTCAATACCGCAATGTGCCTGACCGTGATACACGTCACTCTCCTGCCATGTCCTGTTTCAATACCGCAATGTGCCTGACCGTAATACACGTCACTCTCCTGCCATGTCATGTTTCAATACCGCAATGCGACTGACTGTGATACACGTCACTCTCCTGCCATGTCATGTTTCAATACCGCAATGTGCCTGACCGTGATACACGTCACTCTCATGCCATGTCATGTTTCAATACCGCAATGTGCCTGACCGTAATACATGTCACTCTCCTGCCATGTCATGTTTCAATACCGCAATGCGCCTGACTGTGATACACGTTACTCTCCTGCCACGTCATGTTTCAATACCGCAATACACCTGACTGTGACACATGTCACTCTCTTGCCATGTCATGTTTCAATACCGCAATGCTCCTGACTGTGATACATGTCTCTCTCCTGCCATATCATATTTCAATACCACAATGTGCCTGACCGTGATACATGTCACTCTCCTGCCATGTCCTGTTTCAATACTGCAATGCGCCTGACTATGATACACTTTGCTCTCCTGCCATGTCATGTTTCAATACCGCAATACACCTGATTGTGATTCACGTCAATCTCCTGCCATGTAATGTTTCAATACCAAAATGCGCCTGACAGTGATACACGTTACTCTCCTGCCATGTCATGTTTCAATACAGCGATGCGCCTGACTATGATACACGTCACTCTCCTGCCATGTGATGTTTCAATACCGCAATGCGCCTGACTGTGATACAAGTCTCTCTCCTGCCATGTGATGTTTACCGCAATGCACCTGACTGTGATACATGTCACTCTCCTGCCATGTCATGTTTCAATACCGCAATGCACCTGACTGTGATACACGTCACTCTCCTGCCATGTCATGTTTCAATACCGCAATGCGCCTGACTGTGATACAAGTCTCTCTCCTGCCATGTCATGTTTCAATACGGCAATGCTCCTGACTGTGATACATGTCTCTCTCCTGCCATATCATGTTTCAATAACGCTATGTGGCCGACTGTGATACACGTCACTCTCCTGCTATGTCATGTTTCAATACCTTAATGTGCCTGACCGTGATACATGTCACTATCCTGCCATGTCATGTTTCAATACCGCAATGTGCCTGACCGTGATACACGTCACTCTCCTGCCATGTCATGTTTCAGTACCGCAATGCGCCTGACTGTGATACAAGTCACTATCCTGCCATGTCATGTTTACCGCAATGCACCTGACTGTGATACACATCACTCTCCTGCCAGGTCATGTTTCAATACCGCAATGCTCCTGACTGTGATACACGTCACACTCCTGCCATGTCATGTTTCAATACCGCTATGTGCATGACTGTGATACACGTCACTCTCTTGCCATGTCATGTTTACCGCAATGCTCCTGACTGTGATACACGTCACTTCCCTGCCATGTCATGTTTCAATACCGCAATACAACTGATTGTGCTTTACGTCAATCTCCTGCCATGTAATGTTTCAATACCAAAATGCGCCTGACTGTGATACACGTTACTCTCCTGCCACGTCATGTTTCAATACCGAAATACACCTGACATGTCGTGTTTCAATACCGCAATGTGCCTGATTGTGATACACGTCACTCTCCTGCCATGTCATGTTTCAATACCGCAATGCGCCTGACTGTGATACACGTCACTCTCTTGCCATGTCATGTTTCAATACCGCAAAACACCCGACGGTGATACACGTCACTCTCCTGCCATGTCATGTTTCAATACCGCAATGTGCCTGACCGTGATACACGTCACTCTCCTGCCATGTCCTGTTTCAATACCGCAATGTGCCTGACCGTAATACACGTCACTCTCCTGCCATGTCATGTTTCAATACCGCAATGCGACTGACTGTGATACACGTCAATCTCCTGCCATGTCATGTTTCAATACCGCAATGTGCCTGACCGTGATACACGTCACTCTCATGCCATGTCATGTTTCAATACCGCAATGTGCCTGACCGTAATACATGTCACTCTCCTGCCATGTCATGTTTCAATACCGCAATGCGCCTGACTGTGATACACGTTACTCTCCTGCCACGTCATGTTTCAATACCGCAATACACCTGACTGTGACACATGTCACTCTCTTGCCATGTCATGTTTCAATACCGCAATGCTCCTGACTGTGATACATGTCTCTCTCCTGCCATATCATATTTCAATACCACAATGTGCCTGACCGTGATACATGTCACTCTCCTGCCATGTCCTGTTTCAATACTGCAATGCGCCTGACTATGATACACTTTGCTCTCCTGCCATGTCATGTTTCAATACCGCAATACACCTGATTGTGATTCACGTCAATCTCCTGCCATGTAATGTTTCAATACCAAAATGCGCCTGATAGTGATACACGTTACTCTCCTGCCATGTCATGTTTCAATACCGCAATGTGCCTGACCGTGATACACGTCACTCTCCTTCCATGTCATGTTTCAATACAGCGATGCGCCTGACTATGATATACGTCGATCTCCTGCCATGTCATGTTTCAATACCGCAATGCGCCTGACTGTGATACAAGTCTCTCTCCTGCCATGTGATGTTTACCGCAATGCACCTGACTGTGATACATGTCACTCTCCTGCCATGTCATGTTTCAATACCGCAATGCACCTGACTGTGATACACGTCACTCTCCTGCCATGTCATGTTTCAATACCGCAATGCGCCTGACTGTGATACAAGTCTCTCTCCTGCCATGTCATGTTTCAATACGGCAATGCTCCTGACTGTGATACATGTCTCTCTCCTGCCATATCATGTTTCAATAACGCTATGTGGCCGACTGTGATACACGTCACTCTCCTGCTATGTCATGTTTCAATACCTTAATGTGCCTGACCGTGATACATGTCACTATCCTGCCATGTCATGTTTCAATACCGCAATGTGCCTGACCGTGATACACGTCACTCTCCTGCCATGTCATGTTTCAGTACCGCAATGCGCCTGACTGTGATACAAGTCACTATCCTGCCATGTCATGTTTACCGCAATGCACCTGACTGTGATACACATCACTCTCCTGCCAGGTCATGTTTCAATACCGCAATGCAAATGACTGTAATACACGTCATTCTCCTGTCATGTGCTGTTTCAAAACCGCCATGCGCCTGATTGTGATACATGTCACTCTCCTGCCATGTCATGTTTCAATATCGCAATGCGCCTGACTGTGATACATGCCACTCTCCTACCATATCATGTTTCAATTCAGCAATGCGACTGACTGTGATACATGTCACTCTCCTGCCATGTCATGTTTCAATACTGCGATGCACCTGACTGTGATACACGTCACTCTCCTGCCATGTCCTGTTTCAATACTGCAATGCGCCTGACTATGATACACTTCGCTCTCCTGCCATGTCATGTTTCAATACCGCAATACACCTGATTGTGATTCACGTCATCTCCTGCCATGTAATGTTTCAATACCACAATGCGCCTGACTGTGATACACGTTACTCTCCTGCCATGTCATGTTTCAATACCGCAATGTGCCTGACCGTGATACACGTCACTCTCCTTCCATGTCATGTTTCAATACCGCGATGCGCCTGACTATGATATACGTCGATCTCCTGCCATGTCATGTTTCAATACCGCAATGCGCCTGACTGCGATACAAGTCCCTCTCCTGCCATGTGATGTTTACCGAAATGCACCTGAATGTGATACACGTCACTCTCCTGCCATGTCATGTTTCAATACCGCAATGCACCTGACTGTGATACACGTCACTCTCCTGCCATGTCATGTTTCAATACCGCAATGCGCCTGACTGTGATACAAGTCTCTCTCCTGCCATGTCATGTTTCAATACGGCAATGCTCCTGACTGTGATACATGTCTCTCTCCTGCCATATCATGTTTCAATACCGCTATGTGGCCGACTGTGATACATGTCACTCTCCTGCTATGTCATGTTTCAATACCTTAATGTGCCTGACCGTGATACACGTCACTCTCCTGCCATATCATGTTTTAATACCGCAATGTGCCTGACCGTGATACACGTCACTCTCCTGCCATGTCATGTTTCAATACCGCAATGCGCCTGACTGCGATACAAGTCACTCTCCTGCCAGGTCATGTTTCAATACCGCAATGCAAATGACTGTAATACACGTCATTCTCCTGTCATGTGCTGTTTCAATACCGCAATGCGCCTGATTATGATACACGTCACTTTCCTGCCATGTCATGTTTCAATATCGCAATGCGCCTGACTGTGATACACGTCACTCTCCTACCATATCATGTTTCAATACTGCGATGCACCTGATTGTGATACACATCACTCTCCTGCCATGTCATGTTTCAATACCGCAATGCGCCTGACAGTGATACACGTCACTCTCCTGAGTGTCATGTTTCAATACCGCAATACACCTGACTGTGATACACGTCAATCTCCTGCCATGTCATGTTTTAATACCGCAATGCGCCTGACTGTGATACACGTCAATCTCCTGCCATGTCATGTTTTAATACCGCAATGCGCCTGACTGTGATACACGTCAATCTCCTGCCATGTCATGTTTTAATACCGAAATGCGCCTGATTGTGATACACGTCACTGTCTTGCCATGTCATGTTTCAATACCGCAATGCTCCTGACTGTGATACATGTCTCTCCTGCCATATCATATTTTAATACCGCAATGTGTCTGACCATGATACAAGTCTCTCTCCTGCCATGTCATGTTTACCGCAATGCACCTGACTGTGATACACGTCACTCTCCTTCCATGTCATGTTTCAATACCGCAATGCGCCTGACTATGATATACGTCGATCTCCTGCCATGTCATGTTTCAATACCGCAATACACCTGATTGTCATTCACGTCAATCTCTTGCCATGTAATGTTTCAATACCACAATGCGCCTGACTGTGATACACGTTACTCTCCTGCCATATCATAATTCAATACCGCAATGTGCCTGACCGTGATACACGTCACTCTCCTGCCATGTCATGTTTCAATACCGCAATGCGACTGACTATGATACACGTCACTCTCCTGCCATGTCATGTTTCAATACAGCAATGCTCCTGACTGTGATAAAAGTCTCTCTCCTGCCACATCATGTTTCAGTTCCGATATGTGGCCGACTGTGATACACGTCAATCTCCTGCCATGTAATGTTTCAATACCGCAATGAGCCTGACTGTGATACACATCACTCTCCTGCCATGTCATGTTTCAATACCGCAATGCTCCAGATTGTGATACATGTCTCTCTCCTGCCATATCATGTTTCAATACCGCTATGTGGCCGACTGTGATACATGTCACTCTCCTACCATATCGTGTTTCAATTCAGCAATGCAACTGACTGTGATACACGTCACTCTCCTGCCATGTCATGTTTCAATACCGCGATGCACCTGACTGTGATACATGTCACTCTCCTGCCATGTCATGTTTCAATACCGCAATGCGCCTGACTGTGATACAAGTCTCTCTCCTGCCATGTCAAGTTTCAATACCGCAATGCGCCTGACTGTAATACAAGTCACTCTCCTACCATATCATGTTTCAATTCAGCAATGCGACAGACTGTGATACATGTCACTCTCCTGCCATGTCATGTTTCAATACCGCAATGCGCCTAACTGTGATACACGTCACTCTCCTACCATATCGTGTTTCAATTCAGCAATGCGACTGACTGTGATACATGTCACTCTCCTGCCATGTCATGTTTCAATACCGCGATGCACCTGACTGTGATACCTGTCACTCTCCTGCCATGTCATGTTTCAATACCGCAATGCGCCTGACTGTGATAGAAGTCTCTCTCTTGCCATGTCATGTTTACCGCAATGCACATGACTGTGATACACGTCACTCTCCTGCCATGTCATGTTTCAATACCGCAATACACCTGACTGTGATACACGTCAATCTCCTGCCATGTCATCTTTCAATACCGCAATGCGCCTGACTGTGATACACGTCACTCCTTTGCTATGTCATGTTTCAATACCGCAATGCTCCTGACTGTGATACATGTCTCTCTCCTGCGATATCATATTTCAATACCGCAATGTGCCTGACCGTGATACATGTCACTCTCCTGCCATGTCAGGTTTCAATACTGCAATGCACCTGACTGTGATACACGTCTCTCTCCTGCCATATCATGTTCCAATACCGCTATATGCATGACCATGATACACGTCACTCTCCTGCCATATCATCTTTCAATTCAGCAATGCGACTGACTGTGATACATGCCACTCTCCTGCAATGTCGTGTTTCAATACTGCAATGTGCCTGATTGTGATACACGTCACTCTCCTGCCATGTCCTGTTTCAATACTGCAATGTGCCTGAGTGTGATACACGTCACTCTCCTGCCATGTCATGTTTCAATATCGCAATACACCTGATTGTGATTCACGTCAATCTACTGCCATTTAATGTTTCAATACCAAAATGCGCCTGACTGTTATACAATTTACTCTCCTGCCACGTCATGTTTCAATACCGCAATACACCTGACCGTGATAAACGTCAATCTCCTGCCATGTCATGTTTTAATACCGCAATGTGCCTGACTGTGATACACGTCACTCTCCTGCCATATCATGTTTCAATACCGCAATGCTCCTGACGGTGATACATGTCTCTCTCCTGCCATATC
This sequence comes from Luidia sarsii, assembly GCA_949987565.1. Classification (NCBI taxonomy): domain Eukaryota; kingdom Metazoa; phylum Echinodermata; class Asteroidea; order Paxillosida; family Luidiidae; genus Luidia; species Luidia sarsii. Next base: position 23,880,886 of record OX465104.1, on the reverse strand, counting down.
ATATTTCAATACTGCAATGTGCCTGACCGTGATACACGTCACTCTCCTGCCATGTCATGTTTCAATACCGCAATGTGCCTGACCGTGATACACGTTACTCTCCTGCCACGTCATGTTTCAATACCGCAATACACCTGACAGTGATACACGTCAATCTCCTTCCATGTCATGTTTTAATACCGCAATACACCTGATTGTCATTCACGTCAATCTCTTGCCATGTAATGTTTCAATACCACAATGCGCCTGACTGTGATACACGTTACTCTCCTGCCATATCATAATTCAATACCGCAATGTGCCTGACCGTGATACACGTCACTCTCCTGCCATGTCATGTTTCAATACAGCAATGCACCTGACTGTGATACACGTCACTCTCCTGCTATGTCATGTTTCAATACCACAATGCGCCTGACTGTGATACACGTTACTCTCCTGCCATATCATAATTCAATACAGAAAATGTGCCTGACCGTGATACACGTCACTCTCCTGCCATGTCATGTTTCAATACCGCAATGCGACTGACTATGATACACGTCACTCTCCTGCCATGTCATGCTTCAATACAGCAATGCTCCTGACTGTGATAAAAGTCTCTCTCCTGCCACATCATGTTTCAGTTCCGATATGTGGCCGACTGTGATACACGTCAATCTCCTGTCATGTAATGTTTCAATACCGCAATGAGCCTGACTGTGATACACATCACTCTCCTGCCATGTCATGTTTCAATACCGCAATGCGCCTGACTATGATACAAGTCACTCTCCTGCCATGTCATGTTTCAATACCGCGATGCACCTGACTGTGATACACGTCACTCTCCTGCCATGTCATGTTTCAATACCGCAATGCGCCTGACTGTGATACAAGTCTCTCTCCTGCCATGTCATGTTTACCGCAATGCACCTGACTGTGATACACGTCACTCTCCTGCCATGTCATGTTTCAATACCGCAATGTGCCTGATTGTGATACACGTCACTCTCCTGCCATGTCATGTTTCAATACCGCAATGCGCCTGACTGTAATACACGTCACTCTCCTACCATATCATGTTTCAATTCAGCAAAGCGACTGACTGTGATACATGTCACTCTCCTGCCATGTCATGTTTCAATACCGCAATGCGCCTGACTGTGATACACGTCACTCTCCTACCATATTGTGTTTCAATTCAGCAATGCGACTGACTGTGATACATGTCACTCTCCTGCCATGTCATGTTTCAATACCGCAATACACCTGACTGTGATACACGTCAATCTCCTGCCATGTCATGTTTCAATACTGCAATGCACCTGACTATAATACACGTCACTCTCCTGCCATGTCATGTTTCAATACCGCAATGCTCCTGACTGTGATACATGTACATGTCTCTCTCCTGCCATATCATGTTTCAATACCGCTATGTGCATGACCATGATACATGTCACTCTCCTGCCATGTCATGTTTCAATACTGCAATGCACCTGACTATAATACACGTCACTCTCCTGCCATGTCATGTTTCAATACCGCAATGCTCCTGACTGTGATACATGTACATGTCTCTCTCCTGCCATATCATGTTTCAATACCGCTATGTGCATGACCATGATACACGTCACTCTCCTGCCATATCATGTTTCAATTCAGCAATGCGACTGACTGTGATACATGCCACTCTCCTGCAATGTCGTGTTTCAATACTGCAATGTGCCTGATTGTGATACACGTCACTCTCCTGCCCTGTCCTGTTTCAATACTGCAATGTGCCTGAGTGTGATACACGTCACTCTCCTGCCATGTCATGTTTCAATACCGCAATACACCTGATTGTGATATACGTCAATCTCCTGCCATGTAATGTTTCAATACCAAAATGCGCCTGACTGTGATACAAGTTACTCTCCTGCCACGTCATGTTTCAATACCGCAATACACCTGACCGTGATACACGTCAATCTCCTGCCATGTCATGATTTAATACCGCAATGCTCCTGACTGTGATACATGTCTCTCTCCTGCCATATCATATTTTAATACCGCAATGTGTCTGACCGTGATACACGTCACTCTCCTGCCATGTCATGTTTCAATACCGCAATGCGCCTGACTGTGATACATAACTCTCTCCTGCCATATCATGTTTCAATACCGCTATGTGGCCGACTGTGATACATGTCACTCTCCTGCCATGTCATGTTTCAATACCGCAATGAGCCTGACTGTGATACACGTCACTCTCTTGCCATGTCATGTTTCAATACCGCAATGTGCCTGACTGTGATACATGTCTATCTTCTGCCATATCATGTTTCAATACCGCTATGTGTCCGACTGTGATACATGTCACTCTCCTGCCATGTCATGTTTCAATACCGCAATGCTCCTGACTGTGATACATGTCTCTCTCCTGCCATATCATATTTTAATACCGCAATGTGTCTGACCGTGATACACGTCACTCTCCTGCCATGTCATGTTTAAATACCGCGATGCACCTGACTGTGATACACGTCACTCTCCTTCCATGTCATGTTTCAATACCGCAATGCGCCTGACTATGATATACGTCGATCTCCTGCCATGTCATGTTTCAATACCGCAATACACCTGATTGTCATTCACGTCAATCTCTTGCCATGTAATGTTTCAATACCACAATGCGCCTGACTGTGATACACGTTACTCTCCTGCCATATCATAATTCAATACCGCAATGTGCCTGACCGTGATACACGTCACTCTCCTGCCATGTCATGTTTCAATACCGCAATGCACCTGACTGTGATACACGTCACTCTCCTGCTATGTCATGTTTCAATACCACAATGCGCCTGACTGTGATACACGTTACTCTCCTGCCATATCATAATTCAATACCGCAATGTGCCTGACCGTGATACACGTCACTCTCCTGCCATGTCATGTTTCAATACCGCAATGCGACTGACTATGATACACGTCACTCTCCTGCCATGTCATGTTTCAATACAGCAATGCTCCTGACTGTGATAAAAGTCTCTCTCCTGCCACATCATGTTTCAGTTCCGATATGTGGCCGACTGTGATACACGTCAATCTCCTGCCATGTAATGTTTCAATACCGCAATGAGCCTGACTGTGATACACATCACTCTCCTGCCATGTCATGTTTCAATACCGCAATGCGCCTGACTATGATACAAGTCACTCTCCTGCCATGTCATGTTTCAATACCGCGATGCACCTGACTGTGATACACGTCACTCTCCTGCCATGTCATGTTTCAATACCGCAATGCGCCTGACTGTGATACAAGTCTCTCTCCTGCCATGTCATGTTTACCGCAATGCACCTGACTGTGATACACGTCACTCTCCTGCCATGTCATGTTTCAATACCGCAATGTGCCTGATTGTGATACACATCACTCTCCTGCCATGTCATGTTTCAATACCGCAATGCGCCTGACTGTAATACACGTCACTCTCCTACCATATCATGTTTCAATTCAGCAATGCGACTGACTATGATACATGTCACTCTCCTGCCATGTCATGTTTCAATACCGCAATGCGCCTGACTGTGATACACGTCACTCTCCTACCATATTGTGTTTCAATTCAGCAATGCGACTGACTGTGATACATGTCACTCTCCTGCCATGTCATGTTTCAATACCGCAATACACCTGACTGTGATACACGTCAATCTCCTGCCATGTCATCTTTCAATACCGCAATGCGCCTGACTGTGATACACGTCACTCCTTTGCCATGTCATGTTTCAATACCGCAATGCTCCTGACTGTGATACATGTCTCTCTCCTGCCATATCATATTTCAATACCGCAATGTGCCTGACCGTGATACATGTCACTCTCCTGCCATGTCATGTTTCAATACTGCAATGCACCTGACTATGATACACGTCACTCTCCTGCCATGTCATGTTTCAATACCGCAATGCTCCTGACTGTGATACATGTACATGTCTCTCTCCTGCCATATCATGTTTCAATACCGCTATGTGCATGACCATGATACACGTCACTCTCCTGCCATATCATGTTTCAATTCAGCAATGCGACTGACTGTGATACATGCCACTCTCCTGCAATGTCGTGTTTCAAGACTGCAATGTGCCTGATTGTGATACACGTCACTCTCCTGCCATGTCCTGTTTCAATACTGCAATGTGCCTGAGTGTGATACACGTCACTCTCCTGCCATGTCATGTTTCAATACCGCAATACACCTGATTGTGATATACGTCAATCTCCTGCCATGTAATGTTTCAATACCAAAATGCGCCTGACTGTGATACAAGTTACTCTCCTGCCACGTCATGTTTCAATACCGCAATACACCTGACCGTGATACACGTCAATCTCCTGCCATGTCATGATTTAATACCGCAATGCGCCTGACCGTGATACACGTCACTCTCTTGCCATGTCATGTTTCAATAGCGCAATGCTCCTGACTGTGATACACGTTACTCTCCTGCCACGTCATGTTTCAATACCGCAATACACCTGACTGTGATACACGTCAATCTCCTGCCATGTCATGTTTCAATACCGCAATGTGCCTGACCGTGATACACGTCACTCTCCTGCCATATCATGTTTCAATACCGCTATGTGGCCGACTGTGATACATGTTACTCTCCTGCCATGTCATGTTTCAATACCGCAATGAGCCTGACTGTGATACACGTCAATCTCTTGCCATGTCATGTTTCAATAACGCAATACTCCTGACTGTGATACATGTCTCTCTCCTGCCATATCATGTTTCAATACCGCTATGTGGCCGACTGTGATACATGTCACTCTACTGCCATGTCATGTTTCAATACCGCAATGCGCCTGACTGTGATACAAGTCTCTCTCCTGCCATGTCATGTTTACCGCAATGCACCTGACTGTGATACACATCACTCTCCTGCCATGTCATGTTTCAATACCGCAATGCAACTGACTGTAATACACGTCATTCTCCTGTCATGTGCTGTTTCAATACCGACATGCGCCTGATTGTGATACACATCACTCTCCTGCCATGTCATGTTTCAATACCGCAATGCGCCTGACTATGATACAAGTCACTCTCCTGCCATGTCATGTTTCAATACCGCGATGCACCTGACTGTGATACACGTCACTCTCCTGCCATGTCATGTTTCAATACCGCAATGCGCCTGACTGTGATACAAGTCTCTCTCCTGCCATGTCATGTTTACCGCAATACACCTGACTGTGATACACGTCACTCTCCTGCCATGTCATGTTTCAATACCGCAATGTGCCTGACTGTGATAAACGTCACTCTCCTGAGTGTCATGTTTCAATACCGCCATGTGCCTGACTGTGATACACGTCACTCTCCTGAGTGTCATGTTTCAATACCGCAATGCGCCTGACTGTAATACACGTCACTCTCCTACCATATCATGTTTCAATTCAGCAATGCGACTGACTGTGATACATGTCACTCTCCTGCCATGTCATGTTTCAATACCGTAATGCGCCTGACTGTGATACACGTCACTCTCCTACCATATTGTGTTTCAATTCAGCAATGCGACTGACTGTGATACATGTCACTCTCCTGCCATGTCATGTTTCAATACCGCAATACACCTGACTGTGACACACGTCACTCTCCTGCCATGTCATGTTTCAATACCGCAATGTGCCTGACTGTGATACACGTCAATCTCCTGCCATGTCATCTTTCAATACCGCAATGTGCCTGACCGTGATACATGTCACTCTCCTGCCATGTCATGTTTCAATACTGCAATGCACCTGACTATGATACACGTCAATCTCCTGCCATGTCATGTTTCAATACCGCAATGCTCCTGACTGTGATACATGTACATGTCTCTCTCCTGCCATATCATGTTTCAATTCAGCAATGCGACTGACTGTGATACATGCCACTCTCCTGCAATGTCGTGTTTCAATACTGCAATGTGCCTGATTGTGATACATGTCACTCTCCTGCAATGTCCTGTTTCAATACTGCAATGTGCCTGAGTGTGATACACGTCACTCTCCTGCCATGTCATGTTTCAATACCGCAATGCTCCTGACTGTGATACAAGTCTCTCTCCTGCCATGTCATGTTTACCGCAATGCACCTGACTGTGATACACGTCACTCTCCTGCCATGTCATGTTTCAATACCGCAATGCAACTGACTGTAATACACGTCATTCTCCTGTCATGTGCTGTTTCAATACCGACATGCGCCTGAGTGTGATACACGTCACTCTCCTGCCACGTAATGTTTCAATACCGCAATACACCTGACTGTGATATACGTCAATCTCATGCCATGTCATGTTTTAATACCGCAATGCGCTTGACTGTGATACACGTCACTCTCTTGCCATGTCATGTTTCAATACCGCAATGCTCCTGACTGTGACACATGTCTCTCTCCTGCCATATCATATTTCAATACCGCAATGTGCCTGACCGTGATACACGTCACTCTCCTTCCTTGTCATGTTTCAATACCGCAATACACCTGACTGTGATACACGTCACTCTCCTGCCATGTCATTTTTCAATACCGCAATGCTCCTGACTGTGATACATGTCTCTCTCCTGCCATATCATAATTCAATACCGCAATACACCTGACTGTGATACACGTCACTCTCCTGCCATGTCATGTTTCAATACCGCAATGCTCCTGACTGTGATACATGTCTCTCTCCTGCCATATCATAATTCAATACCGCAATGCGCCTGACTATGATATACGTCAATCTCCTGCCATGTCATGTTTCAATACCGCAATACACCTGACTGTGATACATGTCACTCTCCTGTCATGTGCTGTTTCAATACCGCAATACACCTGACTGTGATACATGTCACTCTCCTGCCATGTCATGTTTCAATACTGCAATGCACCTGACTATGATACACGTCACTCTCCTGCCATGTCATGTTTCAATACCGCAATGCTCCTGACTGTGATACATGTACATGTCTCTCTCCTGCCATATCATGTTTCAATACCGCTATGTGCATGACCATGATACACGTCACTCTCCTGCCATATCATGTTTCAATTCAGCAATGCGACTGACTGTGATACATGCCACTCTCCTGCAATGTCGTGTTTCAAGACTGCAATGTGCCTGATTGTGATACACGTCACTCTCCTGCCATGTCCTGTTTCAATACTGCAATGTGCCTGAGTGTGATACACGTCACTCTCCTGCCATGTCATGTTTCAATACCGCAATACACCTGATTGTGATATACGTCAATCTCCTGCCATGTAATGTTTCAATACCAAAATGCGCCTGACTGTGATACAAGTTACTCTCCTGCCACGTCATGTTTCAATACCGCAATACACCTGACCGTGATACACGTCAATCTCCTGCCATGTCATGATTTAATACCGCAATGCGCCTGACCGTGATACACGTCACTCTCTTGCCATGTCATGTTTCAATACCGCAATGCTCCTGACTGTGATACACGTTACTCTCCTGCCACGTCATGTTTCAATACCGCAATACACCTGACTGTGATACACGTCAATCTCCTGCCATGTCATGTTTCAATACCGCAATGTGCCTGACCGTGATACACGTCACTCTCCTGCCATATCATGTTTCAATACCGCTATGTGGCCGACTGTGATACATGTTACTCTCCTGCCATGTCATGTTTCAATACCGCAATGAGCCTGACTGTGATACACGTCAATCTCTTGCCATGTCATGTTTCAATAACGCAATACTCCTGACTGTGATACATGTCTCTCTCCTGCCATATCATGTTTCAATACCGCTATGTGGCCGACTGTGATACATGTCACTCTACTGCCATGTCATGTTTCAATACCGCAATGCGCCTGACTGTGATACAAGTCTCTCTCCTGCCATGTCATGTTTACCGCAATGCACCTGACTGTGATACACATCACTCTCCTGCCATGTCATGTTTCAATACCGCAATGCAACTGACTGTAATACACGTCATTCTCCTGTCATGTGCTGTTTCAATACCGACATGCGCCTGATTGTGATACACATCACTCTCCTGCCATGTCATGTTTCAATACCGCAATGCGCCTGACTATGATACAAGTCACTCTCCTGCCATGTCATGTTTCAATACCGCGATGCACCTGACTGTGATACACGTCACTCTCCTGCCATGTCATGTTTCAATACCGCAATGCGCCTGACTGTGATACAAGTCTCTCTCCTGCCATGTCATGTTTACCGCAATGCACCTGACTGTGATACACGTCACTCTCCTGCCATGTCATGTTTCAATACCGCAATGTGCCTGACTGTGATAAACGTCACTCTCCTGAGTGTCATGTTTCAATACCGCAATGTGCCTGACTGTGATACACGTCACTCTCCTGAGTGTCATGTTTCAATACCGCAATGCGCCTGACTGTAATACACGTCACTCTCCTACCATATCATGTTTCAATTCAGCAATGCGACTGACTGTGATACATGTCACTCTCCTGCCATGTCATGTTTCAATACCGTAATGCGCCTGACTGTGATACACGTCACTCTCCTACCATATTGTGTTTCAATTCAGCAATGCGACTGACTGTGATACATGTCACTCTCCTGCCATGTCATGTTTCAATACCGCAATACACCTGACTGTGACACACGTCACTCTCCTGCCATGTCATGTTTCAATACCGCAATGTGCCTGACTGTGATACACGTCAATCTCCTGCCATGTCATCTTTCAATACCGCAATGTGCCTGACCGTGATACATGTCACTCTCCTGCCATGTCATGTTTCAATACTGCAATGCACCTGACTATGATACACGTCAATCTCCTGCCATGTCATGTTTCAATACCGCAATGCTCCTGACTGTGATACATGTACATGTCTCTCTCCTGCCATATCATGTTTCAATACCGCTATGTGCATGACCATGATACACGTCACTCTCCTGCCATATCATGTTTCAATTCAGCAATGCGACTGACAGTGATACATGCCACTCTCCTGCAATGTCGTGTTTCAATACTGCAATGTGCCTGATTGTGATACATGTCACTCTCCTGCAATGTCCTGTTTCAATACTGCAATGTGCCTGAGTGTGATACACGTCACTCTCCTGCCATGTCATGTTTCAATACCGCAATGCTCCTGACTGTGATACAAGTCTCTCTCCTGCCATGTCATGTTTACCGCAATGCACCTGACTGTGATACACGTCACTCTCCTGCCATGTCATGTTTCAATACCGCAATGCAACTGACTGTAATACACGTCATTCTCCTGTCATGTGCTGTTTCAATACCGACATGCGCCTGATTGTGATACACATCACTCTCCTGCCATGTCATGTTTCAATACCGCAATGCGCCTGACTATGATACACGTCACTCTCCTGCCATGTCCTGTTTCAATACTGCAATGTGCCTGAGTGTGATACACGTCACTCTCCTGCCATGTCATGTTTCAATACCGCAATACACCTGATTGTGATATACGTCAATCTCCTGCCATGTAATGTTTCAATACCAAAATGCGCCTGACTGTGATACAAGTTACTCTCCTGCCACGTCATGTTTCAATACCGCAATACACCTGACCGTGATACACGTCAATCTCCTGCCATGTCATGATTTAATACCGCAATGCGCCTGACCGTGATACACGTCACTCTCTTGCAATGTCATGTTTCAATACCGCAATGCTCCTGACTGTGATACACGTTACTCTCCTGCCACGTCATGTTTCAATACCGCAATACACCTGACTGTGATACACGTCAATCTCCTGCCATGTCATGTTTCAATACCGCAATGTGCCTGACCGTGATACACGTCACTCTCCTGCCATATCATGTTTCAATACCGCTATGTGGCCGACTGTGATACATGTTACTCTCCTGCCATGTCATGTTTCAATACCGCAATGAGCCTGACTGTGATACACGTCAATCTCTTGCCATGTCATGTTTCAATACCGCAATGCTCCTGACTGTGATACATGTCTCTCTCCTGCCATATCATGTTTCAATACCGCTATGTGGCCGACTGTGATACATGTCACTCTACTGCCATGTCATGTTTCAATACCGCAATGCGCCTGACTGTGATACAAGTCTCTCTCCTGCCATGTCATGTTTACCGCAATGCACCTGACTGTGATACACATCACTCTCCTGCCATGTCATGTTTCAATACCGCAATGCAACTGACTGTAATACACGTCATTCTCCTGTCATGTGCTGTTTCAATACCGACATGCGCCTGATTGTGATACACATCACTCTCCTGCCATGTCTTGTTTCAATACCGCAATGCGCCTGACTATGATACAAGTCACTCTCCTGCCATGTCATGTTTCAATACCGCGATGCACCTGACTGTGATACACGTCACTCTCCTGCCATGTCATGTTTCAATACCGCAATGCGCCTGACTGTGATACAAGTCTCTCTCCTGCCATGTCATGTTTACCGCAATGCACCTGACTGTGATACACGTCACTCTCCTGCCATGTCATGTTTCAATACCGCAATGTGCCTGACTGTGATAAATGTCACTCTCCTGAGTGTCATGTTTCAATACCGCAATGTGCCTGACTGTGATACACGTCACTCTCCTGAGTGTCATGTTTCAATACCGCAATGCGCCTGACTGTAATACACGTCACTCTCCTACCATATCATGTTTCAATTCAGCAATGCGACTGACTGTGATACATGTCACTCTCCTGCCATGTCATGTTTCAATACCGTAATGCGCCTGACTGTGATACACGTCACTCTCCTACCATATTGTGTTTCAATTCAGCAATGCGACTGACTGTGATACATGTCACTCTCCTGCCATGTCATGTTTCAATACCGCAATACACCTGACTGTGACACACGTCACTCTCCTGCCATGTCATGTTTCAATACCGCAATGTGCCTGACTGTGATACACGTCAATCTCCTGCCATGTCATCTTTCAATACCGCAATGTGCCTGATCGTGATACATGTCACTCTCCTGCCATGTCATGTTTCAATACTGCAATGCACCTGACTATGATACACGTCAATCTCCTGCCATGTCATGTTTCAATACCGCAATGCTCTTGACTGTGATACATGTACATGTCTCTCTCCTGCCATATCATGTTTCAATACCGCTATGTGCATGACCATGATACACGTCACTCTCCTGCCATATCATGTTTCAATTCAGCAATGCGACTGACTGTGATACATGCCACTCTCCTGCAATGTCGTGTTTCAATACTGCAATGTGCCTGATTGTGATACATGTCACTCTCCTGCCATGTCCTGTTTCAATACTGCAATGTGCCTGAGTGTGATACATGTCACTCTCCTGCCATGTCATGTTTCAATACCGCAATGCTCCTGACTGTGATACATGAACATGTCTCTCTCCTGCCATATCATGTTTCAATACCGCTATGTGCATGACCATGATACACGTCACTCTCCTGCCATATCATGTTTCAATTCAGCAATGCGACTGACTGTGATACATGCCACTCTCCTGCAATGTCGTGTTTCAATACTGCAATGTGCCTGATTGTGATACACGTCACTCTCTTGCCATGTCCTGTTTCAATACTGCAATGTGCCTGAGTGTGATACACGTCACTCTCCTGCCATGTCATGTTTCAATACCGCAATACACCTGATTGTGATTCACGTCAATCTCCTGCCATGTAATGTTTCAATCCCAAAATGCACCTGACTGTGATACAAGTTACTCTCCTGCCACGTCATGTTTCAATACCGCAATACACCTGACCGTGATACACGTCAATCTCCTGCCATGTCATGATTTAATACCGCAATGCGCCTGACCGTGATACACGTCACTCTCTTGCCATGTCATGTTTCAATATCGCAATGCTCCTGACTGTAATACACGTTACTCTCCTGCCATGTGATGTTTACTGCATTGCACCTGACTGTGATACACGTCACTCTCCTTCCATGTGATGTTTCAATACCGCAATGCGCCTGACTGTGATACACGTCGCTCTCCTGCCATGTCATGTTTCAATACCGCAATACACCTGATTGTCATTCACGTCAATCTCCTGCCATGTAATGTTTCAATACCACAATGCGCCTGACTGTGATACACGTTACTCTCCTGCCATGTCATGTTTCAATGATGCAATGCTCCTGACTGTGATACATGTCTCTCTCCTGCCATATCATGTTTCAAAACCGCTATGTGTATGACCATGATACACGTCACTCTCCTATCATATCATGTTTCAATTCAGCAATGCGACTGACCGTGATACACGTCACTCTCCTTCCATGTCATGTTTCAATACTGCAATGTGCCTGATTGTGATACACGTCACTCTCCTGCCATGTCCTGTTTCAATACTGCAATGTGCCTGAGTGTGATACACGTCACTCTCCTGCCACGTAATGTTTCAATACCGCAATACACCTGACTGTGATATACGTCAATCTCATGCCATGTCATGTTTTAATACCGCAATGCGCTTGACTGTGATACACGTCACTCTCTTGCCATGTCATGTTTCAATACCGCAATGCTCCTGACTGTGACACATGTCTCTCTCCTGCCATATCATATTTCAATACCGCAATGTGCCTGACCGTGATACACGTCACTCTCCTTCCTTGTCATGTTTCAATACCGCAATACACCTGACTGTGATACACGTCACTCTCCTGCCATGTCATTTTTCAATACCGCAATGCTCCTGACTGTGATACATGTCTCTCTCCTGCCATATCATAATTCAATACCGCAATACACCTGACTGTGATACACGTCACTCTCCTGCCATGTCATGTTTCAATACCGCAATGCTCCTGACTGTGATACATGTCTCTCTCCTGCCATATCATAATTCAATACCGCAATGCGCCTGACTATGATATACGTCAATCTCCTGCCATGTCATGTTTCAATACCGCAATACACCTGACTGTGATACATGTCACTCTCCTGTCATGTGCTGTTTCAATACCGCAATACACCTGACTGTGATACATGTCACTCTCCTGTCATGTGCTGTTTGAATACCGCAATACACCTGACTGTGATACACGTCACTCTCCTGCCATGTCATGTTTACCGCAATGCACATGACTGTGATACACGTCAGTCTCCTGCCATGTCATGTTTCAATACCGCAATGCGCCTGACTGTGATACAAGTCTCTCTCCTGCCATGTCATGTTTCAATACCGCAATGCGCCTGACTATGATACATGTCAATCTCCTGCCATGTCATGTTTCAATACCGCAATACACCTGACTGTGATACAAGTCTCTCTCCTACCATGTCATGTTTCAATACCGCAATGCGCCTGACTATGATATACGTCAATCTCCTGCCATGTCATGTTTCAATACCGCAATACACCTGATTGCGATTCACGTCAATCTCCTGCCATGTCATGTTTCAATACCGCAATGCAACTGACTGTGATACATGTCACTCTCCTGCAATGTCATGTTTCAATACCGCAATGCACCTGATTGTGATACATGTCACTCTCCTGCCATGTCATGTTTCAATACTGCAATGCACCTGACTATAATACACGTCACTCTCCTGCCATGTCATGTTTCAATACCGCAATGCTCCTGACTGTGATACATGTACATGTCTCTCTCCTGCCATATCATGTTTCAATACCGCTATGTGCATGACCATGATACACGTCACTCTCCTGCCATATCATGTTTCAATTCAGCAATGCGACTGACTGTGATACATGCCACTCTCCTGCAATGTCGTGTTTCAATACTGCAATGTGCCTGATTGTGATACACGTCACTCTCCTGCCCTGTCCTGTTTCAATACTGCAATGTGCCTGAGTGTGATACACGTCACTCTCCTGCCATGTCATGTTTCAATACCGCAATACACCTGATTGTGATATACGTCAATCTCCTGCCATGTAATGTTTCAATACCAAAATGCGCCTGACTGTGATACAAGTTACTCTCCTGCCACGTCATGTTTCAATACCGCAATACACCTGACCGTGATACACGTCAATCTCCTGCCATGTCATGATTTAATACCGCAATGCTCCTGACTGTGATACATGTCTCTCTCCTGCCATATCATATTTTAATACCGCAATGTGTCTGACCGTGATACACGTCACTCTCCTGCCATGTCATGTTTCAATACCGCAATGCGCCTGACTGTGATACATAACTCTCTCCTGCCATATCATGTTTCAATACCGCTATGTGGCCGACTGTGATACATGTCACTCTCCTGCCATGTCATGTTTCAATACCGCAATGAGCCTGACTGTGATACACGTCACTCTCTTGCCATGTCATGTTTCAATACCGCAATGTGCCTGACTGTGATACATGTCTATCTTCTGCCATATCATGTTTCAATACCGCTATGTGTCCGACTGTGATACATGTCACTCTCCTGCCATGTCATGTTTCAATACCGCAATGCTCCTGACTGTGATACATGTCTCTCTCCTGCCATATCATATTTTAATACCGCAATGTGTCTGACCGTGATACACGTCACTCTCCTGCCATGTCATGTTTAAATACCGCGATGCACCTGACTGTGATACACGTCACTCTCCTTCCATGTCATGTTTCAATACCGCAATGCGCCTGACTATGATATACGTCGATCTCCTGCCATGTCATGTTTCAATACCGCAATACACCTGATTGTCATTCACGTCAATCTCTTGCCATGTAATGTTTCAATACCACAATGCGCCTGACTGTGATACACGTTACTCTCCTGCCATATCATAATTCAATACCGCAATGTGCCTGACCGTGATACACGTCACTCTCCTGCCATGTCATGTTTCAATACCGCAATGCACCTGACTGTGATACACGTCACTCTCCTGCTATGTCATGTTTCAATACCACAATGCGCCTGACTGTGATACACGTTACTCTCCTGCCATATCATAATTCAATACCGCAATGTGCCTGACCGTGATACACGTCACTCTCCTGCCATGTCATGTTTCAATACTGCAATGCGACTGACTATGATACACGTCACTCTCCTGCCATGTCATGTTTCAATACAGCAATGCTCCTGACTGTGATAAAAGTCTCTCTCCTGCCACATCATGTTTCAGTTCCGATATGTGGCCGACTGTGATACACGTCAATCTCCTGCCATGTAATGTTTCAATACCGCAATGAGCCTGACTGTGATACACATCACTCTCCTGCCATGTCATGTTTCAATACCGCAATGCGCCTGACTATGATACAAGTCACTCTCCTGCCATGTCATGTTTCAATACCGCGATGCACCTGACTGTGATACACGTCACTCTCCTGCCATGTCATGTTTCAATACCGCAATGCGCCTGACTGTGATACAAGTCTCTCTCCTGCCATGTCATGTTTACCGCAATGCACCTGACTGTGATACACGTCACTCTCCTGCCATGTCATGTTTCAATACCGCAATGTGCCTGATTGTGATACACATCACTCTCCTGCCATGTCATGTTTCAATACCGCAATGCGCCTGACTGTAATACACGTCACTCTCCTACCATATCATGTTTCAATTCAGCAATGCGACTGACTATGATACATGTCACTCTCCTGCCATGTCATGTTTCAATACCGCAATGCGCCTGACTGTGATACACGTCACTCTCCTACCATATTGTGTTTCAATTCAGCAATGCGACTGACTGTGATACATGTCACTCTCCTGCCATGTCATGTTTCAATACCGCAATACACCTGACTGTGATACACGTCAATCTCCTGCCATGTCATCTTTCAATACCGCAATGCGCCTGACTGTGATACACGTCACTCCTTTGCCATGTCATGTTTCAATACCGCAATGCTCCTGACTGTGATACATGTCTCTCTCCTGCCATATCATATTTCAATACCGCAATGTGCCTGACCGTGATACATGTCACTCTCCTGCCATGTCATGTTTCAATACTGCAATGCACCTGACTATGATACACGTCACTCTCCTGCCATGTCATGTTTCAATACCGCAATGCTCCTGACTGTGATACATGTACATGTCTCTCTCCTGCCATATCATGTTTCAATACCGCTATGTGCATGACCATGATACACGTCACTCTCCTGCCATATCATGTTTCAATTCAGCAATGCGACTGACTGTGATACATGCCACTCTCCTGCAATGTCGTGTTTCAAGACTGCAATGTGCCTGATTGTGATACACGTCACTCTCCTGCCATGTCCTGTTTCAATACTGCAATGTGCCTGAGTGTGATACACGTCACTCTCCTGCCATGTCATGTTTCAATACCGCAATACACCTGATTGTGATATACGTCAATCTCCTGCCATGTAATGTTTCAATACCAAAATGCGCCTGACTGTGATACAAGTTACTCTCCTGCCACGTCATGTTTCAATACCGCAATACACCTGACCGTGATACACGTCAATCTCCTGCCATGTCATGATTTAATACCGCAATGCGCCTGACCGTGATACACGTCACTCTCTTGCCATGTCATGTTTCAATACCGCAATGCTCCTGACTGTGATACACGTTACTCTCCTGCCACGTCATGTTTCAATACCGCAATACACCTGACTGTGATACACGTCAATCTCCTGCCATGTCATGTTTCAATACCGCAATGTGCCTGACCGTGATACATGTCACTCTCCTGCCATATCATGTTTCAATACCGCTATGTGGCCGACTGTGATACATGTTACTCTCCTGCCATGTCATGTTTCAATACCGCAATGAGCCTGACTGTGATACACGTCAATCTCTTGCCATGTCATGTTTCAATAACGCAATACTCCTGACTGTGATACATGTCTCTCTCCTGCCATATCCTGTTTCAATACCGCTATGTGGCCGACTGTGATACATGTCACTCTACTGCCATGTCATGTTTCAATACCGCAATGCGCCTGACTGTGATACAAGTCTCTCTCCTGCCATGTCATGTTTACCGCAATGCACCTGACTGTGATACACATCACTCTCCTGCCATGTCATGTTTCAATACCGCAATGCAACTGACTGTAATACACGTCATTCTCCTGTCATGTGCTGTTTCAATACCGACATGCGCCTGATTGTGATACACATCACTCTCCTGCCATGTCATGTTTCAATACCGCAATGCGCCTGACTATGATACAAGTCACTCTCCTGCCATGTCATGTTTCAATACCGCGATGCACCTGACTGTGATACACGTCACTCTCCTGCCATGTCATGTTTCAATACCGCAATGCGCCTGACTGTGATACAAGTCTCTCTCCTGCCATGTCATGTTTACCGCAATGCACCTGACTGTGTTACACGTCACTCTCCTGCCATGTCATGTTTCAATACCGCAATGTGCCTGACTGTGATAAACGTCACTCTCCTGAGTGTCATGTTTCAATACCGCCATGTGCCTGACTGTGATACACGTCACTCTCCTGAGTGTCATGTTTCAATACCGCAATGCGCCTGACTGTAATACACGTCACTCTCCTACCATATCATGTTTCAATTCAGCAATGCGACTGACTGTGATACATGTCACTCTCCTGCCATGTCATGTTTCAATACCGTAATGCGCCTGACTGTGATACACGTCACTCTCCTACCATATTGTGTTTCAATTCAGCAATGCGACTGACTGTGATACATGTCACTCTCCTGCCATGTCATGTTTCAATACCGCAATACACCTGACTGTGACACACGTCACTCTCCTGCCATGTCATGTTTCAATACCGCAATGTGCCTGACTGTGATACACGTCAATCTCCTGCCATGTCATCTTTCAATACCGCAATGTGCCTGACCGTGATACATGTCACTCTCCTGCCATGTCATGTTTCAATACTGCAATGCACCTGACTATGATACACGTCAATCTCCTGCCATGTCATGTTTCAATACCGCAATGCTCCTGACTGTGATACATGTACATGTCTCTCTCCTGCCATATCATGTTTCAATACCGCTATGTGCATGACCATGATACACGTCACTCTCCTGCCATATCATGTTTCAATTCAGCAATGCGACTGACTGTGATACATGCCACTCTCCTGCAATGTCGTGTTTCAATACTGCAATGTGCCTGATTGTGATACATGTCACTCTCCTGCAATGTCCTGTTTCAATACTGCAATGTGCCTGAGTGTGATACACGTCACTCTCCTGCCATGTCATGTTTCAATACCGCAATGCTCCTGACTGTGATACAAGTCTCTCTCCTGCCATGTCATGTTTACCGCAATGCACCTGACTGTGATACACGTCACTCTCCTGCCATGTCATGTTTCAATACCGCAATGCAACTGACTGTAATACACGTCATTCTCCTGTCATGTGCTGTTTCAATACCGACATGCGCCTGAGTGTGATACACGTCACTCTCCTGCCACGTCATGTTTCAATACCGCAATACACCTGACTGTGATATACGTCAATCTCATGCCATGTCATGTTTTAATACCGCAATGCGCTTGACTGTGATACACGTCACTCTCTTGCCATGTCATGTTTCAATACCGCAATGCTCCTGACTGTGACACATGTCTCTCTCCTGCCATATCATATTTCAATACCGCAATGTGCCTGACCGTGATACACGTCACTCTCCTTCCTTGTCATGTTTCAATACCGCAATACACCTGACTGTGATACACGTCACTCTCCTGCCATGTCATTTTTCAATACCGCAATGCTCCTGACTGTGATACATGTCTCTCTCCTGCCATATCATAATTCAATACCGCAATACACCTGACTGTGATACACGTCACTCTCCTGCCATGTCATGTTTCAATACCGCAATGCTCCTGACTGTGATACATGTCTCTCTCCTGCCATATCATAATTCAATACCGCAATGCGCCTGACTATGATATACGTCAATCTCCTGCCATGTCATGTTTCAATACCGCAATACACCTGACTGTGATACATGTCACTCTCCTGTCATGTGCTGTTTCAATACCGCAATACACCTGACTGTGATACATGTCACTCTCCTGCCATGTCATGTTTCAATACTGCAATGCACCTGACTATGATACACGTCACTCTCCTGCCATGTCATGTTTCAATACCGCAATGCTCCTGACTGTGATACATGTACATGTCTCTCTCCTGCCATATCATGTTTCAATACCGCTATGTGCATGACCATGATACACGTCACTCTCCTGCCATATCATGTTTCAATTCAGCAATGCGACTGACTGTGATACATGCCACTCTCCTGCAATGTCGTGTTTCAAGACTGCAATGTGCCTGATTGTGATACACGTCACTCTCCTGCCATGTCCTGTTTCAATACTGCAATGTGCCTGAGTGTGATACACGTCACTCTCCTGCCATGTCATGTTTCAATACCGCAATACACCTGATTGTGATATACGTCAATCTCCTGCCATGTAATGTTTCAATACCAAAATGCGCCTGACTGTGATACAAGTTACTCTCCTGCCACGTCATGTTTCAATACCGCAATACACCTGACCGTGATACACGTCAATCTCCTGCCATGTCATGATTTAATACCGCAATGCGCCTGACCGTGATACACGTCACTCTCTTGCCATGTCATGTTTCAATACCGCAATGCTCCTGACTGTGATACACGTTACTCTCCTGCCACGTCATGTTTCAATACCGCAATACACCTGACTGTGATACACGTCAATCTCCTGCCATGTCATGTTTCAATACCGCAATGTGCCTGACCGTGATACACGTCACTCTCCTGCCATATCATGTTTCAATACCGCTATGTGGCCGACTGTGATACATGTTACTCTCCTGCCATGTCATGTTTCAATACCGCAATGAGCCTGACTGTGATACACGTCAATCTCTTGCCATGTCATATTTCAATAACGCAATACTCCTGACTGTGATACATGTCTCTCTCCTGCCATATCATGTTTCAATACCGCTATGTGGCCGACTGTGATACATGTCACTCTACTGCCATGTCATGTTTCAATACCGCAATGCGCCTGACTGTGATACAAGTCTCTCTCCTGCCATGTCATGTTTACCGCAATGCACCTGACTGTGATACACATCACTCTCCTGCCATGTCATGTTTCAATACCGCAATGCAACTGACTGTAATACACGTCATTCTCCTGTCATGTGCTGTTTCAATACCGACATGCGCCTGATTGTGATACACATCACTCTCCTGCCATGTCATGTTTCAATACCGCAATGCGCCTGACTATGATACAAGTCACTCTCCTGCCATGTCATGTTTCAATACCGCGATGCACCTGACCGTGATACACGTCACTCTCCTGCCATGTCATGTTTCAATACCGCAATGCGCCTGACTGTGATACAAGTCTCTCTCCTGCCATGTCATGTTTACCGCAATGCACCTGACTGTGATACACGTCACTCTCCTGCCATGTCATGTTTCAATACCGCAATGTGCCTGACTGTGATAAACGTCACTCTCCTGAGTGTCATGTTTCAATACCGCAATGTGCCTGACTGTGATACACGTCACTCTCCTGAGTGTCATGTTTCAATACCGCAATGCGCCTGACTGTAATACACGTCACTCTCCTACCATATCATGTTTCAATTCAGCAATGCGACTGACTGTGATACATGTCACTCTCCTGCCATGTCATGTTTCAATACCGTAATGCGCCTGACTGTGATACACGTCACTCTCCTACCATATTGTGTTTCAATTCAGCAATGCGACTGACTGTGATACATGTCACTCTCCTGCCATGTCATGTTTCAATACCGCAATACACCTGACTGTGACACACGTCACTCTCCTGCCATGTCATGTTTCAATACCGCAATGTGCCTGACTGTGATACACGTCAATCTCCTGCCATGTCATCTTTCAATACTGCAATGTGCCTGACCGTGATACATGTCACTCTCCTGCCATGTCATGTTTCAATACTGCAATGCACCTGACTATGATACACGTCAATCTCCTGCCATGTCATGTTTCAATACCGCAATGCTCCTGACTGTGATACATGTACATGTCTCTCTCCTGCCATATCATGTTTCAATACCGCTATGTGCATGACCATGATACACGTCACTCTCCTGCCATATCATGTTTCAATTCAGCAATGCGACTGACTGTGATACATGCCACTCTCCTGCAATGTCGTGTTTCAATACTGCAATGTGCCTGATTGTGATACATGTCACTCTCCTGCAATGTCCTGTTTCAATACTGCAATGTGCCTGAGTGTGATACACGTCACTCTCCTGCCATGTCATGTTTCAATACCGCAATGCTCCTGACTGTGATACAAGTCTCTCTCCTGCCATGTCATGTTTACCGCAATGCACCTGACTGTGATACACGTCACTCTCCTGCCATGTCATGTTTCAATACCGCAATGCAACTGACTGTAATACACGTCATTCTCCTGTCATGTGCTGTTTCAATACCGACATGCGCCTGATTGTGATACACATCACTCTCCTGCCATGTCATGTTTCAATACCGCAATGCGCCTGACTATGATACACGTCACTCTCCTGCCATGTCCTGTTTCAATACTGCAATGTGCCTGAGTGTGATACACGTCACTCTCCTGCCATGTCATGTTTCAATACCGCAATACACCTGATTGTGATATACGTCAATCTCCTGCCATGTAATGTTTCAATACCAAAATGCGCCTGACTGTGATACAAGTTACTCTCCTGCCACGTCATGTTTCAATACCGCAATACACCTGACCGTGATACACGTCAATCTCCTGCCATGTCATGATTTAATACCGCAATGCGCCTGACCGTGATACACGTCACTCTCTTGCAATGTCATGTTTCAATACCGCAATGCTCCTGACTGTGATACACGTTACTCTCCTGCCACGTCATGTTTCAATACCGCAATACACCTGACTGTGATACACGTCAATCTCCTGCCATGTCATGTTTCAATACCGCAATGTGCCTGACCGTGATACACGTCACTCTCCTGCCATATCATGTTTCAATACCGCTATGTGGCCGACTGTGATACATGTTACTCTCCTGCCATGTCATGTTTCAATACCGCAATGAGCCTGACTGTGATACACGTCAATCTCTTGCCATGTCATGTTTCAATACCGCAATGCTCCTGACTGTGATACATGTCTCTCTCCTGCCATATCATGTTTCAATACCGCTATGTGGCCGACTGTGATACATGTCACTCTACTGCCATGTCATGTTTCAATACCGCAATGCGCCTGACTGTGATACAAGTCTCTCTCCTGCCATGTCATGTTTACCGCAATGCACCTGACTGTGATACACATCACTCTCCTGCCATGTCATGTTTCAATACCGCAATGCAACTGACTGTAATACACGTCATTCTCCTGTCATGTGCTGTTTCAATACCGACATGCGCCTGATTGTGATACACATCACTCTCCTGCCATGTCTTGTTTCAATACCGCAATGCGCCTGACTATGATACAAGTCACTCTCCTGCCATGTCATGTTTCAATACCGCGATGCACCTGACTGTGATACACGTCACTCTCCTGCCATGTCATGTTTCAATACCGCAATGCGCCTGACTGTGATACAAGTCTCTCTCCTGCCATGTCATGTTTACCGCAATGCACCTGACTGTGATACACGTCACTCTCCTGCCATGTCATGTTTCAATACCGCAATGTGCCTGACTGTGATAAATGTCACTCTCCTGAGTGTCATGTTTCAATACCGCAATGTGCCTGACTGTGATACACGTCACTCTCCTGAGTGTCATGTTTCAATACCGCAATGCGCCTCACTGTAATACACGTCACTCTCCTACCATATCATGTTTCAATTCAGCAATGCGACTGACTGTGATACATGTCACTCTCCTGCCATGTCATGTTTCAATACCGTAATGCGCCTGACTGTGATACACATCACTCTCCTACCATATTGTGTTTCAATTCAGCAATGCGACTGACTGTGATACATGTCACTCTCCTGCCATGTCATGTTTCAATACCGCAATACACCTGACTGTGACACACGTCACTCTCCTGCCATGTCATGTTTCAATACCGCAATGTGCCTGACTGTGATACACGTCAATCTCCTGCCATGTCATCTTTCAATACCGCAATGTGCCTGATCGTGATACATGTCACTCTCCTGCCATGTCATGTTTCAATACTGCAATGCACCTGACTATGATACACGTCAATCTCCTGCCATGTCATGTTTCAATACCGCAATGCTCTTGACTGTGATACATGTACATGTCTCTCTCCTGCCATATCATGTTTCAATACCGCTATGTGCATGACCATGATACACGTCACTCTCCTGCCATATCATGTTTCAATTCAGCAATGCGACTGACTGTGATACATGCCACTCTCCTGCAATGTCGTGTTTCAATACTGCAATGTGCCTGATTGTGATACATGTCACTCTCCTGCCATGTCCTGTTTCAATACTGCAATGTGCCTGAGTGTGATACACGTCACTCTCCTGTCATGTCATGTTTCAATACCGCAATGCTCCTGACTGTGATACATGAACATGTCTCTCTCCTGCCATATCATGTTTCAATACCGCTATGTGCATGACCATGATACACGTCACTCTCCTGCCATATCATGTTTCAATTCAGCAATGCGACTGACTGTGATACATGCCACTCTCCTGCAATGTCGTGTTTCAATACTGCAATGTGCCTGATTGTGATACACGTCACTCTCTTGCCATGTCCTGTTTCAATACTGCAATGTGCCTGAGTGTGAAACACGTCACTCTCCTGCCATGTCATGTTTCAATACCGCAATACACCTGATTGTGATTCACGTCAATCTCCTGCCATGTAATGTTTCAATCCCAAAATGCGCCTGACTGTGATACAAGTTACTCTCCTGCCACGTCATGTTTCAATACCGCAATACACCTGACCGTGATACACGTCAATCTCCTGCCATGTCATGATTTAATACCGCAATGCGCCTGACCGTGATACACGTCACTCTCTTGCCATGTCATGTTTCAATATCGCAATGCTCCTGACTGTAATACACGTTACTCTCCTGCCATGTGATGTTTACTGCATTGCACCTGACTGTGATACACGTCACTCTCCTTCCATGTGATGTTTCAATACCGCAATGCGCCTGACTGTGATACACGTCGCTCTCCTGCCATGTCATGTTTCAATACCGCAATACACCTGATTGTCATTCACGTCAATCTCCTGCCATGTAATGTTTCAATACCACAATGCGCCTGACTGTGATACACGTTACTCTCCTGCCATGTCATGTTTCAATGATGCAATGCTCCTGACTGTGATACATGTCTCTCTCCTGCCATATCATGTTTCAAAACCGCTATGTGTATGACCATGATACACGTCACTCTCCTATCATATCATGTTTCAATTCAGCAATGCGACTGACCGTGATACACGTCACTCTCCTTCCATGTCATGTTTCAATACTGCAATGTGCCTGATTGTGATACACGACACTCTCCTGCCATGTCCTGTTTCAATACTGCAATGTGCCTGAGTGTGATACACGTCACTCTCCTGCCACGTAATGTTTCAATACCGCAATACACCTGACTGTGATATACGTCAATCTCATGCCATGTCATGTTTTAATACCGCAATGCGCTTGACTGTGATACACGTCACTCTCTTGCCATGTCATGTTTCAATACCGCAATGCTCCTGACTGTGACACATGTCTCTCTCCTGCCATATCATATTTCAATACTGCAATGTGCCTGATTGTGATACATGTCACTCTCCTGCCATGTCCTGTTTCAATACTGCAATGTGCCTGAGAGTGATACACGTCACTCTCCTGCCATGTCATGTTTCAATACCGCAATGCTCCTGACTGTGATACATGAACATGTCTCTCTCCTGCCATATCATGTTTCAATACCGCTATGTGCATGACCATGATACACGTCACTCTCCTGCCATATCATGTTTCAATTCAGCAATGCGACTGACTGTGATACATGCCACTCTCCTGCAATGTCGTGTTTCAATACTGCAATGTGCCTGATTGTGATACACGTCACTCTCTTGCCATGTCCTGTTTCAATACTGCAATGTGCCTGAGTGTGATACACGTCACTCTCCTGCCATGTCATGTTTCAATACCGCAATACACCTAATTGTGATTCAAGTCAATCTCCTGCCATGTAATGTTTCAATCCCAAAATGCGCCTGACTGTGATACAAGTTACTCTCCTGCCACGTCATGTTTCAATACCGCAATACACCTGACCGTGATACACGTCAATCTCCTGCCATGTCATGATTTAATACCGCAATGCGCCTGACCGTGATACACGTCACTCTCTTGCCATGTCATGTTTCAATATCGCAATGCTCCTGACTGTAATACACGTTACTCTCCTGCCATGTGATGTTTACTGCATTGCACCTGACTGTGATACACGTCACTCTCCTTCCATGTGATGTTTCAATACCGCAATGCGCCTGACTGTGATACACGTCGCTCTCCTGCCATGTCATGTTTCAATACCGCAATACACCTGATTGTCATTCACGTCAATCTCCTGCCATGTAATGTTTCAATACCACAATGCGCCTGACTGTGATACACGTTACTCTCCTGCCATGTCATGTTTCAATGATGCAATGCTCCTGACTGTGATACATGTCTCTCTCCTGCCATATCATGTTTCAAAACCGCTATGTGTATGACCATGATACACGTCACTCTCCTATCATATCATGTTTCAATTCAGCAATGCGACTGACCGTGATACACGTCACTCTCCTTCCATGTCATGTTTCAATACTGCAATGTGCCTGATTGTGATACACGTCACTCTCCTGCCATGTCCTGTTTCAATACTGCAATGTGCCTGAGTGTGATACACGTCACTCTCCTGCCACGTAATGTTTCAATACCGCAATACACCTGACTGTGATATACGTCAATCTCATGCCATGTCATGTTTTAATACCGCAATGCGCTTGACTGTGATACACGTCACTCTCTTGCCATGTCATGTTTCAATACCGCAATGCTCCTGACTGTGACACATGTCTCTCTCCTGCCATATCATATTTCAATACCGCAATGTGCCTGACCGTGATACACGTCACTCTCCTTCCTTGTCATGTTTCAATACCGCAATACACCTGACTGTGATACACGTCACTCTCCTGCCATGTCATTTTTCAATACCGCAATGCTCCTGACTGTGATACATGTCTCTCTCCTGCCATATCATAATTCAATACCGCAATACACCTGACTGTGATACACGTCACTCTCCTGCCATGTCATGTTTCAATACCGCAATGCTCCTGACTGTGATACATGTCTCTCTCCTGCCATATCATAATTCAATACCGCAATGCGCCTGACTATGATATACGTCAATCTCCTGCCATGTCATGTTTCAATACCGCAATACACCTGACTGTGATACATGTCACTCTCCTGTCATGTGCTGTTTCAATACCGCAATACACCTGACTGTGATACATGTCACTCTCCTGTCATGTGCTGTTTGAATACCGCAATACACCTGACTGTGATACACGTCACTCTCCTGCCATGTCATGTTTACCGCAATGCACATGACTGTGATACACGTCAGTCTCCTGCCATGTCATGTTTCAATACCGCAATGCGCCTGACTGTGATACAAGTCTCTCTCCTGCCATGTCATGTTTCAATACCGCAATGCGCCTGACTATGATACATGTCAATCTCCTGCCATGTCATGTTTCAATACCGCAATACACCTGACTGTGATACAAGTCTCTCTCCTACCATGTCATGTTTCAATACCGCAATGCGCCTGACTATGATATACGTCAATCTCCTGCCATGTCATGTTTCAATACCGCAATACACCTGATTGCGATTCACGTCAATCTCCTGCCATGTCATGTTTCAATACCGCAATGCAACTGACTGTGATACATGTCACTCTCCTGCAATGTCATGTTTCAATACCGCAATGCACCTGATTGTGATACACGTCACTCTCCTGCCATGTCCTGTTTCAATACTGCAATGTGCCTGAGTGTGATACACGTCACTCTCCTGCCGTGTCATGTTTCAATACCGCAATACACCTGACTGTGATACACGTCAATCTCCTGCCATGTCATGTTTCAATACCGCAATGCGCCTAACTGTGATACAAGTCTCTCTCCTGCCATGTCATGTTTACCGCGATGCACCTGACTGTGAAACACATCACTCTCCTGCCATGTCATGTTTCAATACCGCATGTGCATGACCATGATACATGTCACTCTCCTACCATATCATGTTTCAATTCAGCAATGCGACTGACCGTGATACATGCCACTCTCCTGCAATGTCGTGTTTCAATACCGCAATGTGCCTGACTGTGATACATGTCTCTCTCCTGCCATATCATATTTCAATACCGCAATGTGCCTGACCGTGATACACGTCACTCTCCTTCCATGTCATGTTTCAATACCGCAATGCGCCTGACTATGATATACATCAATCTCCTGCCATGTCATGTTTCAATACCGCAATACACCTGATTGTCATTCACGTCAATCTCCTGCCATGTAATGTTTCAATACCACAATGCGCCTGACTGTGATACACGTTACTCTCCTGCCATGTCATGTTTCAATGATGCAATGCTCCTGACTGTGATACATGTCTCTCTCCTGCCATATCATGTTTCAAAACCGCTATGTGTATGACCATGATACACGTCACTCTCCTACCATATCATGTTTCAATTCAGCAATGCGACTGACCGTGATACACGTCACTCTCCTTCCATGTCATGTTTCAATACTGCAATGTGCCTGATTGTGATACACGTCACTCTCCTGCCATGTCCTGTTTCAATACTGCAATGTGCCTGAGTGTGATACACGTCACTCTCCTGCCACGTCATGTTTCAATACCGCAATACACCTGACTGTGATACACGTCACTCTCTTGCCATGTCATGTTTCAATACCGCAATGCTCCTGACTGTGACACATGTCTCTCTCCTGCCATATCATATTTCAATACCGCAATGTGCCTGACCGTGATACACGTCACTCTCCTGCCATGTCATGTTTCAATACCGCAATACACCTGACTGTGATACACGTCACTCTCCTGCCATGTCATGTTTCAATACCGCAATGCTCCTGACTGTGATACATGTCTCTCTCCTGCCATATCATAATTCAATACCGCAATACACCTGACTGTGATACACGTCACTCTCCTGCCATGTCATGTTTCAATACCGCAATGCTCCTGACTATGATACATGTCTCTCTCCTGCCATATCATAATTCAATACCGCAATGCGCCTGACTATGATATACGTCAATCTCCTGCCATGTCATGTTTCAATACCGCAATACACCTGATTGTGATTCAAGTCAATCTCCTGCCATGTCATGTTTCAATACCGCAATGCGCCTGACTGTGATACAAGTCTCTCTCCTGCCATGTCATGTTTCAATACCGCAATGCGCCTGACTATGATACATGTCACTCTCCTGCCATGTCATGTTTCAATACCGCAATACACCTGATTGTGATACACGTCACTCTCCTGCCATGTCATGTTTCAATACCGCAATGCTCCTGACTGTGATACATGTCTCTCTCCTGCCATATCATAATTCAATACCGCAATACACCTGATTGCGATTCACGTCAATCTCCTGCCATGTCATGTTTCAATACCGCAATGCGCCTGACTGTGATACACGTTACTCTCCTGCCATGTCATGTTTCAAGACCGCAATGCGCCTGACTGTGATACAAGTCTCTCTCCTGCCATGTGATGTTTACTGCATTGCACCTGACTGTGATACACGTCACTCTCCTTCCATGTGATGTTTCAATACCGCAATGCTCCTGACTGTGATACACGTCGCTCTCCTGCCATGTCATGTTTCAATACCGCAATACACCTGATTGTCATTCACGTCAATCTCCTGCCATGTAATGTTTCAATACCACAATGTGCCTGACTGTGATACACGTTACTCTCCTGCCACGTCATATTTCAATACCGCAATGCGCCTGACTGTGATACACGTCACTCTCCTGCCATGTCATGTTTCAATACCGCAATGTGCCTGACCGTGATACACGTCACTCTCCTGCCATGTGATGTTTACCGCAATGCACCTGACTGTGATACACATCACTCTCCTGCCATGTCATGTTACAATACCGCAATGCAACTGACTGTAATACACGTCATTCTCCTGTCATGTGCTGTTTCAAAACCGCCATGCGCCTGATTGTGATACACGTCACTCTCCTGCAATGTCATGTTTCAATTCCGTAATGCGCCTGACTGTGATACACGTCACTCTCCTACCTTATCATGTTTCAATTCAGCCATGCGACTGACTGTGATACATGTCACTCTCCTGCCATGTTATGTTTCAATACCACAATGCACCTGACTGTGATACACGTCAATCTCCTGCCATGTCATGTTTCAATACCGCAATGCTCCTGACTGTGATACATGTACATGTCTCTCTCCTGCCATATCATGTTTCAATACCGCTATGTGCATGACCATGATACACGTCACTCTCCTGCCATATCATGTTTCAATTCAGCAATGCGACTGCCTGTGATACATGCCACTCTCCTGCAATGTCGTGTTTCAATACTGCAATGTGCCTGATTGTGATACATGTCACTCTCCTGCAATGTCCTGTTTCAATACTGCAATGTGCCTGAGTGTGATACACGTCACTCTCCTGCCATGTCATGTTTCAATACCGCAATGCTCCTGACTGTGATACAAGTCTCTCTCCTGCCATGTCATGTTTACCGCAATGCACCTGACTGTGATACACGTCACTCTCCTGCCATGTCATGTTTCAATACCGCAATGCAACTGACTGTAATACACGTCATTCTCCTGTCATGTGCTGTTTCAATACCGACATGCGCCTGAGTGTGATACACGTCACTCTCCTGCCACGTAATGTTTCAATACCGCAATACACCTGACTGTGATATACGTCAATCTCATGCCATGTCATGTTTTAATACCGCAATGCGCTTGACTGTGATACACGTCACTCTCTTGCCATGTCATGTTTCAATACCGCAATGCTCCTGACTGTGACACATGTCTCTCTCCTGCCATATCATATTTCAATACCGCAATGTGCCTGACCGTGATACACGTCACTCTCCTTCCTTGTCATGTTTCAATACCGCAATACACCTGACTGTGATACACGTCACTCTCCTGCCATGTCATTTTTCAATACCGCAATGCTCCTGACTGTGATACATGTCTCTCTCCTGCCATATCATAATTCAATACCGCAATACACCTGACTGTGATACACGTCACTCTCCTGCCATGTCATGTTTCAATACCGCAATGCTCCTGACTGTGATACATGTCTCTCTCCTGCCATATCATAATTCAATACCGCAATGCGCCTGACTATGATATACGTCAATCTCCTGCCATGTCATGTTTCAATACCGCAATACACCTGACTGTGATACATGTCACTCTCCTGTCATGTGCTGTTTCAATACCGCAATACACCTGACTGTGATACATGTCACTCTCCTGCCATGTCATGTTTCAATACTGCAATGCACCTGACTATGATACACGTCACTCTCCTGCCATGTCATGTTTCAATACCGCAATGCTCCTGACTGTGATACATGTACATGTCTCTCTCCTGCCATATCATGTTTCAATACCGCTATGTGCATGACCATGATACACGTCACTCTCCTGCCATATCATGTTTCAATTCAGCAATGCGACTGACTGTGATACATGCCACTCTCCTGCAATGTCGTGTTTCAAGACTGCAATGTGCCTGATTGTGATACACGTCACTCTCCTGCCATGTCCTGTTTCAATACTGCAATGTGCCTGAGTGTGATACACGTCACTCTCCTGCCATGTCATGTTTCAATACCGCAATACACCTGATTGTGATATACGTCAATCTCCTGCCATGTAATGTTTCAATACCAAAATGCGCCTGACTGTGATACAAGTTACTCTCCTGCCACGTCATGTTTCAATACCGCAATACACCTGACCGTGATACACGTCAATCTCCTGCCATGTCATGATTTAATACCGCAATGCGCCTGACCGTGATACACGTCACTCTCTTGCCATGTCATGTTTCAATACCGCAATGCTCCTGACTGTGATACACGTTACTCTCCTGCCACGTCATGTTTCAATACCGCAATACACCTGACTGTGATACACGTCAATCTCCTGCCATGTCATGTTTCAATACCGCAATGTGCCTGACCGTGATACACGTCACTCTCCTGCCATATCATGTTTCAATACCGCTATGTGGCCGACTGTGATACATGTTACTCTCCTGCCATGTCATGTTTCAATACCGCAATGAGCCTGACTGTGATACACGTCAATCTCTTGCCATGTCATGTTTCAATAACGCAATACTCCTGACTGTGATACATGTCTCTCTCCTGCCATATCATGTTTCAATACCGCTATGTGGCCGACTGTGATACATGTCACTCTACTGCCATGTCATGTTTCAATACCGCAATGCGCCTGACTGTGATACAAGTCTCTCTCCTGCCATGTCATGTTTACCGCAATGCACCTGACTGTGATACACATCACTCTCCTGCCATGTCATGTTTCAATACCGCAATGCAACTGACTGTAATACACGTCATTCTCCTGTCATGTGCTGTTTCAATACCGACATGCGCCTGATTGTGATACACATCACTCTCCTGCCATGTCATGTTTCAATACCGCAATGCGCCTGACTATGATACAAGTCACTCTCCTGCCATGTCATGTTTCAATACCGCGATGCACCTGACTGTGATACACGTCACTCTCCTGCCATGTCATGTTTCAATACCGCAATGCGCCTGACTGTGATACAAGTCTCTCTCCTGCCATGTCATGTTTACCGCAATGCACCTGACTGTGATACACGTCACTCTCCTGCCATGTCATGTTTCAATACCGCAATGTGCCTGACTGTGATAAACGTCACTCTCCTGAGTGTCATGTTTCAATACCGCAATGTGCCTGACTGTGATACACGTCACTCTCCTGAGTGTCATGTTTCAATACCGCAATGCGCCTGACTGTAATACACGTCACTCTCCTACCATATCATGTTTCAATTCAGCAATGCGACTGACTGTGATACATGTCACTCTCCTGCCATGTCATGTTTCAATACCGTAATGCGCCTGACTGTGATACACGTCACTCTCCTACCATATTGTGTTTCAATTCAGCAATGCGACTGACTGTGATACATGTCACTCTCCTGCCATGTCATGTTTCAATACCGCAATACACCTGACTGTGACACACGTCACTCTCCTGCCATGTCATGTTTCAATACCGCAATGTGCCTGACTGTGATACACGTCAATCTCCTGCCATGTCATCTTTCAATACCGCAATGTGCCTGACCGTGATACATGTCACTCTCCTGCCATGTCATGTTTCAATACTGCAATGCACCTGACTATGATACACGTCAATCTCCTGCCATGTCATGTTTCAATACCGCAATGCTCCTGACTGTGATACATGTACATGTCTCTCTCCTGCCATATCATGTTTCAATACCGCTATGTGCATGACCATGATACACGTCACTCTCCTGCCATATCATGTTTCAATTCAGCAATGCGACTGACTGTGATACATGCCACTCTCCTGCAATGTCGTGTTTCAATACTGCAATGTTCCTGATTGTGATACATGTCACTCTCCTGCAATGTCCTGTTTCAATACTGCAATGTGCCTGAGTGTGATACACGTCACTCTCCTGCCATGTCATGTTTCAATACCGCAATGCTCCTGACTGTGATACAAGTCTCTCTCCTGCCATGTCATGTTTACCGCAATGCACCTGACTGTGATACACGTCACTCTCCTGCCATGTCATGTTTCAATACCGCAATGCAACTGACTGTAATACACGTCATTCTCCTGTCATGTGCTGTTTCAATACCGACATGCGCCTGATTGTGATACACATCACTCTCCTGCCATGTCATGTTTCAATACCGCAATGCGCCTGACTATGATACACGTCACTCTCCTGCCATGTCCTGTTTCAATACTGCAATGTGCCTGAGTGTGATACACGTCACTCTCCTGCCATGTCATGTTTCAATACCGCAATACACCTGATTGTGATATACGTCAATCTCCTGCCATGTAATGTTTCAATACCAAAATGCGCCTGACTGTGATACAAGTTACTCTCCTGCCACGTCATGTTTCAATACCGCAATACACCTGACCGTGATACACGTCAATCTCCTGCCATGTCATGATTTAATACCGCAATGCGCCTGACCGTGATACACGTCACTCTCTTGCAATGTCATGTTTCAATACCGCAATGCTCCTGACTGTGATACACGTTACTCTCCTGCCACGTCATGTTTCAATACCGCAATACACCTGACTGTGATACACGTCAATCTCCTGCCATGTCATGTTTCAATACCGCAATGTGCCTGACCGTGATACACGTCACTCTCCTGCCATATCATGTTTCAATACCGCTATGTGGCCGACTGTGATACATGTTACTCTCCTGCCATGTCATGTTTCAATACCGCAATGAGCCTGACTGTGATACACGTCAATCTCTTGCCATGTCATGTTTCAATACCGCAATGCTCCTGACTGTGATACATGTCTCTCTCCTGCCATATCATGTTTCAATACCGCTATGTGGCCGACTGTGATACATGTCACTCTACTGCCATGTCATGTTTCAATACCGCAATGCGCCTGACTGTGATACAAGTCTCTCTCCTGCCATGTCATGTTTACCACAATGCACCTGACTGTGATACACATCACTCTCCTGCCATGTCATGTTTCAATACCGCAATGCAACTGACTGTAATACACGTCATTCTCCTGTCATGTGCTGTTTCAATACCGACATGCGCCTGATTGTGATACACATCACTCTCCTGCCATGTCTTGTTTCAATACCGCAATGCGCCTGACTATGATACAAGTCACTCTCCTGCCATGTCATGTTTCAATACCGCGATGCACCTGACTGTGATACACGTCACTCTCCTGCCATGTCATGTTTCAATACCGCAATGCGCCTGACTGTGATACAAGTCTCTCTCCTGCCATGTCATGTTTACCGCAATGCACCTGACTGTGATACACGTCACTCTCCTGCCATGTCATGTTTCAATACCGCAATGTGCCTGACTGTGATAAATGTCACTCTCCTGAGTGTCATGTTTCAATACCGCAATGTGCCTGACTGTGATACACGTCACTCTCCTGAGTGTCATGTTTCAATACCGCAATGCGCCTGACTGTAATACACGTCACTCTCCTACCATATCATGTTTCAATTCAGCAATGCGACTGACTGTGATACATGTCACTCTCCTGCCATGTCATGTTTCAATACCGTAATGCGCCTGACTGTGATACACGTCACTCTCCTACCATATTGTGTTTCAATTCAGCAATGCGACTGACTGTGATACATGTCACTCTCCTGCCATGTCATGTTTCAATACCGCAATACACCTGACTGTGACACACGTCACTCTCCTGCCATGTCATGTTTCAATACCGCAATGTGCCTGACTGTGATACACGTCAATCTCCTGCCATGTCATCTTTCAATACCGCAATGTGCCTGATCGTGATACATGTCACTCTCCTGCCATGTCATGTTTCAATACTGCAATGCACCTGACTATGATACACGTCAATCTCCTGCCATGTCATGTTTCAATACCGCAATGCTCTTGACTGTGATACATGTACATGTCTCTCTCCTGCCATATCATGTTTCAATACCGCTATGTGCATGACCATGATACACGTCACTCTCCTGCCATATCATGTTTCAATTCAGCAATGCGACTGACTGTGATACATGCCACTCTCCTGCAATGTCGTGTTTCAATACTGCAATGTGCCTGATTGTGATACATGTCACTCTCCTGCCATGTCCTGTTTCAATACTGCAATGTGCCTGAGTGTGATACACGTCACTCTCCTGCCATGTCATGTTTCAATACCGCAATGCTCCTGACTGTGATACATGAACATGTCTCTCTCCTGCCATATCATGTTTCAATACCGCTATGTGCATGACCATGATACACGTCACTCTCCTGCCATATCATGTTTCAATTCAGCAATGCGACTGACTGTGATACATGCCACTCTCCTGCAATGTCGTGTTTCAATACTGCAATGTGCCTGATTGTGATACACGTCACTCTCTTGCCATGTCCTGTTTCAATACTGCAATGTGCCTGAGTGTGATACACGTCACTCTCCTGCCATGTCATGTTTCAATACCGCAATACACCTGATTGTGATTCACGTCAATCTCCTGCCATGTAATGTTTCAATCCCAAAATGCGCCTGACTGTGATACAAGTTACTCTCCTGCCACGTCATGTTTCAATACCGCAATACACCTGACCGTGATACACGTCAATCTCCTGCCATGTCATGATTTAATACCGCAATGCGCCTGACCGTGATACACGTCACTCTCTTGCCATGTCATGTTTCAATATCGCAATGCTCCTGACTGTAATACACGTTACTCTCCTGCCATGTGATGTTTACTGCATTGCACCTGACTGTGATACACGTCACTCTCCTTCCATGTGATGTTTCAATACCGCAATGCGCCTGACTGTGATACACGTCGCTCTCCTGCCATGTCATGTTTCAATACCGCAATACACCTGATTGTCATTCACGTCAATCTCCTGCCATGTAATGTTTCAATACCACAATGCGCCTGACTGTGATACACGTTACTCTCCTGCCATGTCATGTTTCAATGATGCAATGCTCCTGACTGTGATACATGTCTCTCTCCTGCCATATCATGTTTCAAAACCGCTATGTGTATGACCATGATACACGTCACTCTCCTATCATATCATGTTTCAATTCAGCAATGCGACTGACCGTGATACACGTCACTCTCCTTCCATGTCATGTTTCAATACTGCAATGTGCCTGATTGTGATACACGACACTCTCCTGCCATGTCCTGTTTCAATACTGCAATGTGCCTGAGTGTGATACACGTCACTCTCCTGCCACGTAATGTTTCAATACCGCAATACACCTGACTGTGATATACGTCAATCTCATGCCATGTCATGTTTTAATACCGCAATGCGCTTGACTGTGATACACGTCACTCTCTTGCCATGTCATGTTTCAATACCGCAATGCTCCTGACTGTGACACATGTCTCTCTCCTGCCATATCATATTTCAATACTGCAATGTGCCTGATTGTGATACATGTCACTCTCCTGCCATGTCCTGTTTCAATACTGCAATGTGCCTGAGAGTGATACACGTCACTCTCCTGCCATGTCATGTTTCAATACCGCAATGCTCCTGACTGTGATACATGAACATGTCTCTCTCCTGCCATATCATGTTTCAATACCGCTATGTGCATGACCATGATACACGTCACTCTCCTGCCATATCATGTTTCAATTCAGCAATGCGACTGACTGTGATACATGCCACTCTCCTGCAATGTCGTGTTTCAATACTGCAATGTGCCTGATTGTGATACACGTCACTCTCTTGCCATGTCCTGTTTCAATACTGCAATGTGCCTGAGTGTGATACACGTCACTCTCCTGCCATGTCATGTTTCAATACCGCAATACACCTGATTGTGATTCACGTCAATCTCCTGCCATGTAATGTTTCAATCCCAAAATGCGCCTGACTGTGATACAAGTTACTCTCCTGCCACGTCATGTTTCAATACCGCAATACACCTGACCGTGATACACGTCAATCTCCTGCCATGTCATGATTTAATACCGCAATGCGCCTGACCGTGATACACGTCACTCTCTTGCCATGTCATGTTTCAATATCGCAATGCTCCTGACTGTAATACACGTTACTCTCCTGCCATGTGATGTTTACTGCATTGCACCTGACTGTGATACACGTCACTCTCCTTCCATGTGATGTTTCAATACCGCAATGCGCCTGACTGTGATACACGTCGCTCTCCTGCCATGTCATGTTTCAATACCGCAATACACCTGATTGTCATTCACGTCAATCTCCTGCCATGTAATGTTTCAATACCACAATGCGCCTGACTGTGATACACGTTACTCTCCTGCCATGTCATGTTTCAATGATGCAATGCTCCTGACTGTGATACATGTCTCTCTCCTGCCATATCATGTTTCAAAACCGCTATGTGTATGACCATGATACACGTCACTCTCCTATCATATCATGTTTCAATTCAGCAATGCGACTGACCGTGATACACGTCACTCTCCTTCCATGTCATGTTTCAATACTGCAATGTGCCTGATTGTGATACACGTCACTCTCCTGCCATGTCCTGTTTCAATACTGCAATGTGCCTGAGTGTGATACACGTCACTCTCCTGCCACGTAATGTTTCAATACCGCAATACACCTGACTGTGATATACGTCAATCTCATGCCATGTCATGTTTTAATACCGCAATGCGCTTGACTGTGATACACGTCACTCTCTTGCCATGTCATGTTTCAATACCGCAATGCTCCTGACTGTGACACATGTCTCTCTCCTGCCATATCATATTTCAATACCGCAATGTGCCTGACCGTGATACACGTCACTCTCCTTCCTTGTCATGTTTCAATACCGCAATACACCTGACTGTGATACACGTCACTCTCCTGCCATGTCATTTTTCAATACCGCAATGCTCCTGACTGTGATACATGTCTCTCTCCTGCCATATCATAATTCAATACCGCAATACACCTGACTGTGATACACGTCACTCTCCTGCCATGTCATGTTTCAATACCGCAATGCTCCTGACTGTGATACATGTCTCTCTCCTGCCATATCATAATTCAATACCGCAATGCGCCTGACTATGATATACGTCAATCTCCTGCCATGTCATGTTTCAATACCGCAATACACCTGACTGTGATACATGTCACTCTCCTGTCATGTGATGTTTCAATACCGCAATACACCTGACTGTGATACATGTCACTCTCCTGTCATGTGCTGTTTGAATACCGCAATACACCTGACTGTGATACACGTCACTCTCCTGCCATGTCATGTTTACCGCAATGCACATGACTGTGATACACGTCAGTCTCCTGCCATGTCATGTTTCAATACCGCAATGCGCCTGACTGTGATACAAGTCTCTCTCCTGCCATGTCATGTTTCAATACCGCAATGCGCCTGACTAAGATACATGTCAATCTCCTGCCATGTCATGTTTCAATACCGCAATACACCTGACTGTGATACAAGTCTCTCTCCTACCATGTCATGTTTCAATACCGCAATGCGCCTGACTATGATATACGTCAATCTCCTGCCATGTCATGTTTCAATACCGCAATACACCTGATTGCGATTCACGTCAATCTCCTGCCATGTCATGTTTCAATACCGCAATGCAACTGACTGTGATACATGTCACTCTCCTGCAATGTCATGTTTCAATACCGCAATGCACCTGATTGTGATACACGTCACTCTCCTGCCATGTCCTGTTTCAATACTGCAATGTGCCTGAGTGTGATACACGTCACTCTCCTGCCGTGTCATGTTTCAATACCGCAATACACCTGACTGTGATACACGTCAATCTCCTGCCATGTCATGTTTCAATACCGCAATGCGCCTAACTGTGATACAAGTCTCTCTCCTGCCATGTCATGTTTACCGCGATGCACCTGACTGTGAAACACATCACTCTCCTGCCATGTCATGTTTCAATACCGCATGTGCATGACCATGATACATGTCACTCTCCTACCATATCATGTTTCAATTCAGCAATGCAACTGACCGTGATACATGCCACTCTCCTGCAATGTCGTGTTTCAATACCGCAATGTGCCTGACTGTGATACATGTCTCTCTCCTGCCATATCATATTTCAATACCGCAATGTGCCTGACCGTGATACACGTCACTCTCCTTCCATGTCATGTTTCAATACCGCAATGCGCCTGACTATGATATACATCAATCTCCTGCCATGTCATGTTTCAATACCGCAATACACCTGATTGTCATTCACGTCAATCTCCTGCCATGTAATGTTTCAATACCACAATGCGCCTGACTGTGATACACGTTACTCTCCTGCCATGTCATGTTTCAATGATGCAATGCTCCTGACTGTGATACATGTCTCTCTCCTGCCATATCATGTTTCAAAACCGCTATGTGTATGACCATGATACACGTCACTCTCCTACCATATCATGTTTCAATTCAGCAATGCGACTGACCGTGATACACGTCACTCTCCTTCCATGTCATGTTTCAATACTGCAATGTGCCTGATTGTGATACACGTCACTCTCCTGCCATGTCCTGTTTCAATACTGCAATGTGCCTGAGTGTGATACACGTCACTCTCCTGCCACGTCATGTTTCAATACCGCAATACACCTGACTGTGATACACGTCACTCTCTTGCCATGTCATGTTTCAATACCGCAATGCTCCTGACTGTGACACATGTCTCTCTCCTGCCATATCATATTTCAATACCGCAATGTGCCTGACCGTGATACACGTCACTCTCCTTCCTTGTCATGTTTCAATACCGCAATGCGCCTGACTATGATATACGTCAATCTCCTGCCATGTCATGTTTCAATACCGCAATGCGCCTGACTGTGATACAAGTCTCTCTCCTGCCATGTCATGTTTCAATACCGCAATGCGCCTGACTGTGATACACGTCACTCTCCTGCCATGTCATGTTTCAATACCGCAATACACCTGACTGTGATACACGTCACTCTCCTGCCATGTCATGTTTCAATACCGCAATGCTCCTGACTGTGATACATGTCTCTCTCCTGCCATATCATAATTCAATACCGCAATACACCTGACTGTGATACACGTCACTCTCCTGCCATGTCATGTTTCAATACCGCAATGCTCCTGACTATGATACATGTCTCTCTCCTGCCATATCATAATTCAATACCGCAATGCGCCTGACTATGATATACGTCAATCTCCTGCCATGTCATGTTTCAATACCGCAATACACCTGATTGTGATTCAAGTCAATCTCCTGCCATGTCATGTTTCAATACCGCAATGCGCCTGACTGTGATACAAGTCTCTCTCCTGCCATGTCATGTTTCAATACCGCAATGCGCCTGACTATGATACATGTCACTCTCCTGCCATGTCATGTTTCAATACCGCAATACACCTGATTGTGATACACGTCACTCTCCTGCCATGTCATGTTTCAATACCGCAATGCTCCTGACTGTGATACATGTCTCTCTCCTGCCATATCATAATTCAATACCGCAATACACCTGATTGCGATTCACGTCAATCTCCTGCCATGTCATGTTTCAATACCGCAATGCGCCTGACTGTGATACACGTTACTCTCCTGCCATGTCATGTTTCAAGACCGCAATGCGCCTGACTGTGATACAAGTCTCTCTCCTGCCATGTGATGTTTACTGCATTGCACCTGACTGTGATACACGTCACTCTCCTTCCATGTGATGTTTCAATACCGCAATGCGCCTGACTGTGATACACGTCGCTCTCCTGCCATGTCATGTTTCAATACCGCAATACACCTGATTGTCATTCACGTCAATCTCCTGCCATGTAATGTTTCAATACCACAATGTGCCTGACTGTGATACACGTTACTCTCCTGCCACGTCATATTTCAATACCGCAATGCGCCTGACTGTGATACACGTCACTCTCCTGCCATGTCATGTTTCAATACCGCAATGTGCCTGACCGTGATACACGTCACTCTCCTGCCATGTGATGTTTACCGCAATGCACCTGACTGTGATACACATCACTCTCCTGCCATGTCATGTTACAATACCGCAATGCAACTGACTGTAATACACGTCATTCTCCTGTCATGTGCTGTTTCAAAACCGCCATGCGCCTGATTGTGATACACGTCACTCTCCTGCAATGTCATGTTTCAATTCCGTAATGCGCCTGACTGTGATACACGTCACTCTCCTACCTTATCATGTTTCAATTCAGCCATGCGACTGACTGTGATACATGTCACTCTCCTGCCATGTTATGTTTCAATACCACAATGCACCTGACTGTGATACATGTCACTCTCCTGCCATGTCATGTTTCAATACCGCAATGCGCCTGACTGTGATACAAGTCTCTCTCCTGGCATGTCATGTTTACCGCAATGCACATGACTGTGATACACGTGACTCTCCTGCAATGTCATGTTTCAATACCGCAATGCGCCTGATTGTGATACACGTCACTCTCCTGCCATGTCCTGTTTCAATACTGCAATGTGCCTGAGTGTGATACACGTCACTCTCCTGCCGTGTCATGTTTCAATACCGCAATACACCTGATTGTGATACACGTCAATCTCCTGCCATGAAATGTTTCAATACCGCAATACACCTGATTGTCATTCACGTCAATCTCCTGCCATGTAATGTTTCAATACCACAATGCGCCTGACTGTGATACACGTTACTCTCCTGCCATGTCATGTTTCAATGATGCAATGCTCCTGACTGTGATACATGTCTCTCTCCTGCCATATCATGTTTCAATACCGCTATGTGTATGACCATGATACACGTCACTCTCCTACCATATCATGTTTCAATTCAGCAATGCGACTGACCGTGATACACGTCACTCTCCTTCCATGTCATGTTTCAATACTGCAATGTGCCTGATTGTGATACACGTCACTCTCCTGCCATGTCCTGTTTCAATACTGCAATGTGCCTGAGTGTGATACACGTCACTCTCCTGCCACGTCATGTTTCAATACCGCAATACACCTGACTGTGATACACGTCAATCTCCTGCCATGTCATGTTTTAATACCGCAATGCGCCTGACTGTGATACACGTCACTCTCTTGCCATGTCATGTTTCAATACCGCAATGCTCCTGACTGTGACACATGTCTCTCTCCTGCCATATCATATTTCAATACCGCAATGTGCCTGACCGTGATACACGTCACTCTCCTTCCTTGTCATGTTTCAATACCGCAATGCGCCTGACTATGATATACGTCAATCTCCTGCCATGTCATGTTTCAATACCGCAATACACCTGATTGTGATTCACGTCAATCTCCTGCTATGTCATGTTTCAATACCGCAATGCGCCTGACTGTGATACAAGTCTCTCTCCTGCCATGTCATGTTTCAATACCGCAATGCGCCTGACTATGATACATGTCACTCTCCAGCCATGTCATGTTTCAATACCGCAATACACCTGACTGTGATACACGTCACTCTCCTGCCATGTCATTTTTCAATACCGCAATGCTCCTGACTGTGATACATGTCTCTCTCCTGCCATATCATAATTCAATACCGCAATACACCTGACTGTGATACACGTCACTCTCCTGCCATGTCATGTTTCAATACCGCAATGCTCCTGACTGTGATACATGTCTCTCTCCTGCCATATCATAATTCAATACCGCAATGCGCCTGACTATGATATACGTCAATCTCCTGCCATGTCATGTTTCAATACCGCAATACACCTGACTGTGATACATGTCACTCTCCTGTCATGTGCTGTTTCAATACCGCAATACACCTGACTGTGATACATGTCACTCTCCTGTCATGTGCTGTTTGAATACCGCAATACACCTGACTGTGATACACGTCACTCTCCTGCCATGTCATGTTTACCGCAATGCACATGACTGTGATACACGTCAGTCTCCTGCCATGTCATGTTTCAATACCGCAATGCGCCTGACTGTGATACAAGTCTCTCTCCTGCCATGTCATGTTTCAATACCGCAATGCGCCTGACTATGATACATGTCAATCTCCTGCCATGTCATGTTTCAATACCGCAATACACCTGACTGTGATACAAGTCTCTCTCCTACCATGTCATGTTTCAATACCGCAATGCGCCTGACTATGATATACGTCAATCTCCTGCCATGTCATGTTTCAATACCGCAATACACCTGATTGCGATTCACGTCAATCTCCTGCCATGTCATGTTTCAATACCGCAATGCAACTGACTGTGATACATGTCACTCTCCTGTCATGTGCTGTTTCAATACCGCAATACACCTGACTGTGATACACGTCACTCTCCTGCCATGTCATGTTTACCGCAATGCACATGACTGTGATACACGTCAGTCTCCTGCCATGTCATGTTTCAATACCGCAATGCGCCTGACTGTGATACAAGTCTCTCTCCTGCCATGTCATGTTTCAATACCGCAATGCGCCTGACTATGATACATGTCAATCTCCTGCCATGTCATGTTTCAATACCACAATACACCTAACTGTGATACAAGTCTCTCTCCTACCATGTCATGTTTCAATACCGCAATGCGCCTGACTATGATATACGTCAATCTCCTGCCATGTCATGTTTCAATACCGCAATACACCTGATTGCGATTCACGTCAATCTCCTGCCATGTCATGTTACAATACCGCAATGCAACTGACTGTGATACATGTCACTCTCCTGTCATGTACTGTTTCAATACCGCAATACACCTGACTGTAATA
This sequence comes from Luidia sarsii, assembly GCA_949987565.1. NCBI lineage: Eukaryota > Metazoa > Echinodermata > Asteroidea > Paxillosida > Luidiidae > Luidia > Luidia sarsii. Next base: position 23,837,225 of record OX465104.1, on the reverse strand, counting down.
CACGTCACTCTCCTGCCATGTCATGTTTACCGCAATGCACATGACTGTGATACACGTCAGTCTCCTGCCATGTCATGTTTCAATACCGCAATGCGCCTGACTGCGATACAAGTCTCTCTCCTGCCATGTCATGTTTCAATACCGCAATGCGCCTTACTATGATACATGTCAATCTCCTGCCATGTCATGTTTCAATACCGCAATACACCTGACTGTGATACAAGTCTCTCTCCTACCATGTCATGTTTCAATACCGCAATGCGCCTGACTATGATACATGTCACTCTCCTGCCATGTCATGTTTCAATACCGCAATACACCTGATTGTGATTCACGTCAATCTCCTGCCATGTCATGTTTCAATACCGCAATGCGCCTGACTGTGATACAAGTCTCTCTCCTGCCATGTCATGTTTCAATACCGCAATGCGCCTGACTATGATACATGTCAATCTCCTGCCATGTCATGTTTCAATACCGCAATACACCTGACTGTGATACACGTCACTCTCCTGCCATGTCATGTTTCAATACCGCAATGCTCCTGACTGTGATACATGTCTCTCTCCTGCCATATCATAATTCAATACCGCAATACACCTGACGGTGATACACGTCACTCTCCTGCCATGTAATGTTTCAATACCGCAATGCAACTGACTGTGATACATGTCACTCTCCTGTCATGTGCTGTTTCAATACCGCAATACACCTGACTGTGATACACGTCACTCTCCTGCCATGTCATGTTTACCGCAATGCACATGACTGTGATACACGTCAGTCTCCTGCCATGTCATGTTTCAATACCGCAATGCGCCTCACTGTGATACAAGTCTCTCTCCTGCAATGTCATGTTTACCGAAATGTGCATGACCGTGATACACGTCTCTCTCCTGCCATGTTATGTTTCAATACCGCAAAGAGCCTGACTGTGATACACGTCACTCTCCTGCCATGTCATGTTTCAATACCGCAATGTGCTTGACTGTGATACACGTCTCTCTCCTGCCATGACATGTTTCAAATCTGCAATGAGCATGACTGTGATACATGTCTCCAATGGTCCCTGGTGAAATTGAAAACAATTGAAGCAAGTCACTTACAAATCCATATCGTCTCCCTACGGGACTGACTGCACGGACAGGTAGCCCATCCAGGGGTGTTTCTGACTGAAGCGCATACAGTTGAATTTGCTCTGCACCAAGATGACAAAGTCTGAGGGAAGGCAAAAAGAAGGTCGCACTTTAGAGGCTTGCATGTTTAAAAGCACTGAGATTTTTTCTTCCATTAATATACAAACATACATGTAGCAAAGTAGGAAAATCCACTGTCTTTTGAGAAAACATTAGTGACAACAAGACCAGACAAACAAGGAAAGCTGCAGGTCAATAGAGCAGCTTGGGAACCCATATGGGCTTCAAAACTAAATGACTGGTCTACTGTTTGTAAGAAGCATCAGCAGAAAACTCGGGTAACCAAATTCAACTGAAAACAAAGGATACCCAGTTCCATTGTTTTGATTCAAGTACCCAATTTTCTTTTTCTTCATTTTAATTTTTGAGACTGTAGAAAATACATGATTCTATTCTTGCGGGTGACGTATTAAGTTGTGAACCCCAAACAACCGACCGTGAGACATATCAATCTCCAGCCATGTCGAGTTTCAATACTGCAATGCGCCTGACTTTGATACATGTCACTCTCCTGCCATGTCATGTTTCAATACTGCAATGCGTCTGACTGTGATACACGTCACTCTCCTGCCATGTCATGTTTCAATACCGCAATGCGCCTAACTGTGATACATGTCACTCTCCTGCCATATCATAATTCAATACCGCAATACACCTGACGGTGATACACGTCACTCTCCTGCCATGTAATGTTTCAATACCGCAATGCAACTGACTGTGATACATGTCACTCTCCTGTCATGTGCTGTTTCAATACCGCAATACACCTGACTGTGATACACGTCACTCTCCTGCCATGTCATGTTTACCGCAATGCACATGACTGTGATACACGTCAGTCTCCTGCCATGTCATGTTTCAATACCGCAATGCGCCTCACTGTGATACAAGTCTCTCTCCTGCAATGTCATGTTTACCGAAATGTGCATGACCGTGATACACGTCTCTCTCCTGCCATGTTATGTTTCAATACCGCAAAGAGCCTGACTGTGATACACGTCACTCTCCTGCCATGTCATGTTTCAATACCGCAATGTGCTTGACTGTGATACACGTCTCTCTCCTGCCATGACATGTTTCAAATCTGCAATGAGCATGACTGTGATACATGTCTCCAATGGTCCCTGGTGAAATTGAAAACAATTGAAGCAAGTCACTTACAAATCCATATCGTCTCCCTACGGGACTGACTGCACGGACAGGTAGCCCATCCAGGGGTGTTTCTGACTGAAGCGCATACAGTTGAATTTGCTCTGCACCAAGATGACAAAGTCTGAGGGAAGGCAAAAAGAAGGTCGCACTTTAGAGGCTTGCATGTTTAAAAGCACTGAGATTTTTTCTTCCATTAATATACAAACATACATGTAGCAAAGTAGGAAAATCCACTGTCTTTTGAGAAAACATTAGTGACAACAAGACCAGACAAACAAGGAAAGCTGCAGGTCAATAGAGCAGCTTGGGAACCCATATGGGCTTCAAAACTAAATGACTGGTCTACTGTTTGTAAGAAGCATCAGCAGAAAACCCGGGTAACCAAATTCAACTGAAAACAAAGGATACCCAGTTCCATTGTTTTGATTCAAGTACCCAATTTTCTTTTTCTTCATTTTAATTTTTGAGACTGTAGAAAATACATGATTCTATTCTTGCGGGTGACGTATTAAGTTGTGAACCCCAAACAACCGACCGTGAGACATATCAATCTCCAGCCATGTCGAGTTTCAATACTGCAATGCGCCTGACTTTGATACATGTCACTTTCCTGCCATGTCATGTTTCAATACTGCAATGCGCCTGACTGTGATACACGTCACTCTCCTGCCATGTCATGTTTCAATACTGCAATGTGCCTGACTGTGATACACGTCACTCTCCTGTCATGTCATGTTTCAATACCGCAATGCGCCTGACTGTGATACATGTCACTCTCCTGCCATGTCATGTTTCAATACCACAATGCGCCTGACTGTGATACATGTCACTCTCCTGCCATGTCCTGTTTCAATACCGCAATGCGCCTGACTGTGATACACGTCTGTCTCCTGCCATGTCATATTTCAATACCACCATGTGCCTGACTGTGATACACGTCACTCTACTGCCATGTCATGTTTCAATACCGCAATGCGCCTGACTGTGACACAAGTCTCTCTCATGCCATGTCATGTTTACCGCAATGCGCCTGACTTTGATACACGTCACTCTCCTGCCATGTCATGTTTCAATACCGCAATACACCTGATTGTGATTCACGTCAATCTCCTGCCATGTAATGTTTCAATACCGCAATGCGACTGACTGTGATACATGTTACTCTCCTGCCATATCATAATTCAATACCGCAAAATGCCTGACCGTGATACAAGTCACTCTCCTGCCATGTCATGTTTCAATACCGCAATGCGCCTGACTGTGATACAAGTCTCTCTCCTGCAATGTCATGTTTACCGAAATGCGCCTGGCTGTGATACACGTCACTCTACTGCCATGTCATGTTTCAATACCCCAATGTGCCTGACAGTGATACATGTCACTCTCCTGCCATGTCATGTTTCAATAACGCAATGTGCCTGACTGTGATACATGTCACTCTCCTGCCATGTCATGTTTCAATACCGCAATGTGCCTGACTGTGATACATGTCACTCTCCTGCTATGCCATGTTTTAATACCGCAATGCAACTGACTGTGATACAAGTCTCTCTCCTGCCATGTCATGTTTACCGCATTGCACCTGACTGTGATCGATATCACTCTCCTGCCATGTCATGTTTCAATACCGCAATGCGCCTGACTATGATACATTTCATTCTCCTGCCATGTCATGTTTCAATACCGCAATGCTCCTGACTGTGATACATGTCTCTCTCCTGCCATATGATGTTTCAATACCGCTATGTGGCCGACTGTGATACACGTCAATATCCTGCCATGTCATGTTTCGATACCGCAATGTACCTGACTGTGATACACGTCACTCTCCTACCATATCATGTTTCAATTCAGCAATGTGACTGACTGTGATACATGCCACTCTCCTGCAATGTCATGTTTCAATACCGCGATGCACCTGACTATGATACATGTCACTCTCCTGCAATGTCATGTTTCAATACCCCAATGCGCCTGACTGTGATACAAGTCTCTCTCCTGCCATGTCATGTTTCAATACCGCAATGTGTCTGACTGTGATACATGTCACCCTCCTGCCATGTCATGTTTCAATACCGCAATGCGCCTGACTATGATACACTTCATTCCCCTGCCATGTCATGTTTCAATACCGCAATACTCCTGACTGTGATACATGTCTTTCTCCTGCCATATCAGGTTTCAATACCGCTATGTGGCCGACTGTGATACACGTCAATCTCCTGCCATGTCATGTTTCAATACCGCAATGCGCCTGACTGTGATACACGTCACTCTCCTGTCATGTCATGTTTCAATACCGCAATACACCTGACTGTGATACACGTCACTCTCCTGCCATGTCATGTTTCAATACCGCAATACACCTGATTGTGATTCACGTCAATCTCCTGCCATGTCATGTTTCAATACCACAATGCGCCTGACTGTGATACATGTCTCTCTCCTGCCATATCATGTTTCAATACCGCTATGTGGCAGACTGTGATACACGTCACTCTCCTGCCATGTCATGTTTCAATACCGCAATTTGCCTGACCGTGATACATGTCACTCTCCTGCCATGTCATGTTTCAATACCGCAATTCGCCTGACTGTGATACAAGTCTCTCTCCTGCCATGTGATGTTTACCGCAATGCATCTGACTGTGATACACGTCACTCTCCTGCAATGTCATGTTTCAATACCGCAATGCTCCTGACTGTGATATATGTAACTCTCCTCTCATGTCATGTCTCAATACCGCAATACACCTGATTGTGATACAAGTCTCTCTCCTGCCATGTCATGTTTACCGCAATGCACATGACTGCGATACACGTCACTCTCCTGCCATGTCATGTTTCAATACCGCAATGCGCCTGGTTGTGATACACGTCACTCTCCTACCATATCATGTTTCAATTCAGCAATGCGACTGACTGTGATACATGTCACTCTCCTGCCATGTCATGTTTCAATACCGCGATGCACCTGACTGTGATACATGTCACTCTCCTGTCAAGTCATGTTTCAATACCGCAATGCGACTGACTGTGATACACGTCACTCTCCTGCCATGTCATGTTTCAATACCGCAATGTGCCTGACCGTGATACACATCACTCTCCTGCCATGTCATGTTTCAATACCGCAATACACCTGATTATGATTTACGTCAATCTCCTGCCATGTAATGTTTCAATACCGCTATGTGGCAGACTGTGATACACGTCACTCTCCTGCCATGTCATGTTTCAATACCGCAATGTGCCTGACCGTGATACATGTCACTCTCCTGCCATGTCATGTTTCAATACCGCAATTCGCCTGACTGTGATACAAGTCTCTCTCCTGCCATGTGATGTTTACCGCAATGCACCTGACTGTGATACACGTCACTCTCCTGCAATGTCATGTTTCAATACCGCAATGCTCCTGACTGTGATACATGTCTCTCTCCTGCCATATCATGTTTCAATACCGCTATGTGGCAGACTGTGATACACGTCACTCTCCTGCCATGTCATGTTTCAATACCGCAATGTGCCTGACCGTGATACATGTCACTCTCCTGCCATGTCATGTTTCAATACCGCAATTCGCCTGACTGTGATACAAGTCTCTCTCCTGCCATGTGATGTTTACCGCAATGCACCTGACTGTGATACACGTCACTCTCCTGCTATGTCATGTTTCAATACCGCAATGCACCTGACTGTGATACACGTCTCTCTCCTGCCATGTAATGTTTTAATACTGCAAAGAGCCTGACTGTGATACACGTCACTCTCCTGCCATGTCATGTTTCAATACCGCAATGTGCTTGACTGTGAATGTGATACACGTCACTCTCCTGCCATGTCATGTTTCAATACCACAATGTGCTTGACTGTGATACACGTCTCTCTCCTGCCATGACATGTTTACCGCAATGCACATGACTGTGATACATGTCCCTGGTGAAATTGAAAACAATTGAAGCAAGTCACTTACAAATCCATATCGTCTCCCTACGGGACTGACTGCACGGACAGGTAGCCCATCCAGGGGTGTTTCTGACTGAAGTGCATACAGTTGAATTTGCTCTGCACCAAGATGACAAAGTCTGAGGGAAGGCAAAAAGAAGGAGCACTTCAGAGGCTTGCATGTTTAAAAACACTGAGATTTGTTCTTCCATTAATATACAAACATACATGTAGCAAAGTAGGAAAACCCACTGTCTTTTGAGAAAACATTAGTGACAACAAGACCAGACAAACAAGGAAAGCTGCAGGTCAATAGAGCAGCTTGGGAACCCATATGGGCTTCAAAACTAAATGACTGGTCTACTGTTTGTAAGAAGCATCAGCAGAAAACCCGGGTAACCAAATTCAACTGAAAACAAAGGATACCCAGTTCCATTGTTTTGATTCAAGTAACCAATTTTCTTTTTCTTCATTTTAATTTTTGAGACTGTAGAAAATACATGATTCTATTCTCGCGGGTGACGTATTAAGTTGTGAACCCCAAACAACCGACCGTAAGACATCAATCTCCAGACATGTCGAGTTTCAATACTGCAATGCGCCTGACTGTGATACACGTCACTCTCCTGCCATGTCATGTTTCAATACCGCAATGCGCCTGACTGTGATACACGTCACTCTCCTGTCATGTCATGTTTCAATACCGCAATGCGCCTGACTGTGATACACGTCTGTCTCCTGCCATGTCATATTTCAATACCGCCATGCGCCTGAGTGTAATACACGTTACTCTCCTGCCATGTAATGTTTCAATACCACAATGCACCTGACTGTGATACATGTCACTCTCCTGCCATATCATAATTCAATACCGCAATGTGCCTGACCGTGATTCACGTCACTCTCCTGCCATGTCATGTTTCAATACCGCAATGCGCCTGACTGTGATACAAGTCTCTCTCCTGCAATGTCATGTTTACCGAAATGCGCCTGGCTGTGATACACGTCACTCTACTGCCATGTCATGTTTCAATACCGCAATGTGCCTGACTGTGATACACGTCACTCTCCTGCCATGTCATGTTTCAATAACGCAATGTGCCTGACTGTGATACATGTCACTCTCCTGCCATGCCATGTTTTAATACCGCAATGCAACTGACTGTGATACAAGTCTCTCTCCTGCCATGTCATGTTTCAATACCGCTATGTGGCCGACTGTGATACACGTCAAAAAGATGGCCACCTCATTTTGGCTTGTCAAACGGGAGAGAATTTTCTGTATCAACTGAGGGGATTTTTTTTTTCATTTTTCCCAAACGACTCAGTAAAGCAGGTGATTAGTATTGAAATCTGTGAATTTAATTATTAAACATATGGGCGCGTGGGACGTTTTCAGGGTGTTTCCAGGGTAAATCTGTGGATTTCTGCCTGGGGGTAGTTAGTGTGAACCATTTCACATACTGAAAAGTAGACCCTACAGTCACCCGACCCCTCCAAATTTCGAGAATCAAAGGGTGACTTGTCTGGTCCAAGTTACTGGGATTAGATAGGAAGGTCAGGGCAAGGATCGAACGCACAAACTTGACTGTGGGCAGGAGCCACTTTTAACAACCACAGACAACTTGTGCACGGCATTACTGCAAAGTTACTAACCTTGCTTCCACAAACCTTAGTTCAGTCACCATGCAAGAACATACACGTTTTGTAGCATAACTTTTTGGAATCAATGACTTGCTGTTGTAAAAGCGTTTGTTTACTTCGTAATGCAATCATGACGGACTGATCACTGAGCAAGATTGGTCTCTGACTGAAATATCATTCGTAGAAAACTCACAAATGACATAATTAGGGCTATCTGAGGCTCTCGAAAACACGCAGGAAGAACTATAGTAGTCTCTAGTATTAAACTGTGAAATAACTACAAATATTTACCGACATATTCAAAGAAGGAACCAGTAAAATGTCTCAATATTCTGCCACCGTTGTCGTCCGATATCGTCTGCTATGAAGCACATGGCCAGCATTATTGTTTACAAATAGTGCGCCCTCTATCGGGAACCAGCCTAGGTTTGGGTTTAATTTATTGTTAGGGTTTGTTGGGGTTTTGAGTTTTATGGTTATGGTTTGGGGTTTAATGTTTAGGGTTTGGGTGTGTTGGGGTTTTGAGTTTTATGGTTAGGGTTTGGGGTTTTATGGTTAGGGTTTGGGGTTTAATGGTTAGGGTTTGTGGTTTTGTGGTATGGTTTTTCTTTTGGTTTAATAGTTATTAAACCCCAAATCCCCAACCCCAACCATGGAAACCCAAACCATAACCATAAAACACCAAACCCTAATCAACAATCTCAAACCCTGACCATTAAACCCCCAAACCCTATCCATGAATAGGGGTGTGGGTTAGGGTTTATGTAAGGGTTAACCTCTTCAATAAGGAGGGAGCTCGTCTTTGTTGAGAAGAGCAAATAGCAGTCTGCGGAGAGTAGCGGAAAGATAAAGTACGCTTTGCAAGTCAAGTGATGTATTTGTGAAGTAACGTTGAACGTGTAAGGGCAACCATTGCGCTATGTATCATCCTCCACCGAGAAGAAGAAATGATTCTACAAGTTCATCGTCCGCATCTATCCTTGTCATAACATCTTCCCTGTATGTTATGGGTGGGATTGACCATTCAGTCAGATCTATTCGGTTTCAAGATACGCGAAGACGGGTGAAAAGATTGTGCAAGAGCACCACCCGCCTGTATTCTAGTCAACGGGTCTCACTGAATATTCAAAGTTAGGTGGTCATCCTCTCAGACCTGTTCGGTCAAAAAGATACGAAAGGACAAGAGTCAAACTATTCTACAAGAAAAAAATATTCTACAAGTTCATCGTCCGCCTCTACCCTTGACATAATATCTTCCCTGTATGTTCTAGGGGAATTGGCCATTTACACAGATCAAAACATCAGATATCGTATTACATTTTAGGTTTTGATCCTTGAAACTTCGCATAAAAGTAGCCCTGGGATTCCTCCAGTGGCCTGAATCAAAACATCTGAATTCGAAGTCAATTTCTATTCAAACATTTTCAGGAGAAGGGAGCGACCCTACCTGTTTCTCTGAGCTGCCATTGTCCAGTCGCTGGCGTAATGGTCGACGGCAGAGAGTGACTGAGCAGAAAGATAGGGTTTGCAAATTAATATCTCATTAATTATTATGCTGACGACATTCAAATTTGTCCTAGAAAGAGGCCTAGGGTTCTTCTAACAACAAGTGTTAAAGTTACTGAGTTTGGAGAATATTTCTTTTGATGGTTTTCCAGGGAAAGGCAACGACTCTTCATCTGTCTGAGTGTCAACAGTGTATTCATACGAGTATACGTTCACTTGCTGGCTTTGGAGGTGATAGGCAGAGATAATATATTCCTTGCCTGTTCATATCGTATTACATTTTAGGATTTGATCCTTGAAACTTGGCATGAAAGTAGCCCTGGGATTCCTCATGTGGCCTGAGTCAAAACATCTGAATTCGGAGTCAATTTCTATTCAAACATTTTCAGGAGAAGGCAGCGACCCTACCTGTTTCTCTGAGCTGCCATTGTCCAGTCGCTGGCACAATGGTCGACGGCAGAGAGTGACTGAGCAGAAAGATAGGGTTTGCAAATTAATATCTCATTAAATATTATGCTGACGCTATTCAAATTTGTCCTAAAAAGAGGCCTAGGTTTCTTCTAACAACAAGTGTTAAAGTTACTGAGTTTGGAGAACATTTCTTTTGATGGTTTTCCATGGAAAGGCAACGACCCTTCATCTGTCTGAGTGTCAACTGTGTATTCATACGAGTAGACGTTGACAAGTTGGCTTTGGAGGTGATAGGCAGAGATACATTTCTTGGGTGTTCATATCGTAATTCATTTTAGGTTTTGATCCTTGAAACTTGGCATGAAAGTAGCCCTGTGATTCCTCCAGTGGCCTAAGTCATAACATCTGAATTCGGAGTCAATTTCTATTCAAACATTTTCAGGAGAAGGGAGCGACCCTACCTGTTTCTCTGAGCTTCCATTGTCCAGTCGCTGGCATAATGGTCGACGGCAGAGAGTGACTGAGCAGAAAGATAGGGTTTGCAAATTAATATCTCATTAAATATTATGCTGACGACATTCACATTTGTCCTAGGAAGAGGCCTAGGGTTCTTCTAACAACAAGTGTTAAAGTTACTGAGTTTGGAGAACATTTCTTTTGATGGTTTTCCAGGGAAAGGCAACGACCCTTCATCTGTCTGAGTGTCAACTGTGTATTCATACGAGTATACGTTCACTCGCTGGCTTTGGAGGTGAAAGGCAGAGATATATTCCTTGCCTGTTCATATCGTATTACATTTTAGGATTTGATCCTTGAAACTTCGCATAGATGTAGCCCTGGGATTCCTCCAGTGGCCTGAATCAAAACATCTGAATTCGGAGTCAATTTCTATTCAAACATTTTCAGGAGAAGGGAGCGACCCTACCTGTTTCTCTGAGCTGCCATTGTCCAGTCGCTGGCGTAATGGTCGACGGCAGAGAGTGACTGAGCAGAAAGATAGGGTTTGCAAATTAATATCTCATTAAATATTATGCTGACGCTATTCAAATTTGTCCTAGAAAGAGGCCTAGGGTTCTTTTAACAACAAGTGTTAAAATTACTGAGTTTGGAGAACATTTCTTTTAATGGTTTTCAAGGGAAAGGCAACGACCCTTCATCTGTCTGAGTGTCAACTGTGTATTCATACGAGTAGACGTTCACTCGCTGGCTTTGGAGGTGATAGGCAGAGATATATTCCTTGCCTGTTCATATCGTATTACATTTTAGGTTTTGATCCTTGAAACTTCGCGTAAAAGTAGTCCTGGGATTCCTCCAGTGGCCTGAGTCAAAACATCTGAATTTGGAGTCAATTTCTATTCAAACATTTTCAGGAGAAGGCAGCGACCCTACCTGTTTCTCTGAGCTGCCATTGTCCAGTCGCTGGCGTAATGGTCGACGGCAGAGAGTGACTGAGCAGAAAGATAGGGTTTGGAAATTAATAACTCATTAAATATTATGCTGACGACATTCAAATTTGTCCTAGAAAGAGGCCTAGGGTTCTTCTAACAACAAGTGTTAAAGTTACTGAATTCGGAGAACATTTCTTTTGATGGTTTTCCAGGGAAAGGCAACGACCCTTCATCTGTCTGAGTGTCAACTGTGTATTCATACGAGTAGACGTTGACTCGCTGGCTTTAAAGGAGCAACTAGAACTAACCTCCGTCAGCTGGGCAGCTTGTGTGTGTAGAGAGGCGCACACAACAGTCGGTCGGCAAGAAGTATCTGGAAAGAAATTTAAACTTTGCAAGTTAATATCTCCTTTATTAATAATTTGACGAAGCTATAACTTGGCATGCAAACAGCCCTTGAAAATACCTATCTATCAGTGGTACAAAATCTTAAATCGAAAATAGTAAGATTATTATATGATCAAGCAACTAGAACTAACCTCTGTCAGCTGGGCAGCTTGTGTGTGTAGAGAGCCGCACACAACCGTCGGTCGGCGAGAAGTAACTGGAAAGAAAATTACACTTTGCAAGTTAATATCTCCTTTAATATTATTTTGACGAAGCTATAACTTGGCAAGCAAACAGCCCTTAAAAATACCTATCTATCAGTGGTAAAAAAATCTTAAATCGAAAATAGTAAGGTGATTATATGATCAAGCAACTAGAACTAACCTCTGTCAGCTGGGCAGCTTGTGTGTGTAGAGAGCCGCACACAACAGTCGGTCGGCGAAAAGTAACTGGAAAGAAAATTACACTTTGCAAGTTAATATCTCCTTTAATATTATTTTGACGAAGCTATAACTTGGCATGCAAACAGCCCTTGAAAATACCTATCTATCAGTTGTAAAATATCTGAAATCGAACGTAGCAAGATGATTATATGATCAAGCAACTAGAACTAACCTCTGTCAGCTGGGCAGCTGGTGAGTGTAGAGAGCCGCACACAACGGTCTGTCGGCGAAAAGTAACTGGAAAGAAAATTACACTTTGCAAGTTAATATCTCCTTTAATATTATTTTGACGAAGCTATAACTTTGCATGCAAATAGCCCTTGAAAATACCAATCTATCTGTGGGAAAAATCTTAAATCGAAAATAGTAAGGTGATAATAATATCAAGCAACTAGAACTAACCTCTGTCAGCTGGGCAGCTTGTGTGTGTAGAGAGCCGCACACAACCGTCGGTCGGCGAGAAGTAACTGGAAAGAAATTTAAACTTTGCAAGTTAATATCTCCTTCATTATTAATTTGACGAAGCTATAACTTGGCATGCCAACAGCCCTTGAAAATACCTATCTATCAGTGGTAAAAAATCTTAAATCGAAAATAGTAAGATTATTATATGATCAAGCAACTAGAACTAACCTCTGTCGGCTGGGCAGCTTGTGTGTGTAGAGAGCCGCACACAACAGTCGGTCGGCGAGAAGTAACTGGAAAGAAAATTACACTTCGCAAGTTTATATCTCCTTCAATATTTATTTGACGAAGCTATAACTTGGCATGCAAACAGCCCTTGAAAATACCGATCTATCTGTGGGAAAAATCTTAAATCGAATATAGCAAGATTATTATATGATCAAGCAACTAGAACTAACCTCTGTCACATAGACCCTTCATCAGTCTGAGTGTCAACTGTGTATTGATACGAGTAGACGTTAACTCGCTGGCTTTGGAGGTGATAGGCAGAAATATATTCCTTGAGTGTTCATATCGTAATACATTTTAGGTTTTGATCCTTGAAACTTGGCATGAAAGTAGCCCTGGGATTCCTCCAGTGGGCTGAGTGAAAACATCTCAATTCGGAGTCAATTTTTATTCAAACATTTTCAGGAGAAGGGAGCGACCCTACCAGTTTCTCTGAGCTGCCATTGTCCAGTCGCTGGAATAATGGTCGACGGCAGAGAGTGACTGAGCAGAAAGATAGGGTTCGCAAATTAATATCTCATTAAATATTATGCTGACGACATTCAAATTTGTCCTAGAAAGAGGCCTAGGGTTCTTCTAACAACAAGTGTTAAAGTTACTGAGTTTGGAAAACATTTCTTTTGATGGTTTTCCAGGGAAAGGCAACGACCCTTCATCTGTCTGATTGTCAACTGTGTATTCATACGAGTAGACGTTGACTCGCTGGCTTTTGAGGTGATAGGCAGAGATAAAGTCCTTGCGTGTTCATATCGTAATACATTTTAGGTTTTGATCCTTGAAACTTTGCATAAAAGTAGCCCTGGGATTCCTCCTGTGGCCTAAATCAAAACATCTGAATTCGGAGTCAATTTCTATTCAAACATTTTTAGGAGAAGGGAGCGACCCTACCTGTTTCTCTGAGCTTCCATTGTCCAGTCGCTGGCATAATACTCGACGGCAGAGAGTGACTGAGCAGAAAGATAGGGTTTGCAAATTAATATCTCTTTAAATATTATAATGACGACATTCAAATTTGTCCTAGAAAGAGGCCTAGGTTTCTTCTAACAACAAGTGTTAAAGTTACTGAGTTTAGAGAACATTTCTTTTGATGGTTTTCTGTCTGTGTCAACTAGAACTAACCTCTGTCAGCTGGGCAGCTTGTGAGTGTAGAGAGCCGCACACAACGGTCGGTCGGCGAAAAGTAACTGGAAAGAAAATTAAACTTTGCAAGTTAATATCTCCTTTAATTTTATTTTGACGAAGCTATAACTTGGTATGCAAACAGCCCTTGAAAATACCTATCTATCAGTGGTAAAAATTCTTAAATCAAAAATAGTAAGATTATTATATGATCAAGCAACTAGAACTAACCTCTGTCGGCTGGGCAGCTTGTGTGTGTAGAGAGACGCACACAACAGTCGGTCGGCGCGAAGTAACTTGAAAGAAAATTAAACTTTGCAAGTTAATATCTCCTTCATTATTAATTTGACGAAGCTATAATTTGGCATGCAAACAGCCCTTGAAAATACCGATCTATCTGTGGTAAAAATCTTAAATCGAATATAGCAAGATTATTATATGATCAAGCAACTAGAACTAACCTCTGTCGGCTGGGCAGCTTGTGTGTGTAGAGAGCCGCACACAACAGTCGGTAGGCGAGAAGTAACTGGACAGAAAATTAAACTTTGCAAGTTAATATCTCCTTCATTATTAATTTGACGAAGCTTTAACTTGGCATGCAAACAGCCCTTGAAAATACCTATCTATCAGTGGTAAAAAGTCTTAAATCAAAAATAGTAAGATTATTATATGATCAAGCAACTAGAACTAACCTCTGTCGGCTGGGCAGCTTGTGTGTGTAGAGAGTCGGAAACAACGGTCGGTCGGCGAGAAGTAACTGGAAAGAAAATTACACTTCGCAAGTTAATATCTCATTTAATATTATTTTGACGAAGCTATAACTTGGCATGCAAAAAGCCCTTGAAAATACCTATGTATCAGTGGTAAAAAATCTTAAATCGAAAATAGTAAGGTGATTATATGATCAAGCAACTAGAACTAACCTCTGTCAGCTGGGCAGCTTGTGTGTGTAGAGAGCCGCACACAACAGTCGGTCGGCGAAAAGTAACTGGAAAGAAAATTACACTTTGCAAGTTAATATCTCCTTTAATATTATTTTGACGAAGCTATAATTTGGCATGCAAACAGCCCTTGAAAATACCGATCTATCTGTGGTAAAAATCTTAAATCGAATATAGCAAGATTATTATATGATCAAGCAACTAGAACTAACCTCTGTCGGCTGGGCAGCTTGTGTGTGTAGAGAGCCGCACACAACAGTCGGTAGGCGAGAAGTAACTGGAAAGAAAATTAAACTTTGCAAGTTAATATCTCCTTCATTATTAATTTGACGAAGCTTTAACTTGGCATGCAAACAGCCCTTGAAAATACCTATCTATCAGTGGTAAAAAGTCTTAAATCAAAAATAGTAAGATTATTATATGATCAAGCAACTAGAACTAACCTCTGTCGGCTGGGCAGCTTGTGTGTGTAGAGAGTCGGAAACAACGGTCGGTCGGCGAGAAGTAACTGGAAAGAAAATTACACTTCGCAAGTTAATATCTCCTTTAATATTATTTTGACGAAGCTATAACTTGGCATGCAAAAAGCCCTTGAAAATACCTATGTATCAGTGGTAAAAAATCTTAAATCGAAAATAGTAAGGTGATTATATGATCAAGCAACTAGAACTAACCTCTGTCAGCTGGGCAGCTTGTGTGTGTAGAGAGCCGCACACAACAGTCGGTCGGCGAAAAGTAACTGGAAAGAAAATTACACTTTGCAAGTTAATATCTCCTTTAATATTATTTTGACGAAGCTATAACTTTGCATGCAAATAGCCCTCGAAAATACCGATCTATCTGTGGTAAAAATCTTAAATCGAATATAGCAAGATTATCATATGATCAAGCAACTAGAACTAACCTCTGTCAGCTGGGCAGCTTGTGTGTGTAGAGAGCCGCACACAACCGTCGGTCGGCGAGAAGTAACTGGAAAGAAAATTAAACTTTGCAAGTTAATATCTCCTTTAATATTATTTTGACGAAGCTATAACTTGGCATGCAAATAGCCCTTGAAAATACCAATCTATCTGTGGGAAAAATCTTAAATCGAAAATAGTAAGGTGATAATAATATCAAGCAACTAGAACTAACCTCTGTCAGCTGGGCAGCTTGTGTGTGTAGAGAGCCGCACACAACCGTCGGTCGGCGAGAAGTAACTGGAAAGAAATTTAAACTTTGCAAGTTAATATCTCCTTCAAAATTAATTTGACGAAGCTATAACTTGGCATGCCAACAGCCCTTGAAAATACCTATCTATCAGTGGTAAAAAATCTTAAATCGAAAATAGTAAGATTATAATATGATCAAGCAACTAGAACTAACCTCTGTCGGCTGGGCAGCTTGTGTGTGTAGAGAGCCGTACACAACGGTCGGTCGGCGAGAAGTAACTGGAAAGAAAATTACACTTCGCAAGTTAATATCTCCTTCAATATTTATTTGACGAAGCTATAACTTGGCATGCAAACAGCCCTTGAAAATACCGATCTATCTGTGGGAAAAATCTTAAATCGAATATAGCAAGATTATTATATGATCAAGCAACTAGAACTAACCTCTGTCACATAGACCCTTCATCAGTCTGAGTGTCAACTGTGTATTGATACGAGTAGACGTTAACTCGCTGGCTTTGGAGGTGATAGGCAGAAATATATTCCTTGAGTGTTCATATCGTAATACATTTTAGGTTTTGATCCTTGAAAGTTGGCTTGAAAGTAGCCCTGGGATTCCTCCAGTGGGCTGAGTGAATACATCTCAATTCGGAGTCAATTTTTATTCAAACATTTTCAGGAGAAGGGAGCGACCCTACCAGTTTCTCTGAGCTGCCATTGTCCAGTCGCTGGAATAATGGTCGACGGCAGAGAGTGACTGAGCAGAAAGATAGGGTTCGCAAATTAATATCTCATTAAATATTATGCTGACGACATTCAAATTTGTCCTAGAAAGAGGCCTAGGGTTCTTCTAACAACAAGTGTTAAAGTTACTGAGTTTGGAAAACATTTCTTTTGATGGTTTTCCAGGGAAAGGCAACGACCCTTCATCTGTCTGATTGTCAACTGTGTATTCATACGAGTAGACGTTGACTCGCTGGCTTTTGAGGTGATAGGCAGAGATAAAGTCCTTGCGTGTTCATATCGTAATACATTTTAGGTTTTGATCCTTGAAACTTTGCATAAAAGTAGCCCTGGGATTCCTCCTGTGGCCTAAATCAAAACATCTGAATTCGGAGTCAATTTCTATTCAAACATTTTTAGGAGAACGGAGCGACCCTACCTGTTTCTCTGAGCTTCCATTGTCCAGTCGCTGGCATAATACTCGACGGCAGAGAGTGACTGAGCAGAAAGATAGGGTTTGCAAATTAATATCTCTTTAAATATTATAATGACGACATTCAAATTTGTCCTAGAAAGAGGCCTAGGTTTCTTCTAACAACAAGTGTTAAAGTTACTGAGTTTAGAGAACATTTCTTTTGATGGTTTTCTGTCTGTGTCAACTAGAACTAACCTCTGTCAGCTGGGCAGCTTGTGAGTGTAGAGAGCCGCACACAACGGTCGGTCGGCGAAAAGTAACTGGAAAGAAAATTAAACTTTGCAAGTTAATATCTCCTTTAATTTTATTTTGACGAAGCTATAACTTGGTATGCAAACAGCCCTTGAAAATACCTATCTATCAGTGGTAAAAATTCTTAAATCAAAAATAGTAAGATTATTATATGATCAAGCAACTAGAACTAACCTCTGTCGGCTGGGCAGCTTGTGTGTGTAGAGAGACGCACACAACAGTCGGTCGGCGCGAAGTAACTTGAAAGAAAATTAAACTTTGCAAGTTAATATCTCCTTCATTATTAATTTGACGAAGCTATAATTTGGCATGCAAACAGCCCTTGAAAATACCGATCTATCTGTGGTAAAAATCTTAAATCGAATATAGCAAGATTATTATATGATCAAGCAACTAGAACTAACCTCTGTCGGCTGGGCAGCTTGTGTGTGTAGAGAGCCGCACACAACAGTCGGTAGGCGAGAAGTAACTGGAAAGAAAATTAAACTTTGCAAGTTAATATCTCCTTCATTATTAATTTGACGAAGCTTTAACTTGGCATGCAAACAGCCCTTGAAAATACCTATCTATCAGTGGTAAAAAGTCTTAAATCAAAAATAGTAAGATTATTATATGATCAAGCAACTAGAACTAACCTCTGTCGGCTGGGCAGCTTGTGTGTGTAGAGAGTCGGAAACAACGGTCGGTCGGCGAGAAGTAACTGGAAAGAAAATTACACTTCGCAAGTTAATATCTCCTTTAATATTATTTTCACGAAGCTATAACTTGGCATGCAAAAAGCCCTTGAAAATACCTATGTATCAGTGGTAAAAAATCTTAAATCGAAAATAGTAAGGTGATTATATGATCAAGCAACTAGAACTAACCTCTGTCAGCTGGGCAGCTTGTGTGTGTAGAGAGCCGCACACAACAGTCGGTCGGCGAAAAGTAACTGGAAAGAAAATTACACTTTGCAAGTTAATATCTCCTTTAATATTATTTTGACGAAGCTATAACTTTGCATGCAAATAGCCCTCGAAAATACCGATCTATCTGTGGTAAAAATCTTAAATCGAATATAGCAAGATTATCATATGATCAAGCAACTAGAACTAACCTCTGTCAGCTGGGCAGCTTGTGTGTGTAGAGAGCCGCACACAACCGTCGGTCGGCGAGAAGTAACTGGAAAGAAAATTAAACTTTGCAAGTTAATATCTCCTTTAATATTATTTTGACGAAGCTATAACTTGGCATGCAAACAGCCCTTGAAAATACCTATCTATCAGTTGTAAAATATCTGAAATCGAACGTAGCAAGATGATTATATGATCAAGCAACTAGAACTAACCTCTGTCAGCTGGGCAGCTTGTGTGTGTAGAGAGCCGCACACAACGGTCTGTCGGCGAAAAGTAACTGGAAAGAAAATTACACTTTGCAAGTTAATATCTCCTTTAATATTATTTTGACGAAGCTATAACTTTGCATGCAAATAGCCCTTGAAAATACCAATCTATCTGTGGGAAAAATCTTAAATCGAAAATAGTAAGGTGATAATAATATCAAGCAACTAGAACTAACCTCTGTCAGCTGGGCAGCTTGTGTGTGTAGAGAGCCGCACACAACCGTCGGTCGGCGAGAAGTAACTGGAAAGAAATTTAAACTTTGCAAGTTAATATCTCCTTCATTATTAATTTGACGAAGCTATAACTTGGCATGCCAACAGCCCTTGAAAATACCTATCTATCAGTGGTAAAAAATCTTAAATCGAAAATAGTAAGATTATTATATGATCAAGCAACTAGAACTAACCTCTGTCGGCTGGGCAGCTTGTGTGTGTAGAGAGCCGTACACAACGGTCGGTCGGCGAGAAGTAACTGGAAAGAAAATTACACTTCGCAAGTTAATATCTCCTTCAATATTTATTTGACGAAGCTATAACTTGGCATGCAAACAGCCCTTGAAAATACCGATCTATCTGTGGGAAAAATCTTAAATCGAATATAGCAAGATTATTATATGATCAAGCAACTAGAACTAACCTCTGTCACATAGACCCTTCATCAGTCTGAGTGTCAACTGTGTATTGATACGAGTAGACGTTAACTCGCTGGCTTTGGAGGTGATAGGCAGAAATATATTCCTTGAGTGTTCATATCGTAATACATTTTAGGTTTTGATCCTTGAAACTTGGCATGAAAGTAGCCCTGGGATTCCTCCAGTGGGCTGAGTGAATACATCTCAATTCGGAGTCAATTTTTATTCAAACATTTTCAGGAGAAGGGAGCGACCCTACCAGTTTCTCTGAGCTGCCATTGTCCAGTCGCTGGAATAATGGTCGACGGCAGAGAGTGACTGAGCAGAAAGATAGGGTTCGCAAATTAATATCTCATTAAATATAATGCTGACGACATTCAAATTTGTTCTAGAAAGAGGCCTAGGGTTCTTCTAACAACAAGTGTTAAAGTTACTGAGTTTGGAAAACATTTCTTTTGATGGTTTTCCAGGGAAAGGCAACGACCCTTCATCTGTCTGAGTGTCAACTGTGTATTCATACGAGTAGACGTTGACTCGCTGGCTTTGGAGGTGATAGGCAGAGATAAAGTCCTTGCGTGTTCATATCGTAATACATTTTAGGTTTTGATCCTTGAAACTTTGCATAAAAGTAGCCCTGGGATTCCTCCTGTGGCCTAAATCAAAACATCTGAATTCGGAGTCAATTTCTATTCAAACATTTTTAGGAGAACGGAGCGACCCTACCTGTTTCTCTGAGCTTCCATTGTCCAGTCGCTGGCATAATACTCGACGGCAGAGAGTGACTGAGCAGAAAGATAGGGTTTGCAAATTAATATCTCTTTAAATATTATAATGACGACATTCAAATTTGTCCTAGAAAGAGGCCTAGGTTTCTTCTAACAACAAGTGTTAAAGTTACTGAGTTTAGAGAACATTTCTTTTGATGGTTTTCTGTCTGTGTCAACTAGAACTAACCTCTGTCAGCTGGGCAGCTTGTGAGTGTAGAGAGCCGCACACAACGGTCGGTCGGCGAAAAGTAACTGGACAGAAAATTACACTTTGCAAGTTAATATCTCCTTTAATTTTATTTTGACGAAGCTATAACTTGGCATGCAAACAGCCCTTGAAAATACCTATCTATCAGTGGTAAAAAATCTTAAATCGAAAATAGTAAGATAATTATATGATCAAGCAACTAGAACTAACCTCTGTCAGCTGGGCAGCTTGTGTGTGTAGAGAGACGCACACAACAGTCGGTCGGCGCGAAGTAACTTGAAAGAAAATTAAACTTTGCAAGTTAATATCTCCTTTAATATTATTTTGACGAAGCTATAACTTGTCATGCAAGCAGCCCTTGAAAATACCTATCTATCAGTGGTAAAAAATCTTAAATCGAAAATAGTAAGATTATTATATGATCAAGCAACTAGAACTGACCTCTGTCAGCTGGGCAGCTTGTGTGTGTAGAGAGGCGCACACAACAGTCGGTCGGCGAAAAGGAACTAGAAAGAAAATTAAACTTTGCAAGTTAATATCTCCTTTAATATTATTTGGACGAAGCTATAACTTTGCATGCAAATAGCCCTTGAAAATACCGATCTATCTGTGGTAAAAATCTTAAATCGAATATAGCAAGATTATTATATGATCAAGCAACTAGAACTAACCTCTGTCACATAGACCCTTCATCTGTCTGAGTGTCAACTGTGTATTCATACGAGTAGACGTTGACTCGCTGGCTTTTGAGGTGATAGGCAGAGATATAGTCCTTGTGTGTTCATATCGTAATACAATTTAGGTTTTGATCCTTGAAATTTTGCATAAAAGTAGCCATGGGATGACTCCTGTGGCCTAAATCAAAACATCTGAATTCGGAGTCAATTTCTATTCAAACATTTTTAGCAGAAGGAGCGACCCTACCTGTTTCTCTGAGCTTCCATTGTCCAGTCGCTGGCATAAAAGTCGACGGCAGAGAGTGACTGAGCAGAAAGATATGGTTTGCAAATTAATATCTCTTTAAATATTATGCTGACGACATTCAAATTGGTCCTAAGAAGAGGCCTAGGGTTCTTCTAACAACAAGTGTTAAAGTTACTGAGTTTGGAGAACATTTCTTTTGATGGTTTTCCAGGGAAAGGCAACGACCCTTCGTCTGTCTGAGTGTCAACTGTGTATTCATACGAGTAGACATTGACTCGCTGGCTTTAAAGGAGCAACTAGAACTAACCTCCGTCAGCTGGGCAGCTTGTGTGTGTAGAGAGGCGCACACAACGGTCGGTCGGCGAGAAGTATCTTGAAAAAATTTAAACTTTGCAAGTTAATATCTCCTTTATTATTAATTTGACGAAGCTATAACTTGGCATGCAAACAGCCCTTGAAAATACCTATCTATCAGTGGTAAAAAATCTTAAATCGAAAATAGTAAGATTATTATATGATCAAGCAACTAGAACTAACCTCTGTCAGCTGGGCAGCTTGTGTGTGTAGAGAGCCGCACACAACGGTCGGTCGGCGAAAAGGAACTGGAAAGAAATTTAAACTTTGCAAGTTAATATCTCCTTCATTATTAATTTGACGAAGCTATAACTTGGCATGCAAGCAGCCCTTGAAAATACCTATCTATCAGTGGTAAAAAATCTTAAATCGAAAATAGTAAGATTATTATATGATCAAGCAACTAGAACTAACCTCTGTCAGCTGGGCAGCTTGTGTGTGTAGAGAGGCGCACACAACAGTCGGTCGGCGAGAAGTATCTGGAAAGAAATTTAAACTTTTCAAGTTAATATCTCCTTCATTATTAAGTTGACGAAGCTATAACTTGGCATGCAAACAGCCCTTGAAAATACCTATCTATCAGTGGTAAAAAATCTTAAATCGAAAATAGTAAGATTATTATATGATCAAGCAACTAGAACTAACCTCTGTCAGCTGGGCAGCTTGTGTGTGTAGAGAGGCGCACACAACAGTCGGTCGGCGAGAAGTATCTGGAAAGAAATTTAAACTTTTCAAGTTAATATCTCCTTCATTATTAATTTGACGAAGCTATAACTTGTCATGCAAGCAGCCCTTGAAAATACCTATCTATCAGTGGTAAAAAATCTTAAATCGAAAATAGTAAGATTATTATATGATCAAGCAACTAGAACTGACCTCTGTCAGCTGGGCAGCTTGTGTGTGTAGAGAGTCGCACACAACAGTCGGTCGGCGAAAAGGAACTGGAAAGAAAATTAAACTTTGCAAGTTAATATCTCCTTTAATATTATTTGGACGAAGCTATAACTTTGCATTCAAATAGCCCTTGAAAATACCGATCTATCTGTGGTAAAAATCTTAAATCGAATATAGCAAGATTATTATATGATCAAGCAACTAGAACTAACCTCTGTCACATAGACCCTTCATCAGTCTGAGTGTCAACTGTGTATTGATACGTGTAGACGTTAACTCGCTGGCTTTGGAGGGGATAGGCAGAAATATATTCCTTGAGTGTTCATATCGTAATACATTTTTGGTTTTGATCCTTGAAACTTGGCATGAAAGTAGCCCTGGGATTCCTCCAGTGGGCTGAGTGAAAACATCTCAATTCGGAGTCAATTTTTATTCAAACATTTTCAGGAGAAGGGAGCGACCCTACCTGTTTCTCTGAGCTGCCATTGTCCAGTCGCTGGCATATTGGTCGACGGCAGAGAGTGACTGAGCAGAAAGATAGGGTTTGGAAATTAATATTTCATTAAATATTATGATGACGACATTCAAATTTGTCATAGAAAGAGGCCTAGGGTTCTTCTAACAACAAGTGTTAAAGTTACTGAGTTTGGAGAACATTTCCTTTGATGGTTTTCCAGGGAAAGGCAACGACCCTTCATCTGTCTGAGTGTCAACTGTGTATTCATACGAGTAGACGTTGACTCGCTGGCTTTTGAGGTGATAGGCAGAGATATAGTCCTTGCGTGTTCATATCGTAATACATTTTAGGTTTTGATCCTTGAAACTTTGCATAAAAGTAGCCATGGGATTTCTTCTGTGGCCTAAATCAAAACATCTGAAATCGGAGTCAATTTCTATTCAAACATTTTTAGGAGAAGGGAGCGACCCTACCTGTTTTTCTGAGCTTCCATTGTCCAGTCGCTGGCATAATAGTCGACGGCGGAGAGTGACTGAGCAGAAAGATAGGGTTTGCAAATTAATATCTCTTTAAATATTATGCTGACGACATTCAAATTGGTCCTAAGAAGAGGCCTAGGGTTCTTCTAACAACAAGTGTTAAAGTTACTGAGTTTGGAGAACATTTCTTTTGATGGTTTTCAAGGGAAAGGCAACGACCCTTCGTCTGTCTGAGTGTCAACTGTGTATTCATACGAGTAGACATTGACTCGCTGGCTTTAAAGGAGCAACTAGAACTAACCTCCGTCAGCTGGGCAGCTTGTGTGTGTAGAGAGGCGCACACAACAGTCGGTCGGCGAGAAGTATCTGGAAAGAAATTTAAACTTTGCAAGTTAATATCTCCTTCATTATTAAGTTGACGAAGCTATAACTTGGCATGCAAACAGCCCTTGAAAATACCTATCTATCAGTGGTAAAAAATCTTAAATCGAAAATAGTCAGATTATTATATGATCAAGCAACTAGAACTAACCTCTGTCAGCTGGGCAGCTTGTGTGTGTAGAGAGGCGCACACAACAGTCGGTCGGCGAGAAGTATCTGGAAAGAAATTTAAACTTTGCAAGGTAATATCTCCTTCATTATTAATTTGACGAAGCTATAACTTGGCATGCAAACAGCCCTTGAAAATACCTATCTATCAGTGGTAAAAAATCTTAAATCTAAAATAGTAAGATTATTATATGATCAAGCAACTAGAACTAACCTCTGTCAGCTGGGCAGCTTGTGTGTGTAGAGAGGCGCACACAACAGTCGGTCGGCGAGAAGTATCTGGAAAGAAATTTAAACTGTTCAAGTTAATATCTCCTTCATTATTAAGTTGACGAAGCTATAACTTGGCATGCAAACAGCCCTTGAAAATACTTATCTATCAGTGGTAAAAAATCTTAAATCGAAAATAGTCAGATTATTATATGATCAAGCAACTAGAACTAACCTCTGTCAGCTGGGCAGCTTGTGTGTGTAGAGAGGCGCACACAACAGTCGGTCGGCGAGAAGTATCTGGAAAGAAATTTAAACTTTGCAAGTTAATATCTCCTTCATTATTAATTTGACGAAGCTATAATTTGGCATGCAAACAGCCCTTGAAAATACCTATCTATCAGTGGTAAAAAATCTTAAATCGAAAATAGTCAGATTATTATATGATCAAGCAACTAGAACTAACCTCTGTCAGCTGGGCAGCTTGTGTGTGTAGAGAGGCGCACACAACAGTCGGTCGGCGAGAAGTAACTGGAAAGAAAATTAAACTTTGCAAGTTAATATCTCCTTCATTATTAATTTGACGAAGCTATAACTTGTCATGCAAACAGCCCTTGAAAATACCTATCTATCAGTGGTAAAAAATCTTAAATCGAAAATAGCAAGATTATTATATGATCAAGCAACTTGAACTTACCTCTGTCGGCTGGGCAGCTTGTGTGTGTAGAGAGGCGCACACAACAGTCGGTCGGCGAGAAGTATCTGGAAAGAAATTTAACCTTTTCAAGTTAATATCTCCTTCATTATTAAGTTGACGAAGCTATAACTTGGCTTGCAAACAGCCCTTGAAAATACCTATCTATCAGTGGTAAAAAATCTTAAATCGAAAATAGTCAGATTATTATATGATCAAGCAACTAGAACTAACCTCTGTCAGCTGGGCAGCTTGTGTGTGTAGAGAGGCGCACACAACAGTCGGTCGGCGAGAAGTATCTGGAAAAAATTTAAACTTTGCAAGTTAATATCTCCTTTATTAATAATTTGACGAAGCTATAACTTGGCATGCAAACAGCCCTTGAAAATACCTATCTATCAGTGGTAAAAAATCTTAAATCGAAAATAGTAAGACGATTTTATGATCAAGCAACGGGAACTAACCTCTGCCAGCTAGTCAGCTTGTGTGTGTAGAGAAAAGCAAACAACAGTCGGTCGGCGAGAAGTAACTGGAAAGAAAATTTCACTTTACAAGTTAATATCTCCATCACTATTAATTTGAAGAAGCTAACACTTTGCACACAAACAGCCCTTGAAAATACCTATCTATCAGTTGTAAAATATCTGAAATCGAACATAGCAAGATGATTATATGATCAAGCAACTAGAACTAACCTCTGTCAGCTTGGCAGCTTGTGTGTGTAGAGAGCCGCACACAACCGTCGGTCGGCGAGAAGTAACTGGAAAGAAATTTAAACTTTGCAAGTTAATATCTCCTTCATTATTAATTTGACGAAGCTATAACTTGGCATGCCAACAGCCCTTGAAAATACCTATCTATCAGTGGTAAAAAATCTTAAATCGAAAATAGTAAGATTATTATATGATCAAGCAAATAGAACTAACCTCTGCCAGCTGGGCAGCTTGTGTGTGTAGAGAGGCGCACACAACAGCCGGTCGGCGAGAAGTATCTGGAAAGAAATTTAAACTTTGCAAGTTAATATCTCCTTCCTTATTAATTTGACGAAGCTATAACTTGGCATGCAAACAGCCCTTGAAAATACCTATCTATCAGTGGTAAAAAATCTTAAATCGAAAATAGTAAGATTATTATATGATCAAGCAACTAGAACTAACCTCTGTCAGCTGGGCAGCTTGTGTGTGTAGAGAGGCGCACACAACAGTCGGTCGGCGAAAAGGAACTGGAAAGAAAATTAAACTTTGCAAGTTAATATCTCCTTTAATATTATTTGGACGAAGCTATAACTTTGCATGCAAATAGCCCTTGAAAATACCGATCTATCTGTGGTAAAAATCTTAAATCGAATATAGCAAGATTATTATATGATCAAGCAACTAGAACTAACCTCTGTCACATAGACCCTTCATCAGTCTGAGTGTCAACTGTGTATTGATACGTGTAGACGTTAACTCGCTGGCTTTGGAGGGGATAGGCAGAAATATATTCCTTGAGTGTTCATATCGTAATACATTTTAGGTTTTGATCCTTGAAACTTGGCAAAAAGTAGCCCTGGGATTCCTCCAGTGGGCTGAGTGAAAACATCTCAATTCGGAGTCAATTTTTATTCAAACATTTTCAGGAGAAGGGAGCGACCCTACCTGTTTCTCTGAGCTGCCATTGTCCAGTCGCCTGCATATTGGTCGACGGCAGAGAGTGACTGAGCAGAAAGATAGGGTTTGGAAATTAATATTTCATTAAATATTATGATGACGACATTCAAATTTGTCCTAGAAAGAGGCCTAGAGTTCTTCTAACAACAAGTGTTAAAGTTACTGAGTTTGGAGAACATTTCCTTTGATGGTTTTCCAGGGAAAGGCAACGACCCTTCATCTGTCTGAGTGTCAACTGTGTATTCATACGAGTAGACGTTGACTCGCTGGCTTTTGAGGTGATAGGCAGAGATATAGTCCTTGCTGTTCATATCGTAATACATTTTAGGTTTTGATCCTTGAAACTTTGCATAAAAGTAGCCATGGGATTCCTTCTGTGGCCTAAATCAAAACATCTGAATTCGGAGTCAATTTCTATTCAAACATTTTCAGGAGAAGGGAGCGACCCTACCTGTTTTTCTGAGCTGCCATTTTCCAGTCGCTGGCACAATGGTCGACGGCAGAGAGTGACTGAGCAGAAAGATAGGGTTCGCAAATTAATATCTCATTAAATATTATGCTGACGACATTCAAATTTGTCCTAGAAAGAGGCCTAGGGTTCTTCTAACAACAAGTGTTAAAGTTACTGAGTTTGGAGAACATTTCTTTTGATGGTTTTCCAGGGAAAGGCAACGACCCTTCATCTGTCTGAGTGTCAACTGTGTATTCATACGAGTAGACGTTGACTCGCTGGCTTTTGAGGTGATAGGCAGAGATATAGTCCTTGCGTGTTCATATCGTAATACATTTTAGGTTTTGATCCTTGAAACTTTGCATAAAAGTAGCCATGGGATTCCTTCTGTGGCCTAAATCAAAACATCTGAATTCGGAGTCAATTTCTATTCAAACATTTTTAGGAGAAGGGAGCGACCCTACCTGTTTCTCTGAGCTTCCATTGTCCAGTCGCTGGCATAATAGTCGACGGCGGAGAGTGACTGAGCAGAAAGATAGGGTTTGCAAATTAATATCTCTTTAAATATTATGCTGACGACATTCAAATTGGTCCTAAGAAGAGGCCTAGGGTTCTTCTAACAACAAGTGTTAAAGTTACTGAGTTTGGAGAACATTTCTTTTGATGGTTTTCAAGGGAAAGGCAACGACCCTTCGTCTGTCTGAGTGTCAACTGTGTATTCATACGAGTAGACATTGACTCGCTGGCTTTAAAGGAGCAACTAGAACTAACCTCCGTCAGCTGGGCAGCTTGTGTGTGTAGAGAGGCGCACACAACAGTCGGTCGGCGAGAAGTATCTGGAAAAAATTTAAACTTTGCAAGTTAATATCTCCTTTATTAATAATTTGACGAAGCTATAACTTGGCATGCAAACAGCCCTTGAAAATACCTATCTATCAGTGGTAAAAAATCTTAAATCGAAAATAGTAAGACGATTTTATGATCAAGCAACGGGAACTAACCTCTGCCAGCTAGTCAGCTTGTGTGTGTAGAGAAAAGCAAACAACAGTCGGTCGGCGAGAAGTAACTGGAAAGAAAATTTCACTTTACAAGTTAATATCTCCATCACTATTAATTTGAAGAAGCTCACACTTTGCACACAAACAGCCCTTGAAAATACCTATCTATCAGTTGTAAAATATCTGAAATCGAACATAGCAAGATGATTATATGATCAAGCAACTAGAACTAACCTCTGTCAGCTGGGCAGCTTGTGTGTGTAGAGAGGCGCACACAACAGTCGGTCGGCGAGAAGTATCTGGAAAAAATTTAAACTTTGCAAGTTAATATCTCCTTTATTAATAATTTGACGAAGCTATAACTTGGCATGCAAACAGCCCTTGAAAATACCTATCTATCAGTGGTAAAAAATCTTAAATCGAAAATAGTAAGACGATTTTATGATCAAGCAACGGGAACTAACCTCTGCCAGCTAGTCAGCTTGTGTGTGTAGAGAAAAGCAAACAACAGTCGGTCGGCGAGAAGTAACTGGAAAGAAAATTTCACTTTACAAGTTAATATCTCCATCACTATTAATTTGAAGAAGCTAACACTTTGCACACAAACAGCCCTTGAAAATACCTATCTATCAGTTGTAAAATATCTGAAATCGAACATAGCAAGATGATTATATGATCAAGCAACTAGAACTAACCTCTGTCAGCTGGGCAGCTTGTGTGTGTAGAGAGCCGCACACAACCGTCGGTCGGCGAGAAGTAACTGGAAAGAAATTTAAACTTTGCAAGTTAATATCTCCTTCATTATTAATTTGACGAAGCTATAACTTGGCATGCCAACAGCCCTTGAAAATACCTATCTATCAGTGGTAAAAAATCTTAAATCGAAAATAGTAAGATTATTATATGATCAAGCAAATAGAACTAACCTCTGCCAGCTGGGCAGCTTGTGTGTGTAGAGAGGCGCACACAACAGCCGGTCGGCGAGAAGTATCTGGAAAGAAATTTAAACTTTGCAAGTTAATATCTCCTTCCTTATTAATTTGACGAAGCTATAACTTGGCATGCAAACAGCCCTTGAAAATACCTATCTATCAGTGGTAAAAAATCTTAAATCGAAAATAGTAAGATTATTATATGATCAAGCAACTAGAACTAACCTCTGTCAGCTGGGCAGCTTGTGTGTGTAGAGAGGCGCACACAACAGTCGGTCGGCGAAAAGGAACTGGAAAGAAAATTAAACTTTGCAAGTTAATATCTCCTTTAATATTATTTGGACGAAGCTATAACTTTGCATGCAAATAGCCCTTGAAAATACCGATCTATCTGTGGTAAAAATCTTAAATCGAATATAGCAAGATTATTATATGATCAAGCAACTAGAACTAACCTCTGTCACATAGACCCTTCATCAGTCTGAGTGTCAACTGTGTATTGATACGTGTAGACGTTAACTCGCTGGCTTTGGAGGGGATAGGCAGAAATATATTCCTTGAGTGTTCATATCGTAATACATTTTAGGTTTTGATCCTTGAAACTTGGCAAAAAGTAGCCCTGGGATTCCTCCAGTGGGCTGAGTGAAAACATCTCAATTCGGAGTCAATTTTTATTCAAACATTTTCAGGAGAAGGGAGCGACCCTACCTGTTTCTCTGAGCTGCCATTGTCCAGTCGCCTGCATATTGGTCGACGGCAGAGAGTGACTGAGCAGAAAGATAGGGTTTGGAAATTAATATTTCATTAAATATTATGATGACGACATTCAAATTTGTCCTAGAAAGAGGCCTAGAGTTCTTCTAACAACAAGTGTTAAAGTTACTGAGTTTGGAGAACATTTCCTTTGATGGTTTTCCAGGGAAAGGCAACGACCCTTCATCTGTCTGAGTGTCAACTGTGTATTCATACGAGTAGACGTTGACTCGCTGGCTTTTGAGGTGATAGGCAGAGATATAGTCCTTGCTGTTCATATCGTAATACATTTTAGGTTTTGATCCTTGAAACTTTGCATAAAAGTAGCCATGGGATTCCTTCTGTGGCCTAAATCAAAACATCTGAATTCGGAGTCAATTTCTATTCAAACATTTTCAGGAGAAGGGAGCGACCCTACCTGTTTTTCTGAGCTGCCATTTTCCAGTCGCTGGCACAATGGTCGACGGCAGAGAGTGACTGAGCAGAAAGATAGGGTTCGCAAATTAATATCTCATTAAATATTATGCTGACGACATTCAAATTTGTCCTAGAAAGAGGCCTAGGGTTCTTCTAACAACAAGTGTTAAAGTTACTGAGTTTGGAGAACATTTCTTTTGATGGTTTTCCAGGGAAAGGCAACGACCCTTCATCTGTCTGAGTGTCAACTGTGTATTCATACGAGTAGACGTTGACTCGCTGGCTTTTGAGGTGATAGGCAGAGATATAGTCCTTGCGTGTTCATATCGTAATACATTTTAGGTTTTGATCCTTGAAACTTTGCATAAAAGTAGCCATGGGATTCCTTCTGTGGCCTAAATCAAAACATCTGAATTCGGAGTCAATTTCTATTCAAACATTTTTAGGAGAAGGGAGCGACCCTACCTGTTTCTCTGAGCTTCCATTGTCCAGTCGCTGGCATAATAGTCGACGGCGGAGAGTGACTGAGCAGAAAGATAGGGTTTGCAAATTAATATCTCTTTAAATATTATGCTGACGACATTCAAATTGGTCCTAAGAAGAGGCCTAGGGTTCTTCTAACAACAAGTGTTAAAGTTACTGAGTTTGGAGAACATTTCTTTTGATGGTTTTCCAGGGAAAGGCAACGACCCTTCGTCTGTCTGAGTGTCAACTGTGTATTCATACGAGTAGACATTGACTCGCTGGCTTTAAAGGAGCAACTAGAACTAACCTCCGTCAGCTGGGCAGCTTGTGTGTGTAGAGAGGCGCACACAACAGTCGGTCGGCGAGAAGTATCTGGAAAAAATTTAAACTTTGCAAGTTAATATCTCCTTTATTAATAATTTGACGAAGCTATAACTTGGCATGCAAACAGCCCTTGAAAATACCTATCTATCAGTGGTAAAAAATCTTAAATCGAAAATAGTAAGACGATTTTATGATCAAGCAACGGGAACTAACCTCTGCCAGCTAGTCAGCTTGTGTGTGTAGAGAAAAGCAAACAACAGTCGGTCGGCGAGAAGTAACTGGAAAGAAAATTTCACTTTACTAGTTAATATCTCCATCACTATTAATTTGAAGAAGCTAACACTTTGCACACAAACAGCCCTTGAAAATACCTATCTATCAGTTGTAAAATATCTGAAATCGAACATAGCAAGATGATTATATGATCAAGCAACTAGAACTAACCTCTGTCAGCTGGGCAGCTTGTGTGTGTAGAGAGGCGCACACAACAGTCGGTCGGCGAGAAGTATCTGGAAAAAATTTAAACTTTGCAAGTTAATATCTCCTTTATTAATAATTTGACGAAGCTATAACTTGGCATGCAAACAGCCCTTGAAAATACCTATCTATCAGTGGTAAAAAATCTTAAATCGAAAATAGTAAGACGATTTTATGATCAAGCAACGGGAACTAACCTCTGCCAGCTAGTCAGCTTGTGTGTGTAGAGAAAAGCAAACAACAGTCGGTCGGCGAGAAGTAACTGGAAAGAAAATTTCACTTTACAAGTTAATATCTCCATCACTATTAATTTGAAGAAGCTAACACTTTGCACACAAACAGCCCTTGAAAATACCTATCTATCAGTTGTAAAATATCTGAAATCGAACATAGCAAGATGATTATATGATCAAGCAACTAGAACTAACCTCTGTCAGCTGGGCAGCTTGTGTGTGTAGAGAGCCGCACACAACCGTCGGTCGGCGAGAAGTAACTGGAAAGAAATTTAAACTTTGCAAGTTAATATCTCCTTCATTATTAATTTGACGAAGCTATAACTTGGCATGCCAACAGCCCTTGAAAATACCTATCTATCAGTGGTAAAAAATCTTAAATCGAAAATAGTAAGATTATTATATGATCAAGCAAATAGAACTAACCTCTGCCAGCTGGGCAGCTTGTGTGTGTAGAGAGGCGCACACAACAGCCGGTCGGCGAGAAGTATCTGGAAAGAAATTTAAACTTTGCAAGTTAATATCTCCTTCCTTATTAATTTGACGAAGCTATAACTTGGCATGCAAACAGCCCTTGAAAATACCTATCTATCAGTGGTAAAAAATCTTAAATCGAAAATAGTAAGATTATTATATGATCAAGCAACTAGAACTAACCTCTGTCAGCTGGGCAGCTTGTGTGTGTAGAGAGGCGCACACAACAGTCGGTCGGCGAAAAGGAACTGGAAAGAAAATTAAACTTTGCAAGTTAATATCTCCTTTAATATTATTTGGACGAAGCTATAACTTTGCATGCAAATAGCCCTTGAAAATACCGATCTATCTGTGGTAAAAATCTTAAATCGAATATAGCAAGATTATTATATGATCAAGCAACTAGAACTAACCTCTGTCACATAGACCCTTCATCAGTCTGAGTGTCAACTGTGTATTGATACGTGTAGACGTTAACTCGCTGGCTTTGGAGGGGATAGGCAGAAATATATTCCTTGAGTGTTCATATCGTAATACATTTTAGGTTTTGATCTTTGAAACTTGGCAAAAAGTAGCCCTGGGATTCCTCCAGTGGGCTGAGTGAAAACATCTCAATTCGGAGTCAATTTTTATTCAAACATTTTCAGGAGAAGGGAGCGACCCTACCTGTTTCTCTGAGCTGCCATTGTCCAGTCGCCTGCATATTGGTCGACGGCAGAGAGTGACTGAGCAGAAAGATAGGGTTTGGAAATTAATATTTCATTAAATATTATGATGACGACATTCAAATTTGTCCTAGAAAGAGGCCTAGAGTTCTTCTAACAACAAGTGTTAAAGTTACTGAGTTTGGAGAACATTTCCTTTGATGGTTTTCCAGGGAAAGGCAACGACCCTTCATCTGTCTGAGTGTCAACTGTGTATTCATACGAGTAGACGTTGACTCGCTGGCTTTTGAGGTGATAGGCAGAGATATAGTCCTTGCTGTTCATATCGTAATACATTTTAGGTTTTGATCCTTGAAACTTTGCATAAAAGTAGCCATGGGATTCCTTCTGTGGCCTAAATCAAAACATCTGAATTCGGAGTCAATTTCTATTCAAACATTTTCAGGAGAAGGGAGCGACCCTACCTGTTTTTCTGAGCTGCCATTTTCCAGTCGCTGGCACAATGGTCGACGGCAGAGAGTGACTGAGCAGAAAGATAGGGTTCGCAAATTAATATCTCATTAAATATTATGCTGACGACATTCAAATTTGTCCTAGAAAGAGGCCTAGGGTTCTTCTAACAACAAGTGTTAAAGTTACTGAGTTTGGAGAACATTTCTTTTGATGGTTTTCCAGGGAATGGCAACGACCCTTCATCTGTCTGAGTGTCAACTGTGTATTCATACGAGTAGACGTTGACTCGCTGGCTTTTGAGGTGATAGGCAGAGATATAGTCCTTGCGTGTTCATATCGTAATACATTTTAGGTTTTGATCCTTGAAACTTTGCATAAAAGTAGCCATGGGATTCCTTCTGTGGCCTAAATCAAAACATCTGAATTCGGAGTCAATTTCTATTCAAACATTTTTAGGAGAAGGGAGCGACCCTACCTGTTTCTCTGAGCTTCCATTGTCCAGTCGCTGGCATAATAGTCGACGGCGGAGAGTGACTGAGCAGAAAGATAGGGTTTGCAAATTAATATCTCTTTAAATATTATGCTGACGACATTCAAATTGGTCCTAAGAAGAGGCCTAGGGTTCTTCTAACAACAAGTGTTAAAGTTACTGAGTTTGGAGAACATTTCTTTTGATGGTTTTCAAGGGAAAGGCAACGACCCTTCGTCTGTCTGAGTGTCAACTGTGTATTCATACGAGTAGACATTGACTCGCTGGCTTTAAAGGAGCAACTAGAACTAACCTCCGTCAGCTGGGCAGCTTGTGTGTGTAGAGAGGCGCACACAACAGTCGGTCGGCGAGAAGTATCTGGAAAAAATTTAAACTTTGCAAGTTAATATCTCCTTTATTAATAATTTGACGAAGCTATAACTTGGCATGCAAACAGCCCTTGAAAATACCTATCTATCAGTGGTAAAAAATCTTAAATCGAAAATAGTAAGACGATTTTATGATCAAGCAACGGGAACTAACCTCTGCCAGCTAGTCAGCTTGTGTGTGTAGAGAAAAGCAAACAACAGTCGGTCGGCGAGAAGTAACTGGAAAGAAAATTTCACTTTACAAGTTAATATCTCCATCACTATTAATTTGAAGAAGCTAACACTTTGCACACAAACAGCCCTTGAAAATACCTATCTATCAGTTGTAAAATATCTGAAATCGAACATAGCAAGATGATTATATGATCAAGCAACTAGAACTAACCTCTGTCAGCTGGGCAGCTTGTGTGTGTAGAGAGCCGCACACAACCGTCGGTCGGCGAGAAGTAACTGGAAAGAAATTTAAACTTTGCAAGTTAATATCTCCTTCATTATTAATTTGACGAAGCTATAACTTGGCATGCCAACAGCCCTTGAAAATACCTATCTATCAGTGGTAAAAAATCTTAAATCGAAAATAGTAAGATTATTATATGATCAAGCAAATAGAACTAACCTCTGCCAGCTGGGCAGCTTGTGTGTGTAGAGAGGCGCACACAACAGCCGGTCGGCGAGAAGTATCTGGAAAGAAATTTAAACTTTGCAAGTTAATATCTCCTTCCTTATTAATTTGACGAAGCTATAACTTGGCATGCAAACAGCCCTTGAAAATACCTATCTATCAGTGGTAAAAAATCTTAAATCGAAAATAGTAAGATTATTATATGATCAAGCAACTAGAACTAACCTCTGTCAGCTGGGCAGCTTGTGTGTGTAGAGAGGCGCACACAACAGTCGGTCGGCGAAAAGGAACTGGAAAGAAAATTAAACTTTGCAAGTTAATATCTCCTTTAATATTATTTGGACGAAGCTATAACTTTGCATGCAAATAGCCCTTGAAAATACCGATCTATCTGTGGTAAAAATCTTAAATCGAATATAGCAAGATTATTATATGATCAAGCAACTAGAACTAACCTCTGTCACATAGACCCTTCATCAGTCTGAGTGTCAACTGTGTATTGATACGTGTAGACGTTAACTCGCTGGCTTTGGAGGGGATAGGCAGAAATATATTCCTTGAGTGTTCATATCGTAATACATTTTAGGTTTTGATCTTTGAAACTTGGCAAAAAGTAGCCCTGGGATTCCTCCAGTGGGCTGAGTGAAAACATCTCAATTCGGAGTCAATTTTTATTCAAACATTTTCAGGAGAAGGGAGCGACCCTACCTGTTTCTCTGAGCTGCCATTGTCCAGTCGCCTGCATATTGGTCGACGGCAGAGAGTGACTGAGCAGAAAGATAGGGTTTGGAAATTAATATTTCATTAAATATTATGATGACGACATTCAAATTTGTCCTAGAAAGAGGCCTAGAGTTCTTCTAACAACAAGTGTTAAAGTTACTGAGTTTGGAGAACATTTCCTTTGATGGTTTTCCAGGGAAAGGCAACGACCCTTCATCTGTCTGAGTGTCAACTGTGTATTCATACGAGTAGACGTTGACTCGCTGGCTTTTGAGGTGATAGGCAGAGATATAGTCCTTGCTGTTCATATCGTAATACATTTTAGGTTTTGATCCTTGAAACTTTGCATAAAAGTAGCCATGGGATTCCTTCTGTGGCCTAAATCAAAACATCTGAATTCGGAGTCAATTTCTATTCAAACATTTTCAGGAGAAGGGAGCGACCCTACCTGTTTTTCTGAGCTGCCATTTTCCAGTCGCTGGCACAATGGTCGACGGCAGAGAGTGACTGAGCAGAAAGATAGGGTTCGCAAATTAATATCTCATTAAATATTATGCTGACGACATTCAAATTTGTCCTAGAAAGAGGCCTAGGGTTCTTCTAACAACAAGTGTTAAAGTTACTGAGTTTGGAGAACATTTCTTTTGATGGTTTTCCAGGGAAAGGCAACGACCCTTCATCTGTCTGAGTGTCAACTGTGTATTCATACGAGTAGACGTTGACTCGCTGGCTTTTGAGGTGATAGGCAGAGATATAGTCCTTGCGTGTTCATATCGTAATACATTTTAGGTTTTGATCCTTGAAACTTTGCATAAAAGTAGCCATGGGATTCCTTCTGTGGCCTAAATCAAAACATCTGAATTCGGAGTCAATTTCTATTCAAACATTTTTAGGAGAAGGGAGCGACCCTACCTGTTTCTCTGAGCTTCCATTGTCCAGTCGCTGGCATAATAGTCGACGGCGGAGAGTGACTGAGCAGAAAGATAGGGTTTGCAAATTAATATCTCTTTAAATATTATGCTGACGACATTCAAATTGGTCCTAAGAAGAGGCCTAGGGTTCTTCTAACAACAAGTGTTAAAGTTACTGAGTTTGGAGAACATTTCTTTTGATGGTTTTCAAGGGAAAGGCAACGACCCTTCGTCTGTCTGAGTGTCAACTGTGTATTCATACGAGTAGACATTGACTCGCTGGCTTTAAAGGAGCAACTAGAACTAACCTCCGTCAGCTGGGCAGCTTGTGTGTGTAGAGAGGCGCACACAACAGTCGGTCGGCGAGAAGTATCTGGAAAAAATTTAAACTTTGCAAGTTAATATCTCCTTTATTAATAATTTGACGAAGCTATAACTTGGCATGCAAACAGCCCTTGAAAATACCTATCTATCAGTGGTAAAAAATCTTAAATCGAAAATAGTAAGACGATTTTATGATCAAGCAACGGGAACTAACCTCTGCCAGCTAGTCAGCTTGTGTGTGTAGAGAAAAGCAAACAACAGTCGGTCGGCGAGAAGTAACTGGAAAGAAAATTTCACTTTACAAGTTAATATCTCCATCACTATTAATTTGAAGAAGCTAACACTTTGCACACAAACAGCCCTTGAAAATACCTATCTATCAGTTGTAAAATATCTGAAATCGAACATAGCAAGATGATTATATGATCAAGCAACTAGAACTAACCTCTGTCAGCTGGGCAGCTTGTGTGTGTAGAGAGCCGCACACAACCGTCGGTCGGCGAGAAGTAACTGGAAAGAAATTTAAACTTTGCAAGTTAATATCTCCTTCATTATTAATTTGACGAAGCTATAACTTGGCATGCCAACAGCCCTTGAAAATACCTATCTATCAGTGGTAAAAAATCTTAAATCGAAAATAGTAAGATTATTATATGATCAAGCAACTAGAACTAACCTCTGTCAGCTGGGCAGCTTGTGTGTGTAGAGAGGCGCACACAACAGTCGGTCGGCGAGAAGTATCTGGAAAGAAATTTAAACTTTTCAAGTTAATATCTCCTTCATTATTAAGTTGACGAAGCTATAACTTGGCATGCAAACAGCCCTTGAAAATACCTATCTATCAGTGGTAAAAAATCTTAAATCGAAAATAGTCAGATTATTATATGATCAAGCAACGGGA
Source organism: Luidia sarsii (assembly GCA_949987565.1). NCBI lineage: Eukaryota > Metazoa > Echinodermata > Asteroidea > Paxillosida > Luidiidae > Luidia > Luidia sarsii. Next base: position 23,799,614 of record OX465104.1, on the reverse strand, counting down.
ACTAACCTCTGTCGGCTGGGCAGCTTGTGTGTGTAGAGAGCCGCACACAACGGTCGGTCGGCGAAAAGGAACTGGAAAGAAAATTACACTACGCAAGTTAATATCTCCTTTAATATTATTTTGACGAAGCTATAACTTGGCATGCAAACAGCCCTTGAAAATACCTATCTATCAGTGGTAAAAAATCTTAAATCGAACATAGTAAGACGATTTTATGATCAAGCAACGGGAACTAACCTCTGCCAGCTAGTCAGCTTGTGTGTGTAGAGAAAAGCAAACAACAGTCGGTCGGCGAGAAGTAACTGGAAAGAAAATTTCACTTTACAAGTTAATATCTCCATCACTATTAATTTGAAGAAGCTAACACTTTGCACAAAAACAGCCCTTGAAAATACCTATCTATCAGTTGTAAAATATCTGAAATCGAACATAGCAAGATGATTATATGATCAAGCAACTAGAACTAACCTCTGTCAGCTGGGCAGCTTGTGAGTGTAGAGAGCCGCACACAACGGTCGGTCGGCGAGAAGTATCTGGAAAGAAAATTACACTTCGCAAGTTAATATCTCCTTTAATATTATTTTGACGAAGCTATAACTTGGCATGCAAACAGCCCTTGAAAATACCTATCTATCAGTGGTAAAAAATCTTAAATCGAAAATAGTAAGGTGATAATATTATCAATCAACTAGAACTAACCTCTGTCAGCTGGGCAGCTTGTGTGTGGAGGCTGGGCTCCTGTACGGTCTTCTCACTCTTGACTTCGTGAACAGGTCTGACTATATGGTCATTCCCCCTTGAAATTAAAGGGAAAATATTATAACAAGGTTTAGAGACGGACGATGAACTTGTAAAATCACGTTTCTTCTTGGTAGAGGATTGATAGGCCAAGGGTTTCCCGTAACATTCAACGTTACTTCAAAAATTACTACTCCAAAACAAACCTAAGGAATTCGCCCCTTATTTGCACCAAGCTACCACGCAAGTAGCTATACATGTGCAAATCTTAACAACTCGCCCCATATTCACCCGACGCTGTCAAGCGTATCCTTGCGTATCTTTGGACAGAACAGGTCTGAGAGGATGACCAACCAGCTTTTGAACAACCAGTCAGACCTGGTCACTAGAATAGAGACGGACGGTCATGTCGATATCTCCTTCAATATTATTTTGTTGAAGCTAAAACTTGTCCTGCAAGCAGGCCTTAAAAATACCTATCTAGCAGTAGTAAAATATCTGAAATCGAAGATAGTAAGACGATTTTATGATCAAGCAACGTGAACTAACCTCTGCCAGCTAGTCAGCTTGTGTGTGTAGAGAGCCGCACACAACGGTCGGTCGGCGAAAAGTAACTGGAAAGAAAAGTACACTTTGCAAGTTAATATCTCCTTTAATATTATTTGGACGAAGCTATAACTTTGCATGCAAATAGCCCTTGAAAATACCGATCTATCTGTGGTAAAAATCTTAAATCGAATATAGCAAGATTATTATATGATCAAGCAACTAGAACTAACCTCTGTCACATAGACCCTTCATCAGTCTGAGTGTCAACTGTGTATTGATACGTGTAGACGTTAACTCGCTGGCTTTGGAGGTGATAGGCAGAAATATATTCCTTGAGTGTTCATATCGTAATACATTTTAGGTTTTGATCCTTGAAACTTGGCATGAAAGTAGCCCTGGGATACCTCCAGTGGGCTGAGTGAAAACATCTCAATTCGGAGTCAATTTTTATTCAAACATTTTCAGGAGAAGGGAGCGACCCTACCTGTTTCTCTGAGCTGCCATTGTCCAGTCGCTGGCACAATGATCGACGGCAGAGAGTGACTGAGCAGAAAGATAGGGTTTGGAAATTAATATTTCATTAAATATTATGATGACGACATTCAAATTTGTCCTAGAAAGAGGCCTGGGTTCTTCTAACAACAAGTGTTAAAGTTACTGAGTTTGGAGAACATTTCTTTTGATGGTTTTCCAGGGAAAGGCAACGACCCTTCATTTGTCTGAGTGTCAACTGTGTATTCATACGAGTAGACATTGACTCGCTGGCTTTGGAGGTGATAGGCAGAGATATAGTCCTTGCGTGTTCATATCGTAATACATTTTAGGTTTTGATCCTTGAAACTTTGCATAAAAGTAACCCTGGGATTCCTCCTGTGGCCTAAATCAAAACATCTGAATTCGGAGTCAATTTCTATTCAAACATTTATAGGAGAAGGGAGCGACCCTACCTGTTTCTCTGAGCTGCCATTGTCCAGTCGCTGGCACAATGGTCGACGGCAGAGAGTGACTGAGCAGAAAGATAGGGTTCGCAAATTAATATCTCATTAAATATTATGCTGACGACATTCAAATTTGTCCTAGAAAGAGGCCTAGGGTTCCAATAATAACAAGTGTTAAAGTTACTGAGTTTGGAGAACATTTCTTTTGATGGTTTTCCAGGGAAAGGCAACGACCCTTCATCTGTCTGAGTGTCAACTGTGTATTCATACGAGTAGACGTTGACTCGCTGGCTTTGGAGGTAATAGGCAGAGATATAGTCCTTGCGTGTTCATATCGTGCTACATTTTAGGTTTTGATCCTTGAAACTTTGCATAAAAGTAGCCATGGGATTCCTCCTGTGGCCTAAATCAAAACATCTGAATTCGGAGTCAATTTCTATTCAAACATTTTTAGGAGAAGGGAGCGACCCTACCTGTTTCTCTGAGCTTCCATTGTCCAGTCGCTGGCATAATAGTCGACGGCGGAGAGTGACTGAGCAGAAAGATAGGGTTTGCAAATTAATATCTCATTAAATATTATGCTGACGACATTCAAATTGGTCCTAAGAAGAGGCCTAGGGTTCTTCTAACAACAAGTGTTAAAGTTACTGAGTTTGGAGAACATTTCTTTTGATGGTTTTCCAGGGAAAGGCAACGACCCTTCGTCTGTCTGAGTGTCAACTGTGTATTCATACGAGTAGACATTGACTCGCTGGCTTTAAAGGAGCAACTAGAACTAACCTCCGTCAGCTGGGCAGCTTGTGTGTGTAGAGAGGCGCACACAACAGTCGGTCGGCGAGAAGTATCTGGAAAGAAATTTAAACTTTGCAAGTTAATATCTCCTTCATTATTAATTTGACGAAGCTATAACTTGGCATGCAAACAGCCCTTGAAAATACCTATCTATCAGTGGTACAAAATCTCAAATCGAAAATAGTAAGGTGATTATATGATCAAGCAACTAGAACTAACCTCTGTCAGCTGGGCAGCTTGTGTGTGTAGAGAGGCGCACACAACAGTCGGTCGGCGAGAAGTAACTGGAAAGAAAATTAAACTTTGCAAGTTAATATCTCCTTCATTATTAATTTGACGAAGCTATAACTTGGCATGTAAACAGCCCTTGAAAATACCTATCTATCAGTGGTAAAAAATCTTAAATTGAAAATAGTAAGGTGATTATATGATCAAGCAACTAGAACTAACCTCTGTCAGCTGGGCAGCTTGTGTGTGTAGCGAGGCGGACACAACAGTCGGTCGGCGAGAAGTAACTGGAAAGAAAATTAAACTTTGCAAGTTAATATCTCCTTCATTATTAATTTGACGAAGCTATAACTTGGCATGCAAACAGCCCTTGAAAATACCTATCTATCAGTGGTAAAAAATCTCAAATCGAAAATAGTAAGATTATTATATGATCAAGCAACTAGAACTAACCTCTGTCAGCTTGGCAGCTTGTGTGTGTAGAGAGCCTCACACAACGGTCGGTCGGCGAGAATTAACTGGAAAGAAAATTAAACTTTGCAAGTTAATATCTCCTTTATTATTAATTTGACGAAGCTATAACTTGGCATGCAAACAGCCCTTGAAAATACCTATCTATCAGTGGTAACAAATCTTAAATCGAAAATAGTAAGATTATTATATGATCAAGCAACTAGAACTAACCTCTGTCGGCTGGGCAGCTTGTGTGTGTAGAGAGCCGCACACAACGGTCGGTCGGCGAGAATTAACTGGAAAGAAAATTAAACTTTGCAAGTTAATATCTCCTTTAATATTATTTTGACGAAGCTATAACTTGGCACGGGGACAGCCCTTGAAAATACCTATCTATCAGTGGTAAAAAATCTTAAATCGAACATAGAAAGATGATTATATGATCAAGCAACTATAACTAACCTCTGCTAGCTGGGCAGCTTGTGTGTGGAGGCTGGGCTCCTGTACGGTCTTCTCACCCTTTACTTCGTGAACAGGTCTGACTATATGGTCATTCCCCCTTGAACTTAAAGGGAAAATATTATAACAAGGTTAGAGACGGACGATGAACTTGTAAAATCACGTTTCTTCTTGGTAGAGGATTGATAGGCCAAGGGTTTCCCGTAACCATCAACGTTACTTCAAAAATAACTACTCGAAAACAAACCTAAGGAATTCGCCCCTTGTTTGCACCACGCTACCACGCAAGTAGCTATACATGTGCAAATCTTAACAACTCGCCCCATATTCACCCGACGCTGTCACGCGTATCCTTGCGTATCTTTGGACAGAACAGGTCTGAGAGGATGACCAACCAGCTTTTGAACAACCAGTCAGACCTGGTCACTAGAATAGAGACGGACGGTCATGTCGATATCTCCTTCAATATTATTTCGTGGAAACTAAAACTTGTCCTGCAAACAGGCCTTGAAAATACCTATCTAGCAGTAGTAAAATATCTGAAATCGAACATAGTAAGACGATTTTATGATCAAGCAACGGGAACTAACCTCTGCCAGCTAGTAAGCTTGTGTGTGTAGAGAAAAGCAAACAACAGTCGGTCGGCGAGAAGTAACTGGAAAGAAAATTTCACTGTACAAGTTAATATCTCCTTTACTATTAATTTGATGAAGATAACACTTTGCACACAAACAGCCCTTGAAAATACCTATCTATCAGTTGTAAAATATCTGAAATGGAACATAGCAAGATGATTATATGATCAAGCAACTAGAACTAACCTCTGTCAGCTGGGCAGCTTGTGAGTGTAGACAGCCGCACACAACGGTCGGTCGGCGAGAAGTAACTGCAAAGAAAATTAAACTTTGCAAGTTAATATCTCCTTTATTATTATTTTGACGAAGCTATAACTTGGCACGGGGACAGCCCTTGAAAATACCTATCTATCAGTGGTAAAAAATCTTAAATCTAACATAGAAAGATGATTATATGATCCAGCAACTAGAACTAACCTTTGTCACATAGACACTTCATCAGTCAGAGTGTAAACTGTGTATTGATACGAGTAGACGTTAACTCGCTGGCTTTGGAGGTGATAGGCAGAAATATATTCCTTGAGTGTTCTTATCGTAATACATTTTAGGTTTTGATCCTTGAAACTTGGCATGAAAGTAGCCCTGGGATTCCTCCAGTGGGCTGAGTGAAAACATCTCAATTCGGAGTCAATTTTTATTCAAACATTTTCAGGAGAAGGGAGCGACCCTACCTGTTTCTCTGAATTGCCATTGTCCAGTCGCTGGCACAATGGTCGACGGCAGAGAGTGACTGAGCAGAAAGATAGGGTTCGCAAATTAATATCTCATTAAATATTATGCTGACGACATTCAAATTAGTCCTAGAAAGAGGCCTAGGGTTCTTCTAACAACAAGTGTTAAAGTTACTGAGTTTGGAGAACATTTCTTTTGATGGTTTTCCAGGGAAAGGCAACGACCCTTCATCTGTCTGAGTGTCAACTGTGTATTCATACGAGTAGACGTTGACTCGCTGGCTGTGGAGGTGATAGGCAGAGATATAGTTCTTGCGTGTTCATATCGTAATACATTTTAGGTTTTGATCCTTGAAACTTTGCATAAAAGTAGCCCTGGGATTCCTCCTGTGGTCTAAATCAAAACATCTGAATTCGGAGTCAATTTCTATTCAAACATTTTCAGGAGAAGGGAGCGACCCTACCTGTTTCTCTGAGCTGCCATTGTCCAGTCGCTGGCACAATGGTCGACGGCAGAGAGTGACTGAGCAGAAAGATAGGGTTCGCAAATTAATATCTCATTAAATATTATGCTGACGACATTCAAATTTGTCCTAGAAAGAGGCCTAGGGTTCTTCTAACAACAAGTGTTAAAGTTACTGAGTTTGGAGAACATTTCTTTTGATGGTTTTCCAGGGAAAGGCAACGACCCTTCATCTGTCTGAGTGTCAACTGTGTATTCATACGAGTAGACGTTGTCTCGCTGGCTGTGGAGGTGATAGGCAGAGATATAGTTCTTGCGTGTTCATATCGTAATACATTTTAGGTTATGATCCTTGAAACTTTGCATAAAAGTAGCTCTGGGATTCCTCCTGTGGCCTAAATCAAAACATCTGAATTCGGAGTCAATTTCTATTCAAACATTTTTAGGAGAAGGGAGCGACCCTACCTGTTTCTCTGAGCTGCCATTGTCCAGTCGCTGGCACAATGGTCGACGGCAGAGAGTGACTGAACAGAAAGATAGGGTTCGCAAATTAATATCTCATTAAATATTATGCTGACGACATTCAAATTTGTCCTAGAAAGAGGACTAGGGTTCTTCTAACAACAAGTGTTAAAGTTACTGAGTTTGGAGAACATTTCTTTTGATGGTTTTCCAGGGAAAGGCAACGACCGTTCGTCTGTCTGAGTGTCAACTGTGTATTCATACGAGTAGACGTTGACTAGCTGGCTGTGGAGGTGATAGGCAGAGATATAGTTCTTGCGTGTTCATATCGTAATACATTTTAGGTTTTGATCCTTGAAACTTTGCATAAAAGTAGCTCTGGGATTCCTCCTGTGGCCTAAATCAAAACATCTGAATTCGGAGTCAATTTCTTTTCAAACATTTTTAGGAGAAGGGAGCGACTCTACCTGTTTCTCTGAGCTGCCATTGTCCAGTCGCTGGCACAATGGTCGACGGCAGAGAGTGACTGAGCAGAAAGATAGGGTTCGCAAATTAATATCTCATTAAATATTATGCTGACGACATTCAAATTTGTCCTAGAAAGAGGCCTAGGCTTCCTCTAACAACAAGTGTTAAAGTTACTGAGTTTGGAGAACATTTCTTTTGATGGTTTTCCAGGGAAAGGCAACGACCCTTCATCTGTCTGAGTGTCAACTGTGTATTCATACGAGTAGACGTTGACTCGCTGGCTTTTGAGGTGATAGGCAGAGATATAGTCCTTGCGTGTTCATATCGTAATACATTTTAGGTTTTGATCCTTGAAACTTTGCATGAAAGTAGCCCTGGGATTCCTCCTGTGGCCTAAATCAAAACATCTGAATTCGGAGTCAATTTCTATTCAAACATTTTTAGGAGAAGGGAGCGACCCTACCTGTTTCTCTGAGCTGCCATTGTCCAGTCGCTGGCACAATGGTCGACGGCAGAGAGTGACTGAGCAGAAAGATAGGGTTCGCAAATTAATATCTCATTAAATATTATGCTGACGACATTCAAATTTGTCCTAGAAAGAGGCCTAGGGTTCTTCTAACAACAAGTGTTAAAGTTACTGAGTTTGGAGAACATTTCTTTTGATGGTTTTCCAGGGAAAGGCAACGGCCCTTCATCTGTCTGAGTGTCAACTGTGTATTCCTACGAGTCGATGTTCACTCGCTGGCTTTTGAGGTTATAGGCAGAGATATAGTCCTTGCGTGTTCATATCGTAATACATTTTAGGTTTTGATCCTTGAAACTTTGCATGAAAGTAGCCCTGGGATTCCTCCTGTGGCCTAAATCAAAACATCTGAATTCGGAGTCAATTTCTATTCAAACATTTTTAGGAGAAGGGAGCGACCCTACCTGTTTCTCTGAGCTGCCATTGTCCAGTCGCTGGCACAATGGTCGACGGCAGAGAGTGACTGAGCAGAAAGATAGGGTTTGGAAATTAATATCTCATTAAATATTATGCTGACGACATTCAAATTTGTCCTAGAAAGAGGCCTAGGCTTCCTCTAACAACAAGTGTTAAAGTTACTGAGTTTGGAGAACATTTCTTTTGATGGTTTTCCAGGGAAAGGCAACGACCCTTCATCTGTCTGAGTGTCAACTGTGTATTCATACGAGTAGTCGTTGACTCGCTGGCTTTGGAGATGATAGGCAGAGATAAAGTCCTTGCGTGTTCATATCGTAATACATTTTAGGTTTTGATCCTTGAAACTTTGCATAAAAGTAGCCCTTGGATTCCTCCTGTGGCCTAAATCAAAACATCTCAATTCGGAGTCAATTTCTATTCAAACATTTTTAGGAGAAGGGAGCGACCCTACCTGTTTCTCTGAGCTGCCATTGTCCAGTCGCTGGCACAATGGTCGACGGCAGAGAGTGACTGAGCAGAAAGATAGGGTTTGGAAATTTATATCTCATTAAATATTATGCTGACGACATTCAAATTTGTCCTAGAAAGAGGCCTAGGGTTCTTCTAACAACAAGTGTTAAAGTTACCGAGTTTGGAGAACATTTCTTTCGATGGTTTTCCAGGGAAAGGCAACGACCCTTCATCTGTTTGAGTGTCAACTGTGTATTCATACGAGTAGACGTTCACTCGCTGGCTTTGGAGGTGATAGGCAGAGATATATTCCTTGCCTGTGCATATCGTATTACATTTTAGGATTTGATCCTTGAAACTTCGCATGAAAGTAGCCCTGGGATTCCTCCAGTGGCCTGAGTCAAAACATCTGAATTCGGAGTCAATTTCTATTCAAACATTTTCAGGAGAAGGCAGCGACCCTACCTGTTTCTCTCAGCTGCCATTGTCCATTCGCTGGCATAATGGTCAACGGCAGAGAGTGACTGAGCAGAAAGATAGGGTTTGCAAATTAATATCTCATTAAATATTATGCTGACGACATTCAAATTTGTCCTAGAAAGAGGCCTAGGGTTCTTCTAACAACAAGTGTTAAAGTTACTGAGTTTGGAGAACATTTCTTTTGATGGTTTTCCAGGGAAAGGCAACGACCCTTCGTCTGTCTGAGTGTCAACTGTGTATTCATACGAGTAGACATTGACTCGCTGGCTTTAAAGGAGCAACTAGAACTAACCTCCGTCAGCTGGGCAGCTTGTGTGTGTAGAGAGGCGCACACAACAGTCGGTCGGCGAGAAGTATCTGGAAAGAAATTTAAACTTTGCAAGTTAATATCTCCTTCATTATTAATTTGACGAAGCTATAACTTGGCATGCAAACAGCCCTTGAAAATACCTATCTATCAGTGGTACAAAATCTCAAATCGAAAATAGTAAGGTGATTATATGATCAAGCAACTAGAACTAACCTCTGTCAGCTGGGCAGCTTGTGTGTGTAGAGAGGCGCACACAACAGTCGGTCGGCGAGAAGTAACTGGAAAGAAAATTAAACTTTGCAAGTTAATATCTCCTTCATTATTAATTTGACGAAGCTATAACTTGGCATGTAAACAGCCCTTGAAAATACCTATCTATCAGTGGTAAAAAATCTTAAATTGAAAATAGTAAGGTGATTATATGATCAAGCAACTAGAACTAACCTCTGTCAGCTGGGCAGCTTGTGTGTGTAGCGAGGCGCACACAACAGTCGGTCGGCGAGAAGTAACTGGAAAGAAAATTAAACTTTGCAAGTTAATATCTCCTTCATTATTAATTTGACGAAGCTATAACTTGGCATGCAAACAGCCCTTGAAAATACCTATCTATCAGTGGTAAAAAATCTCAAATCGAAAATAGTAAGATTATTATATGATCAAGCAACTAGAACTAACCTCTGTCAGCTTGGCAGCTTGTGTGTGTAGAGAGCCTCACACAACGGTCGGTCGGCGAGAATTAACTGGAAAGAAAATTAAACTTTGCAAGTTAATATCTCCTTTATTATTAATTTGACGAAGCTATAACTTGGCATGCAAACAGCCCTTGAAAATACCTATCTATCAGTGGTAACAAATCTTAAATCGAAAATAGTAAGATTATTATAATTATGATCAAGCAACTAGAACTAACCTCTGTCGGCTGGGCAGCTTGTGTGTGTAGAGAGCCGCACACAACGGTCGGTCGGCGAGAATTAACTGGAAAGAAAATTAAACTTTGCAAGTTAATATCTCCTTTAATATTATTTTGACGAAGCTATAACTTGGCACGGGGACAGCCCTTGAAAATACCTATCTATCAGTGGTAAAAAATCTTAAATCGAACATAGAAAGATGATTATATGATCAAGCAACTATAACTAACCTCTGCTAGCTGGGCAGCTTGTGTGTGGAGGCTGGGCTCCTGTACGGTCTTCTCACCCTTTACTTCGTGAACAGGTCTGACTATATGGTCATTCCCCCTTGAACTTAAAGGGAAAATATTATAACAAGGTTAGAGACGGACGATGAACTTGTAAAATCACGTTTCTTCTTGGTAGAGGATTGATAGGCCAAGGGTTTCCCGTAACCATCAACGTTACTTCAAAAATAACTACTCGAAAACAAACCTAAGGAATTCGCCCCTTGTTTGCACCACGCTACCACGCAAGTAGCTATACATGTGCAAATCTTAACAACTCGCCCCATATTCACCCGACGCTGTCACGCGTATCCTTGCGTATCTTTGGACAGAACAGGTCTGAGAGGATGACCAACCAGCTTTTGAACAACCAGTCAGACCTGGTCACTAGAATAGAGACGGACGGTCATGTCGATATCTCCTTCAATATTATTTCGTGGAAACTAAAACTTGTCCTGCAAACAGGCCTTGAAAATACCTATCTAGCAGTAGTAAAATATCTGAAATCGAACATAGTAAGACGATTTTATGATCAAGCAACGGGAACTAACCTCTGCCAGCTAGTAAGCTTGTGTGTGTAGAGAAAAGCAAACAACAGTCGGTCGGCGAGAAGTAACTGGAAAGAAAATTTCACTGTACAAGTTAATATCTCCTTTACTATTAATTTGATGAAGCTAACACTTTGCACACAAACAGCCCTTGAAAATACCTATCTATCAGTTGTAAAATATCTGAAATGGAACATAGCAAGATGATTATATGATCAAGCAACTAGAACTAACCTCTGTCAGCTGGGCAGCTTGTGAGTGTAGACAGCCGCACACAACGGTCGGTCGGCGAGAAGTAACTGCAAAGAAAATTAAACTTTGCAAGTTAATATCTCCTTTATTATTATTTTGACGAAGCTATAACTTGGCACGGGGACAGCCCTTGAAAATACCTATCTATCAGTGGTAAAAAATCTTAAATCTAACATAGAAAGATGATTATATGATCCAGCAACTAGAACTAACCTTTGTCACATAGACACTTCATCAGTCAGAGTGTAAACTGTGTATTGATACGAGTAGACGTTAACTCGCTGGCTTTGGAGGTGATAGGCAGAAATATATTCCTTGAGTGTTCTTATCGTAATACATTTTAGGTTTTGATCCTTGAAACTTGGCATGAAAGTAGCCCTGGGATTCCTCCAGTGGGCTGAGTGAAAACATCTCAATTCGGAGTCAATTTTTATTCAAACATTTTCAGGAGAAGGGAGCGACCCTACCTGTTTCTCTGAATTGCCATTGTCCAGTCGCTGGCACAATGGTCGACGGCAGAGAGTGACTGAGCAGAAAGATAGGGTTCGCAAATTAATATCTCATTAAATATTATGCTGACGACATTCAAATTAGTCCTAGAAAGAGGCCTAGGGTTCTTCTAACAACAAGTGTTAAAGTTACTGAGTTTGGAGAACATTTCTTTTGATGGTTTTCCAGGGAAAGGCAACGACCCTTCATCTGTCTGAGTGTCAACTGTGTATTCATACGAGTAGACGTTGACTCGCTGGCTGTGGAGGTGATAGGCAGAGATATAGTTCTTGCGTGTTCATATCGTAATACATTTTAGGTTTTGATCCTTGAAACTTTGCATAAAAGTAGCCCTGGGATTCCTCCTGTGGTCTAAATCAAAACATCTGAATTCGGAGTCAATTTCTATTCAAACATTTTCAGGAGAAGGGAGCGACCCTACCTGTTTCTCTGAGCTGCCATTGTCCAGTCGCTGGCACAATGGTCGACGGCAGAGAGTGACTGAGCAGAAAGATAGGGTTCGCAAATTAATATCTCATTAAATATTATGCTGACGACATTCAAATTTGTCCTAGAAAGAGGCCTAGGGTTCTTCTAACAACAAGTGTTAAAGTTACTGAGTTTGGAGAACATTTCTTTTGATGGTTTTCCAGGGAAAGGCAACGACCCTTCATCTGTCTGAGTGTCAACTGTGTATTCATACGAGTAGACGTTGTCTCGCTGGCTGTGGAGGTGATAGGCAGAGATATAGTTCTTGCGTGTTCATATCGTAATACATTTTAGGTTATGATCCTTGAAACTTTGCATAAAAGTAGCTCTGGGATTCCTCCTGTGGCCTAAATCAAAACATCTGAATTCGGAGTCAATTTCTATTCAAACATTTTTAGGAGAAGGGAGCGACCCTACCTGTTTCTCTGAGCTGCCATTGTCCAGTCGCTGGCACAATGGTCGACGGCAGAGAGTGACTGAACAGAAAGATAGGGTTCGCAAATTAATATCTCATTAAATATTATGCTGACGACATTCAAATTTGTCCTAGAAAGAGGACTAGGGTTCTTCTAACAACAAGTGTTAAAGTTACTGAGTTTGGAGAACATTTCTTTTGATGGTTTTCCAGGGAAAGGCAACGACCGTTCGTCTGTCTGAGTGTCAACTGTGTATTCATACGAGTAGACGTTGACTAGCTGGCTGTGGAGGTGATAGGCAGAGATATAGTTCTTGCGTGTTCATATCGTAATACATTTTAGGTTTTGATCCTTGAAACTTTGCATAAAAGTAGCTCTGGGATTCCTCCTGTGGCCTAAATCAAAACATCTGAATTCGGAGTCAATTTCTTTTCAAACATTTTTAGGAGAAGGGAGCGACTCTACCTGTTTCTCTGAGCTGCCATTGTCCAGTCGCTGGCACAATGGTCGACGGCAGAGAGTGACTGAGCAGAAAGATAGGGTTCGCAAATTAATATCTCATTAAATATTATGCTGACGACATTCAAATTTGTCCTAGAAAGAGGCCTAGGCTTCCTCTAACAACAAGTGTTAAAGTTACTGAGTTTGGAGAACATTTCTTTTGATGGTTTTCCAGGGAAAGGCAACGACCCTTCATCTGTCTGAGTGTCAACTGTGTATTCATACGAGTAGACGTTGACTCGCTGGCTTTTGAGGTGATAGGCAGAGATATAGTCCTTGCGTGTTCATATCGTAATACATTTTAGGTTTTGATCCTTGAAACTTTGCATGAAAGTAGCCCTGGGATTCCTCCTGTGGCCTAAATCAAAACATCTGAATTCGGAGTCAATTTCTATTCAAACATTTTTAGGAGAAGGGAGCGACCCTACCTGTTTCTCTGAGCTGCCATTGTCCAGTCGCTGGCACAATGGTCGACGGCAGAGAGTGACTGAGCAGAAAGATAGGGTTCGCAAATTAATATCTCATTAAATATTATGCTGACGACATTCAAATTTGTCCTAGAAAGAGGCCTAGGGTTCTTCTAACAACAAGTGTTAAAGTTACTGAGTTTGGAGAACATTTCTTTTGATGGTTTTCCAGGGAAAGGCAACGGCCCTTCATCTGTCTGAGTGTCAACTGTGTATTCCTACGAGTCGATGTTCACTCGCTGGCTTTTGAGGTTATAGGCAGAGATATAGTCCTTGCGTGTTCATATCGTAATACATTTTAGGTTTTGATCCTTGAAACTTTGCATGAAAGTAGCCCTGGGATTCCTCCTGTGGCCTAAATCAAAACATCTGAATTCGGAGTCAATTTCTATTCAAACATTTTTAGGAGAAGGGAGCGACCCTACCTGTTTCTCTGAGCTGCCATTGTCCAGTCGCTGGCACAATGGTCGACGGCAGAGAGTGACTGAGCAGAAAGATAGGGTTCGCAAATTAATATCTCATTAAATATTATGCTGACGACATTCAAATTTGTCCTAGAAAGAGGCCTAGGGTTCTTCTAACAACAAGTGTTAAAGTTACTGAGTTTGGAGAACATTTCTTTTGATGGTTTTCCAGGGAAAGGCAACGGCCCTTCATCTGTCTGAGTGTCAACTGTGTATTCCTACGAGTCGATGTTCACTCGCTGGCTTTTGAGGTTATAGGCAGAGATATAGTCCTTGCGTGTTCATATCGTAATACATTTTAGGTTTTGATCCTTGAAACTTTGCATGAAAGTAGCCCTGGGATTCCTCCTGTGGCCTAAATCAAAACATCTGAATTCGGAGTCAATTTCTATTCAAACATTTTTAGGAGAAGGGAGCGACCCTACCTGTTTCTCTGAGCTGCCATTGTCCAGTCGCTGGCACAATGGTCGACGGCAGAGAGTGACTGAGCAGAAAGATAGGGTTTGGAAATTAATATCTCATTAAATATTATGCTGACGACATTCAAATTTGTCCTAGAAAGAGGCCTAGGCTTCCTCTAACAACAAGTGTTAAAGTTACTGAGTTTGGAGAACATTTCTTTTGATGGTTTTCCAGGGAAAGGCAACGACCCTTCATCTGTCTGAGTGTCAACTGTGTATTCATACGAGTAGTCGTTGACTCGCTGGCTTTGGAGATGATAGGCAGAGATAAAGTCCTTGCGTGTTCATATCGTAATACATTTTAGGTTTTGATCCTTGAAACTTTGCATAAAAGTAGCCCTTGGATTCCTCCTGTGGCCTAAATCAAAACATCTCAATTCGGAGTCAATTTCTATTCAAACATTTTTAGGAGAAGGGAGCGACCCTACCTGTTTCTCTGAGCTGCCATTGTCCAGTCGCTGGCACAATGGTCGACGGCAGAGAGTGACTGAGCAGAAAGATAGGGTTTGGAAATTTATATCTCATTAAATATTATGCTGACGACATTCAAATTTGTCCTAGAAAGAGGCCTAGGGTTCTTCTAACAACAAGTGTTAAAGTTACCGAGTTTGGAGAACATTTCTTTCGATGGTTTTCCAGGGAAAGGCAACGACCCTTCATCTGTTTGAGTGTCAACTGTGTATTCATACGAGTAGACGTTCACTCGCTGGCTTTGGAGGTGATAGGCAGAGATATATTCCTTGCCTGTGCATATCGTATTACATTTTAGGATTTGATCCTTGAAACTTCGCATGAAAGTAGCCCTGGGATTCCTCCAGTGGCCTGAGTCAAAACATCTGAATTCGGAGTCAATTTCTATTCAAACATTTTCAGGAGAAGGCAGCGACCCTACCTGTTTCTCTCAGCTGCCATTGTCCATTCGCTGGCATAATGGTCAACGGCAGAGAGTGACTGAGCAGAAAGATAGGGTTTGCAAATTAATATCTCATTAAATATTATGCTGACGACATTCAAATTTGTCCTAGAAAGAGGCCTAGGGTTCTTCTAACAACAAGTGTTAAAGTTACTGAGTTTGGAGAACATTTCTTTTGATGGTTTTCCAGGGAAAGGCAACGACCCTTCATCTGTCTGAGTGTCAACTGTGTATTCATACGAGTAGACGTTGACTCGCTGGCTGTGGAGGTGATAGGCAGAGATATAGTTCTTGCGTGTTCATATTGTAATACATTTTAGGTTTTGATCCTTGAAACTTTGCATAAAAGTAGCCCTGCGATTTCTCCTGTGGCCTAAATCAAAACATCTGAATTCGGAGTCAATTTCTATTCAAACATTTTTAGGAGAAGGGAGCGACCCTACCTGTTTCTCTGAGCTGCCATTGTCCAGTCGCTGGCACAATGGTCGACGGCAGAGAGTGACTGAGCAGAAAGATAGGGTTCGCAAATTAATATCTCATTAAATATTATGCTGACGACATTCAAATTTGTCCTAGAAAGAGGCCTAGGGTTCTTCTAACAACAAGTGTTAAAGTTACTGAGTTTGGAGAACATTTCTTTTGATGGTTTTCCAGGGAAAGGCAACGACCCTTCATCTGTCTGAGTGTCAACTGTGTATTCATACGAGTAGACGTTGACTCGCTGGCTGTGGAGGTGATAGGCAGAGATATAGTTCTTGCGTGTTCATATTGTAATACATTTTAGGTTTTGATCCTTGAAACTTTGCATAAAAGTAGCCCTGGGATTCCTCCTGTTGCCTAAATCAAAACATCTGAATTCGGAGTCAATTTCTATTTAAACATTTTTAGGAGAAGGGAGCGACCCTACCTGTTTCTCTGAGCTGCCATTGTCCAGTCGCTGGCACAATTGTCGACGGCAGAGAGTGACTGAGCAGAAAGATAGGGTTCGCAAATTAATATCTCATTAAATATTATGCTGACGACATTCAAATATGTCCTAGAAAGAGGCCTAGGGTTCTTCTAACAACAAGTGTTAAAGTTACTGAGTTTGGAGAACATTTCTTTTGATGGTTTTCCAGGGAAAGGCAACGACCCTTCATCTGTCTGAGTGTCAACTGTGTATTCATACGAGTAGACGTTGTCTCGCTGGCTGTGGAGGTGATAGGCAGAGATATAGTTCTTGCGTGTTCATATCGTAATACATTTTAGGTTTTGATCCTTGAAACTTTGCATAAAAGTAGCTCTGGGATTCCTCCTGTGGCCTAAATCAAAACATCTGAATTCGGAGTCAATTTCTATTCAAACATTTTTAGGAGAAGGGAGCTACCCTACCTGTTTCTCTGAGCTGCCATTGTCCAGTCGCTGGCACAATGGTCGACGGCAGAGAGTGACTGAACAGAAAGATAGGGTTCGCAAATTAATATCTCATTAAATATTATGCTGACGACATTCAAATTTGTCCTAGAAAGAGGACTAGGGTTCTTCTAACAACAAGTGTTAAAGTTACTGAGTTTGGAGAACATTTCTTTTGATGGTTTTCCAGGGAAAGGCAACGACCGTTCGTCTGTCTGAGTGTCAACTGTGTATTCATACGAGTAGACGTTGACTCGCTGGCTGTTGAGGTGATAGGCAGAGATATAGTTCTTGCGTGTTCATATCGTAATACATTTTAGGTTTTGATCCTTGAAACTTTACATAAAAGTAGCCCTGGGATTCCTCCTGTGGCCTAAATCAAAACATCTGAATTCGGAGTCAATTTCTATTCAAACATTTTTAGGAGAAGGGAGCGACCCTACCTGTTTCTCTGAGCTTCCATTGTCCAGTCGCTGGCATAATAGTCGACGGCAGTGAGTGACTGAGCAGAAAGATAGGGTTTGCAAATTAATATCTCTTTAAATATTATGCTGACGACATTCAAATTGGTCCTAAGAAGAGGCCTAGGGTTCTTCTAACAACAAGTGTTAAAGTTACTGAGTTTGGAGAACATTTCTTTTGATGGTTTTCCAGGGAAAGGCAACGACCCTTCATCTGTCTGAGTGTCAACTGTGTATTCATACGAGTAGACGTTGACTCGCAGGCTTTTGAGGTGATAGGCAGAGATATAGTTCTTGCGTGTTCATATCGTAATACATTTTAGGTTTTGATCCTTGAAACTTTGCATAAAAGTAGCCCTGGGATTCCTCCTGTGGCCTAAATCAAAACATCTGAATTCGGAGTCAATTTCTATTCAAACATTTTCAGGAGAACGGAGCGACCCTACCTTTTTCTCTGAGCTTCCATTGTCCAGTCGCTGGCATAATAGTCGACGGCAGAGAGTGACTGAGCAGAAAGATAGGGTTCGCAAATTAATATCTCATTAAATATTATGCTGACGACATTCAAATTTGTCCTAGAAAGAGGCTTAGGGTTCTTCTAACAACAAGTGTTAAAGTTACTGAGTTTGGAGAACATTTCTTTTGATGGTTTTCCAGGGAAAGGCAAGGACCCTTCATCTGTCTGAGTGTCAACTGTGTATTCATACGAGTAGACGTTGACTCGCTGGCTGTGGAGGTGATAGGCAGAGATATAGTTCTTGCGTGTTCATATCGTAATACATTTTAGGTTTTGATCCTTGAAACTTTGCATAAAAGTAGCCCTGGGATTCCTCCTGTGGCCTAAATCAAAACATCTGAATTCGGAGTCAATTTCTATTAAAACATTTTTAGGAGAAGGGAGCGACCCTACCTTTTTCTCTGAGCTGCCATTGTCCAGTCGCTGGCACAATGGTCGACGGCAGAGAGAGACTGAGCAGAAATATAGGGTTCGCAAATTAATATCTCATTAAATATTATGCTGACGACATTCAAATTTGTCCTAGAAAGAGGCCTAGGGTTCTTCTAACAACAAGTGTTAAAGTTACTGAGTTTGGAGAACATTTCTTTTGATGGTTTTCCAGGGAAAGGCAACGACCCTTCATCTGTCTGAGTGTCAACTGTGTATTCATACGAGTAGACGTTGACTCGCAGGCTTTTGAGGTGATAGGCAGAGATATAGTTCCTGCGTGTTCATATCGTAATACATTTTAGGTTTTGATCCTTGAAACTTTACATAAAAGTAGCCCTGGGATTCCTCCTGTGGCCTAAATCAAAACATCTGAATTCGGAGTCAATTTCTATTCAAACATTTTTAGGAGAAGGGAGCGACCCTACCTGTTTCTCTGAGCTTCCATTGTCCAGTCGCTGGCATAATAGTCGACGGCAGTGAGTGACTGAGCAGAAAGATAGGGTTTGCAAATTAATATCTCTTTAAATATTATGCTGACGACATTCAAATTGGTCCTAAGAAGAGGCCTAGGGTTCTTCTAACAACAAGTGTTAAAGTTACTGAGTTTGGAGAACATTTCTTTTGATGGTTTTCCAGGGAAAGGCAACGACCCTTCATCTGTCTGAGTGTCAACTGTGTATTCATACGAGTAGACGTTGACTCGCAGGCTTTTGAGGTGATAGGCAGAGATGAAGTCCTTGCGTGTTCATATCGTAATACATTTTAGGTTTTGATCCTTGAAACTTTGCATAAAAGTAGCCATGGGATTCCTCCTGTGGCCTAAATCAAAACATCTGAATTCGGAGTCAATTTCTATTCAAACATTTTCAGGAGAAGGGAGCGACCCTACCTGTTTCTCTGAGCTGCCATTGTCCAGTCGCTGGCACAATGGTCGACGGCAGAGAGTGACTGAGCAGAAAGATAGGTTCGCAAATTAATATCTCATTAAATATTATGCTGACGACATTCAAATTTGTCCTAGAAAGAGGCCTAGGGTTCTTCTAACAACAAGTGTTAAAGTTACTGAGTTTGGAGAACATTTCTTTTGATGTTTTCCAGGGAAAGGCAACGACCCTTCATCTGTCTGAGTGTCAACTGTGTATTCATACGAGTAGACATTGACTCGCTGGCTTTGGAGGAGCAACTAGAACTAACCTCCGTCAGCTGGGCAGCTTGTGTGTGTAGAGAGGCGCACACAACAGTCGGTCGGCGAGAAGTAACTGGAAAGAAAATTAAACTTTGCAAGTTAATATCTCCTTCATTATTAATTTGACGAAGCTATAACTTGTCATGCAAACAGCCCTTGAAAATACCTATCTATCAGTGGTAACAAATCTTAAATCGAAAATAGCAAGATTATTATATGATCAAGCAACTAGAACTAACCTCTGTCAGCTGGGCAGCTTGTGTGTGTAGCGAGGCGCACACAACAGTCGGTCGGCGAGAAGTATCTGGAAAGAAATTTAAACTTTGCAAGTTAATATCTCCTTCATTATTAATTTGACGAAGCTATAACTTGGCATGCAAACAGCCCTTGAAAATACCTATCTATCAGTGGTGAAAAATTTTAAATCGAAAATAGTAAGATTATAATATGATCAAGCAACTAGAACTAACCTCTGTCAGCTGGGCAGCTTGTGTGTGTAGAGAGCCGCACACAACGGTCGGTCGGCGAGAAGTAACTGGAAAGAAAATTAAACTTTGCAAGTTAATATCTCCTTCATTATTAATTTGACGAAGCTATAACTTGGCATGCAAACAGCCCTTGAAAATACCTATCTATCAGTGGTGAAAAATTTTAAATCGAAAATAGTAAGATTATAATATGATCAAGCAACTAGAACTAACCTCTGTCAGCTGGGCAGCTTGTGTGTGTAGAGAGCCGCACACAACGGTCGGTCGGCGAGAAGTAACTGGAAAGAAAATTAAACTTTGCAAGTTAATATCTCCTTTATTATTAATTTGACGAAGCTATAACTTGGCATGCAAACAGCCCTTGAAAATACCTATCTATCAGTGGTAACAAATCTTAAATCGAAAATAGTAAGATTATTATATGATCAAGCATCTAGAACTAACCTCTGTCGGCTGGGCAGCTTGTGTGTGTAGAGAGCCGCACACAACAGTCGGTCGGCGAGAAGTAACTGGAAAGAAAATTAAACTTTGCAAGTTAATATCTCCTTCATTATTAATTTGACGAAGCTATAACTTGGCATGCAAACAGCCCTTGAAAATACCTATCTATCGGTGGTAAAAAATCTCAAATCGAAAATAGTAAGATTATTATATGATCAAGCAACTAGAACTAACCTCCGTCAGCTGGGCAGCTTGTGTGTGTAGAGAGGCGCACACAACAGTCGGTCGGCGAGAAGTAACTGGAAAGAAAATTAAACTTTGCAAGTTAATATCTCCTTCATTATTAATTTGACGAAGCTATAACTTGGCATGCAAACAGCCCTTGAAAATACCTATCTATCAGTGGTAAACAATCTTAAATCGAAAATAGTAAGGTGATTATATGATCAAGCAACTAGAACTAACCTCTGTCAGCTGGGCAGCTTGTGTGTGTAGCGAGGCGCACACAACAGTCGGTCGGCGAGAAGTAACTGGAAAGAAAATTTAACTTTGCAAGTTAATATCTCCTTCATTATTAATTTCACGAAGCTATAACTTGGCATGCAAACAGCCCTTGAAAATACCTATCTATCAGTGGTAAAAAATCTTAAATCGAAAATAGTAAGATTATTATATGATCAAGCAACTAGAACTAACCTCTGTCAGCTGGGCAGCTTGTGTGTGTAGAGAGCCGCACACAACGGTCGGTCGGCGAGAAGTAACTGGAAAGAAATTTAAACTTTGCAAGTTAATATCTCCTTTATTATTAATTTGACGAAGCTATAACTTGGCATGCAATCAGCCCTTGAAAATACCTATCTATCAGTGGTAACAAATCTTAAATCGAAAATAGTAAGATTATTATATGATCAAGCATCTAGAACTAACCTCTGTCGGCTGGGCAGCTTGTGTGTGTAGAGAGCCGCACACAACAGTCGGTCGGCGAGAAGTAACTGGAAAGAAAATTAAACTTTGCAAGTTAATATCTCCTTCATTATTAATTTGACGAAGCTATAACTTGGCATGCAAACAGCCCTTGAAAATACCTATCTATCGGTGGTAAAAAATCTCAAATCGAAAATAGTAAGATTATTATATGATCAAGCAACTATAACTAACCTCTGTCAGCTTGGCAGCTTGTGTGTGTAGAGAGCCGCACACAACGGTCGGTCGGCGAGAAGTAACTGGAAAGAAAATTAAACTTTGCAAGTTAATATCTCCTTTATTATTAATTTGACGAAGCTATAACTTGGCATGCAAACAGCCCTTGAAAATACCTATCTATCAGTGGTAACAAATCTTAAATCGAAAATAGTAAGATTATTATAAAATTATGATCAAGCAACTAGAACTAACCTCTGTCGGCTGGGCAGCTTGTGTGTGTAGAGAGCCGCACACAACGGTCGGTCGGCGAGAAGTAACTGGAAAGAAAATTACACTTCGCAAGTTAATAGCTCCTTTAATATTATTTTGACGAAGCTATAACTTGGCACGGGGACAGCCCTTGAAAATACCTATCTATCAGTGGTAAAAAATCTTAAATCGAACATAGAAAGATGATTATATGAATCAAGCAACTATAACTAACCTCTGTCAGCTGGGCAGCTTGTGTGTGGAGGCTGGGCTCCTGTACGGTCTTCTCACCCTTGACTTCGTGAACAGGTCTGACTATATGGTCATTCCCCCTTCAACTTAAAGGGAAAATATTATAACAAGGTTAGAGACGGACGATGAACTTGTAAAATCACGTTTCGTCTTGGTAGAGGATTGATAGGCCAAGGGTTTCCCGTAACCATCAACGTTACTTCAAAAATAACTACTCGAAAACAAACCTAAGGAATTCGCCCCTTATTTGCACCACGCTACCACGCAAGTAGCTATACATGTGCAAATCTTAACAACTCGCCCCATATTCACCCGACGCTGTCACGCGTATCCTTGCGTATCTTTGGACAGAACAGGTCTGAGAGGATGACCAACCAGCTTTTGAACAACCAGTCAGACCTGGTCACTAGAATAGAGACGGACGGTCATGTCGATATCTCCTTCAATATTATTTTGTGGAAGCTAAAACTTGTCCTGCAAACAGGCCTTGAAAATACCTATCTAGCAGTAGTAAAATATCTGAAATCGAACATAGTAAGACGATGTTATGATCAAGCAACGGGAACTAACCTCTGCCAGCTAGTCAGATTGTGTGTGTAGAGAAAAGCAAACAACAGTCGGTCGGCGAGAAGTAACTGAAAAGAAAATTTCACTTTACAAGTTAATATCTCCTTTACTATTAATTTGATGAAGCTAACACTTTGCACACAAACAGCCCTTGAAAATACCTATCTATCAGTTGTAAAATATCTGAAATGGAACATAGCAAGATGATTATATGATCAAGCAACTAGAACTAACCTCTGTCAGCTGGGCAGCTTGTGAGTGTAGACAGCCGCACACAACGGTCGGTCGGCGAGAAGTAACTGCAAAAAAAATTAAACTTTGCAAGTTAATATCTCCTTTATTATTATTTTGACAAAGCTATAACTTGGCACGGGGACAGCCCTTGAAAATACCTATCTATCAGTGGTAAAAAATCTTAAATCGAACATAGAAAGATGATTATATGATCAAGCAACTAGAACTAACCTTTGTCACATAGACCCTTCATCAGTCTGAGTGTAAACTGTGTATTGATACGAGTAGACGTTAACTCGCTGGCTTTGGAGGTGATAGGCAGAAATATATTCCTTGAGTGTTCTTATCGTAATACATTTCAGGTTTTGATCCTTGAAACTTGGCATGAAAGTAGCCCTGGGATTCCTCCAGTGGGCTGAGTGAAAACATCTCAATTCGGAGTCAAATTTTATTCAAACATTTTCAGAAGAAGGCAGCGACCCTACCTGTTTCTCTGAGCTGCCATTGTCCAGTCGCTGGCACAATGGTCGACGGCAGAGAGTGACTGAGCAGAAAGATAGGGTTCGCAAATTAATATCTCATTAAATATTATGCTGACGACATTCAAATTTGTCCTAGAAAGAGGCCTAGGGTTCTTCTAACAACAAGTGTTAAAGTTACTGAGTTTGGAGAACATTTCTTTTGATGGTTTTCCAGGGACCCTTCATCTGCCTGGTGTCAACTGTGTATTCATACGAGTAGACGTTGACTGGCTGGCTGTGGAGGTGATAGGCAGAGATATAGTTCTTGCGTGTTCATATCGTAATACATTTTAGGTTTTGATCCTTGAAACTTTGCATAAAAGTAGCCCTGGGATTCCTCCTGTGGCCTAAATCAAAACATCTGAATTCGGAGTCAATTTCTATTCAAACATTTTCAGGAGAAGGGAGCGACCCTACCTGTTTCTCTGAGCTTCCATTGTCCACTCGCTGGCATAATAGTCGACGGCAGAGAGTGACTGAGCAGAAAGATAGGGTTCGCAAATTAATATCTCATTAAATATTATGCTGACGACATTCAAATTTGTCCTAGAAAGAGGCCTAGGGTTCTTCTAACAACAAGTGTTAAAGTTACTGAGTTTGGAGAACATTTCTTTTGATGGTTTTCCAGGGAAAGGCAACGACCCTTCATCTGTCTGAGTGTCAACTGTGTATTCATACGAGTAGACGTTGACTCGCTGGCTGTGGAGGTGATAGGCAGAGATATAGTTCTTGCGTGTTCATATCGTAATACATTTTAGGTTTTGATCCTTGAAACTTTGCATAAAAGTAGCCCTGGGATTCCTCCTGTGGCCTAAATCAAAACATCTGAATTCGGAGTCAATTTCTATTCAAACATTTTCAGGAGAAGGGAGCGACCCTACCTGTTTCTCTGAGCTGCCATTGTCCAGTCGCTGGCATAATAGTCGACGGCAGAGAGTGACTGAGCAGAAAGATAGGGTTCGCAAATTAATATCTCATTAAATATTATGCTGACGACATTCAAATTTGTCCTAGAAAGAGGCCTAGGGTTCTTCTAACAACAAGTGTTAAAGTTACTGAGTTTGGAGAACATTTCTTTTGATGGTTTTCCAGGGAAAGGCAACGACCCTTCATCTGCCTGAGTGTCAACTGTGTATTCATACGAGTAGACGTTGACTCGCTGGCTGTGGAGGTGATAGGCAGAGATATAGTTCTTGCGTGTTCATATCGTAATACATTTTAGGTTTTGATCCTTGAAACTTTGCATAAAAGTAGCCCTGGGATTCCTCCTGTGGCCTAAATCAAAACATCTGAATTCGGAGTCAATTTCTATTCAAACATTTTCAGGAGAACGGAGCGACCCTACCTTTTTCTCTGAGCTTCCATTGTCCAGTCGCTGGCATAATAGTCGACGGCAGAGAGTGACTGAGCAGAAAGATAGGGTTCGCAAATTAATATCTCATTAAATATTATGCTGACGACATTCAAATTTGTCCTAGAAAGAGGCCTAGGGTTCTTCTAACAACAAGTGTTAAAGTTACTGAGTTTGGAGAACATTTCTTTTGATGGTTTTCCAGGGAAAGGCAACGACCCTTCATCTGTCTGAGTGTCAACTGTGTATTCATACGAGTAGACGTTGTCTCGCTGGCTGTGGAGGTGATAGGCAGAGATATAGTTCTTGCGTGTTCATATCGTCATACATTTTAGGTTTTGATCCTTGAAACTTTGCATAAAAGTAGCCCTGGGATTCCTCCTGTGGCCTAAATCAAAACATCTGAATTCGGAGTCAATTTCTATTCAAACATTTTTAGGAGAACGGAGCGACCCTACCTGTTTCTCTGAGCTGCCATTGTCCAGTCGCTGGCACATTGGTCGACGGCAGAGAGTGACTGAGCAGAAAGATAGGGTTCGCAAATTAATATCTCATTAAATATTATGCTGACGACATTCAAATTTGTCCTAGAAAGAGGCCTAGGGTTCTTCTAACAACAAGTGTTAAAGTTACTGAGTTTGGAGAAAATTTCTTTTGATGGTTTTCCAGGGAAAGGCAACGACCCTTCATCTGTCTGAGTGTCAAGTGTGTATTCATACGAGTAGACGTTGACTCGCTGGCTGTGGAGGTGATAGGCAGAGATATAGTTCTTGCGTGTTCATATCGTAATACATTTTAGGTTTTGATCCTTGAAACTTTGCATAAAAGTAGCCCTGGGATTCCTCCTGTGGCCTAAATCAAAACATCTGAATTAGGAGTCAATTTCTATTCAAACATTTTCAGGAGAAGGGAGCGACCCTACCTGTTTCTCTGAGCTGCCATTGTCCAGTCGCTGGCATAATAGTCGACGGCAGAGAGTGACTGAGCAGAAAGATAGGGTTCGCAAATTAATATCTCATTAAATATTATGCTGACGACATTCAAATTTGTCCTAGAAAGAGGCCTAGGGTTCTTCTAACAACAAGTGTTAAAGTTACTGAGTTTGGAGAACATTTCTTTTGATGGTTTTCCAGGGAAAGGCAACGACCCTTCATCTGTCTGAGTGTCAACTGTGTATTCATACGAGTAGACGTTGACTCGCTGGCTGTGGAGGTGATAGGCAGAGATATAGTTCTTGCGTGTTCATATCGTAATACATTTTAGGTTTTGATCCTTGAAACTTTGCATAAAAGTAGCCCTGGGATTCCTCCTGTGGCCTAAATCAAAACATCTGAATTCGGAGTCAATTTCTATTCAAACATTTTCAGGAGAAGGGAGCGACCCTACCTGTTTCTCTGAGCTGCCATTGTCCAGTCGCTGGCATAATAGTCGACGGCAGAGAGTGACTGAGCAGAAAGATAGGGTTCGCAAATTAATATCTCATTAAATATTATGTTGACGACATTCAAATTTGTCCTAGAAAGAGGCCTAGGGTTCTTTTAACAACAAGTGTTTAAGTTACTGAGTTTGGAGAACATTTCTTTTGATGGTTTTCCAGGGAAAGGCAACGACCCTTCATCTGTCTGAGTGTCAACTGTGTATTCATACGAGTAGACGTTGACTCGCTGGCTGTGGAGGTGATAGGCAGAGATATAGTTCTTGCGTGTTCATATCGTAATACATTTTAGGTTTTGATCCTTGAAACTTTGAATAAAAGTAGCCCTGGGATTCCTCCTGTGGCCTAAATCAAAACATCTGAATTCGGAGTCAATTTCTATTCAAACATTTTTAGGAGAAGGGAGCGACCCTACCTGTTTCTCTGAGCTGCCATTGTCCAGTCGCTGGCACAATGGTCGACGGCAGAGACTGACTGAGCAGAAAGATAGGGTTCGCAAATTAATATCTCATTAAATATTATGCTGACGACATTCAAATTTGTCCTAGAAAGAGGCCTAGGGTTCTTCTAACAACAAGTGTTAAAGTTACTGAGTTTGGAGAAAATTTCTTTTGATGGTTTTCCAGGGAAAGGCAACGACCCTTCATCTGTCTGAGTGTCAAGTGTGTATTCATACGAGTAGACGTTGACTCGCTGGCTGTGGAGGTGATAGGCAGAGATATAGTTCTTGCGTGTTCATATCGTAATACATTTTAGGTTTTGATCCTTGAAACTTTGCATAAAAGTAGCCCTGGGATTCCTTCTGTGGCCTAAATCAAAACATCTGAATTCGGAGTCAATTTCTATTCAAACATTTTCAGGAGAAGGGAGCGACCCTACCTGTTTCTCTGAGCTGCCATTGTCCAGTCGCTGGCATAATAGTCGACGGCAGAGAGTGACTGAGCAGAAAGATAGGGTTCGCAAATTAATATCTCATTAAATATTATGCTGACGACATTCAAATTTGTCCTAGAAAGAGGCCTAGGGTTCTTCTAACAACAAGTGTTAAAGTTACTGAGTTTGGAGAACATTTCTTTTGATGGTTTTCCAGGGAAAGGCAACGACCCTTCATCTGTCTGAGTGTCAACTGTGTATTCATACGAGTAGACGTTGACTCGCTGGCTGTGGAGGTGATAGGCAGAGATATAGTTCTTGCGTGTTCATATCGTAATACATTTTAGGTTTTGATCCTTGAAACTTTGCATAAAAGTAGCCCTGGGATTCCTCCTGTGGCCTAAATCAAAACATCTGAATTCGGAGTCAATTTCTATTCAAACATTTTCAGGAGAACGGAGCGACCCTACCTGTTTCTCTGAGCTTCCATTGTCCACTCGCTGGCATAATAGTCGACGGCAGAGAGTGACTGAGCAGAAAGATAGGGTTCGCAAATTAATATCTCATTAAATATTATGCTGACGACATTCAAATTTGTCCTAGAAAGAGGCCTAGGGTTCTTCTAACAACAAGTGTTAAAGTTACTGAGTTTGGAGAACATTTCTTTTGATGGTTTTCCAGGGAAAGGCAACGACCCTTCATCTGTCTGAGTGTCAACTGTGTATTCATACGAGTAGACGTTGACTCGCTGGCTGTGGAGGTGATAGGCAGAGATATAGTTCTTGCGTGTTCATATCGTAATACATTTTAGGTTTTGATCCTTGAAACTTTGCATAAAAGTAGCCCTGGGATTCCTCCTGTGGCCTAAATCAAAACATCTGAATTCGGAGTCAATTTCTATTCAAACATTTTCAGGAGAACGGAGCGACCCTACCTGTTTCTCTGAGCTGCCATTGTCCAGTCGCTGGCATAATAGTCGACGGCAGAGAGTGACTGAGCAGAAAGATAGGGTTCGCAAATTAATATCTCATTAAATATTATGCTGACGACATTCAAATTTGTCCTAGAAAGAGGCCTAGTGTTCTTCTAACAACAAGTGTTAAAGTTACTGAGTTTGGAGAACATTTCTTTTGATGGTTTTCCAGGGAAAGGCAACGACCCTTCATCTGTCTGAGTGTCAACTGTGTATTCATACGAGTAGACGTTGACTCGCAGGCTTTTGAGGTGATAGGCAGAGATAAAGTCCTTGCGTGTTCATATCGTAATACATTTTAGGTTTTGATCCTTGAAACTTTGCATAAAAGTAGCCATGGGATTCCTCCTGTGGCCTAAATCAAAACATCTGAATTCGGAGTCAATTTCTATTCAAACATTTTCAGGAGAAGGGAGCGACCCTACCTGTTTCTCTGAGCTGCCATTGTCCAGTCGCTGGCACAATGGTCGACGGCAGAGAGAGACTGAGCAGAAAGATAGGGTTCGCAAATTAATATCTCATTAAATATTATGCTGACGACATTCAAATTTGTCCTAGAAAGAGGCCTAGGGTTCTTCTAACAACAAGTGTTAAAGTTACTGAGTTTGGAGAACATTTCTTTTGATGGTTTTCCAGGGAAAGGCAACGACCCTTCATCTCTCTGAGTGTCAACTGTGTATTCATACGAATAGACGTTGACTCGCTGGCTGTGGAGGTGATAGGCAGAGATATAGTTCTTGCGTGTTCATATCGTAATACATTTTAGGTTTTGATCCTTGAAACTTTGCATAAAAGTAGCCCTGGGATTCCTCCTGTGGCCTAAATCAAAACATCTGAATTCGGAGTCAATTTCTATTCAAACATTTTCAGGAGAACGGAGCGACCCTACCTTTTTCTCTGAGCTTCCATTGTCCAGTCGCTGGCATAATAGTCGACGGCAGAGAGTGACTGAGCAGAAAGATAGGGTTCGCAAATTAATATCTCATTAAATATTATGCTGACGACATTCAAATTTGTCCTAGAAAGAGGCCTAGGGTTCTTCTAACAACAAGTGTTAAAGTTACTGAGTTTGGAGAACATTTCTTTTGATGGTTTTCCAGGGAAAGGCAACGATCCTTCATCTGTCTGAGTGTCAACTGTGTATTCATACGAGTAGACGTTGACTCGCTGGCTGTGGAGGTGATAGGCAGAGATATAGTTCTTGCGTGTTCATATCGTAATACATTTTAGGTTTTGATCCTTGAAACTTTGCATAAAAGTAGCCCTGGGATTCCTCCTGTGGCCTAAATCAAAACATCTGAATTCGGAGTCAATTTCTATTCAAACATTTTTAGGAGAAGGGAGCGACCCTACCTGTTTCTCTGAGCTGCCATTGTCCAGTCGCTGGCACATTGGTCGACGGCAGAGAGTGACTGAGCAGAAAGATAGGGTTCGCAAATTAATATCTCATTAAATATTATGCTGACGACATTCAAATTTGTCCTAGAAAGAGGCCTAGGGTTCTTTTAACAACAAGTGTTAAAGTTACTGAGTTTGGAGAACATTTCTTTTGATGGTTTTCCAGGGAAAGGCAACGACCCTTCATCTGTCTGAGTGTCAACTGTGTATTCATACGAGTAGACATTGACTCGCTGGCTTTGGAGGAGCAACTAGAACTAACCTCCGTCAGCTGGGCAGCTTGTGTGTGTAGAGAGGCGCACACAACAGTCGGTCGGCGAGAAGTAACTGGAAAGAAAATTTAACTTTGCAAGTTAATATCTCCTTCATTATTAATTTGACGAAGCTATAACTTGTCATGCAAACAGCCCTTGAAAATACCTATCTATCAGTGGTAAAAAATCTTAAATCGAAAATAGCAAGATTATTATATGATCAAGCAACTAGAACTAACCTCTGTCAGCTGGGCAGCTTGTGTGTGTAGCGAGGCGCACACAACAGTCGGTCGGCGAGAAGTATCTGGAAAGAAATTTAAACTTTGCAAGTTAATATCTCCTTCATTATTAATTTGACGAAGCTATAACTTGGCATGCAAACAGCCCTTGAAAATACCTATCTATCAGTGGTGAAAAATTTTAAATCGAAAATAGTAAGATTATAATATGATCAAGCAACTAGAACTAACCTCTGTCAGCTGGGCAGCTTGTGTGTGTAGAGAGCCGCACACAACGGTCGGTCGGCGAGAAGTAACTGGAAAGAAAATTAAACTTTGCAAGTTAATATCTCCTTCATTATTAATTTGACGAAGCTATAACTTGGCATGCAAACAGCCCTTGAAAATACCTATCTATCAGTGGTGAAAATTTTTAAATCGAAAATAGTAAGATTATAATATGATCAAGCAACTAGAACTAACCTCTGTCAGCTGGGCAGCTTGTGTGTGTAGAGAGCCGCACACAACGGTCGGTCGGCGAGAAGTAACTGGAAAGAAAATTAAACTTTGCAAGTTAATATTTCCTTTATTATTAATTTGACGAAGCTATAACTTGGCATGCAAACAGCCCTTGAAAATACCTATCTATCAGTGGTAACAAATCTTAAATCGAAAATAGTAAGATTATTATATGATCAAGCATCTAGAACAAACCTCTGTCGGCTGGGCAGCTTGTGTGTGTAGAGAGCCGCACACAACAGTCGGTCGGCGAGAAGTAACTGGAAAGAAAATTAAACTTTGCAAGTTAATATCTCCTTCATTATTAATTTGACGAAGCTATAACTTGGCATGCAAACAGCCCTTGAAAATACCTATCTATCGGTGGTAAAAAATCTCAAATCGAAAATAGTAAGATTATTATATGATCAAGCAACTAGAACTAACCTCCGTCAGCTGGGCAGCTTGTGTGTGTAGAGAGGCGCACACAACAGTCGGTCGGCGAGAAGTAACTGGAAAGAAAATTAAACTTTGCAAGTTAATATCTCCTTCATTATTAATTTGACGAAGCTATAACTTGGCATGCAAACAGCCCTTGAAAATACCTATCTATCAGTGGTAAACAATCTTAAATCGAAAATAGTAAGGTGATTATATGATCAAGCAACTAGAACTAACCTCTGTCAGCTGGGCAGCTTGTGTGTGTAGCGAGGCGCACACAACAGTCGGTCGGCGAGAAGTAACTGGAAAGAAAATTT
This sequence comes from Luidia sarsii, assembly GCA_949987565.1. NCBI lineage: Eukaryota > Metazoa > Echinodermata > Asteroidea > Paxillosida > Luidiidae > Luidia > Luidia sarsii. The sequence goes on along the minus strand of OX465104.1, from coordinate 23,768,760 downwards.
AACTTTGCAAGTTAATATCTCCTTCATTATTAATTTCACGAAGCTATAACTTGGCATGCAAACAGCCCTTGAAAATACCTATCTATCAGTGGTAAAAAATCTTAAATCGAAAATAGTAAGATTATTATATGATCAAGCAACTAGAACTAACCTCTGTCAGCTGGACAGCTTGTGTGTGTAGAGAGCCGCACACAACGGTCGGTCGGCGAGAAGTAACTGGAAAGAAAATTAAACTTTGCAAGTTAATATCTCCTTTATTATTAATTTGACGAAGCTATAACTTGGCATGCAAACAGCCCTTGAAAATACCTATCTATCGGTGGTAAAAAATCTCAAATCGAAAATAGTAAGATTATTATATGATCAAGCAACTAGAACTAACCTCTGTCAGCTTGGCAGCTTGTGTGTGTAGAGAGCCGCACACAACGGTCGGTCGGCGAGAAGTAACTGGAAAGAAAATTAAACTTTGCAAGTTAATATCTCCTTTATTATTAATTTGACGAAGCTATAACTTGGCATGCAAACAGCCCTTGAAAATACCTATCTATCAGTGGTAACAAATCTTAAATCGAAAATAGTAAGATTATTATAAAAATATGATCAAGCAACTAGAACTAACCTCTGTCGGCTGGGCAGCTTGTGTGTGTAGAGAGCCGCACACAACGGTCGGTCGGCGAGAAGTAACTGGAAAGAAAATTACACTTCGCAAGTTAATAGCTCCTTTAATATTATTTTGACGAAGCTATAACTTGGCACGGGGACAGCCCTTGAAAATACCTATCTATCAGTGGTAAAAAATCTTAAATCGAACATAGAAAGATGATTATATGAATCAAGCAACTATAACTAACCTCTGTCAGCTGGGCAGCTTGTGTGTGGAGGCTGGGCTCCTGTACGGTCTTCTCACCCTTGACTTCGTGAACAGGTCTGACTATATGGTCATTCCCCCTTCAACTTAAAGGGAAAATATTATAACAAGGTTAGAGACGGACGATAAACTTGTAAAATCACGTTTCGTCTTGGTAGAGGATTGATAGGCCAAGGGTTTCCCGTAACCATCAACGTTACTTCAAAAATAACTACTCGAAAACAAACCTAAGGAATTCGCCCCTTATTTGCACCACGCTACCACGCAAGTAGCTATACATGTGCAAATCTTAACAACTCGCCCCATATTCACCCGACGCTGTCACGCGTATCCTTGCGTATCTTTGGACAGAACAGGTCTGAGAGGATGACCAACCAGCTTTTGAACAACCAGTCAGACCTGGTCACTAGAATAGAGACGGACGGTCATGTCGATATCTCCTTCAATATTATTTTGTGGAAGCTAAAACTTGTCCTGCAAACAGGCCTTGAAAATACCTATCTAGCAGTAGTAAAATATCTGAAATCGAACATAGTAAGACGATGTTATGATCATACAACGGGAACTAACCTCTGCCAGCTAGTCAGATTGTGTGTGTAGAGAAAAGCAAACAACAGTCGGTCGGCGAGAAGTAACTGAAAAGAAAATTTCACTTTACAAGTTAATATCTCCTTTACTATTAATTTGATGAAGCTAACACTTTGCACACAAACAGCCCTTGAAAATACCTATCTATCAGTTGTAAAATATCTGAAATGGAACATAGCAAGATGATTATATGATCAAGCAACTAGAACTAACCTCTGTCAGCTGGGCAGCTTGTGAGTGTAGACAGCCGCACACAACGGTCGGTCGGCGAGAAGTAACTGCAAAAAAAATTAAACTTTGCAAGTTAATATCTCCTTTATTATTATTTTGACAAAGCTATAACTTGGCACGGGGACAGCCCTTGAAAATACCTATCTATCAGTGGTAAAAAATCTTAAATCAAACATAGAAAGATGATTATATGATCAAGCAACTAGAACTAACCTTTGTCACATAGACCCTTCATCAGTCTGAGTGTAAACTGTGTATTGATACGAGTAGACGTTAACTCGCTGGCTTTGGAGGTGATAGGCAGAAATATATTCCTTGAGTGTTCTTATCGTAATACATTTCAGGTTTTGATCCTTGAAACTTGGCATGAAAGTAGCCCTGGGATTCCTCCAGTGGGCTGAGTGAAAACATCTCAATTCGGAGTCAAATTTTATTCAAACATTTTCAGAAGAAGGCAGCGACCCTACCTGTTTCTCTGAGCTGCCATTGTCCAGTCGCTGGCACAATGGTCGACGGCAGAGAGTGACTGAGCAGAAAGATAGGGTTCGCAAATTAATATCTCATTAAATATTATGCTGACGACATTCAAATTTGTCCTAGAAAGAGGCCTAGGGTTCTTCTAACAACAAGTGTTAAAGTTACTGAGTTTGGAGAACATTTCTTTTGATGGTTTTCCAGGGAAAGGCAACGACCCTTCATCTGTCTGAGTGTCAACTGTGTATTCATACGAGTAGACGTTGACTCGCTGGCTGTGGAGGTGATAGGCAGAAATATATTCCTTGAGTGTTCTTATCGTAATACATTTCAGGTTTTGATCCTTGAAACTTGGCATGAAAGTAGCCCTGGGATTCCTCCAGTGGGCTGAGTGAAAACATCTCAATTCGGAGTCAAATTTTATTGAAAACATTTTCAGAAGAAGGGAGCGACCCTACCTGTTTCTCTGAGCTGCCATTGTCCAGTCGCTGGCACAATGGTCGACGGCAGAGAGTGACTGAGCAGAAAGATAGGGTTCGCAAATTAATATCTCATTAAATATTATGCTGACGACATTCAAATTTGTCCTAGAAAGAGGCCTAGGGTTCTTCTAACAACAAGTGTTAAAGTTACTGAGTTTGGAGAACATTTCTTTTGATGGTTTTCCAGGGAAAGGCAACGACCCTTCATCTGTCTGAGTGTCAACTGTGTATTCATACGAGTAGACGTTGACTCGCTGGCTGTGGAGGTGATAGACAGAGATATAGTTCTTGCGTGTTCATATCGTAATACATTTTAGGTTTTGATCCTTGAAACTTTGCATAAAAGTAGCCCTGGGATTCCTCCTGTGGCCTAAATCAAAACATCTGAATTCGGAGTCAATTTCTATTCAAACATTTTCAGGAGAACGGAGCGACCCTACCTTTTTCTCTGAGCTTCCATTGTCCACTCGCTGGCATAATAGTCGACGGCAGAGAGTGACTGAGCAGAAAGATAGGGTTCGCAAATTAATATCTCATTAAATATTATGCTGACGACATTCAAATTTGTCCTAGAAAGAGGCCTAGGGTTCTTCTAACAACAAGTGTTAAAGTTACTGAGTTTGGAGAACATTTCTTTTGATGGTTTTCCAGGGAAAGGCAACGACCCTTCATCTGTCTGAGTGTCAACTGTGTATTCATACGAGTAGACGTTGTCTCGCTGGCTGTGGAGGTGATAGGCAGAGATATAGTTCTTGCGTGTTCATATCGTCATACATTTTAGGTTTTGATCCTTGAAACTTTGCATAAAAGTAGCCCTGGGATTCCTCCTGTGGCCTAAATCAAAACATCTGAATTCGGAGTCAATTTCTATTCAAACATTTTTAGGAGAAGGGAGCGACCCTACCTGTTTCTCTGAGCTGCCATTGTCCAGTCGCTGGCACATTGGTCGACGGCAGAGAGTGACTGAGCAGAAAGATAGGGTTCGCAAATTAATATCTCATTAAATATTATGCTGACGACATTCAAATTTGTCCTAGAAAGAGGCCTAGGGTTCTTCTAACAACAAGTGTTAAAGTTACTGAGTTTGGAGAAAATTTCTTTTGATGGTTTTCCAGGGAAAGGCAACGACCCTTCATCTGTCTGAGTGTCAAGTGTGTATTCATACGAGTAGACGTTGACTCGCTGGCTGTGGAGGTGATAGGCAGAGATATAGTTCTTGCGTGTTCATATCGTAATACATTTTAGGTTTTGATCCTTGAAACTTTGCATAAAAGTAGCCCTGGGATTCCTCCTGTGGCCTAAATCAAAACATCTGAATTCGGAGTCAATTTCTATTCAAACATTTTCAGGAGAAGGGAGCGACCCTACCTGTTTCTCTGAGCTGCCATTGTCCAGTCGCTGGCATAATAGTCGACGGCAGAGAGTGACTGAGCAGAAAGATAGGGTTCGCAAATTAATATCTCATTAAATATTATGCTGACGACATTCAAATTTGTCCTAGAAAGAGGCCTAGGGTTCTTCTAACAACAAGTGTTAAAGTTACTGAGTTTGGAGAACATTTCTTTTGATGGTTTTCCAGGGAAAGGCAACGACCCTTCATCTGTCTGAGTGTCAACTGTGTATTCATACGAGTAGACGTTGACTCGCTGGCTGTGGAGGTGATAGGCAGAGATATAGTTCTTGCGTGTTCATATCGTAATACATTTTAGGTTTTGATCCTTGAAACTTTGCATAAAAGTAGCCCTGGGATTCCTCCTGTGGCCTAAATCAAAACATCTGAATTCGGAGTCAATTTCTATTCAAACATTTTCAGGAGAACGGAGCGACCCTACCTTTTTCTCTGAGCTTCCATTGTCCAGTCGCTGGCATAAAAGTCGACGGCAGAGAGTGACTGAGCAGAAAGATAGGGTTCGCAAATTAATATCTCATTAAATATTATGTTGACGACATTCAAATTTGTCCTAGAAAGAGGCCTAGGGTTCTTTTAACAACAAGTGTTTAAATTACTGAGTTTGGAGAACATTTCTTTTGATGGTTTTCCAGGGAAAGGCAACGACCCTTCATCTGTCTGAGTGTCAACTGTGTATTCATATGAGTAGACGTTGACTCGCTGGCTGTGGAGGTGATAGGCAGAGATATAGTTCTTGCGTGTTCATATCGTAATACATTTTAGGTTTTGATCCTTGAAACTTTGAATAAAAGTAGCCCTGGGATTCCTCCTGTGGCCTAAATCAAAACATCTGAATTCGGAGTCAATTTCTATTCAAACATTTTCAGGAGAAGGGAGCGACCCTACCTGTTTCTCTGAGCTGCCATTGTCCAGTCGCTGGCACAATGGTCGACGGCAGAGACTGACTGAGCAGAAAGATAGGGTTCGCAAATTATTATCTCATTAAATATTATGCTGACGACATTCAAATTTGTCCTAGAAAGAGGCCTAGGGTTCTTCTAACAACAAGTGTTAAAGTTACTGAGTTTGGAGAACATTTCTTTTGATGGTTTTCCAGGGAAAGGCAACGACCCTTCATCTGTCTGAGTGTCAACTGTGTATTCATACGAGTAGACGTTGTCTCGCTGGCTGTGGAGGTGATAGGCAGAGATATAGTTCTTGCGTGTTCATATCGTAATACATTTTAGGTTTTGATCCTTGAAACTTTGCATAAAAGTAGCCCTGGGATTCCTCCTGTGGCCTAAATCAAAACATCTGAATTCGGAGTCAATTTCTATTCAAACATTTTTAGGAGAAGGGAGCGACCCTACCTGTTTCTCTGAGCTGCCATTGTCCAGTCGCTGGCACATTGGTCGACGGCAGAGAGTGACTGAGCAGAAAGATAGGGTTCGCAAATTAATATCTCATTAAATATTATGCTGACGACATTCAAATTTGTCCTAGAAAGAGGCCTAGGGTTCTTCTAACAACAAGTGTTAAAGTTACTGAGTTTGGAGAAAATTTCTTTTGATGTTTTCCAGGGAAAGGCAACGACCCTTCATCTGTCTGAGTGTCAAGTGTGTATTCATACGAGTAGACATTGACTCGCTGGCTTTGGAGGAGCAACTAGAACTAACCTCCGTCAGCTGGGCAGCTTGTGTGTGTAGAGAGGCGCACACAACAGTCGGTCGGCGAGAAGTAACTGGAAAGAAAATTAAACTTTGCAAGTTAATATCTCCTTCATTATTAATTTGACGAAGCTATAACTTGGCATGCAAACAGCCCTTGAAAATACCTATCTATCAGTGGTAAACAATCTTAAATCGAAAATAGTAAGGTGATTATATGATCAAGCAACTAGAACTAACCTCTGTCAGCTGGGCAGCTTGTGTGTGTAGCGAGGCGCACACAACAGTCGGTCGGCGAGAAGTAACTGGAAAGAAAATTAAACTTTGCAAGTTAATATCTCCTTCATTATTAATTTGACGAAGCTATAACTTGGCATGCAAACAGCCCTTGAAAATACCTATCTATCAGTGGTGAAAAATCTTAAATCGAAAATAGTAAGGTGATTATATGATCAAGCAACTAGAACTAACCTCTGTCAGCTGGGCAGCTTGTGTGTGTAGAGAGCCGCACACAACGGTCGGTCGGCGAGAAGTAACTGGAAAGAAAATTACACTTTGCAAGTTAATATCTCCTTTATTATTAATTTGACGAAGCTATAACTTGGCATGCAAACAGCCCTTGAAAATACCTATCTATCTGTGGTAACAAATCTTAAATCGAAAATAGTAAGATTATTATATGATCAAGCATCTAGAACTAACCTCTGTCGGCTGGGCAGCTTGTGTGTGTAGAGAGCCGCACACAACAGTCGGTCGGCGAGAAGTAACTGGAAAGAAAATTAAACTTTGCAAGTTAATATCTCCTTCATTATTAATTTGACGAAGCTATAACTTGGCATGCAAACAGCCCTTGAAAATACCTATCTATCGGTGGTAAAAAATCTCAAATCGAAAATAGTAAGATTATTATATGATCAAGCAACTAGAACTAACCTCTGTCAGCTTGGCAGCTTGTGTGTGTAGAGAGCCGCACACAACGGTCGGTCGGCGAGAAGTAACTGGAAAGAAAATTACACTTCGCAAGTTAATAGCTCCTTTAATATTATTTTGACGAAGCTATAACTTGGCACGGGGACAGCCCTTGAAAATACCTATCTATCAGTGGTAAAAAATCTTAAATCGAACATAGAAAGATGATTATATGAATCAAGCAACTATAACTAACCTCTGTCAGCTGGGCAGCTTGTGTGTGGAGGCTGGGCTCCTGTACGGTCTTCTCACCCTTGACTTCGTGAACAGGTCTGACTATATGGTCATTCCCCCTTCAACTTAAAGGGAAAATATTATAACAAGGTTAGAGACGGACGATGAACTTGTAAAATCACGTTTCGTCTTGGTAGAGGATTGATAGGCCAAGGGTTTCCCGTAACCATCAACGTTACTTCAAAAATAACTACTCGAAAACAAACCTAAGGAATTCGCCCCTTATTTGCACCACGCTACCACGCAAGTAGCTATACATGTGCAAATCTTAACAACTCGCCCCATATTCACCCGACGCTGTCACGCGTATCCTTGCGTATCTTTGGACAGAACAGGTCTGAGAGGATGACCAACCAGCTTTTGAACAACCAGTCAGACCTGGTCACTAGAATAGAGACGGACGGTCATGTCGATATCTCCTTCAATATTATTTTGTGGAAGCTAAAACTTGTCCTGCAAACAGGCCTTGAAAATACCTATCTAGCAGTAGTAAAATATCTGAAATCGAACATAGTAAGACGATGTTATGATCAAGCAACGGGAACTAACCTCTGCCAGCTAGTCAGATTGTGTGTGTAGAGAAAAGCAAACAACAGTCGGTCGGCGAGAAGTAACTGAAAAGAAAATTTCACTTTACAAGTTAATATCTCCTTTACTATTAATTTGATGAAGCTAACACTTAGCACACAAACAGCCCTTGAAAATACCTATCTATCAGTTGTAAAATATCTGAAATGGAACATAGCAAGATGATTATATGATCAAGCAACTAGAACTAACCTCTGTCAGCTGGGCAGCTTGTGAGTGTAGACAGCCGCACACAACGGTCGGTCGGCGAGAAGTAACTGCAAAAAAAATTAAACTTTGCAAGTTAATATCTCCTTTATTATTATTTTGACAAAGCTATAACTTGGCACGGGGACAGCCCTTGAAAATACCTATCTATCAGTGGTAAAAAATCTTAAATCGAACATAGAAAGATGATTATATGATCAAGCAACTAGAACTAACCTTTGTCACATAGACCCTACATCAGTCTGAGTGTAAACTGTGTATTGATACGAGTAGACGTTAACTCGCTGGCTTTGGAGGTGATAGGCAGAAATATATTCCTTGAGTGTTCTTATCGTAATACATTTCAGGTTTTGATCCTTGAAACTTGGCATGAAAGTAGCCCTGGGATTCCTCCAGTGGGCTGAGTGAAAACATCTCAATTCGGAGTCAAATTTTATTCAAACATTTTCAGAAGAAGGGAGCGACCCTACCTGTTTCTCTGAGCTGCCATTGTCCAGTCGCTGGCACAATGGTCGACGGCAGAGACTGACTGAGCAGAAAGATAGGGTTCGCAAATTAATATCTCATTAAATATTATGCTGACGACATTCAAATTTGTCCTAGAAAGAGGCCTAGGGTTCTTCTAACAACAAGTGTTAAAGTTACTGAGTTTGGAGAACATTTCTTTTGATGGTTTTCCAGGGAAAGGCAACGACCCTTCATCTGCCTGGGTGTCAACTGTGTATTCATACGAGTAGACGTTGACTCGCTGGCTGTGGAGGTGATAGGCAGAGATATAGTTCTTGCGTGTTCATATCGTAATACATTTTAGGTTTTGATTCTTGAAACTTTGCATAAAAGTAGCCCTGGGATTCCTCCTGTGGCCTAAATCAAAACATCTGAATTCGGAGTCAATTTCTATTCAAACATTTTCAGGAGAACGGAGCGACCCTACCTTTTTCTCTGAGCTTCCATTGTCCACTCGCTGGCATAATAGTCGACGGCAGAGAGTGACTGAGCAGAAAGATAGAGTTCGCAAATTAATATCTCATTAAATATTATGCTGACGACATTCAAATTTGTCCTAGAAAGAGGCCTAGGGTTCTTCTAACAACAAGTGTTAAAGTTACTGAGTTTGGAGAACATTTCTTTTGATGGTTTTCCAGGGAAAGGCAACGACCCTTCATCTGTCTGAGTGTCAACTGTGTATTCATACGAGTAGACGTTGACTCGCTGGCTGTGGAGGTGATAGGCAGAGATATAGTTCTTGCGTGTTCATATCGTAATACATTTTAGGTTTTGATCCTTGAAACTTTGCATAAAAGTAGCCCTGGGATTCCTCCTTTGGCCTAAATCAAAACATCTGAATTCGGAGTCAATTTCTTTTCAAACATTTTCAGGAGAAGGGAGCGACCCTACCTGTTTCTCTGAGCTGCCATTGTCCAGTCGCTGGCATAATAGTCGACGGCAGAGAGTGACTGAGCAGAAAGATAGGGTTCGCAAATTAATATCTCATTAAATATTATGCTGACGACATTCAAATTTGTCCTAGAAAGAGGCCTAGGGTTCTTCTAACAACAAGTGTTAAAGTTACTGAGTTTGGAGAACATTTCTTTTGAAGGTTTTCCAGGGAAAGGCAACGACCCTTCATCTGTCTGAGTGTCAACTGTGTATTCATACGAGTAGACGTTGACTCGCTGGCTGTGGAGGTGATACGCAGAGATATAGTTCTTGCGTGTTCATATCGTAATACATTTTAGGTTTTGATCCTTGAAACTTTGTATAAAAGTAGCCCTGGGATTCCTCCTGTGGCCTAAATCAAAACATCTGAATTCGGAGTCAATTTCTATTCAAACATTTTCAGGAGAACGGAGCGACCCTTCCTTTTTCTCTGAGCTTCCATTGTCCAGTCGCTGGCACAATGGTCGACGGCAGAGAGTGACTGAACAGAAAGATAGAGTTCGCAAATTAATATCTCATTAAATATTATGCTGACGACATTCAAATTTGTCCTAGAAAGAGGCCTAGGGTTCTTCTAACAACAAGTGTTAAAGTTACTGAGTTTGGAGAACATTTCTTTTGATGGTTTTCCAGGGAAAGGCAACGACCCTTCATCTGTCTGAGTGTCAACTGTGTATTCTTACGAGTAGACGTTGACTCGCTGGCTGTGGAGGTGATAGGCAGAGATATAGATCTTGCGTGTTCATATCGTAATACATTTTAGGTTTTGATCCTTGAAACTTTGCATAAAAGTAGCCCTGGGATTCCTCCTGTGGCCTAAATCAAAACATCTGAATTCGGAGTCAATTTCTATTCAAACATTTTCAGGAGAAGGGAGCGACCCTACCTGTTTCTCTGAGCTGCCATTGTCCAGTCGCTGGCACAATGGTCGACGGCAGAGACTGACTGAGCAGAAAGATAGGGTTCGCAAATTAATATCTCATTAAATATTATGCTGACGACATTCAAATTTGTCCTAGAAAGAGGCCTAGGGTTCTTCTAACAACAAGTGTTAAAGTTACTGAGTTTGGAGAACATTTCTTTTGATGGTTTTCCAGGGAAAGGCAACGACCCTTCATCTGTCTGAGTGTCAACTGTGTATTCATACGAGTAGACGTTGTCTCGCTGGCTGTGGAGGTGATAGGCAGAGATATAGTTCTTGCGTGATCATATCGTAATACATTTTAGGTTTTGATCCTTGAAACTTTGCATAAAAGTAGCCCTGGGATTCCTCCTGTGGCCTAAATCAAAACATCTGAATTCGGAGTCAATTTCTATTCAAACATTTTTAGGAGAAGGGAGCGACCCTACCTGTTTCTCTGAGCTGCCATTGTCCAGTCGCTGGCACATTGGTCGACGGCAGAGAGTGACTGAGCAGAAAGATAGGGTTCGCAAATTAATATCTCATTAAATATTATGCTGACGACATTCAAATTTGTCCTAGAAAGAGGCCTAGGGTTCTTCTAACAACAAGTGTTAAAGTTACTGAGTTTGGAGAAAATTTCTTTTTATGGTTTTCCAGGGAAAGGCAACGAACCTTCATCTGTCTGAGTGTCAAGTGTGTATTCATACGAGTAGACGTTGACTCGCTGGCTGTGGAGGTGATAGGCAGAGATATAGTTCTTGCGTGTTCATATCGTAATACATTTTAGGTTTTGATCCTTGAAACTTTGCATAAAAGTAGCCCTGGGATTCCTCCTGTGGCCTAAATCAAAACATCTGAATTCGGAGTCAATTTCTATTCAAACATTTTCAGGAAAAGGGAGCGACTCTACCTGTTTCTCTGAGCTGCCATTGTCCAGTCGCTGGCACAATGGTCGACGGCAGAGAGTGACTGAACAGAAAGATAGAGTTCGCAAATTAATATCTCATTAAATATTATGCTGACGACATTCAAATTTGTCCTAGAAAGAGGCCTAAGGTTCTTTTAACAACAAGTGTTAAAGTTACTGAGTTTGGAGAACATTTCTTTTGATGGTTTTCCAGGGAGAAGGCAACGACCCTTCATCTGTCTGAGTGTCAACTGTGTATTCATACGAGTAGACATTGACTCGCTGGCTTTGGAGGAGCAACTAGAACTAACCTCCATCAGCTGGGCAGCTTGTGTGTGTAGAGAGGCGCACACAACAGTCGGTCTGCGAGAAGTAACTGGAAAGAAAATTAAACTTTGCAAGTTAATATCTCCTTTATTATTAATTTGACGACGCTATAACTTGGCATGCAAACAGCCCTTGAAAATACCTATCTATCAGTGGTGACAAATCTTAAATCGAAAATAGTAAGATTATTATATGATCAAGCATCTAGAACTAACCTCTGTCGGCTGGGCAGCTTGTGTGTGTAGAGAGCCGCACACAACAGTCGGTCGGCGAGAAGTAACTGGAAAGAAAATTAAACTTTGCAAGTTAATATCTCCTTCATTATTAATTTGACGAAGCTATAACTTGGCATGCAAACAGCCCTTGAAAATACCTATCTATCGATGGTAAAAAATCTCAAATCGAAAATAGTAAGATTATTATATGATCAAGCAACTAGAACTAACCTCTGTCAGCTTGGCAGCTTGTGTGTGTAGAGAGCCGCACACAACGGTCGGTCGGCGAGAAGTAACTGTAAAGAAAATTAAACTTTGCAAGTTAATATCTCCTTTATTATTAATTTGACGAAGCTATAACTTGGCATGCAAACAGCCCTTGAAAATACCTATCTATCAGTGGTAACAAATCTTAAATCGAAAATAGTAAGATTATTATAAAATTATGATCAAGCAACTAGAACTAACCTCTGTCGGCTGGGCAGCTTGTGTGTGTAGAGAGCCGCACACAACGGTCGGTCGGCGAGAAGTAACTGGAAAGAAAATTACACTTCGCAAGTTAATAGCTCCTTCATTATTAATTTGACGAAGCTATAACTTGGCATGCAAACAGCCCTTGAAAATACCTATCTATCGGTGGTAAAAAATCTCAAATCGAAAATAGTAAGATTATTATATGATCAAGCAACTAGAACTAACCTCTGTCAGCTTGGCAGCTTGTGTGTGTAGAGAGCCGCACACAACGGTCGGTCGGCGAGAAGTAACTGGAAAGAAAATTAAACTTTGCAAGTTAATATCTCCTTTATTATTAATTTGACGAAGCTATAACTTGGCATGCAAACAGCCCTTGAAAATACCTATCTATCAGTGGTAACAAATCTTAAATCGAAAATAGTAAGATTATTATAAAATTATGATCAAGCAACTAGAACTAACCTCTGTCGGCTGGGCAGCTTGTGTGTGTAGAGAGCCGCACACAACGGTCGGTCGGCGAGAAGTAACTGGAAAGAAAATTACACTTCGCAAGTTAATAGCTCCTTTAATATTATTTTGACGAAGCTATAACTTGGCACGGGGACAGCCCTTGAAAATACCTATCTATCAGTGGTAAAAAATCTTAAATCGAACATAGAAAGATGATTATATGAATCAAGCAACTATAACTAACCTCTGTCAGCTGGGCAGCTTGTGTGTGGAGGCTGGGCTCCTGTACGGTCTTCTCACCCTTGACTTCGTGAACAGGTCTGACTATATGGTCATTCCCCCTTCAACTTAAAGGGAAAATATTATAACAAGGTTAGAGACGGACGATGAACTTGTAAAATCACGTTTCGTCTTGGTAGAGGATTGATAGGCCAAGGGTTTCCCGTAACCATCAACGTTACTTCAAAAATAACTACTCGAAAACAAACCTAAGGAATTCGCCCCTTATTTGCACCACGCTACCACGCAAGTAGCTATACATGTGCAAATCTTAACAACTCGCCCCATATTCACCCGACGCTGTCACGCGTATCCTTGCGTATCTTTGGACAGAACAGGTCTGAGAGGATGACCAACCAGCTTTTGAACAACCAGTCAGACCTGGTCACTAGAATAGAGACGGACGGTCATGTCGATATCTCCTTCAATATTATTTTGTGGAAGCTAAAACTTGTCCTGCAAACAGGCCTTGAAAATACCTATCTAGCAGTAGTAAAATATCTGAAATCGAACATAGTAAGACGATGTTATGATCAAGCAACGGGAACTAACCTCTGCCAGCTAGTCAGATTGTATGTGTAGAGAAAAGCAAACAACAGTCGGTCGGCGAGAAGTAACTGAAAAGAAAATTTCACTTTACAAGTTAATATCTCCTTTACTATTAATTTGATGAAGCTAACACTTAGCACACAAACAGCCCTTGAAAATACCTATCTATCAGTTGTAAAATATCTGAAATGGAACATAGCAAGATGATTATATGATCAAGCAACTAGAACTAACCTCTGTCAGCTGGGCAGCTTGTGAGTGTAGACAGCCGCACACAACGGTCGGTCGGCGAGAAGTAACTGCAAAAAAAATTAAACTTTGCAAGTTAATATCTCCTTTATTATTATTTTGACAAAGCTATAACTTGGCACGGGGACAGCCCTTGAAAATACCTATCTATCAGTGGTAAAAAATCTTAAATCGAACATAGAAAGATGATTATATGATCAAGCAACTAGAACTAACCTTTGTCACATAGACCCTTCATCAGTCTGAGTGTAAACTGTGTATTGATACGAGTAGACGTTAACTCGCTGGCTTTGGAGGTGATAGGCAGAAATATATTCCTTGAGTGTTCTTATCGTAATACATTTCAGGTTTTGATCCTTGAAACTTGGCATGAAAGTAGCCCTGGGATTCCTCCAGTGGGCTGAGTGAAAACATCTCAATTCGGAGTCAAATTTTATTCAAACATTTTCAGAAGAAGGGAGCGACCCTACCTGTTTCTCTGAGCTGCCATTGTCCAGTCGCTGGCACAATGGTCGACGGCAGAGAGTGACTGAGCAGAAAGATAGGGTTCGCAAATTAATATCTCATTAAATATTATGCTGACGACATTCAAATTTGTCCTAGAAAGAGGCCTAGGGTTCTTCTAACAACAAGTGTTAAAGTTACTGAGTTTGGAGAACATTTCTTTTGATGGTTTTCCAGGGAAAGGCAACGACCCTTCATCTGCCTGGGTGTCAACTGTGTATTCATACGAGTAGACGTTGACTCGCTGGCTGTGGAGGTGATAGGCAGAGATATAGTTCTTGCGTGTTCATATCGTAATACATTTTAGGTTTTGATCCTTGAAACTTTGCATAAAAGTAGCCCTGGGATTCCTCCTGTGGCCTAAATCAAAACATCTGAATTCGGAGTCAATTTCTATTCGAACATTTTCAGGAGAACGGAGCGACCCTACCTTTTTCTCTGAGCTTCCATTGTCCACTCGCTGGCATAATAGTCGACGGCAGAGAGTGACTGAGCAGAAAGATAGGGTTCGCAAATTAATATCTCATTAAATATTATGCTGACGACATTCAAATTTGTCCTAGAAAGAGGCCTAGGGTTCTTCTAACAACAAGTGTTAAAGTTACTGAGTTTGGAGAACATTTCTTTTGATGGTTTTCCAGGGAAAGGCAACGACCCTTCATCTGTCTGAGTGTCAACTGTGTATTCATACGAGTAGACGTTGACTCGCTGGCTGTGGAGGTGATAGGCAGAGATATAGTTCTTGCGTGTTCATATCGTAATACATTTTAGGTTTTGATCCTTGAAACTTTGCATAAAAGTAGCCCTGGGATTCCTCCTGTGGCCTAAATCAAAACATCTGAATTCGGAGTCAATTTCTATTCAAACATTTTCAGGAGAAGGGAGCGACCCTACCTGTTTCTCTGAGCTGCCATTGTCCAGTCGCTGGCATAATAGTCGACGGCAGAGAGTGACTGAGCAGAAAGATAGGGTTCGCAAATTAATATCTCATTAAATATTATGCTGACGACATTCAAATTTGTCCTAGAAAGAGGCCTAGGGTTCTTCTAACAACAAGTGTTAAAGTTACTGAGTTTGGAGAAAATTTCTTTTGATGGTTTTCCAGGGAAAGGCAACGACCCTTCATCTGTCTGAGTGTCAAGTGTGTATTCATACGAGTAGACGTTGACTCGCTGGCTGTGGAGGTGATAGGCAGAGATATAGTTCTTGCGTGTTCATATCGTAATACATTTTAGGTTTTGATCCTTGAAACTTTGCATAAAAGTAGCCCTGGGATTCCTCCTGTGGCCTAAATCAAAACATCTGAATTCGGAGTCAATTTCTATTCAAACATTTTCAGGAGAAGGGAGCGACCCTACCTGTTTCTCTGAGCTGCCATTGTCCAGTCGCTGGCATAATAGTCGACGGCAGAGAGTGACTGAGCAGAAAGATAGGGTTCGCAAATTAATATCTCATTAAATATTATGCTGACGACATTCAAATTTGTCCTAGAAAGAGGCCTAGTGTTCTTCTAACAACAAGTGTTAAAGTTACTGAGTTTGGAGAACATTTCTTTTGATGGTTTTCCAGGGAAAGGCAACGACCCTTCATCTGTCTGAGTGTCAACTGTGTATTCATACGAGTAGACGTTGACTCGCAGGCTTTTGAGGTGATAGGCAGAGATAAAGTCCTTGCGTGTTCATATCGTAATACATTTTAGGTTTTGATCCTTGAAACTTTGCATAAAAGTAGCCATGGGATTCCTCCTGTGGCCTAAATCAAAACATCTGAATTCGGAGTCAATTTCTATTCAAACATTTTCAGGAGAAGGGAGCGACCCTACCTGTTTCTCTGAGCTGCCATTGTCCAGTCGCTGGCACAATGGTCGACGGCAGAGAGAGACTGAGCAGAAAGATAGGGTTCGCAAATTAATATCTCATTAAATATTATGCTGACGACATTCAAATTTGTCCTAGAAAGAGGCCTAGGGTTCTTCTAACAACAAGTGTTAAAGTTACTGAGTTTGGAGAACATTTCTTTTGATGGTTTTCCAGGGAAAGGCAACGACCCTTCATCTCTCTGAGTGTCAACTGTGTATTCATACGAATAGACGTTGACTCGCTGGCTGTGGAGGTGATAGGCAGAGATATAGTTCTTGCGTGTTCATATCGTAATACATTTTAGGTTTTGATCCTTGAAACTTTGCATAAAAGTAGCCCTGGGATTCCTCCTGTGGCCTAAATCAAAACATCTGAATTCGGAGTCAATTTCTATTCAAACATTTTCAGGAGAAGGGAGCGACCCTACCTGTTTCTCTGAGCTGCCATTGTCCAGTCGCTGGCATAATAGTCGACGGCAGAGAGTGACTGAGCAGAAAGATAGGGTTCGCAAATTAATATCTCATTAAATATTATGCTGACGACATTCAAATTTGTCCTAGAAAGAGGCCTAGGGTTCTTCTAACAACAAGTGTTAAAGTTACTGAGTTTGGAGAACATTTCTTTTGATGGTTTTCCAGGGAAAGGCAACGACCCTTCATCTGTCTGAGTGTCAACTGTGTATTCATACGAGTAGACGTTGACTCGCTGGCTGTGGAGGTGATAGGCAGAGATATAGTTCTTGCGTGTTCATATCGTAATACATTTTAGGTTTTGATCCTTGAAACTTTGCATAAAAGTAGCCCTGGGATTCCTCCTGTGGCCTAAATCAAAACATCTGAATTCGGAGTCAATTTCTATTCAAACATTTTCAGGAGAAGGGAGCGACCCTACCTGTTTCTCTGAGCTGCCATTGTCCAGTCGCTGGCATAATAGTCGACGGCAGAGAGTGACTGAGCAGAAAGATAGGGTTCGCAAATTAATATCTCATTAAATATTATGCTGACGACATTCAAATTTGTCCTAGAAAGAGGCCTAGGGTTCTTCTAACAACAAGTGTTAAAGTTACTGAGTTTGGAGAACATTTCTTTTGATGGTTTTCCAGGGAAAGGCAACGACCCTTCATCTGCCTGAGTGTCAACTGTGTATTCATACGAGTAGACGTTGACTCGCTGGCTGTGGAGGTGATAGACAGAGATATAGTTCTTGCGTGTTCATATCGTAATACATTTTAGGTTTTGATCCTTGAAACTTTGCATAAAAGTAGCCCTGGGATTCCTCCTGTGGCCTAAATCAAAACATCTGAATTCGGAGTCAATTTCTATTCAAACATTTTCAGGAGAACGGAGCGACCCTACCTTTTTTTTCTGAGCTTCCATTGTCCACTCGCTGGCATAATAGTCGACGGCAGAGAGTGACTGAGCAGAAAGATAGGGTTCGCAAATTAATATCTCATTAAATATTATGCTGACGACATTCAAATTTGTCCTAGAAAGAGGCCTAGGGTTCTTCTAACAACAAGTGTTAAAGTTACTGAGTTTGGAGAACATTTCTTTTGATGGTTTTCCAGGGAAAGGCAACGACCCTTCATCTGTCTGAGTGTCAACTGTGTATTCATACGAGTAGACGTTGACTCGCTGGCTGTGGAGGTGATAGGCAGAGATATAGTTCTTGCGTGTTCATATCGTAATACATTTTAGGTTTTGATCCTTGAAACTTTGCATAAAAGTAGCCCTGGGATTCCTCCTGTGGCCTAAATCAAAACATCTGAATTCGGAGTCAATTTCTATTCAAACATTTTTAGGAGAACGGAGCGACCCTACCTGTTTCTCTGAGCTGCCATTGTCCAGTCGCTGGCACATTGGTCGACGGCAGAGAGTGACTGAGCAGAAAGATAGGGTTCGCAAATTAATATCTCATTAAATATTATGCTGACGACATTCAAATTTGTCCTAGAAAGAGGCCTAGGGTTCTTTTAACAACAAGTGTTAAAGTTACTGAGTTTGGAGAACATTTCTTTTGATGGTTTTCCAGGGAAAGGCAACGACCCTTCATCTGTCTGAGTGTCAACTGTGTATTCATACGAGTAGACATTGACTCGCTGGCTTTGGAGGAGCAACTAGAACTAACCTCCGTCAGCTGGGCAGCTTGTGTGTGTAGAGAGGCGCACACAACAGTCGGTCGGCGAGAAGTAACTGGAAAGAAAATTTAACTTTGCAAGTTAATATCTCCTTCATTATTAATTTGACGAAGCTATAACTTGTCATGCAAACAGCCCTTGAAAATACCTATCTATCAGTGGTAAAAAATCTTAAATCGAACATAGAAAGATGATTATATGATCAAGCAACTAGAACTAACCTTTGTCACATAGACCCTTCATCAGTCTGAGTGTAAACTGTGTATTGATACGAGTAGACGTTAACTCGCTGGCTTTGGAGGTGATAGGCAGAAATATATTCCTTGAGTGTTCTTATCGTAATACATTTCAGGTTTTGATCCTTGAAACTTGGCATGAAAGTAGCCCTGGGATTCCTCCAGTGGGCTGAGTGAAAACATCTCAATTCGGAGTCAAATTTTATTCAAACATTTTCAGAAGAAGGGAGCGACCCTACCTGTTTCTCTGAGCTGCCATTGTCCAGTCGCTGGCACAATGGTCGACGGCAGAGAGTGACTGAGCAGAAAGATAGGGTTCGCAAATTAATATCTCATTAAATATTATGCTGACGACATTCAAATTTGTCCTAGAAAGAGGCCTAGGGTTCTTCTAACAACAAGTGTTAAAGTTACTGAGTTTGGAGAACATTTCTTTTGATGGTTTTCCAGGGAAAGGCAACGACCCTTCATCTGCCTGGGTGTCAACTGTGTATTCATACGAGTAGACGTTGACTCGCTGGCTGTGGAGGTGATAGGCAGAGATATAGTTCTTGCGTGTTCATATCGTAATACATTTTAGGTTTTGATCCTTGAAACTTTGCATAAAAGTAGCCCTGGGATTCCTCCTGTGGCCTAAATCAAAACATCTGAATTCGGAGTCAATTTCTATTCGAACATTTTCAGGAGAACGGAGCGACCCTACCTTTTTCTCTGAGCTTCCATTGTCCACTCGCTGGCATAATAGTCGACGGCAGAGAGTGACTGAGCAGAAAGATAGGGTTCGCAAATTAATATCTCATTAAATATTATGCTGACGACATTCAAATTTGTCCTAGAAAGAGGCCTAGGGTTCTTCTAACAACAAGTGTTAAAGTTACTGAGTTTGGAGAACATTTCTTTTGATGGTTTTCCAGGGAAAGGCAACGACCCTTCATCTGTCTGAGTGTCAACTGTGTATTCATACGAGTAGACGTTGACTCGCTGGCTGTGGAGGTGATAGGCAGAGATATAGTTCTTGCGTGTTCATATCGTAATACATTTTAGGTTTTGATCCTTGAAACTTTGCATAAAAGTAGCCCTGGGATTCCTCCTGTGGCCTAAATCAAAACATCTGAATTCGGAGTCAATTTCTATTCAAACATTTTCAGGAGAAGGGAGCGACCCTACCTGTTTCTCTGAGCTGCCATTGTCCAGTCGCTGGCATAATAGTCGACGGCAGAGAGTGACTGAGCAGAAAGATAGGGTTCGCAAATTAATATCTCATTAAATATTATGCTGACGACATTCAAATTTGTCCTAGAAAGAGGCCTAGGGTTCTTCTAACAACAAGTGTTAAAGTTACTGAGTTTGGAGAAAATTTCTTTTGATGGTTTTCCAGGGAAAGGCAACGACCCTTCATCTGTCTGAGTGTCAAGTGTGTATTCATACGAGTAGACGTTGACTCGCTGGCTGTGGAGGTGATAGGCAGAGATATAGTTCTTGCGTGTTCATATCGTAATACATTTTAGGTTTTGATCCTTGAAACTTTGCATAAAAGTAGCCCTGGGATTCCTCCTGTGGCCTAAATCAAAACATCTGAATTCGGAGTCAATTTCTATTCAAACATTTTCAGGAGAAGGGAGCGACCCTACCTGTTTCTCTGAGCTGCCATTGTCCAGTCGCTGGCATAATAGTCGACGGCAGAGAGTGACTGAGCAGAAAGATAGGGTTCGCAAATTAATATCTCATTAAATATTATGCTGACGACATTCAAATTTGTCCTAGAAAGAGGCCTAGTGTTCTTCTAACAACAAGTGTTAAAGTTACTGAGTTTGGAGAACATTTCTTTTGATGGTTTTCCAGGGAAAGGCAACGACCCTTCATCTGTCTGAGTGTCAACTGTGTATTCATACGAGTAGACGTTGACTCGCAGGCTTTTGAGGTGATAGGCAGAGATAAAGTCCTTGCGTGTTCATATCGTAATACATTTTAGGTTTTGATCCTTGAAACTTTGCATAAAAGTAGCCATGGGATTCCTCCTGTGGCCTAAATCAAAACATCTGAATTCGGAGTCAATTTCTATTCAAACATTTTCAGGAGAAGGGAGCGACCCTACCTGTTTCTCTGAGCTGCCATTGTCCAGTCGCTGGCACAATGGTCGACGGCAGAGAGAGACTGAGCAGAAAGATAGGGTTCGCAAATTAATATCTCATTAAATATTATGCTGACGACATTCAAATTTGTCCTAGAAAGAGGCCTAGGGTTCTTCTAACAACAAGTGTTAAAGTTACTGAGTTTGGAGAACATTTCTTTTGATGGTTTTCCAGGGAAAGGCAACGACCCTTCATCTCTCTGAGTGTCAACTGTGTATTCATACGAATAGACGTTGACTCGCTGGCTGTGGAGGTGATAGGCAGAGATATAGTTCTTGCGTGTTCATATCGTAATACATTTTAGGTTTTGATCCTTGAAACTTTGCATAAAAGTAGCCCTGGGATTCCTCCTGTGGCCTAAATCAAAACATCTGAATTCGGAGTCAATTTCTATTCAAACATTTTCAGGAGAAGGGAGCGACCCTACCTGTTTCTCTGAGCTGCCATTGTCCAGTCGCTGGCATAATAGTCGACGGCAGAGAGTGACTGAGCAGAAAGATAGGGTTCGCAAATTAATATCTCATTAAATATTATGCTGACGACATTCAAATTTGTCCTAGAAAGAGGCCTAGGGTTCTTCTAACAACAAGTGTTAAAGTTACTGAGTTTGGAGAACATTTCTTTTGATGGTTTTCCAGGGAAAGGCAACGACCCTTCATCTGTCTGAGTGTCAACTGTGTATTCATACGAGTAGACGTTGACTCGCTGGCTGTGGAGGTGATAGGCAGAGATATAGTTCTTGCGTGTTCATATCGTAATACATTTTAGGTTTTGATCCTTGAAACTTTGCATAAAAGTAGCCCTGGGATTCCTCCTGTGGCCTAAATCAAAACATCTGAATTCGGAGTCAATTTCTATTCAAACATTTTCAGGAGAAGGGAGCGACCCTACCTGTTTCTCTGAGCTGCCATTGTCCAGTCGCTGGCATAATAGTCGACGGCAGAGAGTGACTGAGCAGAAAGATAGGGTTCGCAAATTAATATCTCATTAAATATTATGCTGACGACATTCAAATTTGTCCTAGAAAGAGGCCTAGGGTTCTTCTAACAACAAGTGTTAAAGTTACTGAGTTTGGAGAACATTTCTTTTGATGGTTTTCCAGGGAAAGGCAACGACCCTTCATCTGCCTGAGTGTCAACTGTGTATTCATACGAGTAGACGTTGACTCGCTGGCTGTGGAGGTGATAGACAGAGATATAGTTCTTGCGTGTTCATATCGTAATACATTTTAGGTTTTGATCCTTGAAACTTTGCATAAAAGTAGCCCTGGGATTCCTCCTGTGGCCTAAATCAAAACATCTGAATTCGGAGTCAATTTCTATTCAAACATTTTCAGGAGAACGGAGCGACCCTACCTTTTTCTCTGAGCTTCCATTGTCCACTCGCTGGCATAATAGTCGACGGCAGAGAGTGACTGAGCAGAAAGATAGGGTTCGCAAATTAATATCTCATTAAATATTATGCTGACGACATTCAAATTTGTCCTAGAAAGAGGCCTAGGGTTCTTCTAACAACAAGTGTTAAAGTTACTGAGTTTGGAGAACATTTCTTTTGATGGTTTTCCAGGGAAAGGCAACGACCCTTCATCTGTCTGAGTGTCAACTGTGTATTCATACGAGTAGACGTTGACTCGCTGGCTGTGGAGGTGATAGGCAGAGATATAGTTCTTGCGTGTTCATATCGTAATACATTTTAGGTTTTGATCCTTGAAACTTTGCATAAAAGTAGCCCTGGGATTCCTCCTGTGGCCTAAATCAAAACATCTGAATTCGGAGTCAATTTCTATTCAAACATTTTTAGGAGAACGGAGCGACCCTACCTGTTTCTCTGAGCTGCCATTGTCCAGTCGCTGGCACATTGGTCGACGGCAGAGAGTGACTGAGCAGAAAGATAGGGTTCGCAAATTAATATCTCATTAAATATTATGCTGACGACATTCAAATTTGTCCTAGAAAGAGGCCTAGGGTTCTTTTAACAACAAGTGTTAAAGTTACTGAGTTTGGAGAACATTTCTTTTGATGGTTTTCCAGGGAAAGGCAACGACCCTTCATCTGTCTGAGTGTCAACTGTGTATTCATACGAGTAGACATTGACTCGCTGGCTTTGGAGGAGCAACTAGAACTAACCTCCGTCAGCTGGGCAGCTTGTGTGTGTAGAGAGGCGCACACAACAGTCGGTCGGCGAGAAGTAACTGGAAAGAAAATTTAACTTTGCAAGTTAATATCTCCTTCATTATTAATTTGACGAAGCTATAACTTGTCATGCAAACAGCCCTTGAAAATACCTATCTATCAGTGGTAAAAAATCTTAAATCGAACATAGAAAGATGATTATATGATCAAGCAACTAGAACTAACCTTTGTCACATAGACCCTTCATCAGTCTGAGTGTAAACTGTGTATTCATACGAGTAGACGTTAACTCGCTGGCTTTGGAGGTGATAGGCAGAAATATATTCCTTGAGTGTTCTTATCGTAATACATTTCAGGTTTTGATCCTTGAAACTTGGCATGAAAGTAGCCCTGGGATTCCTCCAGTGGGCTGAGTGAAAACATCTCAATTCGGAGTCAAATTTTATTCAAACATTTTCAGAAGAAGGGAGCGACCCTACCTGTTTCTCTGAGCTGCCATTGTCCAGTCGCTGGCACAATGGTCGACGGCAGAGAGTGACTGAGCAGAAAGATAGGGTTCGCAAATTAATATCTCATTAAATATTATGCTGACGACATTCAAATTTGTCCTAGAAAGAGGCCTAGGGTTCTTCTAACAACAAGTGTTAAAGTTACTGAGTTTGGAGAACATTTCTTTTGATGGTTTTCCAGGGAAAGGCAACGACCCTTCATCTGCCTGGGTGTCAACTGTGTATTCATACGAGTAGACGTTGACTCGCTGGCTGTGGAGGTGATAGGCAGAGATATAGTTCTTGCGTGTTCATATCGTAATACATTTTAGGTTTTGATCCTTGAAACTTTGCATAAAAGTAGCCCTGGGATTCCTCCTGTGGCCTAAATCAAAACATCTGAATTCGGAGTCAATTTCTATTCGAACATTTTCAGGAGAACGGAGCGACCCTACCTTTTTCTCTGAGCTTCCATTGTCCACTCGCTGGCATAATAGTCGACGGCAGAGAGTGACTGAGCAGAAAGATAGGGTTCGCAAATTAATATCTCATTAAATATTATGCTGACGACATTCAAATTTGTCCTAGAAAGAGGCCTAGGGTTCTTCTAACAACAAGTGTTAAAGTTACTGAGTTTGGAGAACATTTCTTTTGATGGTTTTCCAGGGAAAGGCAACGACCCTTCATCTGTCTGAGTGTCAACTGTGTATTCATACGAGTAGACGTTGACTCGCTGGCTGTGGAGGTGATAGGCAGAGATATAGTTCTTGCGTGTTCATATCGTAATACATTTTAGGTTTTGATCCTTGAAACTTTGCATAAAAGTAGCCCTGGGATTCCTCCTGTGGCCTAAATCAAAACATCTGAATTCGGAGTCAATTTCTATTCAAACATTTTCAGGAGAAGGGAGCGACCCTACCTGTTTCTCTGAGCTGCCATTGTCCAGTCGCTGGCATAATAGTCGACGGCAGAGAGTGACTGAGCAGAAAGATAGGGTTCGCAAATTAATATCTCATTAAATATTATGCTGACGACATTCAAATTTGTCCTAGAAAGAGGCCTAGGGTTCTTCTAACAACAAGTGTTAAAGTTACTGAGTTTGGAGAAAATTTCTTTTGATGGTTTTCCAGGGAAAGGCAACGACCCTTCATCTGTCTGAGTGTCAAGTGTGTATTCATACGAGTAGACGTTGACTCGCTGGCTGTGGAGGTGATAGGCAGAGATATAGTTCTTGCGTGTTCATATCGTAATACATTTTAGGTTTTGATCCTTGAAACTTTGCATAAAAGTAGCCCTGGGATTCCTCCTGTGGCCTAAATCAAAACATCTGAATTCGGAGTCAATTTCTATTCAAACATTTTCAGGAGAAGGGAGCGACCCTACCTGTTTCTCTGAGCTGCCATTGTCCAGTCGCTGGCATAATAGTCGACGGCAGAGAGTGACTGAGCAGAAAGATAGGGTTCGCAAATTAATATCTCATTAAATATTATGCTGACGACATTCAAATTTGTCCTAGAAAGAGGCCTAGTGTTCTTCTAACAACAAGTGTTAAAGTTACTGAGTTTGGAGAACATTTCTTTTGATGGTTTTCCAGGGAAAGGCAACGACCCTTCATCTGTCTGAGTGTCAACTGTGTATTCATACGAGTAGACGTTGACTCGCAGGCTTTTGAGGTGATAGGCAGAGATAAAGTCCTTGCGTGTTCATATCGTAATACATTTTAGGTTTTGATCCTTGAAACTTTGCATAAAAGTAGCCATGGGATTCCTCCTGTGGCCTAAATCAAAACATCTGAATTCGGAGTCAATTTCTATTCAAACATTTTCAGGAGAAGGGAGCGACCCTACCTGTTTCTCTGAGCTGCCATTGTCCAGTCGCTGGCACAATGGTCGACGGCAGAGAGAGACTGAGCAGAAAGATAGGGTTCGCAAATTAATATCTCATTAAATATTATGCTGACGACATTCAAATTTGTCCTAGAAAGAGGCCTAGGGTTCTTCTAACAACAAGTGTTAAAGTTACTGAGTTTGGAGAACATTTCTTTTGATGGTTTTCCAGGGAAAGGCAACGACCCTTCATCTCTCTGAGTGTCAACTGTGTATTCATACGAATAGACGTTGACTCGCTGGCTGTGGAGGTGATAGGCAGAGATATAGTTCTTGCGTGTTCATATCGTAATACATTTTAGGTTTTGATCCTTGAAACTTTGCATAAAAGTAGCCCTGGGATTCCTCCTGTGGCCTAAATCAAAACATCTGAATTCGGAGTCAATTTCTATTCAAACATTTTCAGGAGAAGGGAGCGACCCTACCTGTTTCTCTGAGCTGCCATTGTCCAGTCGCTGGCATAATAGTCGACGGCAGAGAGTGACTGAGCAGAAAGATAGGGTTCGCAAATTAATATCTCATTAAATATTATGCTGACGACATTCAAATTTGTCCTAGAAAGAGGCCTAGGGTTCTTCTAACAACAAGTGTTAAAGTTACTGAGTTTGGAGAACATTTCTTTTGATGGTTTTCCAGGGAAAGGCAACGACCCTTCATCTGTCTGAGTGTCAACTGTGTATTCATACGAGTAGACGTTGACTCGCTGGCTGTGGAGGTGATAGGCAGAGATATAGTTCTTGCGTGTTCATATCGTAATACATTTTAGGTTTTGATCCTTGAAACTTTGCATAAAAGTAGCCCTGGGATTCCTCCTGTGGCCTAAATCAAAACATCTGAATTCGGAGTCAATTTCTATTCAAACATTTTCAGGAGAAGGGAGCGACCCTACCTGTTTCTCTGAGCTGCCATTGTCCAGTCGCTGGCATAATAGTCGACGGCAGAGAGTGACTGAGCAGAAAGATAGGGTTCGCAAATTAATATCTCATTAAATATTATGCTGACGACATTCAAATTTGTCCTAGAAAGAGGCCTAGGGTTCTTCTAACAACAAGTGTTAAAGTTACTGAGTTTGGAGAACATTTCTTTTGATGGTTTTCCAGGGAAAGGCAACGACCCTTCATCTGCCTGAGTGTCAACTGTGTATTCATACGAGTAGACGTTGACTCGCTGGCTGTGGAGGTGATAGACAGAGATATAGTTCTTGCGTGTTCATATCGTAATACATTTTAGGTTTTGATCCTTGAAACTTTGCATAAAAGTAGCCCTGGGATTCCTCCTGTGGCCTAAATCAAAACATCTGAATTCGGAGTCAATTTCTATTCAAACATTTTCAGGAGAACGGAGCGACCCTACCTTTTTCTCTGAGCTTCCATTGTCCACTCGCTGGCATAATAGTCGACGGCAGAGAGTGACTGAGCAGAAAGATAGGGTTCGCAAATTAATATCTCATTAAATATTATGCTGACGACATTCAAATTTGTCCTAGAAAGAGGCCTAGGGTTCTTCTAACAACAAGTGTTAAAGTTACTGAGTTTGGAGAACATTTCTTTTGATGGTTTTCCAGGGAAAGGCAACGACCCTTCATCTGTCTGAGTGTCAACTGTGTATTCATACGAGTAGACGTTGACTCGCTGGCTGTGGAGGTGATAGGCAGAGATATAGTTCTTGCGTGTTCATATCGTAATACATTTTAGGTTTTGATCCTTGAAACTTTGCATAAAAGTAGCCCTGGGATTCCTCCTGTGGCCTAAATCAAAACATCTGAATTCGGAGTCAATTTCTATTCAAACATTTTTAGGAGAACGGAGCGACCCTACCTGTTTCTCTGAGCTGCCATTGTCCAGTCGCTGGCACATTGGTCGACGGCAGAGAGTGACTGAGCAGAAAGATAGGGTTCGCAAATTAATATCTCATTAAATATTATGCTGACGACATTCAAATTTGTCCTAGAAAGAGGCCTAGGGTTCTTTTAACAACAAGTGTTAAAGTTACTGAGTTTGGAGAACATTTCTTTTGATGGTTTTCCAGGGAAAGGCAACGACCCTTCATCTGTCTGAGTGTCAACTGTGTATTCATACGAGTAGACATTGACTCGCTGGCTTTGGAGGAGCAACTAGAACTAACCTCCGTCAGCTGGGCAGCTTGTGTGTGTAGAGAGGCGCACACAACAGTCGGTCGGCGAGAAGTAACTGGAAAGAAAATTTAACTTTGCAAGTTAATATCTCCTTCATTATTAATTTGACGAAGCTATAACTTGTCATGCAAACAGCCCTTGAAAATACCTATCTATCAGTGGTAAAAAATCTTAAATCGAAAATAGCAAGATTATTATATGATCAAGCAACTAGAACTAACCTCTGTCAGCTGGGCAGCTTGTGTGTGTAGCGAGGCGCACACAACAGTCGGTCGGCGAGAAGTATCTGGAAAGAAATTTAAACTTTGCAAGTTAATATCTCCTTCATTATTAATTTGACGAAGCTATAACTTGGCATGCAAACAGCCCTTGAAAATACCTATCTATCAGTGGTGAAAAATTTTAAATCGAAAATAGTAAGATTATAATATGATCAAGCAACTAGAACTAACCTCTGTCAGCTGGGCAGCTTGTGTGTGTAGAGAGCCGCACACAACGGTCGGTCGGCGAGAAGTAACTGGAAAGAAAATTAAACTTTGCAAGTTAATATCTCCTTCATTATTAATTTGACGAAGCTATAACTTGGCATGCAAACAGCCCTTGAAAATACCTATCTATCAGTGGTGAAAATTTTTAAATCAAAAATAGTAAGATTATAATATGATCAAGCAACTAGAACTAACCTCTGTCAGCTGGGCAGCTTGTGTGTGTAGAGAGCCGCACACAACGGTCGGTCGGCGAGAAGTAACTGGAAAGAAAATTAAACTTTGCAAGTTAATATTTCCTTTATTATTAATTTGACGAAGCTATAATTTGGCATGCAAACAGCCCTTGAAAATACCTATCTATCAGTGGTAACAAATCTTAAATCGAAAATAGTAAGATTATTATATGATCAAGCAACTAGAACTAACCTCTGTCGGCTGGGCAGCTTGTGTGTGTAGAGAGCCGCACACAACAGTCGGTCGGCGAGAAGTAACTGGAAAGAAAATTAAACTTTGCAAGTTAATATCTCCTTCATTATTAATTTGACGAAGCTATAACTTGGCATGCAAACAGCCCTTGAAAATACCTATCTATCAGTGGTAAACAATCTTAAATCGAAAATAGTAAGGTGATTATATGATCAAGCAACTAGAACTAACCTCTGTCAGCTGGGCAGCTTGTGTGTGTAGCGAGGCGCACACAACAGTCGGTCGGCGAGAAGTAACTGGAAAGAAAATTTAACTTTGCAAGTTAATATCTCCTTCATTATTAATTTCACGAAGCTATAACTTGGCATGCAAACAGCCCTTGAAAATACCTATCTATCAGTGGTAAAAAATCTTAAATCGAAAATAGTAAGATTATTATATGATCAAGCAACTAGAACTAACCTCTGTCAGCTGGACAGCTTGTGTGTGTAGAGAGCCGCACACAACGGTCGGTCGGCGAGAAGTAACTGGAAAGAAAATTAAACTTTGCAAGTTAATATCTCCTTTATTATTAATTTGACGAAGCTATAACTTGGCATGCAAACAGCCCTTGAAAATACCTATCTATCGGTGGTAAAAAATCTCAAATCGAAAATAGTAAGATTATTATATGATCAAGCAACTAGAACTAACCTCTGTCAGCTTGGCAGCTTGTGTGTGTAGAGAGCCGCACACAACGGTCGGTCGGCGAGAAGTAACTGGAAAGAAAATTAAACTTTGCAAGTTAATATCTCCTTTATTATTAATTTGACGAAGCTATAACTTGGCATGCAAACAGCCCTTGAAAATACCTATCTATCAGTGGTAACAAATCTTAAATCGAAAATAGTAAGATTATTATAAAAATATGATCAAGCAACTAGAACTAACCTCTGTCGGCTGGGCAGCTTGTGTGTGTAGAGAGCCGCACACAACGGTCGGTCGGCGAGAAGTAACTGGAAAGAAAATTACACTTCGCAAGTTAATAGCTCCTTTAATATTATTTTGACGAAGCTATAACTTGGCACGGGGACAGCCCTTGAAAATACCTATCTATCAGTGGTAAAAAATCTTAAATCGAACATAGAAAGATGATTATATGAATCAAGCAACTATAACTAACCTCTGTCAGCTGGGCAGCTTGTGTGTGGAGGCTGGGCTCCTGTACGGTCTTCTCACCCTTGACTTCGTGAACAGGTCTGACTATATGGTCATTCCCCCTTCAACTTAAAGGGAAAATATTATAACAAGGTTAGAGACGGACGATCAACTTGTAAAATCACGTTTCGTCTTGGTAGAGGATTGATAGGCCAAGGGTTTCCCGTAACCATCAACGTTACTTCAAAAATAACTACTCGAAAACAAACCTAAGGAATTCGCCCCTTATTTGCACCACGCTACCACGCAAGTAGCTATACATGTGCAAATCTTAACAACTCGCCCCATATTCACCCGACGCTGTCACGCGTATCCTTGCGTATCTTTGGACAGAACAGGTCTGAGAGGATGACCAACCAGCTTTTGAACAACCAGTCAGACCTGGTCACTAGAATAGAGACGGACGGTCATGTCGATATCTCCTTCAATATTATTTTGTGGAAGCTAAAACTTGTCCTGCAAACAGGCCTTGAAAATACCTATCTAGCAGTAGTAAAATATCTGAAATCGAACATAGTAAGACGATGTTATGATCAAGCAACGGGAACTAACCTCTGCCAGCTAGTCAGATTGTGTGTGTAGAGAAAAGCAAACAACAGTCGGTCGGCGAGAAGTAACTGAAAAGAAAATTTCACTTTACAAGTTAATATCTCCTTTACTATTAATTTGATGAAGCTAACACTTTGCACACAAACAGCCCTTGAAAATACCTATCTATCAGTTGTAAAATATCTGAAATGGAACATAGCAAGATGATTATATGATCAAGCAACTAGAACTAACCTCTGTCAGCTGGGCAGCTTGTGAGTGTAGACAGCCGCACACAACGGTCGGTCGGCGAGAAGTAACTGCAAAAAAAATTAAACTTTGCAAGTTAATATCTCCTTTATTATTATTTTGACAAAGCTATAACTTGGCACGGGGACAGCCCTTGAAAATACCTATCTATCAGTGGTAAAAAATCTTAAATCAAACATAGAAAGATGATTATATGATCAAGCAACTAGAACTAACCTTTGTCACATAGACCCTTCATCAGTCTGAGTGTAAACTGTGTATTGATACGAGTAGACGTTAACTCGCTGGCTTTGGAGGTGATAGGCAGAAATATATTCCTTGAGTGTTCTTATCGTAATACATTTCAGGTTTTGATCCTTGAAACTTGGCATGAAAGTAGCCCTGGGATTCCTCCAGTGGGCTGAGTGAAAACATCTCAATTCGGAGTCAAATTTTATTCAAACATTTTCAGAAGAAGGCAGCGACCCTACCTGTTTCTCTGAGCTGCCATTGTCCAGTCGCTGGCACAATGGTCGACGGCAGAGAGTGACTGAGCAGAAAGATAGGGTTCGCAAATTAATATCTCATTAAATATTATGCTGACGACATTCAAATTTGTCCTAGAAAGAGGCCTAGGGTTCTTCTAACAACAAGTGTTAAAGTTACTGAGTTTGGAGAACATTTCTTTTGATGGTTTTCCAGGGAAAGGCAACGACCCTTCATCTGTCTGAGTGTCAACTGTGTATTCATACGAGTAGACGTTGACTCGCTGGCTGTGGAGGTGATAGGCAGAAATATATTCCTTGAGTGTTCTTATCGTAATACATTTCAGGTTTTGATCCTTGAAACTTGGCATGAAAGTAGCCCTGGGATTCCTCCAGTGGGCTGAGTGAAAACATCTCAATTCGGAGTCAAATTTTATTCAAACATTTTCAGAAGAAGGGAGCGACCCTACCTGTTTCTCTGAGCTGCCATTGTCCAGTCGCTGGCACAATGGTCGACGGCAGAGAGTGACTGAGCAGAAAGATAGGGTTCGCAAATTAATATCTCATTAAATATTATGCTGACGACATTCAAATTTGTCCTAGAAAGAGGCCTAGGGTTCTTCTAACAACAAGTGTTAAAGTTACTGAGTTTGGAGAACATTTCTTATGATGGTTTTGCAGGGAAAGGCAACGACCCTTCATCTGCCTGGGTGTCAACTGTGTATTCATACGAGTAGACGTTGACTCGCTGGCTGTGGAGGTGATAGGCAGAGATATAGTTCTTGCGTGTTCATATCGTAATACATTTTAGGTTTTGATCCTTGAAACTTTGCATAAAAGTAGCCCTGGGATTCCTCCTGTGGCCTAAATCAAAACATCTGAATTCGGAGTCAATTTCTATTCAAACATTTTCAGGAGAACGGAGCGACCCTACCTTTTTCTCTGAGCTTCCATTGTCCACTCGCTGGTATAATAGTCGACGGCAGAGAGTGACTGAGCAGAAAGATAGAGTTCGCAAATTAATATCTCATTAAATATTATGCTGACGACATTCAAATTTGTCCTAGAAAGAGGCCTAGGGTTCTTCTAACAACAAGTGTTCAAGTTACTGAGTTTGGAGAAAATTTCTTTTGATGGTTTTCCAGGGAAAGGCAACGACCCTTCATCTGTCTGAGTGTCAAGTGTGTATTCATACGAGTAGACGTTGACTCGCTGGCTGTGGAGGTGATAGGCAGAGATATAGTTCTTGCGTGTTCATATCGTAATACATTTTAGGTTTTGATCCTTGAAACTTTGCATAAAAGTAGCCCTGGGATTCCTCCTGTGGCCTAAATCAAAACATCTGAATTCGGAGTCAATTTCTATTCAAACATTTTCAGGAGAAGGGAGCGACTCTACCTGTTTCTCTGAGCTGCCATTGTCCAGTCGCTGGCACAATGGTCGACGGCAGAGAGTGACTGAACAGAAAGATAGAGTTCGCAAATTAATATCTCATTAAATATTATGCTGACGACATTCAAATTTGTCCTAGAAAGAGGCCTAGGGTTCTTTTAACAACAAGTGTTAAAGTTACTGAGTTAGGAGAACATTTCTTTTGATGGTTTTCCAGGGAGAAGGCAACGACCCTTCATCTGTCTGAGTGTCAACTGTGTATTCATACGAGTAGACATTGACTCGCTGGCTTTGGAGGAGTAACTAGAACTAACCTCCGTCAGCTGGGCAGCTTGTGTGTGTAGAGAGGCGCACACAACAGTCGGTCGGCGAGAAGTAACTGGAAAGAAAATTAAACTTTGCAAGTTAATATCTCCTTTATTATTAATTTGACGACGCTATAACTTGGCATGCAAACAGCCCTTGAAAATACCTATCTATCAGTGGTGAAAAATCTTAAATCGAAAATAGTAAGGTGATTATATGATCAAGCAACTAGAACTAACCTCTGTCAGCTGGGCAGCTTGTGTGTGTAGAGAGCCGCACACAACGGTCGGTCGGCGAGAAGTAACTGGAAAGAAAATTAAACTTTGCAAGTTAATATCTCCTTCATTATTAATTTGACGAAGCTATAACTTGGCATGCAAACAGCCCTTGAAAATACCTATCTATCAGTGGTAACAAATCTTAAATCGAAAATAGTAAGATTATTATATGATCAAGCATCTAGAACTAACCTCTGTCGGCTGGGCAGCTTGTGTGTGTAGAGAGCCGCACACAACAGTCGGTCGGCGAGAAGAAACTGGAAAGAAAATTAAACTTTGCAAGTTAATATCTCCTTCATTATTAATTTGACGAAGCTATAACTTGGCATGCAAACAGCCCTTGAAAATACCTATCTATCGATGGTAAAAAATCTCAAATCGAAAATAGTAAGATTATTATATGATCAAGCAACTAGAACTAACCTCTGTCAGCTTGGCAGCTTGTGTGTGTAGAGAGCCGCACACAACGGTCGGTCGGCGAGAAGTAACTGGAAAGAAAATTAAACTTTGCAAGTTAATATCTCCTTTATTATTAATTTGACGAAGCTATAACTTGGCATGCAAACAGCCCTTGAAAATACCTATCTATCAGTGGTAACAAATCTTAAATCGAAAATAGTAAGATTATTATAAAATTATGATCAAGCAACTAGAACTAACCTCTGTCGGCTGGGCAGCTTGTGTGTGTAGAGAGCCGCACACAACGGTCGGTCGGCGAGAAGTAACTGGAGAGAAAATTACACTTCGCAAGTTAATAGCTCCTTTAATATTATTTTGACGAAGCTATAACTTGGCACGGGGACAGCCCTTGAAAATACCTATCTATCAGTGGTAAAAAATCTTAAATCGAACATAGAAAGATGATTATATGAATCAAGCAACTATAACTAACCTCTGTCAGCTGGGCAGCTTGTGTGTGGAGGCTGGGCTCCTGTACGGTCTTCTCACCCTTGACTTCGTGAACAGGTCTGACTATATGGTCATTCCCCCTTCAACTTAAAGGGAAAATATTATAACAAGGTTAGAGACGGACGATGAACTTGTAAAATCACGTTTCGTCTTGGTAGAGGATTGATAGGCCAAGGGTTTCCCGTAACCATCAACGTTACTTCAAAAATAACTACTCGAAAACAAACCTAAGGAATTCGCCCCTTATTTGCACCACGCTACCACGCAAGTAGCTATACATGTGCAAATCTTAACAACTCGCCCCATATTCACCCGACGCTGTCACGCGTATCCTTGCGTATCTTTGGACAGAACAGGTCTGAGAGGATGACCAACCAGCTTTTGAACAACCAGTCAGACCTGGTCACTAGAATAGAGACGGACGGTCATGTCGATATCTCCTTCAATATTATTTTGTGGAAGCTAAAACTTGTCCTGCAAACAGGCCTTGAAAATACCTATCTAGCAGTAGTAAAATATCTGAAATCGAACATAGTAAGACGATGTTATGATCAAGCAACGGGAACTAACCTCTGCCAGCTAGTCAGATTGTATGTGTAGAGAAAAGCAAACAACAGTCGGTCGGCGAGAAGTAACTGAAAAGAAAATTTCACTTTACAAGTTAATATCTCCTTTACTATTAATTTGATGAAGCTAACACTTAGCACACAAACAGCCCTTGAAAATACCTATCTATCAGTTGTAAAATATCTGAAATGGAACATAGCAAGATGATTATATGATCAAGCAACTAGAACTAACCTCTGTCAGCTGGGCAGCTTGTGAGTGTAGACAGCCGCACACAACGGTCGGTCGGCGAGAAGTAACTGCAAAAAAAATTAAACTTTGCAAGTTAATATCTCCTTTATTATTATTTTGACAAAGCTATAACTTGGCACGGGGACAGCCCTTGAAAATACCTATCTATCAGTGGTAAAAAATCTTAAATCGAACATAGAAAGATGATTATATGATCAAGCAACTAGAACTAACCTTTGTCACATAGACCCTTCATCAGTCTGAGTGTAAACTGTGTATTGATACGAGTAGACGTTAACTCGCTGGCTTTGGAGGTGATAGGCAGAAATATATTCCTTGAGTGTTCTTATCGTAATACATTTCAGGTTTTGATCCTTGAAACTTGGCATGAAAGTAGCCCTGGGATTCCTCCAGTGGGCTGAGTGAAAACATCTCAATTCGGAGTCAAATTTTATTCAAACATTTTCAGAAGAAGGGAGCGACCCTACCTGTTTCTCTGAGCTGCCATTGTCCAGTCGCTGGCACAATGGTCGACGGCAGAGAGTGACTGAGCAGAAAGATAGGGTTCGCAAATTAATATCTCATTAAATATTATGCTGACGACATTCAAATTTGTCCTAGAAAGAGGACTAGGGTTCTTCTAACAACAAGTGTTAAAGTTACTGAGTTTGGAGAACATTTCTTTTGATGGTTTTCCAGGGAAAGGCAACGACCCTTCATCTGCCTGGGTGTCAACTGTGTATTCATACGAGTAGACGTTGACTCGCTGGCTGTGGAGGTGATAGGCAGAGATATAGTTCTTGCGTGTTCATATCGTAATACATTTTAGGTTTTGATCCTTGAAACTTTGCATAAAAGTAGCCCTGGGATTCCTCCTGTGGCCTAAATCAAAACATCTGAATTCGGAGTCAATTTCTATTCGAACATTTTCAGGAGAACGGAGCGACCCTACCTTTTTCTCTGAGCTTCCATTGTCCACTCGCTGGCATAATAGTCGACGGCAGAGAGTGACTGAGCAGAAAGATAGGGTTCGCAAATTAATATCTCATTAAATATTATGCTGACGACATTCAAATTTGTCCTAGAAAGAGGCCTAGGG
Organism: Luidia sarsii; assembly: GCA_949987565.1. NCBI lineage: Eukaryota > Metazoa > Echinodermata > Asteroidea > Paxillosida > Luidiidae > Luidia > Luidia sarsii. The sequence goes on along the minus strand of OX465104.1, from coordinate 23,733,605 downwards.
TTCTTCTAACAACAAGTGTTAAAGTTACTGAGTTTGGAGAACATTTCTTTTGATGGTTTTCCAGGGAAAGGCAACGACCCTTCATCTGTCTGAGTGTCAACTGTGTATTCATACGAGTAGACGTTGACTCGCTGGCTGTGGAGGTGATAGGCAGAAATATATTCCTTGAGTGTTCTTATCGTAATACATTTCAGGTTTTGATCCTTGAAACTTGGCATGAAAGTAGCCCTGGGATTCCTCCAGTGGGCTGAGTGAAAACATCTCAATTCGGAGTCAAATTTTATTCAAACATTTTCAGAAGAAGGGAGCGACCCTACCTGTTTCTCTGAGCTGCCATTGTCCAGTCGCTGGCACAATGGTCGACGGCAGAGAGTGACTGAGCAGAAAGATAGGGTTCGCAAATTAATATCTCATTAAATATTATGCTGACGACATTCAAATTTGTCCTAGAAAGAGGCCTAGGGTTCTTCTAACAACAAGTGTTAAAGTTACTGAGTTTGGAGAACATTTCTTTTGATGGTTTTCCAGGGAAAGGCAACGACCCTTCATCTGCCTGGGTGTCAACTGTGTATTCATACGAGTAGACGTTGACTCGCTGGCTGTGGAGGTGATAGGCAGAGATATAGTTCTTGCGTGTTCATATCGTAATACATTTTAGGTTTTGATCCTTAAAACTTTGCATAAAAGTAGCCCTGGGATTCCTCCTGTGGCCTAAATCAAAACATCTGAATTCGGAGTCAATTTCTATTCAAACATTTTCAGGAGAAGGGAGCGACCCTACCTGTTTCTCTGAGCTGCCATTGTCCAGTCGCTGGCACAATGGTCGACGGCAGAGAGTGACTGAACAGAAAGATAGAGTTCGCAAATTAATATCTCATTAAATATTATGCTGACGACATTCAAATTTGTCCTAGAAAGAGGCCTAGGGTTCTTTTAACAACAAGTGTTAAAGTTACTGAGTTTGGAGAACATTTCTTTTGATGGTTTTCCAGGGAAAGGCAACGACCCTTCATCTGTCTGAGTGTCAACTGTGTATTCATACGAGTAGACATTGACTCGCTGGCTTTGGAGGAGCAACTAGAACTAACCTCCGTCAGCTGGGCAGCTTGTGTGTGTAGAGAGGCGCACACAACAGTCGGTCGGCGAGAAGTAACTGGAAAGAAAATTAAACTTTGCAAGTTAATATCTCCTTCATTATTAATTTGACGAAGCTATAACTTGGCATGCAAACAGCCCTTGAAAATACCTATCTATCAGTGGTAAACAATCTTAAATCGAAAATAGTAAGGTGATTATATGATCAAGCAACTAGAACTAACCTCTGTCAGCTGGGCAGCTTGTGTGTGTAGCGAGGCGCACACAACAGTCGGTCGGCGAGAAGTAACTGGAAAGAAAATTTAACTTTGCAAGTTAATATCTCCTTCATTATTAATTTCACGAAGCTATAACTTGGCATGCAAACAGCCCTTGAAAATACCTATCTATCAGTGGTAAAAAATCTTAAATCGAAAATAGTAAGATTATTATATGATCAAGCAACTAGAACTAACCTCTGTCAGCTGGGCAGCTTGTGTGTGTAGAGAGCCGCACACAACGGTCGGTCGGCGAGAAGTAACTGGAAAGAAAATTAAACTTTGCAAGTTAATATCTCCTTTATTATTAATTTGACGAAGCTATAACTTGGCATGCAAACAGCCCTTGAAAATACCTATCTATCAGTGGTAACAAATCTTAAATCGAAAATAGTAAGATTATTATATGATCAAGCATCTAGAACTAACCTCTGTCGGCTGGGCAGCTTGTGGGTGTAGAGAGCCGCACACAACAGTCGGTCGGCGAGAAGTAACTGGAAAGAAAATTTAACTTTGCAAGTTAATATCTCCTTCATTATTAATTTGACGAAGCTATAACTTGGCATGCAAACAGCCCTTGAAAATACCTATCTATCGGTGGTAAAAAATCTCAAACCGAAAATAGTAAGATTATTATATGATCAAGCAACTAGAACTAACCTCTGTCAGCTTGGCAGCTTGTGTGTGTAGAGAGCCGCACACAACGGTCGGTCGGCGAGAAGTAACTGGAAAGAAAATTAAACTTTGCAAGTTAATATCTCCTTTATTATTAATTTGACGAAGCTATAACTTGGCATGCAAACAGCCCTTGAAAATACCTATCTATCAGTGGTAACAAATCTTAAATCGAAAATAGTAAGATTATTATAAAATTATGATCAAGCAACTAGAACTAACCTCTGTCGGCTGGGCAGCTTGTGTGTGTAGAGAGCCGCACACAACGGTCGGTCGGCGAGAAGTAACTGGAAAGAAAATTACACTTCGCAAGTTAATAGCTCCTTTAATATTATTTTGACGAAGCTATAACTTGGCACGGGGACAGCCCTTGAAAATACCTATCTATCAGTGGTAAAAAATCTTAAATCGAACATAGAAAGATGATTATATGAATCAAGCAACTATAACTAACCTCTGTCAGCTGGGCAGCTTGTGTGTGGAGGCTGGGCTCCTGTACGGTCTTCTCACCCTTGACTTCGTGAACAGGTCTGACTATATGGTCATTCCCCCTTCAACTTAAAGGGAAAATATTATAACAAGGTTAGAGACGGACGATGAACTTGTAAAATCACGTTTCGTCTTGGTAGAGGATTGATAGGCCAAGGGTTTCCCGTAACCATCAACGTTACTTCAAAAATAACTACTCGAAAACAAACCTAAGGAATTCGCCCCTTATTTGCACCACGCTACCACGCAAGTAGCTATACATGTGCAAATCTTAACAACTCGCCCCATATTCACCCGACGCTGTCACGCGTATCCTTGCGTATCTTTGGACAGAACAGGTCTGAGAGGATGACCAACCAGCTTTTGAACAACCAGTCAGACCTGGTCACTAGAATAGAGACGGACGGTCATGTCGATATCTCCTTCAATATTATTTTGTGGAAGCTAAAACTTGTCCTGCAAACAGGCCTTGAAAATACCTATCTAGCAGTAGTAAAATATCTGAAATCGAACATAGTAAGACGATGTTATGATCAAGCAACGGGAACTAACCTCTGCCAGCTAGTCAGATTGTATGTGTAGAGAAAAGCAAACAACAGTCGGTCGGCGAGAAGTAACTGAAAAGAAAATTTCACTTTACAAGTTAATATCTCCTTTACTATTAATTTGATGAAGCTAACACTTAGCACACAAACAGCCCTTGAAAATACCTATCTATCAGTTGTAAAATATCTGAAATGGAACATAGCAAGATGATTATATGATCAAGCAACTAGAACTAACCTCTGTCAGCTGGGCAGCTTGTGAGTGTAGACAGCCGCACACAACGGTCGGTCGGCGAGAAGTAACTGCAAAAAAAATTAAACTTTGCAAGTTAATATCTCCTTTATTATTATTTTGACAAAGCTATAACTTGGCACGGGGACAGCCCTTGAAAATACCTATCTATCAGTGGTAAAAAATCTTAAATCGAACATAGAAAGATGATTATATGATCAAGCAACTAGAACTAACCTTTGTCACATAGACCCTTCATCAGTCTGAGTGTAAATTGTGTATTGATACGAGTAGACGTTAACTCGCTGGCTTTGGAGGTGATAGGCAGAAATATATTCCTTGAGTGTTCTTATCGTAATACATTTCAGGTTTTGATCCTTGAAACTTGGCATGAAAGTAGCCCTGGGATTCCTCCAGTGGGCTGAGTGAAAACATCTCAATTCGGAGTCAAATTTTATTCAAACATTTTCAGAAGAAGGGAGCGACCCTACCTGTTTCTCTGAGCTGCCATTGTCCAGTCGCTGGCACAATGGTCGACGGCAGAGAGTGACTGAGCAGAAAGATAGGGTTCGCAAATTAATATCTCATTAAATATTATGCTGACGACATTCAAATTTGTCCTAGAAAGAGGCCTAGGGTTCTTCTAACAACAAGTGTTAAAGTTACTGAGTTTGGAGAACATTTCTTTTGATGGTTTTCCAGGGAAAGGCAACGACCCTTCATCTGTCTGAGTGTCAACTGTGTATTCATACGAGTAGACGTTGACTCGCTGGCTGTGGAGGTGATAGGCAGAAATATATTCCTTGAGTGTTCTTATCGTAATACATTTCAGGTTTTGATCCTTGAAACTTGGCATGAAAGTAGCCCTGGGATTCCTCCAGTGGGCTGAGTGAAAACATCTCAATTCGGATTCAAATTTTATTCAAACATTTTCAGAAGAAGGGAGCGACCCTACCTGTTTCTCTGAGCTGCCATTGTCAAGTCGCTGGCACAATGGTCGACGGCAGAGAGTGACTGAGCAGAAAGATAGGGTTCGCAAATTAATATCTCATTAAATATTATGCTGACGACATTCAAATTTGTCCTAGAAAGAGGCCTAGGGTTCTTCTAACAACAAGTGTTAAAGTTACTGAGTTTGGAGAACATTTCTTTTGATGGTTTTACAGGGAAAGGCAACGACCCTTCATCTGCCTGGGTGTCAACTGTGTATTCATACGAGTAGACGTTGACTCGCTGGCTGTGGAGGTGATAGGCAGAGATATAGTTCTTGCGTGTTCATATCGTAATACATTTTAGGTTTTGATCCTTGAAACTTTGCATAAAAGTAGCCCTGGGATTCCTCCTGTGGCCTAAATCAAAACATCTGAATTCGGAGTCAATTTCTATTCAAACATTTTCAGGAGAACGGAGCGACCCTACCTTTTTCTCTGAGCTTCCATTGTCCACTCGCTGGCATAATAGTCGACGGCAGAGAGTGACTGAGCAGAAAGATAGGGTTCGCAAATTAATATCTCATTAAATATTATGCTGACGACATTCAAATTTGTCCTAGAAAGAGGCCTAGGGTTCTTCTAACAACAAGTGTTAAAGTTACTGAGTTTGGAGAACATTTCTTTTGATGGTTTTACAGGGAAAGGCAACGACCCTTCATCTGTCTGAGTGTCAACTGTGTATTCCTACGAGTAGACGTTGACTCGCTGGCTGTGGAGGTGATAGGCAGAGATATAGTTCTTGCGTGTTCATATCGTAATACATTTTAGGTTTTGATCGTTGAAACTTTGCATAAAAGTAGCCCTGGGATTCCTCCTGTGGCCTAAATCAAAACATCTGAATTCGGAGTCAATTTCTATTCAAACATTTTCAGGAGAACGGAGCGACCCTACCTGTTTCTCTGAGCTGCCATTGTCCAGTCGCTGGCACAATGGTCGACGGCAGAGACTGACTGAGCAGAAAGATAGGGTTCGCAAATTAATATCTCATTAAATATTATGCTGACGACATTCAAATTTGTCCTAGAAAGAGGCCTAGGGTTCTTCTAACAACAAGTGTTAAAGTTACTGAGTTTGGAGAACATTTCTTTTGATGGTTTTCCAGGGAAAGGCAACGACCCTTCATCTGTCTGAGTGTCAACTGTGTATTCATACGAATAGACGTTGACTCGCTGGCTGTGGAGGTGATAGGCAGAGATATAGTTCTTGCGTGTTCATATCGTAATACATTTTAGGTTTTGATCCTTGAAACTTTGCATAAAAGTAGCCCTGGGATTCCTCCTGTGGCCTAAATCAAAACATCTGAATTCGGAGTCAATTTCTATTCAAACATTTTTAGGAGAAGGGAGCGACCCTACCTGTTTCTCTGAGCTGCCATTGTCCAGTCGCTGGCACATTGGTCGACGGCAGAGAGTGACTGAGCAGAAAGATAGGGTTCGCAAATTAATATCTCATTAAATATTATGCTGACGACATTCAAATTTGTCCTAAAAAGAGGCCTAGGGTTCTTCTAACAACAAGTGTTAAAGTTACTGAGTTTGGAGAAAATTTCTTTTGATGGTTTTCCAGGGAAAGGCAACGACCCTTCATCTGTCTGAGTGTCAAGTGTGTATTCATACGAGTAGACGTTGACTCGCTGGCTGTGGAGGTGATAGGCAGAGATATAGTTCTTGCGTGTTCATATCATAATACCTTTTAGGTTTTGATCCTTGAAACTTTGCATAAAAGTAGCCCTGGGATTCCTCCTGTGGCCTAAATCAAAACATCTGAATTCGGAGTCAATTTCTATTCAAACATTTTCAGGAGAAGGGAGCGACTCTACCTGTTTCTCTGAGCTGCCATTGTCCAGTCGCTGGCACAATGGTCGACGGCAGAGAGTGACTGAACAGAAAGATAGAGTTCGCAAATTAATATCTCATTAAATATTATGCTGACGACATTCAAATTTGTCCTAGAAAGAGGCCTAGGGTTCTTTTAACAACAAGTGTTAAAGTTACTGAGTTTGGAGAACATTTCTTTTGATGGTTTTCCAGGGAAAGGCAACGACCCTTCATCTGTCTGAGTGTCAACTGTGTATTCATACGAGTAGACATTGACTCGCTGGCTTTGGAGGAGCAACTAGAACTAACCTCCGTCAGCTGGGCAGCTTGTGTGTGTAGAGAGGTGCACACAACAGTCGGTCGGCGAGAAGTAACTGGAAAGAAAATTAAACTTTGCAAGTTAATATCTCCTCCATTATTAATTTGACGAAGCTATAACTTGGCATGCAAACAGCCCTTGAAATTACCTATCTATCAGTGGTAAACAATCTTAAATCGAAAATAGTAAGGTGATTATATGATCAAGCAACTAGAACTAACCTCTGTCAGCTGGGCAGCTTGTGTGTGTAGCGAGGCGCACACAACAGTCGGTCGGCGAGAAGTAACTGGAAAGAAAATTTAACTTTGCAAGTTAATATCTCCTTCATTATTAATTTCACGAAGCTATAACTTAGCACACAAACAGCCCTTGAAAATACCTATCTATCAGTGGTAAAAAATCTTAAATCGAAAATAGTAAGATTATTATATGATCAAGCAACTAGAACTAACCTCTGTCAGCTGGGCAGCTTGTGTGTGTAGAGAGCCGCACACAACGGTCGGTCGGCGAGAAGTAACTGGAAAGAAAATTAAACTTTGCAAGTTAATATCTCCTTTATTATTAATTTGACGAAGCTATAACTTGGCATGCAAACAGCCCTTGAAAATACCTATCTATCAGTGGTAACAAATCTTAAATCGAAAATAGTAAGATTATTATATGATCAAGCATCTAGAACTAACCTCTGTCGGCTGGGCAGCTTGTGTGTGTAGAGAGCCGCACACAACAGTCGGTCGGCGAGAAGTAACTGGAAAGAAAATTAAACTTTGCAAGTTAATATCTCCTTCATTATTAATTTGACGAAGCTATAACTTGGCATGCAAACAGCCCTTGAAAATACCTATCTATCCGTGGTAAAAAATCTCAAATCGAAAATAGTAAGATTATTATATGATCAAGCAACTAGAACTAACCTCTGTCAGCTTGGCAGCTTGTGTGTGTAGAGAGCCGCACACAACGGTCGGTCGGCGAGAAGTAACTGGAAAGAAAATTAAACTTTGCAAGTTAATATCTCCTTTATTATTAATTTGACGAAGCTATAACTTGGCATGCAAACAGCCCTTGAAAATACCTATCTATCAGTGGTAACAAATCTTAAATCGAAAATAGTAAGATTATTATAAAATTATGATCAAGCAACTAGAACTAACCTCTGTCGGCTGGGCAGCTTGTGTGTGTAGAGAGCCGCACACAACGGTCGGTCGGCGAGAAGTAACTGGAAAGAAAATTACACTTCGCAAGTTAATAGCTCCTTTAATATTATTTTGACGAAGCTATAACTTGGCACGGGGACAGACCTTGAAAATACCTATCTATCAGTGGTAAAAAATCTTAAATCGAACATAGAAAGATGATTATATGAATCAAGCAACTATAACTAACCTCTGTCAGCTGGGCAGCTTGTGTGTGGAGGCTGGGCTCCTGTACGGTCTTCTCACCCTTGACTTCGTGAACAGGTCTGACTATATGGTCATTCCCCCTTCAACTTAAAGGGAAAATATTATAACAAGGTTAGAGACGGACGATGAACTTGTAAAATCACGTTTCGTCTTGGTAGAGGATTGATAGGCCAAGGGTTTCCCGTAACCATCAACGTTACTTCAAAAATAACTACTCGAAAACAAACCTAAGGAATTCGCCCCTTATTTGCACCACGCTACCACGCAAGTAGCTATACATGTGCAAATCTTAACAACTCGCCCCATATTCACCCGACGCTGTCACGCGTATCCTTGCGTATCTTTGGACAGAACAGGTCTGAGAGGATGACCAACCAGCTTTTGAACAACCAGTCAGACCTGGTCACTAGAATAGAGACGGACGGTCATGTCGATATCTCCTTCAATATTATTTTGTGGAAGCTAAAACTTGTCCTGCAAACAGGCCTTGAAAATACCTATCTAGCAGTAGTAAAATATCTGAAATCGAACATAGTAAGACGATGTTATGATCAAGCAACGGGAACTAACCTCTGCCAGCTAGTCAGATTGTGTGTGTAGAGAAAAGCAAACAACAGTCGGTCGGCGAGAAGTAACTGAAAAGAAAATTTCACTTTACAAGTTAATATCTCCTTTACAATTAATTTGATGAAGCTAACACTTAGCACACAAACAGCCCTTGAAAATACCTATCTATCAGTTGTAAAATATCTGAAATGGAACATAGCAAGATGATTATATGATCAAGCAACTAGAACTAACCTCTGTCAGCTGGGCAGCTTGTGAGTGTAGACAGCCGCACACAACGGTCGGTCGGCGAGAAGTAACTGCAAAAAAAATTAAACTTTGCAAGTTAATATCTCCTTTATTATTATTTTGACAAAGCTATAACTTGGCACGGGGACAGCCCTTGAAAATACCTATCTATCAGTGGTAAAAAATCTTAAATCGAACATAGAAAGATGATTATATGATCAAGCAACTAGAACTAACCTTTGTCACATAGACCCTTCATCAGTCTGAGTGTAAATTGTGTATTGATACGAGTAGACGTTAACTCGCTGGCTTTGGAGGTGATAGGCAGAAATATATTCCTTGAGTGTTCTTATCGTAATACATTTCAGGTTTTGATCCTTGAAACTTGGCATGAAAGTAGCCCTGGGATTCCTCCAGTGGGCTGAGTGAAAACATCTCAATTCGGAGTCAAATTTTATTCAAACATTTTCAGAAGAAGGGAGCGACCCTACCTGTTTCTCTGAGCTGCCATTGTCCAGTCGCTGGCACAATGGTCGACGGCAGAGAGTGACTGAGCAGAAAGATAGGGTTCGCAAATTAATATCTCATTAAATATTATGCTGACGACATTCAAATTTGTCCTAGAAAGAGGCCTAGGGTTCTTCTAACAACAAGTGTTAAAGTTACTGAGTTTGGAGAACATTTCTTTTGATGGTTTTCCAGGGAAAGGCAACGACCCTTCATCTGTCTGAGTGTCAACTGTGTATTCATACGAGTAGACGTTGACTCGCTGGCTGTGGAGGTGATAGGCAGAAATATATTCCTTGAGTGTTCTTATCGTAATACATTTCAGGTTTTGATCCTTGAAACTTGGCATGAAAGTAGCCCTGGGATTCCTCCAGTGGGCTGAGTGAAAACATCTCAATTCGGAGTCAAATTTTATTCAAACATTTTCAGAAGAAGGGAGCGACCCTACCTGTTTCTCTGAGCTGCCATTGTCCAGTCGCTGGCACAATGGTCGACGGCAGAGAGTGACTGAGCAGAAAGATAGGGTTCGCAAATTAATATCTCATTAAATATTATGCTGACGACATTCAAATTTGTCCTAGAAAGAGGCCTAGGGTTCTTCTAACAACAAGTGTTAAAGTTACTGAGTTTGGAGAACATTTCTTTTGATGGTTTTCCAGGGAAAGGCAACGACCCTTCATCTGCCTGGGTGTCAACTGTGTATTCATACGAGTAGACGTTGACTCGCTGGCTGTGGAGGTGATAGGCAGAGATATAGTTCTTGCGTGTTCATATCGTAATACATTTTAGGTTTTGATCCTTGAAACTTTGCATAAAAGTAGCCCTGGGATTCCTCCTGTGGCCTAAATCAAAACATCTGAATTCGGAGTCAATTTCTATTCAAACATTTTCAGGAGAACGGAGCGACCCTACCTTTTTCTCTGAGCTTCCATTGTCCACTCGCTGGCATAATAGTCGACGGCAGAGAGTGACTGAGCAGAAAGATAGGGTTCGCAAATTAATATCTCATTAAATATTATGCTGACGACATTCAAATTTGTCCTAGAAAGAGGCCTAGGGTTCTTCTAACAACAAGTGTTAAAGTTACTGAGTTTGGAGAACATTTCTTTTGATGGTTTTACAGGGAAAGGCAACGACCCTTCATCTGTCTGAGTGTCAACTGTGTATTCATACGAGTAGACGTTGACTCGCTGGCTGTGGAGGTGATAGGCAGAGATATAGTTCTTGCGTGTTCATATCGTAATAAATTTTAGGTTTTGATCCTTGAAACTTTGCATAAAAGTAGCCCTGGGATTCCTCCTGTGGCCTAAATCAAAACATCTGAATTCGGAGTCAATTTCTATTCAAACATTTTCAGGAGAAGGGAGCGACCCTACCTGTTTCTCTGAGCTGCCATTGTCCAGTCGCTGGCATAATAGTCGACGGCAGAGAGTGACTGAGCAGAAAGATAGGGTTCGCAAATTAATATCTCATTAAATATTATGCTGACGACATTCAAATTTGTCCTAGAAAGAGGCCTAGGGTTCTTCTAACAACAAGTGTTAAAGTTACTGAGTTTGGAGAACATTTCTTTTGATGGTTTTCCAGGGAAAGGCAACGACCCTTCATCTGCCTGGGTGTCAACTGTGTATTCATACGAGTAGACGTTGACTCGCTGTCTGTGGAGGTGATAGGCAGAGATATAGTTCTTGCGTGTTCATATCGTAATACATTTTAGGTTTTGATCCTTGAAACTTTGCATAAAAGTAGCCCTGGGATTCCTCCTGTGGCCTAAATCAAAACATCTGAATTCGGAGTCAATTTCTATTCAAACATTTTCAGGAGAACGGAGAGACCCTACCTTTTTCTCTGAGCTTCCATTGTCCAGTCGCTGGCATAATAGTCGACGGCAGAGAGTGACTGAGCAGAAAGATAGGGTTCGCAAATTAATATCTCATTAAATATTATGCTGACGACATTCAAATTTGTCCTAGAAAGAGGCCTAGGGTTCTTCTAACAACAAGTGTTAAAGTTACTGAGTTTGGAGAACATTTCTTTTGATGGTTTTCCAGGGAAAGGCAACGACCCTTCATCTGTCTGAGTGTCAATTGTGTATTCATACGAGTAGACGTTGACTCGCTGGCTGTGGAGGTGATAGGCAGAGATATAGTTCTTGCGTGTTCATATCGTAATACATTTTAGGTTTTGATCCTTAAAACTTTGCATAAAAGTAGCCGTGGGATTCCTCCTGTGGCCTAAATCAAAACATCTGAATTCGGAGTCAATTTCTATTCAAACATTTTCAGGAGAAGGGAGCGACCCTACCTGTTTCTCTGAGCTGCCATTGTCCAGTCGCTGGCACAATGGTCGACGGCAGAGAGTGACTGAGCAGAAAGATAGGGTTCGCAAATTAACATCTCATTAAATATTATGCTGACGACATTCAAATTTGTCCTAGAAAGAGGCCTAGGGTTCTTCTAACAACAAGTGTTAAAGTTACTGAGTTTGGAGAACATTTCTTTTGATGGTTTTCCAGGGAAAGGCAACGACCCTTCATCTGTCTGAGTGTCAAGTGTGTATTCATACGAGTAGACGTTGACTCGCTGGCTGTGGAGGTGATAGGCAGAGATATAGTTCTTGCGTGTTCATATCGTAATACATTTTAGGTTTTGATCCTTGAAACTTTGCATAAAAGTAGCCCTGGGATTCCTCCTGTGGCCTAAATCAAAACATCTGAATTCGGAGTCAATTTCTATTCAAACATTTTCAGGAGAAGGGAGCGACTCTACCTGTTTCTCTGAGCTGCCATTGTCCAGTCGCTGGCACAATGGTCGACGGCAGAGAGTGACTGAACAGAAAGATAGAGTTCGCAAATTAATATCTCATTAAATATTATGCTGACGACATTCAAATTTGTCCTAGAAAGAGGCCTAGGGTTCTTCTAACAACAAGTGTTAAAGTTACTGAGTTTGGAGAACATTTCTTTTGATGGTTTTCCAGGGAAAGGCAACGACCCTTCATCTGTCTGAGTGTCAACTGTGTATTCATACGAGTAGACATTGACTCGCTGGCTGTGGAGGTGATAGGCAGAGATATAGTTCTTGCGTGTTCATATCGTAATACATTTTAGGTTTTGATCCTTGAAACTTTGCATAAAAGTAGCCCTGGGATTCCTCCTGTGGCCTAAATCAAAACATCTGAATTCGGAGTCAATTTCTATTCAAACATTTTCAGAAGAAGGGAGCGACCCTACCTGTTTCTCTGAGCTGCCATTGTCCAGTCGCTGGCATAATAGTCGACGGCAGAGAGTGACTGAGCAGAAAGATAGGGTTCGCAAATTAATATCTCATTAAATATTATGCTGACGACATTCAAATTTGTCCTAGAAAGAGGCCTAGGGTTCTTCTAACAACAAGTGTTAAAGTTACTGAGTTTGGAGAACATTTCTTTTGATGGTTTTCCAGGGAAAGGCAACGACCCTTCATCTGCCTGGGTGTCAACTGTGTATTCATACGAGTAGACGTTGACTCGCTGTCTGTGGAGGTGATAGGCAGAGATATAGTTCTTGCGTGTTCATATCGTAATACATTTTAGGTTTTGATCCTTGAAACTTTGCATAAAAGTAGCCCTGGGATTCCTCCTGTGGCCTAAATCAAAACATCTGAATTCGGAGTCAATTTCTATTCAAACATTTTCAGGAGAACGGAGAGACCCTACCTTTTTCTCTGAGCTTCCATTGTCCAGTCGCTGGCACAATGGTCGACGGCAGAGAGTGACTGAACAGAAAGATAGAGTTCGCAAATTAATATCTCATTAAATATTATGCTGACGACATTCAAATTTGTCCTAGAAAGAGGCCTAGGGTTCTTTTAACAACAAGTGTTAAAGTTACTGAGTTAGGAGAACATTTCTTTTGATGGTTTTCCAGGGAGAAGGCAACGACCCTTCATCTGTCTGAGTGTCAACTGTGTATTCATACGAGTAGACATTGACTCGCTGGCTTTGGAGGAGTAACTAGAACTAACCTCCGTCAGCTGGGCAGCTTGTGTGTGTAGAGAGGCGCACACAACAGTCGGTCGGCGAGAAGTAACTGGAAAGAAAATTAAACTTTGCAAGTTAATATCTCCTTTATTATTAATTTGACGACGCTATAACTTGGCATGCAAACAGCCCTTGAAAATACCTATCTATCAGTGGTGAAAAATCTTAAATCGAAAATAGTAAGGTGATTATATGATCAAGCAACTAGAACTAACCTCTGTCAGCTGGGCAGCTTGTGTGTGTAGAGAGCCGCACACAACGGTCGGTCGGCGAGAAGTAACTGGAAAGAAAATTAAACTTTGCAAGTTAATATCTCCTTCATTATTAATTTGACGAAGCTATAACTTGGCATGCAAACAGCCCTTGAAAATACCTATCTATCAGTGGTAACAAATCTTAAATCGAAAATAGTAAGATTATTATATGATCAAGCATCTAGAACTAACCTCTGTCGGCTGGGCAGCTTGTGTGTGTAGAGAGCCGCACACAACAGTCGGTCGGCGAGAAGAAACTGGAAAGAAAATTAAACTTTGCAAGTTAATATCTCCTTCATTATTAATTTGACGAAGCTATAACTTGGCATGCAAACAGCCCTTGAAAATACCTATCTATCGATGGTAAAAAATCTCAAATCGAAAATAGTAAGATTATTATATGATCAAGCAACTAGAACTAACCTCTGTCAGCTTGGCAGCTTGTGTGTGTAGAGAGCCGCACACAACGGTCGGTCGGCGAGAAGTAACTGGAAAGAAAATTAAACTTTGCAAGTTAATATCTCCTTTATTATTAATTTGACGAAGCTATAACTTGGCATGCAAACAGCCCTTGAAAATACCTATCTATCAGTGGTAACAAATCTTAAATCGAAAATAGTAAGATTATTATAAAATTATGATCAAGCAACTAGAACTAACCTCTGTCGGCTGGGCAGCTTGTGTGTGTAGAGAGCCGCACACAACGGTCGGTCGGCGAGAAGTAACTGGAGAGAAAATTACACTTCGCAAGTTAATAGCTCCTTTAATATTATTTTGACGAAGCTATAACTTGGCACGGGGACAGCCCTTGAAAATACCTATCTATCAGTGGTAAAAAATCTTAAATCGAACATAGAAAGATGATTATATGAATCAAGCAACTATAACTAACCTCTGTCAGCTGGGCAGCTTGTGTGTGGAGGCTGGGCTCCTGTACGGTCTTCTCACCCTTGACTTCGTGAACAGGTCTGACTATATGGTCATTCCCCCTTCAACTTAAAGGGAAAATATTATAACAAGGTTAGAGACGGACGATGAACTTGTAAAATCACGTTTCGTCTTGGTAGAGGATTGATAGGCCAAGGGTTTCCCGTAACCATCAACGTTACTTCAAAAATAACTACTCGAAAACAAACCTAAGGAATTCGCCCCTTATTTGCACCACGCTACCACGCAAGTAGCTATACATGTGCAAATCTTAACAACTCGCCCCATATTCACCCGACGCTGTCACGCGTATCCTTGCGTATCTTTGGACAGAACAGGTCTGAGAGGATGACCAACCAGCTTTTGAACAACCAGTCAGACCTGGTCACTAGAATAGAGACGGACGGTCATGTCGATATCTCCTTCAATATTATTTTGTGGAAGCTAAAACTTGTCCTGCAAACAGGCCTTGAAAATACCTATCTAGCAGTAGTAAAATATCTGAAATCGAACATAATAAGACGATGTTATGATCAAGCAACGGGAACTAACCTCTGCCAGCTAGTCAGATTGTATGTGTAGAGAAAAGCAAACAACAGTCGGTCGGCGAGAAGTAACTGAAAAGAAAATTTCACTTTACAAGTTAATATCTCCTTTACTATTAATTTGATGAAGCTAACACTTAGCACACAAACAGCCCTTGAAAATACCTATCTATCAGTTGTAAAATATCTGAAATGGAACATAGCAAGATGATTATATGATCAAGCAACTAGAACTAACCTCTGTCAGCTGGGCAGCTTGTGAGTGTAGACAGCCGCACACAACGGTCGGTCGGCGAGAAGTAACTGCAAAAAAAATTAAACTTTGCAAGTTAATATCTCCTTTATTATTATTTTGACAAAGCTATAACTTGGCACGGGGACAGCCCTTGAAAATACCTATCTATCAGTGGTAAAAAATCTTAAATCGAACATAGAAAGATGATTATATGATCAAGCAACTAGAACTAACCTTTGTCACATAGACCCTTCATCAGTCTGAGTGTAAACTGTGTATTGATACGAGTAGACGTTAACTCGCTGGCTTTGGAGGTGATAGGCAGAAATATATTCCTTGAGTGTTCTTATCGTAATACATTTCAGGTTTTGATCCTTGAAACTTGGCATGAAAGTAGCCCTGGGATTCCTCCAGTGGGCTGAGTGAAAACATCTCAATTCGGAGTCAAATTTTATTCAAACATTTTCAGAAGAAGGGAGCGACCCTACCTGTTTCTCTGAGCTGCCATTGTCCAGTCGCTGGCACAATGGTCGACGGCAGAGAGTGACTGAGCAGAAAGATAGGGTTCGCAAATTAATATCTCATTAAATATTATGCTGACGACATTCAAATTTGTCCTAGAAAGAGGCCTAGGGTTCTTCTAACAACAAGTGTTAAAGTTACTGAGTTTGGAGAACATTTCTTTTGATGGTTTTCCAGGGAAAGGCAACGACCCTTCATCTGCCTGGGTGTCAACTGTGTATTCATACGAGTAGACGTTGACTCGCTGGCTGTGGAGGTGATAGGCAGAGATATAGTTCTTGCGTGTTCATATCGTAATACATTTTAGGTTTTGATCCTTGAAACTTTGCATAAAAGTAGCCCTGGGATTCCTCCTGTGGCCTAAATCAAAACATCTGAATTCGGAGTCAATTTCTATTCGAACATTTTCAGGAGAACGGAGCGACCCTACCTTTTTCTCTGAGCTTCCATTGTCCACTCGCTGGCATAATAGTCGACGGCAGAGAGTGACTGAGCAGAAAGATAGGGTTCGCAAATTAATATCTCATTAAATATTATGCTGACGACATTCAAATTTGTCCTAGAAAGAGGCCTAGGGTTCTTCTAACAACAAGTGTTAAAGTTACTGAGTTTGGAGAACATTTCTTTTGATGGTTTTCCAGGGAAAGGCAACGACCCTTCATCTGTCTGAGTGTCAACTGTGTATTCATACGAGTAGACGTTGACTCGCTGGCTGTGGAGGTGATAGGCAGAAATATATTCCTTGAGTGTTCTTATCGTAATACATTTCAGGTTTTGATCCTTGAAACTTGGCATGAAAGTAGCCCTGGGATTCCTCCAGTGGGCTGAGTGAAAACATCTCAATTCGGAGTCAAATTTTATTCAAACATTTTCAGAAGAAGGGAGCGACCCTACCTGTTTCTCTGAGCTGCCATTGTCCAGTCGCTGGCACAATGGTCGACGGCAGAGAGTGACTGAGCAGAAAGATAGGGTTCGCAAATTAATATCTCATTAAATATTATGCTGACGACATTCAAATTTGTCCTAGAAAGAGGCCTAGGGTTCTTCTAACAACAAGTGTTAAAGTTACTGAGTTTGGAGAACATTTCTTTTGATGGTTTTCCAGGGAAAGGCAACGACCCTTCATCTGCCTGGGTGTCAACTGTGTATTCATACGAGTAGACGTTGACTCGCTGGCTGTGGAGGTGATAGGCAGAGATATAGTTCTTGCGTGTTCATATCGTAATACATTTTAGGTTTTGATCCTTAAAACTTTGCATAAAAGTAGCCCTGGGATTCCTCCTGTGGCCTAAATCAAAACATCTGAATTCGGAGTCAATTTCTATTCAAACATTTTCAGGAGAAGGGAGCGACCCTACCTGTTTCTCTGAGCTGCCATTGTCCAGTCGCTGGCACAATGGTCGACGGCAGAGAGTGACTGAACAGAAAGATAGAGTTCGCAAATTAATATCTCATTAAATATTATGCTGACGACATTCAAATTTGTCCTAGAAAGAGGCCTAGGGTTCTTTTAACAACAAGTGTTAAAGTTACTGAGTTTGGAGAACATTTCTTTTGATGGTTTTCCAGGGAAAGGCAACGACCCTTCATCTGTCTGAGTGTCAACTGTGTATTCATACGAGTAGACATTGACTCGCTGGCTTTGGAGGAGCAACTAGAACTAACCTCCGTCAGCTGGGCAGCTTGTGTGTGTAGAGAGGCGCACACAACAGTCGGTCGGCGAGAAGTAACTGGAAAGAAAATTAAACTTTGCAAGTTAATATCTCCTTCATTATTAATTTGACGAAGCTATAACTTGGCATGCAAACAGCCCTTGAAAATACCTATCTATCAGTGGTAAACAATCTTAAATCGAAAATAGTAAGGTGATTATATGATCAAGCAACTAGAACTAACCTCTGTCAGCTGGGCAGCTTGTGTGTGTAGCGAGGCGCACACAACAGTCGGTCGGCGAGAAGTAACTGGAAAGAAAATTTAACTTTGCAAGTTAATATCTCCTTCATTATTAATTTCACGAAGCTATAACTTGGCATGCAAACAGCCCTTGAAAATACCTATCTATCAGTGGTAAAAAATCTTAAATCGAAAATAGTAAGATTATTATATGATCAAGCAACTAGAACTAACCTCTGTCAGCTGGGCAGCTTGTGTGTGTAGAGAGCCGCACACAACGGTCGGTCGGCGAGAAGTAACTGGAAAGAAAATTAAACTTTGCAAGTTAATATCTCCTTTATTATTAATTTGACGAAGCTATAACTTGGCATGCAAACAGCCCTTGAAAATACCTATCTATCAGTGGTAACAAATCTTAAATCGAAAATAGTAAGATTATTATATGATCAAGCATCTAGAACTAACCTCTGTCGGCTGGGCAGCTTGTGGGTGTAGAGAGCCGCACACAACAGTCGGTCGGCGAGAAGTAACTGGAAAGAAAATTTAACTTTGCAAGTTAATATCTCCTTCATTATTAATTTGACGAAGCTATAACTTGGCATGCAAACAGCCCTTGAAAATACCTATCTATCGGTGGTAAAAAATCTCAAACCGAAAATAGTAAGATTATTATATGATCAAGCAACTAGAACTAACCTCTGTCAGCTTGGCAGCTTGTGTGTGTAGAGAGCCGCACACAACGGTCGGTCGGCGAGAAGTAACTGGAAAGAAAATTAAACTTTGCAAGTTAATATCTCCTTTATTATTAATTTGACGAAGCTATAACTTGGCATGCAAACAGCCCTTGAAAATACCTATCTATCAGTGGTAACAAATCTTAAATCGAAAATAGTAAGATTATTATAAAATTATGATCAAGCAACTAGAACTAACCTCTGTCGGCTGGGCAGCTTGTGTGTGTAGAGAGCCGCACACAACGGTCGGTCGGCGAGAAGTAACTGGAAAGAAAATTACACTTCGCAAGTTAATAGCTCCTTTAATATTATTTTGACGAAGCTATAACTTGGCACGGGGACAGCCCTTGAAAATACCTATCTATCAGTGGTAAAAAATCTTAAATCGAACATAGAAAGATGATTATATGAATCAAGCAACTATAACTAACCTCTGTCAGCTGGGCAGCTTGTGTGTGGAGGCTGGGCTCCTGTACGGTCTTCTCACCCTTGACTTCGTGAACAGGTCTGACTATATGGTCATTCCCCCTTCAACTTAAAGGGAAAATATTATAACAAGGTTAGAGACGGACGATGAACTTGTAAAATCACGTTTCGTCTTGGTAGAGGATTGATAGGCCAAGGGTTTCCCGTAACCATCAACGTTACTTCAAAAATAACTACTCGAAAACAAACCTAAGGAATTCGCCCCTTATTTGCACCACGCTACCACGCAAGTAGCTATACATGTGCAAATCTTAACAACTCGCCCCATATTCACCCGACGCTGTCACGCGTATCCTTGCGTATCTTTGGACAGAACAGGTCTGAGAGGATGACCAACCAGCTTTTGAACAACCAGTCAGACCTGGTCACTAGAATAGAGACGGACGGTCATGTCGATATCTCCTTCAATATTATTTTGTGGAAGCTAAAACTTGTCCTGCAAACAGGCCTTGAAAATACCTATCTAGCAGTAGTAAAATATCTGAAATCGAACATAGTAAGACGATGTTATGATCAAGCAACGGGAACTAACCTCTGCCAGCTAGTCAGATTGTATGTGTAGAGAAAAGCAAACAACAGTCGGTCGGCGAGAAGTAACTGAAAAGAAAATTTCACTTTACAAGTTAATATCTCCTTTACTATTAATTTGATGAAGCTAACACTTAGCACACAAACAGCCCTTGAAAATACCTATCTATCAGTTGTAAAATATCTGAAATGGAACATAGCAAGATGATTATATGATCAAGCAACTAGAACTAACCTCTGTCAGCTGGGCAGCTTGTGAGTGTAGACAGCCGCACACAACGGTCGGTCGGCGAGAAGTAACTGCAAAAAAAATTAAACTTTGCAAGTTAATATCTCCTTTATTATTATTTTGACAAAGCTATAACTTGGCACGGGGACAGCCCTTGAAAATACCTATCTATCAGTGGTAAAAAATCTTAAATCGAACATAGAAAGATGATTATATGATCAAGCAACTAGAACTAACCTTTGTCACATAGACCCTTCATCAGTCTGAGTGTAAATTGTGTATTGATACGAGTAGACGTTAACTCGCTGGCTTTGGAGGTGATAGGCAGAAATATATTCCTTGAGTGTTCTTATCGTAATACATTTCAGGTTTTGATCCTTGAAACTTGGCATGAAAGTAGCCCTGGGATTCCTCCAGTGGGCTGAGTGAAAACATCTCAATTCGGAGTCAAATTTTATTCAAACATTTTCAGAAGAAGGGAGCGACCCTACCTGTTTCTCTGAGCTGCCATTGTCCAGTCGCTGGCACAATGGTCGACGGCAGAGAGTGACTGAGCAGAAAGATAGGGTTCGCAAATTAATATCTCATTAAATATTATGCTGACGACATTCAAATTTGTCCTAGAAAGAGGCCTAGGGTTCTTCTAACAACAAGTGTTAAAGTTACTGAGTTTGGAGAACATTTCTTTTGATGGTTTTCCAGGGAAAGGCAACGACCCTTCATCTGTCTGAGTGTCAACTGTGTATTCATACGAGTAGACGTTGACTCGCTGGCTGTGGAGGTGATAGGCAGAAATATATTCCTTGAGTGTTCTTATCGTAATACATTTCAGGTTTTGATCCTTGAAACTTGGCATGAAAGTAGCCCTGGGATTCCTCCAGTGGGCTGAGTGAAAACATCTCAATTCGGATTCAAATTTTATTCAAACATTTTCAGAAGAAGGGAGCGACCCTACCTGTTTCTCTGAGCTGCCATTGTCAAGTCGCTGGCACAATGGTCGACGGCAGAGAGTGACTGAGCAGAAAGATAGGGTTCGCAAATTAATATCTCATTAAATATTATGCTGACGACATTCAAATTTGTCCTAGAAAGAGGCCTAGGGTTCTTCTAACAACAAGTGTTAAAGTTACTGAGTTTGGAGAACATTTCTTTTGATGGTTTTACAGGGAAAGGCAACGACCCTTCATCTGCCTGGGTGTCAACTGTGTATTCATACGAGTAGACGTTGACTCGCTGGCTGTGGAGGTGATAGGCAGAGATATAGTTCTTGCGTGTTCATATCGTAATACATTTTAGGTTTTGATCCTTGAAACTTTGCATAAAAGTAGCCCTGGGATTCCTCCTGTGGCCTAAATCAAAACATCTGAATTCGGAGTCAATTTCTATTCAAACATTTTCAGGAGAACGGAGCGACCCTACCTTTTTCTCTGAGCTTCCATTGTCCACTCGCTGGCATAATAGTCGACGGCAGAGAGTGACTGAGCAGAAAGATAGGGTTCGCAAATTAATATCTCATTAAATATTATGCTGACGACATTCAAATTTGTCCTAGAAAGAGGCCTAGGGTTCTTCTAACAACAAGTGTTAAAGTTACTGAGTTTGGAGAACATTTCTTTTGATGGTTTTACAGGGAAAGGCAACGACCCTTCATCTGTCTGAGTGTCAACTGTGTATTCCTACGAGTAGACGTTGACTCGCTGGCTGTGGAGGTGATAGGCAGAGATATAGTTCTTGCGTGTTCATATCGTAATACATTTTAGGTTTTGATCCTTGAAACTTTGCATAAAAGTAGCCCTGGGATTCCTCCTGTGGCCTAAATCAAAACATCTGAATTCGGAGTCAATTTCTATTCAAACATTTTCAGGAGAACGGAGCGACCCTACCTGTTTCTCTGAGCTGCCATTGTCCAGTCGCTGGCACAATGGTCGACGGCAGAGACTGACTGAGCAGAAAGATAGGGTTCGCAAATTAATATCTCATTAAATATTATGCTGACGACATTCAAATTTGTCCTAGAAAGAGGCCTAGGGTTCTTCTAACAACAAGTGTTAAAGTTACTGAGTTTGGAGAACATTTCTTTTGATGGTTTTCCAGGGAAAGGCAACGACCCTTCATCTGTCTGAGTGTCAACTGTGTATTCATACGAATAGACGTTGACTCGCTGGCTGTGGAGGTGATAGGCAGAGATATAGTTCTTGCGTGTTCATATCGTAATACATTTTAGGTTTTGATCCTTGAAACTTTGCATAAAAGTAGCCCTGGGATTCCTCCTGTGGCCTAAATCAAAACATCTGAATTCGGAGTCAATTTCTATTCAAACATTTTTAGGAGAAGGGAGCGACCCTACCTGTTTCTCTGAGCTGCCATTGTCCAGTCGCTGGCACATTGGTCGACGGCAGAGAGTGACTGAGCAGAAAGATAGGGTTCGCAAATTAATATCTCATTAAATATTATGCTGACGACATTCAAATTTGTCCTAAAAAGAGGCCTAGGGTTCTTCTAACAACAAGTGTTAAAGTTACTGAGTTTGGAGAAAATTTCTTTTGATGGTTTTCCAGGGAAAGGCAACGACCCTTCATCTGTCTGAGTGTCAAGTGTGTATTCATACGAGTAGACGTTGACTCGCTGGCTGTGGAGGTGATAGGCAGAGATATAGTTCTTGCGTGTTCATATCATAATACATTTTAGGTTTTGATCCTTGAAACTTTGCATAAAAGTAGCCCTGGGATTCCTCCTGTGGCCTAAATCAAAACATCTGAATTCGGAGTCAATTTCTATTCAAACATTTTCAGGAGAAGGGAGCGACTCTACCTGTTTCTCTGAGCTGCCATTGTCCAGTCGCTGGCACAATGGTCGACGGCAGAGAGTGACTGAACAGAAAGATAGAGTTCGCAAATTAATATCTCATTAAATATTATGCTGACGACATTCAAATTTGTCCTAGAAAGAGGCCTAGGGTTCTTTTAACAACAAGTGTTAAAGTTACTGAGTTTGGAGAACATTTCTTTTGATGGTTTTCCAGGGAAAGGCAACGACCCTTCATCTGTCTGAGTGTCAACTGTGTATTCATACGAGTAGACATTGACTCGCTGGCTTTGGAGGAGCAACTAGAACTAACCTCCGTCAGCTGGGCAGCTTGTGTGTGTAGAGAGGTGCACACAACAGTCGGTCGGCGAGAAGTAACTGGAAAGAAAATTAAACTTTGCAAGTTAATATCTCCTCCATTATTAATTTGACGAAGCTATAACTTGGCATGCAAACAGCCCTTGAAATTACCTATCTATCAGTGGTAAACAATCTTAAATCGAAAATAGTAAGGTGATTATATGATCAAGCAACTAGAACTAACCTCTGTCAGCTGGGCAGCTTGTGTGTGTAGCGAGGCGCACACAACAGTCGGTCGGCGAGAAGTAACTGGAAAGAAAATTTAACTTTGCAAGTTAATATCTCCTTCATTATTAATTTCACGAAGCTATAACTTAGCACACAAACAGCCCTTGAAAATACCTATCTATCAGTGGTAAAAAATCTTAAATCGAAAATAGTAAGATTATTATATGATCAAGCAACTAGAACTAACCTCTGTCAGCTGGGCAGCTTGTGTGTGTAGAGAGCCGCACACAACGGTCGGTCGGCGAGAAGTAACTGGAAAGAAAATTAAACTTTGCAAGTTAATATCTCCTTTATTATTAATTTGACGAAGCTATAACTTGGCATGCAAACAGCCCTTGAAAATACCTATCTATCAGTGGTAACAAATCTTAAATCGAAAATAGTAAGATTATTATATGATCAAGCATCTAGAACTAACCTCTGTCGGCTGGGCAGCTTGTGTGTGTAGAGAGCCGCACACAACAGTCGGTCGGCGAGAAGTAACTGGAAAGAAAATTAAACTTTGCAAGTTAATATCTCCTTCATTATTAATTTGACGAAGCTATAACTTGGCATGCAAACAGCCCTTGAAAATACCTATCTATCCGTGGTAAAAAATCTCAAATCGAAAATAGTAAGATTATTATATGATCAAGCAACTAGAACTAACCTCTGTCAGCTTGGCAGCTTGTGTGTGTAGAGAGCCGCACACAACGGTCGGTCGGCGAGAAGTAACTGGAAAGAAAATTAAACTTTGCAAGTTAATATCTCCTTTATTATTAATTTGACGAAGCTATAACTTGGCATGCAAACAGCCCTTGAAAATACCTATCTATCAGTGGTAACAAATCTTAAATCGAAAATAGTAAGATTATTATAAAATTATGATCAAGCAACTAGAACTAACCTCTGTCGGCTGGGCAGCTTGTGTGTGTAGAGAGCCGCACACAACGGTCGGTCGGCGAGAAGTAACTGGAAAGAAAATTACACTTCGCAAGTTAATAGCTCCTTTAATATTATTTTGACGAAGCTATAACTTGGCACGGGGACAGACCTTGAAAATACCTATCTATCAGTGGTAAAAAATCTTAAATCGAACATAGAAAGATGATTATATGAATCAAGCAACTATAACTAACCTCTGTCAGCTGGGCAGCTTGTGTGTGGAGGCTGGGCTCCTGTACGGTCTTCTCACCCTTGACTTCGTGAACAGGTCTGACTATATGGTCATTCCCCCTTCAACTTAAAGGGAAAATATTATAACAAGGTTAGAGACGGACGATGAACTTGTAAAATCACGTTTCGTCTTGGTAGAGGATTGATAGGCCAAGGGTTTCCCGTAACCATCAACGTTACTTCAAAAATAACTACTCGAAAACAAACCTAAGGAATTCGCCCCTTATTTGCACCACGCTACCACGCAAGTAGCTATACATGTGCAAATCTTAACAACTCGCCCCATATTCACCCGACGCTGTCACGCGTATCCTTGCGTATCTTTGGACAGAACAGGTCTGAGAGGATGACCAACCAGCTTTTGAACAACCAGTCAGACCTGGTCACTAGAATAGAGACGGACGGTCATGTCGATATCTCCTTCAATATTATTTTGTGGAAGCTAAAACTTGTCCTGCAAACAGGCCTTGAAAATACCTATCTAGCAGTAGTAAAATATCTGAAATCGAACATAGTAAGACGATGTTATGATCAAGCAACGGGAACTAACCTCTGCCAGCTAGTCAGATTGTGTGTGTAGAGAAAAGCAAACAACAGTCGGTCGGCGAGAAGTAACTGAAAAGAAAATTTCACTTTACAAGTTAATATCTCCTTTACAATTAATTTGATGAAGCTAACACTTAGCACACAAACAGCCCTTGAAAATACCTATCTATCAGTTGTAAAATATCTGAAATGGAACATAGCAAGATGATTATATGATCAAGCAACTAGAACTAACCTCTGTCAGCTGGGCAGCTTGTGAGTGTAGACAGCCGCACACAACGGTCGGTCGGCGAGAAGTAACTGCAAAAAAAATTAAACTTTGCAAGTTAATATCTCCTTTATTATTATTTTGACAAAGCTATAACTTGGCACGGGGACAGCCCTTGAAAATACCTATCTATCAGTGGTAAAAAATCTTAAATCGAACATAGAAAGATGATTATATGATCAAGCAACTAGAACTAACCTTTGTCACATAGACCCTTCATCAGTCTGAGTGTAAATTGTGTATTGATACGAGTAGACGTTAACTCGCTGGCTTTGGAGGTGATAGGCAGAAATATATTCCTTGAGTGTTCTTATCGTAATACATTTCAGGTTTTGATCCTTGAAACTTGGCATGAAAGTAGCCCTGGGATTCCTCCAGTGGGCTGAGTGAAAACATCTCAATTCGGAGTCAAATTTTATTCAAACATTTTCAGAAGAAGGGAGCGACCCTACCTGTTTCTCTGAGCTGCCATTGTCCAGTCGCTGGCACAATGGTCGACGGCAGAGAGTGACTGAGCAGAAAGATAGGGTTCGCAAATTAATATCTCATTAAATATTATGCTGACGACATTCAAATTTGTCCTAGAAAGAGGCCTAGGGTTCTTCTAACAACAAGTGTTAAAGTTACTGAGTTTGGAGAACATTTCTTTTGATGGTTTTCCAGGGAAAGGCAACGACCCTTCATCTGTCTGAGTGTCAACTGTGTATTCATACGAGTAGACGTTGACTCGCTGGCTGTGGAGGTGATAGGCAGAAATATATTCCTTGAGTGTTCTTATCGTAATACATTTCAGGTTTTGATCCTTGAAACTTGGCATGAAAGTAGCCCTGGGATTCCTCCAGTGGGCTGAGTGAAAACATCTCAATTCGGAGTCAAATTTTATTCAAACATTTTCAGAAGAAGGGAGCGACCCTACCTGTTTCTCTGAGCTGCCATTGTCCAGTCGCTGGCACAATGGTCGACGGCAGAGAGTGACTGAGCAGAAAGATAGGGTTCGCAAATTAATATCTCATTAAATATTATGCTGACGACATTCAAATTTGTCCTAGAAAGAGGCCTAGGGTTCTTCTAACAACAAGTGTTAAAGTTACTGAGTTTGGAGAACATTTCTTTTGATGGTTTTCCAGGGAAAGGCAACGACCCTTCATCTGCCTGGGTGTCAACTGTGTATTCATACGAGTAGACGTTGACTCGCTGGCTGTGGAGGTGATAGGCAGAGATATAGTTCTTGCGTGTTCATATCGTAATACATTTTAGGTTTTGATCCTTGAAACTTTGCATAAAAGTAGCCCTGGGATTCCTCCTGTGGCCTAAATCAAAACATCTGAATTCGGAGTCAATTTCTATTCAAACATTTTCAGGAGAACGGAGCGACCCTACCTTTTTCTCTGAGCTTCCATTGTCCACTCGCTGGCATAATAGTCGACGGCAGAGAGTGACTGAGCAGAAAGATAGGGTTCGCAAATTAATATCTCATTAAATATTATGCTGACGACATTCAAATTTGTCCTAGAAAGAGGCCTAGGGTTCTTCTAACAACAAGTGTTAAAGTTACTGAGTTTGGAGAACATTTCTTTTGATGGTTTTACAGGGAAAGGCAACGACCCTTCATCTGTCTGAGTGTCAACTGTGTATTCATACGAGTAGACGTTGACTCGCTGGCTGTGGAGGTGATAGGCAGAGATATAGTTCTTGCGTGTTCATATCGTAATAAATTTTAGGTTTTGATCCTTGAAACTTTGCATAAAAGTAGCCCTGGGATTCCTCCTGTGGCCTAAATCAAAACATCTGAATTCGGAGTCAATTTCTATTCAAACATTTTCAGGAGAAGGGAGCGACCCTACCTGTTTCTCTGAGCTGCCATTGTCCAGTCGCTGGCATAATAGTCGACGGCAGAGAGTGACTGAGCAGAAAGATAGGGTTCGCAAATTAATATCTCATTAAATATTATGCTGACGACATTCAAATTTGTCCTAGAAAGAGGCCTAGGGTTCTTCTAACAACAAGTGTTAAAGTTACTGAGTTTGGAGAACATTTCTTTTGATGGTTTTCCAGGGAAAGGCAACGACCCTTCATCTGCCTGGGTGTCAACTGTGTATTCATACGAGTAGACGTTGACTCGCTGTCTGTGGAGGTGATAGGCAGAGATATAGTTCTTGCGTGTTCATATCGTAATACATTTTAGGTTTTGATCCTTGAAACTTTGCATAAAAGTAGCCCTGGGATTCCTCCTGTGGCCTAAATCAAAACATCTGAATTCGGAGTCAATTTCTATTCAAACATTTTCAGGAGAACGGAGAGACCCTACCTTTTTCTCTGAGCTTCCATTGTCCAGTCGCTGGCATAATAGTCGACGGCAGAGAGTGACTGAGCAGAAAGATAGGGTTCGCAAATTAATATCTCATTAAATATTATGCTGACGACATTCAAATTTGTCCTAGAAAGAGGCCTAGGGTTCTTCTAACAACAAGTGTTAAAGTTACTGAGTTTGGAGAACATTTCTTTTGATGGTTTTCCAGGGAAAGGCAACGACCCTTCATCTGTCTGAGTGTCAATTGTGTATTCATACGAGTAGACGTTGACTCGCTGGCTGTGGAGGTGATAGGCAGAGATATAGTTCTTGCGTGTTCATATCGTAATACATTTTAGGTTTTGATCCTTAAAACTTTGCATAAAAGTAGCCCTGGGATTCCTCCTGTGGCCTAAATCAAAACATCTGAATTCGGAGTCAATTTCTATTCAAACATTTTCAGGAGAAGGGAGCGACCCTACCTGTTTCTCTGAGCTGCCATTGTCCAGTCGCTGGCACAATGGTCGACGGCAGAGAGTGACTGAGCAGAAAGATAGGGTTCGCAAATTAACATCTCATTAAATATTATGCTGACGACATTCAAATTTGTCCTAGAAAGAGGCCTAGGGTTCTTCTAACAACAAGTGTTAAAGTTACTGAGTTTGGAGAACATTTCTTTTGATGGTTTTCCAGGGAAAGGCAACGACCCTTCATCTGTCTGAGTGTCAAGTGTGTATTCATACGAGTAGACGTTGACTCGCTGGCTGTGGAGGTGATAGGCAGAGATATAGTTCTTGCGTGTTCATATCGTAATACATTTTAGGTTTTGATCCTTGAAACTTTGCATAAAAGTAGCCCTGGGATTCCTCCTGTGGCCTAAATCAAAACATCTGAATTCGGAGTCAATTTCTATTCAAACATTTTCAGGAGAAGGGAGCGACTCTACCTGTTTCTCTGAGCTGCCATTGTCCAGTCGCTGGCACAATGGTCGACGGCAGAGAGTGACTGAACAGAAAGATAGAGTTCGCAAATTAATATCTCATTAAATATTATGCTGACGACATTCAAATTTGTCCTAGAAAGAGGCCTAGGGTTCTTCTAACAACAAGTGTTAAAGTTACTGAGTTTGGAGAACATTTCTTTTGATGGTTTTCCAGGGAAAGGCAACGACCCTTCATCTGTCTGAGTGTCAACTGTGTATTCATACGAGTAGACATTGACTCGCTGGCTTTGGAGGAGCAACTAGAACTAACCTCCGTCAGCTGGGCAGCTTGTGTGTGTAGAGAGGCGCACACAACAGTCGGTCGGCGAGAAGTAACTGGAAAGAAAATTAAACTTTGCAAGTTAATATCTCCTTCATTATTAATTTGACGAAGCTATAACTTGGCATGCAAACAGCCCTTGAAAATACCTATCTATCAGTGGTAAACAATCTTAAATCGAAAATAGTAAGGTGATTATATGATCAAGCAACTAGAACTAACCTCTGTCAGCTGGGCAGCTTGTGTGTGTAGCGAGGCGCACACAACAGTCGGTCGGCGAGAAGTAACTGGAAAGAAAATTTAACTTTGCAAGTTAATATCTCCTTCATTATTAATTTCACGAAGCTATAACTTTGCATGCAAACAGCCCTTGAAAATACCTATCTATCAGTGGTAAAAACTCTTAAATCGAAAATAGTAAGATTATTATATGATCAAGCAACTAGAACTAACCTCTGTCAGCTGGACAGCTTGTGTGTGTAGAGAGCCGCACACAACGGTCGGTCGGCGAGAAGTAACTGGAAAGAAAATTAAACTTTGCAAGTTAATATCTCCTTTATTATTAATTTGACGAAGCTATAACTTGGCATGCAAACAGCCCTTGAAAATACCTATCTATCAGTGGTAACAAATCTTAAATCGAAAATAGTAAGATTATTATATGATCAAGCAACTAGAACTAACCTCTGTCGGCTGGGCAGCTTGTGTGTGTAGAGAGCCGCACACAACAGTCGGTCGGCGAGAAGTAACTGGAAAGAAAATTAAACTTTGCAAGTTAATATCTCCTTCATTATTAATTTGACGAAGCTATAACTTGGCATGCAAACAGCCCTTGAAAATACCTATCTATCGGTGGTAAAAAATCTCAAATCGAAAATAGTAAGATTATTATATGATCAAGCAACTAGAACTAACCTCTGTCAGCTTGGCAGCTTGTGTGTGTAGAGAGCCGCACACAACGGTCGGTCGGCGAGAAGTAACTGGAAAGAAAATTAAACTTTGCAAGTTAATATCTCCTTTATTATTAATTTGACGAAGCTATAACTTGGCATGCAAACAGCCCTTGAAAATACCTATCTATCAGTGGTAACAAATCTTAAATCGAAAATAGTAAGATTATTATAAAATTATGATCAAGCAACTAGAACTAACCTCTGTCGGCTGGGCAGCTTGTGTGTGTAGAGAGCCGCACACAACGGTCGGTCGGCGAGAAGTAACTGGAAAGAAAATTACACTTCGCAAGTTAATAGCTCCTTTAATATTATTTTGACGAAGCTATAACTTGGCACGGGGACAGCCCTTGAAAATACCTATCTATCAGTGGTAAAAAATCTTAAATCGAACATAGAAAGATGATTATATGAATCAAGCAACTATAACTAACCTCTGTCAGCTGGGCAGCTTGTGTGTGGAGGCTGGGCTCCTGTACGGTCTTCTCACCCTTGACTTCGTGAACAGGTCTGACTATATGGTCATTCCCCCTTCAACTTAAAGGGAAAATATTAAAACAAGGTTAGAGACGGACGATGAACTTGTAAAATCACGTTTCGTCTTGGTAGAGGATTGATAGGCCAAGGGTTTCCCGTAACCATCAACGTTACTTCAAAAATAACTACTCGAAAACAAACCTAAGGAATTCGCCCCTTATTTGCACCACGCTACCACGCAAGTAGCTATACATGTGCAAATCTTAACAACTCGCCCCATATTCACCCGACGCTGTCACGCGTATCCTTGCGTATCTTTGGACAGAACAGGTCTGAGAGGATGACCAACCAGCTTTTGAACAACCAGTCAGACCTGGTCACTAGAATAGAGACGGACGGTCATGTCGATATCTCCTTCAATATTATTTCGTGGAAACTAAAACTTGTCCTGCAAACAGGCCTTGAAAATACCTATCTAGCAGTAGTAAAATATCTTGAATCGAACATAGTAAGACGATTTTATGATCAAGCAACGGGAACTAACCTCTGCCAGCTAGTCAGATTGTGTGTGTAGAGAAAAGCAAACAACAGTCGGTCGGCGAGAAGTAACTGGAAAGAAAATTAAACTTTGCAAGTTAATATCTCCTTTATTATTATTTTGACGAAGCTATAACTTGGCACGGGGACAGCCCTTGAAAATACCTATCTATCAGTGGTAAAAAATCTTAAAGCGAACATATAAAAATGATTATATGATCAAGCAACTAGAACTAACCTTTGTCACATAGACCCTTCATCAGTCTGAGTGTAAACTGTGTATTGATACGAGTAGACGTTAACTCGCTGGCTTTGGAGGTGATAGGCAGAAATATATTCCTTGAGTGTTCTTATCGTAATACATTTTAGGTTTTGATCCTTGAAACTTGGCATGAAAGTAGCCCTGGGATTCCTCCAGTGGGCTGAGTGAAAACATCTCAATTCGGAGTCAATTTTTATTCAAACATTTTCAGGAGAAGGGAGCGACCCTACCTGTTTCTCTGAGCTGCCATTGTCCAGTCGCTGGCACAATGGTCGACGGCAGAGAGTGACTGAGCAGAAAGATAGGGTTCGCAAATTAATATCTCATTAAATATTATGCTGACGACATTCAAATTTGTCCTAGAAAGAGGCCTAGGCTTCTTCTAACAACAAGTGTTAAAGTTACTGAGTTTGGAGAACATTTCTTTTGATGGTTTTCCAGGGAAAGGCAACGACCCTTCATCTGTCTGAGTGTCAACTGTGTATTCATACGAGTAGACGTTGACTCGCTGGCTGTGGAGGTGATAGGCAGAGATATAGTTCTTGCGTGTTCATATCGTAATACATTTTAGGTTTTGATCCTTGAAACTTTGCATAAAAGTAGCCCTGGGATTCCTCCTGTGGCCTAAATCAAAACATCTGAATTCGGAGTCAATTTCTATTCAAACATTTTCAGGAGAAGGGAGCGACCCTACCTGTTTCTCTGAGCTGCCATTGTCCAGTCGCTGGGACAATGGTCGACGGCAGAGAGTGACTGAGCAGAAAGATAGGGTTCGCAAATTAATATCTCATCAAATATTATGCTGACGACATTCAAATTTGTCCTAGAAAGAGGCCTAGGGTTCTTCTAACAACAAGTGTTAAAGTTACTGAGTTTGGAGAACATTTCTTTTGATGGTTTTCCAGGGAAAGGCAACGACCCTTCATCTGTCTGAGTGTCAACTGTGTATTCATACGAGTAGACGTTGACTCGCTGGCTGTGGAGGTGATAGGCAGAGATATAGTTCTTGCGTGTTCATATCGTAATACATTTTAGGTTTTAATCCTTGAAACTTTGCATAAAAGTAGCCCTGGGATTCCTCCTGTGGCCTAAATCAAAACATCTGAATTCGGAGTCAATTTCTATTCAAACATTTTCAGGAGAAGGGAGCGACCCCACCTGTTTCTCTGAGCTGCCATTGTCCAGTCGCTGGCACAATGGTCGACGGCAGAGAGTGACTGAGCAGAAAGATAGGGTTCGCAAATTAATATCTCATCAAATATTATGCTGACGACATTCAAATTTGTCCTAGAAAGAGGCCTAGGCTTCTTCTAACAACAAGTGTTAAAGTTACTGAGTTTGGAGAACATTTCTTTTGATGGTTTTCCAGGGAAAGGCAACGACCCTTCATCTGTCTGAGTGTCAACTGTGTATTCATACGAGTAGACGTTGACTCGCTGGCTGTGGAGGTGATAGGCAGAGATATAGTTCTTGCGTGTTCATATCGTAATACATTTTAGGTTTTGATCCTTGAAACTTTGCATAAAAGTAGCCCTGGGATTCCTCCTGTGGCCTAAATGAAAACATCTGAATTCGGAGTCAATTTCTATTCAAACATTTTCAGGAGAAGGGAGCGACCCTACCTGTTTCTCTGAGCTGCCATTGTCCAGTCGCTGGCACAATGGTCGACGGCAGAGAGTGACTGAGCAGAAAGATAGGGTTCGCAAATTAATATCTCATCAAATATTATGCTGACGACATTCAAATTTGTCCTAGAAAGAGGCCTAGGGTTCTTCTAACAACAAGTGTTAAAGTTACTGAGTTTGGAGAACATTTCTTTTGATGGTTTTCCAGGGAAAGGCAACGACCCTTCATCTGTCTGAGTGTCAACTGTGTATTCATACGAGTAGACGTTGTCTCGCTGGCTGTGGAGGTGATAGGCAGAGATATAGTTCTTGCGTGTTCATATCGTAATACATTTTAGGTTTTGATCCTTGAAACTTTGCATAAAAGTAGCCCTGGGATTCCTCCTGTGGCCTAAATCAAAACATCTGAATTCGGAGTCAATTTCTATTCAAACATTTTCAGGAGAAGGGAGCGACCCTACCTTTTTCTCTGAGCTTCCATTGTCCAGTCGCTGGCATAATAGTCGACGGCATAGAGTGACTGAGCAGAAAGATAGGGTTCGCAAATTAATATCTCATTAAATATTATGCTGACGACATTCAAATTTGTCCTAGAAAGAGGCCTAGGGTTCTTCTAACAACAAGTGTTAAAGTTACTGAGTTTGGAGAACATTTCTTTTGATGGTTTTCCAGGGAAAGGCAACGACCCTTCATCTGTCTGAGTGTCAACTGTGTATTCATACGAGTAGACGTTGTCTCGCTGGCTGTGGAGGTGATAGGCAGAGATATAGTTCTTGCGTGTTCATATCGTAATACATTTTAGGTTTTGATCCTTGAAACTTTGCATAAAAGTAGCCCTGGGATTCCTCCTGTGGCCTAAATCAAAACATCTGAATTCGGAGTCAATTTCTATTCAAACATTTTCAGGAGAAGGGAGCGACCCTACCTTTTTCTCTGAGCTTCCATTGTCCAGTCGCTGGCATAATAGTCGACGGCATAGAGTGACTGAGCAGAAAGATAGGGTTCGCAAATTAATATCTCATTAAATATTATGCTGACGACATTCAAATTTGTCCTAGAAAGAGGCCTAGGGTTCTTCTAACAACAAGTGTTAAAGTTACTGAGTTTGGAGAACATTTCTTTTGATGGTTTTCCAGGGAAAGGCAACGACCCTTCATCTGTCTGAGTGTCAACTGTGTATTCATACGAGTTGACGTTGACTCGCTGGCTGTGGAGGTGATAGGCAGAGATATAGTTCTTGCGTGTTCATATCGTAATACATTTTAGGTTTTGATCCTTGAAACTTTGCATAAAAGTAGCCCTGGGATTCCTCCTGTGGCCTAAATCAAAACATCTGAATTCGGAGTCAATTTCTATTCAAACATTTTCAGGAGAAGGGAGCGAACCTACCTTTTTCTCTGAGCTTCCATTGTCCAGTCGCTGGCATAATAGTCGACGGCATAGAGTGACTGAGCAGAAAGATAGGGTTCGCAAATTAATATCTCATTAAATATTATGCTGACGACATTCAAATTTGTCCTAGAAAGAGGCCTAGGGTTCTTCTAACAACAAGTGTTAAAGTTACTGAGTTTGGAGAACATTTCTTTTGATGGTTTTCCAGGGAAAGGCAACGACCCTTCATCTGTCTGAGTGTCAACTGTGTATTCATACGAGTAGACGTTGTCTCGCTGGCTGTGGAGGTGATAGGCAGAGATATAGTTCTTGCGTGTTCATATCGTAATACATTTTAGGTTTTGATCCTTGAAACTTTGCATAAAAGTAGCCCTGGGATTCCTCCTGTGGCCTAAATCAAAACATCTGAATTCGGAGTCAATTTCTATTCAAACATTTTCAGGAGAAGGGAGCGACCCTACCTTTTTCTCTGAGCTTCCATTGTCCAGTCGCTGGCATAATAGTCGACGGCATAGAGTGACTGAGCAGAAAGATAGGGTTCGCAAATTAATATCTCATTAAATATTATGCTGACGACATTCAAATTTGTCCTAGAAAGAGGCCTAGGGTTCTTCTAACAACAAGTGTTAAAGTTACTGAGTTTGGAGAACATTTCTTTTGATGGTTTTCCAGGGAAAGGCAACGACCCTTCATCTGTCTGAGTGTCAACTGTGTATTCATACGAGTTGACGTTGACTCGCTGGCTGTGGAGGTGATAGGCAGAGATATAGTTCTTGCGTGTTCATATCGTAATACATTTTAGGTTTTGATCTTTGAAACTTTGCATAAAACTAGCCCTGGGATTCCTCCTGTGGCCTAAATCAAAACATCTGAATTCGGAGTCAATTTCTATTCAAACATTTTCAGGAGAAGGGAGCGACCCTACCTGTTTCTCTGAGCTGCCATTGTCCAGTCGCTGGCACAATGGTCGACGGCAGAGAGTGACTGAGCAGAAAGATAGGGTTCGCAAATTAATATCTCATTAAATATTATGCTGACGACATTCAAATTTGTCCTAGAAAGAGGCCTAAGGTTCTTCTAACAACAAGTGTTAAAGTTACTGAGTTTGGAGAACATTTCTTTTGATGGTTTTCCAGGGAAAGGCAACGACCCTTCATCTGTCTGAGTGTCAACTGTGTATTCATACGAGTAGACGTTGACTCGCTGGCTGTGGAGGTGATAGGCAGAGATATAGTTCTTGCGTGTTCATATCGTAATACATTTTAGGTTTTGATCCTTGAAACTTTGCATAAAAGTAGCCCTGGGATTCCTCCTGTGGCCTAAATCAAAACATCTGAATTCGGAGTCAATTTCTATTCAAACATTTTCAGGAGAAGGGAGCGACCCTACCTGTTTCTCTGAGCTGCCATTGTCCAGTCGCTGGCACAATGGTCGACGGCAGAGAGTGACTGAGCAGAAAGATAGGGTTCGCAAATTAATATCTCATCAAATATTATGCTGACGACATTCAAATTTGTCCTAGAAAGAGGCCTAGGGTTCTTCTAACAACAAGTGTTAAAGTTACTGAGTTTGGAGAACATTTCTTTTGATGGTTTTCCAGGGAAAGGCAACGACTCTTCATCTGTCTGAGTGTCAACTGTGTATTCATACGAGTAGACGTTGACTCGCTGGCTGTGGAGGTGATAGGCAGAGATATAGTTCTTGCGTGTTCATATCGTAATACATTTTAGGTTTTGATCCTTGAAACTTTGCATAAAAGTAGCCCTGGGATTCCTCCTGTGGCCTAAATCAAAACATCTGAATTCGGAGTCAATTTCTATTCAAACATTTTCAGGAGAAGGGAGCGACCCTACCTGTTTCTCTGAGCTGCCATTGTCCAGTCGCTGGCACAATGGTCGACGGCAGAGAGTGACTGAGCAGAAAGATAGGGTTCGCAAATTAATATCTCATTAAATATTATGCTGACGACATTCAAATTTGTCCTAGAAAGAGGCCTAGGGTTCTTCTAACAACAAGTGTTAAAGTTACTGAGTTTGGAGAACATTTCTTTTGATGGTTTTCCAGGGAAAGGCAACGACCCTTCATCTGTCTGAGTGTCAACTGTGTATTCATACGAGTAGACGTTGACTCGCTGGCTGTGGAGGTGATAGGCAGAGATATAGTTCTTGCGTTTTCATATCGTAATACATTTTAGGTTTTGATCCTTGAAACTTTGCATAAAAGTAGCCCTGGGATTCCTCCTGTGGCCTAAATCAAAACATCTGAATTCGGAGTCAAATTCTATTCAAACATTTTCAGGAGAAGGGAGCGACCCTACCTGTTTCTCTGAGCTGCCATTGTCAAGTCGCTGGCACAATGGTCGACGGCAGAGAGTGACTGAGCAGAAAGATAGGGTTCGCAAATTAATATCTCATTAAATATTATGCTGACGACATTCAAATTTGTCCTAGAAAGAGGCCTAGGGTTCTTCTAACAACAAGTGTTAAAGTTACTGAGTTTGGAGAACATTTCTTTTGATGGTTTTCCAGGGAAAGGCAACGACCCTTCATCTGTCTGAGTGTCAACTGTGTATTCATACGAGTAGACGTTGACTCGCTGGCTGTGGAGGTGATAGGCAGAGATATAGTTCTTGCGTTTTCATATCGTAATACATTTTAGGTTTTGATCCTTGAAACTTTGCATAAAAGTAGCCCTGGGATTCCTCCTGTGGCCTAAATCAAAACATCTGAATTCGGAGTCAAATTCTATTCAAACATTTTCAGGAGAAGGGAGCGACCCTACCTGTTTCTCTGAGCTGCCATTGTCCAGTCGCTGGCTCAATGGTCGACGGCAGAGAGTGACTGAGCAGAAAGATAGGGTTCGCAAATTAATATCTCATCAAATATTATGCTGACGACATTCAAATTTGTCCTAGAAAGAGGCCTAGGGTTCTTCTAACAACAAGTGTTAAAGTTACTGAGTTTGGAGAACATTTCTTTTGATGGTTTTCCAGGGAAAGGCAACGACCCTTCATCTGTCTGAGTGTCAACTGTGTATTCATACGAGTAGACGTTGACTCGCTGGCTGTGGAGGTGATAGGCAGAGATATAGTTCTTGCGTGTTCATATCGTAATACATTTTAGGTTTTGATCCTTGAAACTTTGCTTAAAAGTAGCACTGGGATTCCTCCTGTGGCATAAATCAAAACATCTGAATTCGGAGTCAATTTCTATTCAAACATTTTCAGGAGAAGGAAGTGACCCTACCTGTTTCTCTGAGCTGCCATTGTCCAGTCGCTGGCACAATGGTCGACGGCAGAGAGTGACTGAGCAGAAAGATAGGGTTCGCAAATTAATATCTCATCAAATATTATGCTGACGACATTCAAATTTGTCCTAGAAAGAGGCCTAGGGTTCTTCTAACAACAAGTGTTAAAGTTACTGAGTTTGGAGAACATTTCTTTTGATGGTTTTCCAGGGAAAGGCAACGAACCTTCATCTGTCTGAGTGTCAACTGTGTATTCATACGAGTAGACGTTGACTCGCTGGCTGTGGAGGTGATAGGCAGAGATATAGTTCTTGCGTGTTCATATCGTAATACATTTTATGTTTTGATCCTTGAAACTCTGCATAAAAGTAGCCCTGGGATTCCTCCTGTGGCCTAAATCAAAACATCTGAATTCGGAGTCAATTTCTATTCAAACATTTTCAGGAGAAGGGAGCGACTCTACCTGTTTCTCTGAGCTGCCATTGTCCAGTCGCTGGCACAATGGTCGACGGCAGAGAGTGACTGAGCAGAAAGATAGGGTTCGCAAATTAATATCTCATTAAATATTATGCTGACGACATTCAAATTTGTCCTAGAAAGAGGCCTAGGGTTCTTCTAACAACAAGTGTTAAAGTTACTGAGTTTGGAGAACATTTCTTTTGATGGTTTTCCAGGGAAAGGCAACGACCCTTCATCTGTCTGAGTGTCAACTGTGTATTCATACGAGTAGACGTTGTCTCGCTGGCTGTGGAGGTGATAGGCAGAGATATAGTTCTTGCGTGTTCATATCGTAATATATTTTAGGTTTTGATTCTTGAAACTTTGCATAAAAGTAGCCCTGGGATTCCTCCTCTGGCCTAAATCAAAACATCTGAATTCGGAGTCAATTTCTATTCAAACATTTTCAGGAGAAGGGAGCGACCCTACCTGTTTCTCTGAGCTTCCATTGTCCAGTCGCTGGCATAATAGTCGACGGCAGAGAGTGACTGAGCAGAAAGATAGGGTTCGCAAATTAATATCTCATTAAATATTATACTGACGACATTCAAATTTGTCCTAGAAAGAGGCCTAGGGTTCTTCTAACAACAAGTGTTAAAGTTACTGAGTTTGGAGAACATTTCTTTTGATGGTTTTCCAGGGAAAGGCAACGACCCTTCATCTGTCTGAGTGTCAACTG
This sequence comes from Luidia sarsii, assembly GCA_949987565.1. Classification (NCBI taxonomy): domain Eukaryota; kingdom Metazoa; phylum Echinodermata; class Asteroidea; order Paxillosida; family Luidiidae; genus Luidia; species Luidia sarsii. The sequence goes on along the minus strand of OX465104.1, from coordinate 23,695,529 downwards.
TGTATTCATACGAGTAGACGTTGACTCGCTGGCTGTGGAGGTGATAGGCAGAGATATAGTTCTTGCCTGTTCATATCGTAATACATTTTATGTTTTGATCCTTGAAACTCTGCATAAAAGTAGCCCTGGGATACCTCCTGTGGCCTAAATCAAAACATCTGAATTCGGAGTCAATTTCTATTCAAACATTTTCAGGAGAAGGGAGCGACCCTACCTGTTTCTCTGAGCTGCCATTGTCCAGTCGCTGGCACAATGGTCGACGGCAGAGAGTGACTGAGCAGAAAGATAGGGTTCGCAAATTAATATCTCATTAAATATTATGCTGACGACATTCAAATTTGTCCTAGAAAGAGGCCTAGGGTTCTTCTAACAACAAGTGTTAAAGTTACTGAGTTTGGAGAACATGTCTTTTGATGGTTTTCCAGGGAAAGGCAACGACCCTTCATCTGTCTGAGTGTCAACTGTGTATTCATACGAGTAGACGTTGTCTCGCTGGCTGTGGAGGTGATAGGCAGAGATATAGTTCTTGCGTGTTCATATCGTAACATATTTTAGGTTTTGATTCTTGAAACTTTGCATAAAAGTAGCCCTGGGATTCCTCCTGTGGCCTAAATCAAAACATCTGAATTCGGAGTCAATTTCTATTCAAACATTTTCAGGAGAAGGGAGCGACCCTACCTTTTTCTCTGAGCTTCCATTGTCCACTCGCTGGCATAATAGTCGACGGCAGAGAGTGACTGAGCAGAAAGAAAGAGTTCGCAAATTAATATCTCATTAAATATTATGCTGACGACATTTAAATTTGTCCTAGAAAGAGGCCTAGGGTTCTTCTAACAACAAGTGTTAAAGTTACTGAGTTTGGAGAACATTTCTTTTGATGGTTTTCCAGGGAAAGGCAACGACCCTTCATCTGTCTGAGTGTCAACTGTGTATTCATACGAGTAGACGTTGACTCGCTGGCTGTGGAGGTGATAGGCAGAGATATAGTTCTTGCGTGTTCATATCGTAATACATTTTAGGTTTTGATCCTTGAAACTTTGCTTAAAAGTAGCACTGGGATTCCTCCTGTGGCATAAATCAAAACATCTGAATTCGGAGTCAATTTCTATTCAAACATTTTCAGGAGAAGGAAGTGACCCTACCTGTTTCTCTGAGCTGCCATTGTCCAGTCGCTGGCACAATGGTCGACGGCAGAGAGTGACTGAGCAGAAAGATAGGGTTCGCAAATTAATATCTCATCAAATATTATGCTGACGACATTCAAATTTGTCCTAGAAAGAGGCCTAGGGTTCTTCTAACAACAAGTGTTAAAGTTACTGAGTTTGGAGAACATTTCTTTTGATGGTTTTCCAGGGAAAGGCAACGAACCTTCATCTGTCTGAGTGTCAACTGTGTATTCATACGAGTAGACGTTGACTCGCTGGCTGTGGAGGTGATAGGCAGAGATATAGTTCTTGCGTGTTCATATCGTAATACATTTTATGTTTTGATCCTTGAAACTCTGCATAAAAGTAGCCCTGGGATTCCTCCTGTGGCCTAAATCAAAACATCTGAATTCGGAGTCAATTTCTATTCAAACATTTTCAGGAGAAGGGAGCGACTCTACCTGTTTCTCTGAGCTGCCATTGTCCAGTCGCTGGCACAATGGTCGACGGCAGAGAGTGACTGAGCAGAAAGATAGGGTTCGCAAATTAATATCTCATTAAATATTATGCTGACGACATTCAAATTTGTCCTAGAAAGAGGCCTAGGGTTCTTCTAACAACAAGTGTTAAAGTTACTGAGTTTGGAGAACATTTCTTTTGATGGTTTTCCAGGGAAAGGCAACGACCCTTCATCTGTCTGAGTGTCAACTGTGTATTCATACGAGTAGACGTTGTCTCGCTGGCTGTGGAGGTGATAGGCAGAGATATAGTTCTTGCGTGTTCATATCGTAATATATTTTAGGTTTTGATTCTTGAAACTTTGCATAAAAGTAGCCCTGGGATTCCTCCTCTGGCCTAAATCAAAACATCTGAATTCGGAGTCAATTTCTATTCAAACATTTTCAGGAGAAGGGAGCGACCCTACCTGTTTCTCTGAGCTTCCATTGTCCAGTCGCTGGCATAATAGTCGACGGCAGAGAGTGACTGAGCAGAAAGATAGGGTTCGCAAATTAATATCTCATTAAATATTATACTGACGACATTCAAATTTGTCCTAGAAAGAGGCCTAGGGTTCTTCTAACAACAAGTGTTAAAGTTACTGAGTTTGGAGAACATTTCTTTTGATGGTTTTCCAGGGAAAGGCAACGACCCTTCATCTGTCTGAGTGTCAACTGTGTATTCATACGAGTAGACGTTGACTCGCTGGCTGTGGAGGTGATAGGCAGAGATATAGTTCTTGCCTGTTCATATCGTAATACATTTTATGTTTTGATCCTTGAAACTCTGCATAAAAGTAGCCCTGGGATACCTCCTGTGGCCTAAATCAAAACATCTGAATTCGGAGTCAATTTCTATTCAAACATTTTCAGGAGAAGGGAGCGACCCTACCTGTTTCTCTGAGCTGCCATTGTCCAGTCGCTGGCACAATGGTCGACGGCAGAGAGTGACTGAGCAGAAAGATAGGGTTCGCAAATTAATATCTCATTAAATATTATGCTGACGACATTCAAATTTGTCCTAGAAAGAGGCCTAGGGTTCTTCTAACAACAAGTGTTAAAGTTACTGAGTTTGGAGAACATGTCTTTTGATGGTTTTCCAGGGAAAGGCAACGACCCTTCATCTGTCTGAGTGTCAACTGTGTATTCATACGAGTAGACGTTGTCTCGCTGGCTGTGGAGGTGATAGGCAGAGATATAGTTCTTGCGTGTTCATATCGTAACATATTTTAGGTTTTGATTCTTGAAACTTTGCATAAAAGTAGCCCTGGGATTCCTCCTGTGGCCTAAATCAAAACATCTGAATTCGGAGTCAATTTCTATTCAAACATTTTCAGGAGAAGGGAGCGACCCTACCTTTTTCTCTGAGCTTCCATTGTCCACTCGCTGGCATAATAGTCGACGGCAGAGAGTGACTGAGCAGAAAGAAAGAGTTCGCAAATTAATATCTCATTAAATATTATGCTGACGACATTTAAATTTGTCCTAGAAAGAGGCCTAGGGTTCTTCTAACAACAAGTGTTAAAGTTACTGAGTTTGGAGAACATTTCTTTTGATGGTTTTCCAGGGAAAGGCAACGACCCTTCATCTGTCTGAGTGTCAACTGTGTATTCATACGAGTAGACGTTGACTCGCTGGCTTTTGAGGTGATAGGCAGAGATATAGTCCTTGCGTGTTCATATCGTAATACATTTTAGGTTTTGATCCTTGAAACTTTGCATAAAAGTAGCCCTGGGATTCCTCCTGTGGCCTAAATCAAAACATCTGAATTCGGAGTCAATTTCTATTCAAACATTTTCAGGAGAAGGGAGCGACCCTACCTGTTTCTCTGAGCTGCCATTGTCCAGTCGCTGGCACAATGGTCGACGGCAGAGAGTGACTGAGCAGAAAGATAGGGTTCGCAAATTAATATCTCATTAAATATTATGCTGACGACATTCAAATTTGTCCTAGAAAGAGGCCTAGGGTTCTTCTAACAACAAGTGTTAAAGTTACTGAGTTTGGAGAACATTTCTTTTGATGGTTTTCCAGGGAAAGGCAACGACCCTTCATCTGTCTGAGTGTCAACTGTGTATTCATACGAGTAGACGTTGTCTCGCTGGCTGTGGAGGTGATAGGCAGAGATATAGTTCTTGCGTGTTCATATCGTAATATATTTTAGGTTTTGATTCTTGAAACTTTGCATAAAAGTAGCCCTGGGATTCCTCCTGTGGCCTAAATCAAAACATCTGAATTCGGAGTCAATTTCTATTCAAACATTTTCAGGAGAAGGGAGCGACCCTACCTTTTTCTCTGAGCTTCCATTGTCCAGTCGCTGGCATAATAGTCGACGGCAGAGAGTGACTGAGCAGAAAGATAGGGTTCGCAAATTAATATCTCATTAAATATTATGCTGACGACATTCAAATTTGTCCTAGAAAGAGGCCTAGGGTTCTTCTAACAACAAGTGTTAAAGTTACTGAGTTTGGAGAACATTTCTTTTGATGGTTTTCCAGGGAAAGGCAACGACCCTTCATCTGTCTGAGTGTCAACTGTGTATTCATACGAGTAGACGTTGACTCGCTGGCTGTGGAGGTGATAGGCAGAGATATAGTTCTTGCGTGTTCATATCGTAATACATTTTAGGTTTTGATCCTTGAAACTTTGCATAAAAGTAGCCCTGGGATTCCTCCTGTGGCCTAAATCAAAACATCTGAATTCGGAGTCAATTTCTATTCAAACATTTTCAGGAGAAGGGAGCGACCCTACCTGTTTCTCTGAGCTGCCATTGTCCAGTCGCTGGCACAATGGTCGACGGCAAGGAGTGACTGAGCAGAAAGATAGGGTTCGCAAATTAATATCTCATTAAATATTATGCTGACGACATTCAAATTTGTCCTAGAAAGAGGCCTAAGGTTCTTCTAACAACAAGTGTTAAAGTTACTGAGTTTGGAGAACATTTCTTTTGATGGTTTTCCAGGGAAAGGCAACGACCCTTCATCTGTCTGAGTGTCAACTGTGTATTCATACGAGTAGACGTTGACTCGCTGGCTGTGGAGGTGATAGGCAGAGATATAGTTCTTGCGTGTTCATATCGTAATACATTTTAGGTTTTGATCCTTGAAACTTTGCATAAAAGTAGCCCTGGGATTCCTCCTGTGGCCTAAATCAAAACATCTGAATTCGGAGTCAATTTCTATTCAAACATTTTCAGGAGAAGGGAGCGACCCTACCTGTTTCTCTGAGCTGCCATTGTCCAGTCGCTGGCACAATGGTCGACGGCAGAGAGTGACTGAGCAGAAAGATAGGGTTCGCAAATTAATATCTCATCAAATATTATGCTGACGACATTCAAATTTGTCCTAGAAAGAGGCCTAGGGTTCTTCTAACAACAAGTGTTAAAGTTACTGAGTTTGGAGAACATTTCTTTTGATGGTTTTCCAGGGAAAGGCAACGACCCTTCATCTGTCTGAGTGTCAACTGTGTATTCATACGAGTAGACGTTGTCTCGCTGGCTGTGGAGGTGATAGGCAGAGATATAGTTCTTGCGTGTTCATATCGTAATACATTTTAGGTTTTGATCCTTGAAACTTTGCATAAAAGTAGCCCTGGGATTCCTCCTGTGGCCTAAATCAAAACATCTGAATTCGGAGTCAATTTCTATTCAAACATTTTCAGGAGAAGGGAGCGACCCTACCTGTTTCTCTGAGCTGCCATTGTCCAGTCGCTGGCACAATGGTCGAAGGCAAGGAGTGACTGAGCAGAAAGATAGGGTTCGCAAATTAATATCTCATTAAATATTATGCTGACGACATTCAAATTTGTCCTAGAAAGAGGCCTAAGGTTCTTCTAACAACAAGTGTTAAAGTTACTGAGTTTGGAGAACATTTCTTTTGATGGTTTTCCAGGGAAAGGCAACGACCCTTCATCTGTCTGAGTGTCAACTGTGTATTCATACGAGTAGACGTTGACTCGCTGGCTGTGGAGGTGATAGGCAGAGATATAGTTCTTGCGTGTTCATATCGTAATACATTTTAGGTTTTGATCCTTGAAACTTTGCATAAAAGTAGCACTGGGATTCCTCCTGTGGCCTAAATCAAAACATCTGAATTCGGAGTCAATTTCTATTCAAACATTTTCAGGAGAAGGGAGCGACCCTACCTGTTTCTCTGAGCTGCCATTGTCCAGTCGCTGGCACAATGGTCGAAGGCAAGGAGTGACTGAGCAGAAAGATAGGGTTCGCAAATTAATATCTCATTAAATATTATGCTGACGACATTCAAATTTGTCCTAGAAAGAGGCCTAAGGTTCTTCTAACAACAAGTGTTAAAGTTACTGAGTTTGGAGAACATTTCTTTTGATGGTTTTCCAGGGAAAGGCAACGACCCTTCATCTGTCTGAGTGTCAACTGTGTATTCATACGAGTAGACGTTGACTCGCTGGCTGTGGAGGTGATAGGCAGAGATATAGTTCTTGCGTGTTCATATCGTAATACATTTTAGGTTTTGATCCTTGAAACTTTGCATAAAAGTAGCCCTGGGATTCCTCCTGTGGCCTAAATCAAAACATCTGAATTCGGAGTCAATTTCTATTCAAACATTTTCAGGAGAAGGGAGCGACCCTACCTGTTTCTCTGAGCTGCCATTGTCCAGTCGCTGGCACAATGGTCGACGGCAGAGAGTGACTGAGCAGAAAGATAGGGTTCGCAAATTAATATCTCATCAAATATTATGCTGACGACATTCAAATTTGTCCTAGAAAGAGGCCTAGGGTTCTTCTAACAACAAGTGTTAAAGTTACTGAGTTTGGAGAACATTTCTTTTGATGGTTTTCCAGGGAAAGGCAACGACCCTTCATCTGTCTGAGTGTCAACTGTGTATTCATACGAGTAGACGTTGACTCGCTGGCTGTGGAGGTGATAGGCAGAGATATAGTTCTTGCGTGTTCATATCGTAATACATTTTAGGTTTTGATCCTTGAAACTTTGCATAAAAGTAGCCCTGGGATTCCTCCTGTGGCCTAAATCAAAACATCTGAATTCAGAGTCAATTTCTATTCAAACATTTTCAGGAGAAGGGAGCGACCCTACCTGTTTCTCTGAGCTGCCATTGTCCAGTCGCTGGCACAATGGTCGACGGCAGAGAGTGACTGAGCAGAAAGATAGGGTTCGCAAATTAATATCTCATCAAATATTATGCTGACGACATTCAAATTTGTCCTAGAAAGAGGCCTAGGGTTCTTCTAACAACAAGTGTTAAAGTTACTGAGTTTGGAGAACATTTCTTTTGATGGTTTTCCAGGGAAAGGCAACGACCCTTCATCTGTCTGAGTGTCAACTGTGTATTCATACGAGTAGACGTTGACTCGCTGGCTGTGGAGGTGATAGGCAGAGATATAGTTCTTGCGTGTTCATATCGTAATACATTTTAGGTTTTGATTCTTGAAACTTTGCATAAAAGTAGCCCTGGGATTCCTCCTGTTGCCTAAATCAAAACATCTGAATTCGGAGTCAATTTCTATTCAAACATTTTCAGGAGAAGGGAGCGACCCTACCTGTTTCTCTGAGCTGCCATTGTCCAGTCGCTGGCACAATGGTCGACGGCAGAGAGTGACTGAGCAGAAAGATAGGGTTCGCAAATTAATATCTCATTAAATATTATGCTGACGACATTCAAATTTGTCCTAGAAAGAGGCCTAGGGTTCTTCTAACAACAAGTGTTAAAGTTACTGAGTTTGGAGAACATTTCTTTTGATGGTTTTCCAGGGAAAGGCAACGACCCTTCATCTGTCTGAGTGTCAACTGTGTATTCATACGAGTAGACGTTGTCTCGCTGGCTGTGGAGGTGATAGGCAGAGATATAGTTCTTGCGTGTTCATATCGTAATATATTTTAGGTTTTGATTCTTGAAACTTTGCATAAAAGTAGCCCTGGGATTCCTCCTGTGGCCTAAATCAAAACATCTGAATTCGGAGTTAATTTCTATTCAAACATTTTCAGGAGAAGGGAGCGACCGTACCTTTTTCTCTGAGCTTCCATTGTCCAGTCGCTGGCATAATAGTCGACGGCAGAGAGTGACTGAGCAGAAAGATAGGGTTCGCAAATTAATATCTCATCAAATATTATGCTGACGACATTCAAATTTGTCCTAGAAAGAGGCCTAGGGTTCTTCTAACAACAAGTGTTAAAGTTACTGAGTTTGGAGAACATTTCTTTTGATGGTTTTCCAGGGAAAGGCAACGACCCTTCATCTGTCTGAGTGTCAACTGTGTATTCATACGAGTAGACGTTGACTCGCTGGCTGTGGAGGTGATAGGCAGAGATATAGTTCTTGCGTGTTCATATCGTAATACATTTTAGGTTTTGATCCTTGAAACTTTGCATAAAAGTAGCCCTGGGATTCCTCCTGTGGCCTAAATCAAAACATCTAAATTCGGAGTCAATTTCTATTCAAACATTTTCAGGAGAAGGGAGCGACCCTACCTGTTTCTCTGAGCTGCCATTGTCCAGTCGCTGGCACAATGGTCGACGGCAAGGAGTGACTGAGCAGAAAGATAGGGTTCGCAAATTAATATCTCATTAAATATTATGCTGACGACATTCAAATTTGTCCTAGAAAGAGGCCTAAGGTTCTTCTAACAACAAGTGTTAAAGTTACTGAGTTTGGAGAACATTTCTTTTGATGGTTTTCCAGGGAAAGGCAACGACCCTTCATCTGTCTGAGTGTCAACTGTGTATTCATACGAGTAGACGTTGACTCGCTGGCTGTGGAGGTGATAGGCAGAGATATAGTTCTTGCGTGTTCATATCGTAATACATTTTAGGTTTTGATCCTTGAAACTTTGCATAAAAGTAGCCCTGGGATTCCTCCTGTGGCCTAAATCAAAACATCTGAATTCGGAGTCAATTTCTATTCAAACATTTTCAGGAGAAGGGAGCGACCCTACCTGTTTCTCTGAGCTGCCATTGTCCAGTCGCTGGCACAATGGTCGACGGCAGAGAGTGACTGAGCAGAAAGATAGGGTTCGCAAATTAATATCTCATCAAATATTATGCTGACGACATTCAAATTTGTCCTAGAAAGAGGCCTAGGGTTCTTCTAACAACAAGTGTTAAAGTTACTGAGTTTGGAGAACATTTCTTTTGATGGTTTTCCAGGGAAAGGCAACGACCCTTCATCTGTCTGAGTGTCAACTGTGTATTCATACGAGTAGACGTTGACTCGCTGGCTGTGGAGGTGATAGGCAGAGATATAGTTCTTGCGTGTTCATATCGTAATACATTTTAGGTTTTGATCCTTGAAACTTTGCATAAAAGTAGCCCTGGGATTCCTCCTGTGGCCTAAATCAAAACATCTGAATTCGGAGTCAATTTCTATTCAAACATTTTCAGGAGAAGGGAGCGACCCTACCTGTTTCTCTGAGCTGCCATTGTCCAGTCGCTGGCACAATGGTCGAAGGCAAGGAGTGACTGAGCAGAAAGATAGGGTTCGCAAATTAATATCTCATTAAATATTATGCTGACGACATTCAAATTTGTCCTAGAAAGAGGCCTAAGGTTCTTCTAACAACAAGTGTTAAAGTTACTGAGTTTGGAGAACATTTCTTTTGATGGTTTTCCAGGGAAAGGCAACGACCCTTCATCTGTCTGAGTGTCAACTGTGTATTCATACGAGTAGACGTTGACTCGCTGGCTGTGGAGGTGATAGGCAGAGATATAGTTCTTGCGTGTTCATATCGTAATACATTTTAGGTTTTGATCCTTGAAACTTTGCATAAAAGTAGCCCTGGGATTCCTCCTGTGGCCTAAATCAAAACATCTGAATTCGGAGTCAATTTCTATTCAAACATTTTCAGGAGAAGGGAGCGACCCTACCTGTTTCTCTGAGCTGCCATTGTCCAGTCGCTGGCACAATGGTCGACGGCAGAGAGTGACTGAGCAGAAAGATAGGGTTCGCAAATTAATATCTCATCAAATATTATGCTGACGACATTCAAATTTGTCCTAGAAAGAGGCCTAGGGTTCTTCTAACAACAAGTGTTAAAGTTACTGAGTTTGGAGAACATTTCTTTTGATGGTTTTCCAGGGAAAGGCAACGACCCTTCATCTGTCTGAGTGTCAACTGTGTATTCATACGAGTAGACGTTGACTCGCTGGCTGTGGAGGTGATAGGCAGAGATATAGTTCTTGCGTGTTCATATCGTAATACATTTTAGGTTTTGATCCTTGAAACTTTGCATAAAAGTAGCCCTGGGATTCCTCCTGTGGCCTAAATCAAAACATCTGAATTCGGAGTCAATTTCTATTCAAACATTTTCAGGAGAAGGGAGCGACCCTACCTGTTTCTCTGAGCTGCCATTGTCAAGTCGCTGGCACAATGGTCGACGGCAGAGAGTGACTGAGCAGAAAGATAGGGTTCGCAAATTAATATCTCATTAAATATTATGCTGACGACATTCAAATTTGTCCTAGAAAGAGGCCTAGGGTTCTTCAAACAACAAGTGTTAAAGTTACTGAGTTTGGAGAACATTTCTTTTGATGGTTTTCCAGGGAAAGGCAACGACCCTTCATCTGTCTGAGTGTCAACTGTGTATTCTTACGAGTAGACGTTGACTCGCTGGCTGTGGAGGTGATAGGCAGAGATATAGTTCTTGCGTGTTCATATCGTAATACATTTTAGGTTTTGATCCTTGAAACTTTGCATAAAAGTAGCACTGGGATTCCTCCTGTGGCCTAAATCAAAACATCTGAATTCGGAGTCAATTTCTATTCAAACATTTTCAGGAGAAGGGAGCGACCCTACCTGTTTCTCTGAGCTGCCATTGTCCAGTCGCTGGCACAATGGTCGACGGCAGAGAGTGACTGAGCAGAAAGATAGGGTTCGCAAATTAATATCTCATCAAATATTATGCTGACGACATTCAAATTTGTCCTAGAAAGAGGCCTAGGGTTCTTCTAACAACAAGTGTTAAAGTTACTGAGTTTGGAGAACATTTCTTTTGATGGTTTTCCAGGGAAAAGCAACGACCCTTCATCTGTCTGAGTGTCAACTGTGTATTCATACGAGTAGACGTTGACTCGCTGGCTGTGGAGGTGATAGGCAGAGATATAGTTCTTGCGTGTTCATATCGTAATACATTTTAGGTTTTGATCCTTGAAACTTTGCATAAAAGTAGCACTGGGATTCCTCCTGTGGCATAAATCAAAACATCTGAATTCGGAGTCAATTTCTATTCAAACATTTTCAGGAGAAGGAAGCGACCCTACCTGTTTCTCTGAGCTGCCATTGTCCAGTCGCTTGCACAATGGTCGACGGCAGAGAGTGACTGAGCAGAAAGATAGGGTTCGCAAATTAATATCTCATTAAATATTATGCTGACGACATTCAAATTTGTCCTAGAAAGAGGCCTAGGGTTCTTCTAACAACAAGTGTTAAAGTTACTGAGTTTGGAGAACATTTCTTTTGATGGTTTTCCAGGGAAAGGCAACGACCCTTCATCTGTCTGAGTGTCAACTGTGTATTCATACGAGTAGACGTTGTCTCGCTGGCTGTGGAGGTGATAGGCAGAGATATAGTTCTTGCGTGTTCATATCGTAATACATTTTAGGTTTTGATCCTTGAAACTTTGCATAAAAGTAGCCCTGGGATTCCTCCTGTGGCCTAAATCAAAACATCTGAATTCGGAGTCAATTTCTATTCAAACATTTTCAGGAGAAGGGAGCGACCCTACCTGTTTCTCTGAGCTGCCATTGTCCAGTCGCTGGCACAATGGTCGAAGGCAAGGAGTGACTGAGCAGAAAGATAGGGTTCGCAAATTAATATCTCATTAAATATTATGCTGACGACATTCAAATTTGTCCTAGAAAGAGGCCTAAGGTTCTTCTAACAACAAGTGTTAAAGTTACTGAGTTTGGAGAACATTTCTTTTGATGGTTTTCCAGGGAAAGGCAACGACCCTTCATCTGTCTGAGTGTCAACTGTGTATTCATACGAGTAGACGTTGACTCGCTGGCTGTGGAGGTGATAGGCAGAGATATAGTTCTTGCGTGTTCATATCGTAATACATTTTAGGTTTTGATCCTTGAAACTTTGCATAAAAGTAGCCCTGGGATTCCTCCTGTGGCCTAAATCAAAACATCTGAATTCGGAGTCAATTTCTATTCAAACATTTTCAGGAGAAGGGAGCGACCCTACCTGTTTCTCTGAGCTGCCATTGTCCAGTCGCTGGCACAATGGTCGACGGCAGAGAGTGACTGAGCAGAAAGATAGGGTTCGCAAATTAATATCTCATCAAATATTATGCTGACGACATTCAAATTTGTCCTAGAAAGAGGCCTAGGGTTCTTCTAACAACAAGTGTTAAAGTTACTGAGTTTGGAGAACATTTCTTTTGATGGTTTTCCAGGGAAAGGCAACGACCCTTCATCTGTCTGAGTGTCAACTGTGTATTCATACGAGTAGACGTTGACTCGCTGGCTGTGGAGGTGATAGGCAGAGATATAGTTCTTGCGTGTTCATATCGTAATACATTTTAGGTTTTGATCCTTGAAACTTTGCATAAAAGTAGCCCTGGGATTCCTCCTGTGGCCTAAATCAAAACATCTGAATTCGGAGTCAATTTCTATTCAAACATTTTCAGGAGAAGGGAGCGACCCTACCTGTTTCTCTGAGCTGCCATTGTCAAGTCGCTGGCACAATGGTCGACGGCAGAGAGTGACTGAGCAGAAAGATAGGGTTCGCAAATTAATATCTCATTAAATATTATGCTGACGACATTCAAATTTGTCCTAGAAAGAGGCCTAGGGTTCTTCAAACAACAAGTGTTAAAGTTACTGAGTTTGGAGAACATTTCTTTTGATGGTTTTCCAGGGAAAAGCAACGACCCTTCATCTGTCTGAGTGTCAACTGTGTATTCATACGAGTAGACGTTGACTCGCTGGCTGTGGAGGTGATAGGCAGAGATATAGTTCTTGCGTGTTCATATCGTAATACATTTTAGGTTTTGATCCTTGAAACTTTGCATAAAAGTAGCACTGGGATTCCTCCTGTGGCATAAATCAAAACATCTGAATTCGGAGTCAATTTCTATTCAAACATTTTCAGGAGAAGGAAGCGACCCTACCTGTTTCTCTGAGCTGCCATTGTCCAGTCGCTTGCACAATGGTCGACGGCAGAGAGTGACTGAGCAGAAAGATAGGGTTCGCAAATTAATATCTCATTAAATATTATGCTGACGACATTCAAATTTGTCCTAGAAAGAGGCCTAGGGTTCTTCTAACAACAAGTGTTAAAGTTACTGAGTTTGGAGAATATTTCTTTTGATGGTTTTCCAGGGAAAGGCAACGACCCTTCATCTGTCTGAGTGTCAACTGTGTATTCATACGAGTAGACGTTGACTCCCTGGCTGTGGAGGTGATAGGCAGAGATATAGTTCTTGCGTGTTCATATCGTAATACATTTTAAGTTTTGATTCTTGAAACTTTGCATAAAAGTAGCCCTGGGATTCCTCCTGTGGCCTAAATCAAAACATCTGAATTCGGAGTCAATTTCTATTCAAACATTTTCAGGAGAAGGGAGCGACCCTACCTTTTTCTCTGAGCTTCCATTGTCCAGTCACTGGCATAATAGTCGACGGCAGAGAGTGACTGAGCAGAAAGATAGGGTTCGCAAATTAATATCTCATTAAATATTATGCTGACGACATTCAAATTTGTCCTAGAAAGAGGCCTAGGGTTCTTCTAACAACAAGTGTTAAAGTTACTGAGTTTGGAGAACATTTCTTTTGATGGTTTTCCAGGGAAAGGCAACGACCCTTCATCTGTCTGAGTGTCAACTGTGTATTCATACGAGTAGACGTTGACTCGCTGGCTGTGGAGGTGATAGGCAGAGATATAGTTCTTGCGTGTTCATATCGTAATACATTTTAGGTTTTGATCCTTGAAACTTTGCATAAAAGTAGCACTGGGATTCCTCCTGTGGCATAAATCAAAACATCTGAATTCGGAGTCAATTTCTATTCAAACATTTTTAGGAGAAGGAAGCGACCCTACCTGTTTCTCTGAGCTGCCATTGTCCAGTCGCTTGCACAATGGTCGACGGCAGAGAGTGACTGAGCAGAAAGATAGGGTTCGCAAATTAATATCTCATTAAATATTATGCTGACGACATTCAAATTTGTCCTAGAAAGAGGCCTAGGGTTCTTCTAACAACAAGTGTTAAAGTTACTGAGTTTGGAGAACATTTCTTTTGATGGTTTTCCAGGGAAAGGCAACGACCCTTCATCTGTCTGAGTGTCAACTGTGTATTCATACGAGTAGACGTTGTCTCGCTGGCTGTGGAGGTGATAGGCAGAGATATAGTTCTTGCGTGTTCATATCGTAATACATTTTAGGTTTTGATCCTTGAAACTTTGCATAAAAGTAGCACTGGGATTCCTCCTGTGGCATAAATCAAAACATCTGAATTCGGAGTCAATTTCTATTCAAACATTTTCAGGAGAAGGAAGCGACCCTACCTGTTTCTCTGAGCTGCCATTGTCCAGTCGCTTGCACAATGGTCGACGGCAGAGAGTGACTGAGCAGAAAGATAGGGTTCGCAAATTAATATCTCATTAAATATTATGCTGACGACATTCAAATTTGTCCTAGAAAGAGGCCTAGGGTTCTTCTAACAACAAGTGTTAAAGTTACTGAGTTTGGAGAATATTTCTTTTGATGGTTTTCCAGGGAAAGGCAACGACCCTTCATCTGTCTGAGTGTCAACTGTGTATTCATACGAGTAGACGTTGACTCCCTGGCTGTGGAGGTGATAGGCAGAGATATAGTTCTTGCGTGTTCATATCGTAATACATTTTAAGTTTTGATTCTTGAAACTTTGCATAAAAGTAGCCCTGGGATTCCTCCTGTGGCCTAAATCAAAACATCTGAATTCGGAGTCAATTTCTATTCAAACATTTTCAGGAGAAGGGAGCGACCCTCCCTTTTTCTCTGAGCTTCCATTGTCCAGTCACTGGCATAATAGTCGACGGCAGAGAGTGACTGAGCAGAAAGATAGGGTTCGCAAATTAATATCTCATTAAATATTATGCTGACGACATTCAAATTTGTCCTAGAAAGAGGCCTAGGGTTCTTCTAACAACAAGTGTTAAAGTTACTGAGTTTGGAGAACATTTCTTTTGATGGTTTTCCAGGGAAAGGCAACGACCCTTCATCTGTCTGAGTGTCAACTGTGTATTCATACGAGTAGACGTTGACTCGCTGGCTGTGGAGGTGATAGGCAGAGATATAGTTCTTGCGTGTTCATATCGTAATACATTTTAGGTTTTGATCCTTGAAACTTTGCATAAAAGTAGCCCTGGGATTCCTCCTGTGGCCTAAATCAAAACATCTGAATTCAGAGTCAATTTCTATTCAAACATTTTCAGGAGAAGGGAGCGACCCTACCTGTTTCTCTGAGCTGCCATTGTCCAGTCGCTGGCACAATGGTCGACGGCAGAGAGTGACTGAGCAGAAAGATAGGGTTCGCAAATTAATATCTCATCAAATATTATGCTGACGACATTCAAATTTGTCCTAGAAAGAGGCCTAGGGTTCTTCTAACAACAAGTGTTAAAGTTACTGAGTTTGGAGAACATTTCTTTTGATGGTTTTCCAGGGAAAGGCAACGACCCTTCATCTGTCTGAGTGTCAACTGTGTATTCATACGAGTAGACGTTGACTCGCTGGCTGTGGAGGTGATAGGCAGAGATATAGTTCTTGCGTGTTCATATCGTAATACATTTTAGGTTTTGATTCTTGAAACTTTGCATAAAAGTAGCCCTGGGATTCCTCCTGTGGCCTAAATCAAAACATCTGAATTCGGAGTCAATTTCTATTCAAACATTTTCAGGAGAAGGGAGCGACCCTACCTTTTTCTCTGAGCTTCCATTGTCCAGTCGCTGGCATAATAGTCGACGGCAGAGAGTGACTGAGCAGAAAGATAGGGTTCGCAAATTAATATCTCATTAAATATTATGCTGACGACATTCAAATTTGTCCTAGAAAGAGGCCTAGGGTTCTTCTAACAACAAGTGTTAAAGTTACTGAGTTTGGAGAACATTTCTTTTGATGGTTTTCCAGGGAAAGGCAACGACCCTTCATCTGTCTGAGTGTCAACTGTGTATTCATACGAGTAGACGTTGACTCGCTGGCTGTGGAGGTGATAGGCAGAGATATAGTTCTTGCGTGTTCATATCGTAATACATTTTAGGATTTGATCCTTGAAACTTTGCATGAAAGTAGCCCTGGGATTCCTCCTGTGGCCTAAATCAAAACATCTGAATTCGGAGTCAATTTCTATTCAAACATTTTCAGGAGAAGGGAGCGACCCTACCTGTTTCTCTGAGCTGCCATTGTCCAGTCGCTGGCACAATGGTCGACGGCAGAGAGTGACTGAGCAGAAAGATAGGGTTCGCAAATTAATATCTCATCAAATATTATGCTGACGACATTCAAATTTGTCCTAGAAAGAGGCCTAGGGTTCTTCTAACAACAAGTGTTAAAGTTACTGAGTTTGGAGAACATTTCTTTTGATGGTTTTCCAGGGAAAGGCAACGACCCTTCATCTGTCTGAGTGTCAACTGTGTATTCATACGAGTAGACGTTGACTCGCTGGCTGTGGAGGTGATAGGCAGAGATATAGTTCTTGCGTGTTCATATCGTAATACATTTTAGGTTTTGATCCTTGAAACTTTGCATAAAAGTAGCCCTGGGATTCCTCCTGTGGCCTAAATCAAAACATCTGAATTCGGAGTCAATTTCTATTCAAACATTTTCAGGAGAAGGGAGCGACCCTACCTGTTTCTCTGAGCTGCCATTGTCCAGTCGCTGGCACAATGGTCGACGGCAGAGAGTGACTGAGCAGAAAGATAGGGTTCGCAAATTAATATCTCATTAAATATTATGCTGACGACATTCAAATTTGTCCTAGAAAGAGGCCTAGGGTTCTTCTAACAACAAGTGTTAAAGATACTGAGTTTGGAGAACATTTCTTTTGATGGTTTTCCAGGAAAAGGCAACGACCCTTCATCTGTCTGAGTGTCAACTGTGTATTCATACGAGTAGACGTTGACTCGCTGGCTGTGGAGGTGATAGGCAGAGATATAGTTCTTGCGTGTTCATATCGTAATACATTTTAGGTTTTGATCCTTGAAACTTTGCATAAAAGTAGCCCTGGGATTCCTCCTGTGGCCTAAATCAAAACATCTGAATTCGGAGTCAATTTCTATTCAAACATTTTCAGGAGAAGGGAGCGACCCTACCTTTTTCTCTAAGCTTCCATTGTCCAGTCGCTGGCATAAGAGTCGACGGCAGAGAGTGACTGAGCAGAAAGATAGGGTTCGCAAATTAATATCTCATTAAATATTATGCTGACGACATTCAAATTTGTCCTAGAAAGAGGCCTAGGGTTCTTCTAACAACAAGTGTTAAAGTTACTGAGTTTGGAGAACATTTCTTTTGATGGTTTTCCAGGAAAAGGCAACGACCCTTCATCTGTCTGAGTGTCAACTGTGTATTCATACGAGTAGACGTTGACTCGCTGGCTGTGGAGGTGATAGGCAGAGATATAGTTCTTGCGTGTTCATATCGTAATACATTTTAGGTTTTGATCCTTGAAACTTTGCATAAAAGTAGCCCTGGGATTCCTCCTGTGGCCTAAATCAAAACATCTGAATTCGGAGTCAATTTCTATTCAAACATTTTCAGGGGAAGGGAGCGACCCTACCTGTTTCTCTGAGCTGCCATTGTCAAGTCGCTGGCACAATGGTCGACGGCAGAGAGTGACTGAGCAGAAAGATAGGGTTCGCAAATTAATATCTCATTAAATATTATGCTGACGACATTCAAATTTGTCCTAGAAAGAGGCCTAGGGTTCTTCTAACAACAAGTGTTAAAGTTACTGAGTTTGGAGAACATTTCTTTTGATCGTTTTCCAGGGAAAGGCAACGACCCTTCATCTGTCTGAGTGTCAACTGTGTATTCATACGAGTAGACGTTGACTCGCTGGCTTTGCAGGTGATAGGCAGAGATATAGTCCTTGCGTGTTCATATCGTAATACATTTTAGGTTTTGATCCTTGAAACTTTGCATAAAAGTAGCCCTGGGATTCCTCCTGTGGCCTAAATCAAAACATCTCAATTCGGAGTCAATTTTTATTCAAACATTTTCAGGAGAAGGGAGCGACCCTACCTGTTTCTCTGAGCTGCCATTGTCCAGTCGCTGGCACAATGGTCGACGGCAGAGAGTGACTGAGCAGAAAGATAGGGTTCGCAAATTAATATCTCATCAAATATTATGCTGACGACATTCAAATTTGTCCTAGAAAGAGGCCTAGGGTTCTTCTAACAACAAGTGTTAAAGTTACTGAGTTTGGAGAACATTTCTTTTGATGGTTTTCCAGGGAAAGGCAACGACCCTTCATCTGTCTGAGTGTCAACTGTGTATTCATACGAGTAGACGTTGACTCGCTGGCTTTGCAGGTGTTAGGCAGAGATATAGTCCTTGCGTGTTCATATCGTAATACATTTTAGGTTTTGATCCTTGAAACTTTGCATAAAAGTAGCCCTGGGATTCCTCCTGTGGCCTAAATCAAAACATCTGAATTCGGAGTCAATTTCTATTCAAACATTTTCAGGAGAAGGAAGCGACCCTACCTGTTTCTCTGAGCTGCCATTGTCCAGTCGCTGGCACAATGGTCGACGGCAGAGAGTGACTGAGCAGAAAGATAGGTATCGCAAATTAATATCTCATTAAATATTATGCTGACGACATTCAAATTTGTCCTAGAAAGAGGCCTAGGGTTCTTCTAACAACAAGTGTTAGAGTTACCGAGTTTGGAGAAAATTTCTTTTGATGGTTTTCCAGGGAAAGGCAACGACCCTTCATCTGTCTGAGTGTCAACTGTGTATTCATACGAGTAGACGTTGACTCGCTGGCTGTGGAGGTGATAGGCAGAGATATAGTTCTTGCGTGTTCATATCGTAATACATTTTAGGTTTTGATCCTTGAAACGTTGCATAAAAGTAGCCCTGGGATTCCTCCTGTGGCCTAAATCAAAACATCTGAATTCGGAGTCAATTTCTATTCAAACATTTTCAGGAGAAGGGAGCGACCCTACCTGTTTCTCTGAGCTTCCATTGTCCAGTCGCTGGCATAATAGTCGACGGCAGAGAGTGACTGAGCAGAAAGATAGGGTTCGCAAATTAATATCTCATTAAATATTATGCTGACGACATTCAAATTTGTCCTAGAAAACAAAACATAGATAGGGGGTGGGTGTCAGACGGTCTTTACCTTCTACTCATCATACTCAAAACTATTTCGTACAAGAAGCTGAAAATTGGCCTATCTGTATCTTGACATGTCCTCGACAGGATCCAATCGAAAATACAGATATCTGAGACTCAATCAAAGATTTATTTCTAGGCAAAGGAGTCATGTTCTTTGAGCGACGGCGCACAGCCAATTATCGTGACGCGCTTAAAATACACTGCAAAGAATCTCGGGCCAGAGAAATTTTTTTGTAATGCATCCTCCTAAATATCGCCTTCAATATATCCTTGAAGCTAAAACTATGTTCAGATTATAGCCTTTTACCATGTCAATCGTTTTTGAGAGAGTTAGTAAAGTACATGAAATCTGCACTGAAATACGCCCAGTCAAATGAACCCTTATACCATCGGTTTGATAAGTGTAGCGGCAATACAACTGTCAACAAAACACAGATAGGGGGTGGGTGTCAGACGGTCTTTACATTCTAGTCAACATCCTCAAAACTATTTTTGACACGTCCTCGACAGGATCCAATCGAAAATACAGATATCTGAGACTCAATCCAAGAATTATTTCTAGGCAAAGGAGTCATGTTCTTTGAGCGACGGCGCACAGCCAAGTATCGTGACGCGCTTACAATACACTGCAAATAATCTTGCAGCAGAGACAGTTTTGTAATGCATCCTCCTAAATATCGCCTTCAATATATCCTTGAAGCTAAAACTATGTTCAGATTATAGCCTTTGACCTTGTCAATCGATTTCTGAGAGAGTTAGTAAAGTACATGAAATCTGCACTGAAATACGGCCAGGCAAATGAACCCTTATGCCATCGGTTTGATAAGTGTAGCGGCAATACAACTGTCAACAAAACACAGATAGGGGGTAGGTGTCAGACGGTCTTTACCTTCTACTCATCATCCTGAAAACTATTTCGTTCAAGAAGCTGAAAATTGGCCTATCTGTATCTTGACACGTCTTAGACAGGATCCAATCAAAAATACAGATATCTGAGACTCAATCAAAGAATTATTTCTAGGCAAAGGAGTCGTGTTCTTTGAGCGACGGCGCACAGCCAATTATCGTGACGCGCTTACAATACACTGCAAATAATCTCGCGCCAGAGAATTATTTGTATTGCATCCTCCTAAATATCGCCTTCAATATTCACTCCTTGAAGCTAAAACTATGTCCACATTATAGCCTTTGACCTTGTCAATAGATTTCTGAGAGAGTTATTAAAGTATATGAAATCTGCACTGAAATACGCCCAGTCAAATGAACCCTTTTGCCATCGGTTTGATAAGTGTAACGGCAATACAACTGTCAACAAAACACAGATGGGGGTATGTGTCAGGCGGTCTTTACCTTCTACTCATCATCTTCAAAACTATTTCGTTCAAGAAGCTGAAAATTGGCCTATCTGTATCTTGACATGTCCTCGACAGGATCCAATTAAAAATACAGATATCTGAGACTCAATCCAAGAATTATTTCAAGGCAAAGGAGTCATGTTCTTTGAGCGACGACGCACAGCCAAGTATCGTGACGCGTTTACAATAGAATGCAAAGAATCTCGCGGCAGAGACATTTTTGTAATGCATCCTCCTAAATATCGCCTTCAATATTCACTCCTTGAAGCTAAAACTATGTTCAGATTATAGCCTTTGACCTTGTCAATCGATTTATGAGAGAGTGAGTAAAGTACATGAAATCTGCACTGAAATACGCCCAGGCAAATGAACCCTTATGCCATCGGTTTGATAAGTGTAGCGGCAATACAACTGTCAACAAAACACAGATAGGGGGTAGGTGTCAGACGGTCTTTACCTTCTACTCATCATCCTCAAAACTATTTCGTTCAAGAAGCTGAAAATTAGCCTATCTGTATCTTGACATGTCCTCGACAGGATCCAATCGAAAATACAGATATCTGAGACTCAATCAAAGAATTATTTCTAGGCAAAGGAGTCATGTTCTTTGAGAGACGGCGCACAGCCAATTATCGTGACGCGCTTACAATACACTGCAAAGAATCTCGGGCCAGAGAAATTTTTTTGTAATGCATCCTCCTAAATATCGCCTTCAATATATCCTTGAAGCTAAAACTATGTTCAGATTATACCCTTTGACCATGTCAATCGATTTCTGAGAGAGTTAATAAAGTACATGAAATCTGCACTGAAATACGCCCAGTCAAATGAACCCTTATACCATCGGTTTAATAAGTGTAGCGGCAATACAACTGTCAACAAAACACAGATAGGGGGTGGGTGTCAGACGGTCTTTACATTCTAGTCAACATCCTCAAAACTATTTTTGACACGTCCTCGACAGGATCCAATCGAAAATACAGATATCTGAGACTCAATCCAAGAATTATTTCTAGGCAAAGGAGTCCTGTTCTTTGAGCGACGGCGCACAGCCAAGTATCGTGACGCGCTTACAATACACTGCAAATAATCTTGCAGCAGAGACAGTTTTGTAATGCATCCTCCTAAATATCGCCTTCAATATATCCTTGAAGCTAAAACTATGTTCAGATTATAGCCTTTGACCTTGTCAATCGATTTCTGAGAGAGTTAGTAAAGTACATGAAATCTGCACTGAAATACGCCCAGGCAAATGAACCCTTATGCCATCGGTTTGATAAGTGTAGCGGCAATACAACTGTCAACAAAACACAGATAGGGGGTAGGTGTCAGGCGGTCTTTACCTTCTACTCATCATCCTGAAAACTATTTCGTTCAAGAAGCTGAAAATTGGCCTATCTGTAGCTTGACATGTCCTCGAAAGGATCCAATCAAAAATACAGATATCTGAGACTCAATCCAAGAATTATTTCAAGGCAAAGGAGTCATGTTCTTTGAGCGACGACGCACAGCCAAGTATCGTGACGCGTTTACAATAGAATGCAAAGAATCTCGCGGCAGAGACATTTTTGTAATGCATCCTCCTAAATATCGCCTTCAATATTCATTCCTTGAAGCTAAAACTATGTTCAGATTATAGCCTTTGACCTTGTCAATCGATTTCTGAGAGAGCTAGTAAAGTACATGAAATCTGCACTGAAATACGCCCAGTCAAATGAACCCTGGCCTTATGCCATCGGTTTGATAAGTGTAGCGGCAATAAAACTGTCAACAAAACACAGATAGGGGGTAGGTGTCAGACGGTCTTTACCTTCTACTCATCATCCTCAAAACTATTTCGTTCAAGAAGCTAAACAACGACCTATCTGTAGCTTGACATGTCCTCGACAGGATCCAATCAAAAATACAGATATCTGAGACTCAATCCAAGAATTATTTCAAGGCAAAGGAGTCATGTTCTTTGAGCGACGGCGCACAGCCAATTATCGTGACGCGCTTACAATACACTGCAAAGAATCTCGCGGCAGAGACATTTTTGTAATGCATCCTCCTAAATATCGCCTTCAATATTCATTCCTTGAAGCTAAAACTATGTTCAGATTATAGCCTTTGACCTTGTCAATCGATTTCTGAGAGAGCTAGTAAAGTACATGAAATCTGCACTGAAATACGCCCAGTCAAATGAACCCTTATGCCATCGGTTTGATAAGTGTAGCGGCAATAAAACTGTCAACAAAACACAGATAGGGGGTAGGTGTCAGACGGTCTTTACCTTCTACTCATCATCCTCAAAACTATTTCGTTCAAGAAGCTGAAAATTGGCCTATCTGTAGCTTGACATGTCCTAGACAGGATCCAATCGAAAATACAGATATCTAAGACTCAATCAAAGAATCATTTCTAGGCAAAGGAGTCATGTTCTTTGAGCGACGGCGCACAGCCAAGTATCGTGACGCACTTACAATACACTGCAAAAAATCTCGCGCCAGAGAAATTTTTGTAAAGCATCCTCCTAAATATCGCCTTCAATATTCACTCCTTGAAGCTAAAACTATGTTCAGATTATAGCCTTTGACCTTGTCAATCGATTTCTGAGAGAGTTAGTAAAGTACATGAAATCTGCACTGAAATACGCCCAGTCAAATGAACCCTTATGCCATCGGTTTGATAAGTGTAGCGGCAATACAACTGTCAAAAATACACAGATAGGGGGTAGGTGTCAGACGGTCTTTACCTTCTACTCATCATCCTCAAAACTATTTCGTTCAAGAAGCTGAAAATTGGCCTATCTGTAGCTTGACATGTCCTCGACAGGATCCAATCAAAAATACAGATATCTGAGACTCAATCCAAGAATTATTTCAAGGCAAAGGAGTCATGTTCTTTGAGCGACGACGCACAGCCAAGTATCGTGACGCGTTTACAATAGAATGCAAAGAATCTCGCGGCAGAGACATTTTTGTAATGCATCCTCCTAAATATCGCCCTCAATATTCATTCCTTGAAGCTAAAACTATGTTCAGATTATAGCCTTTGACCTTGTCAATCGATTTCTGAGAGAGCTAGTAAAGTATATGAAATCTGCACTGAAATACGCCCAGTCAAATGAACCCTTATGCCATCGGTTTGATAAGTGTAGCGGCAATAAAACTGTCAACAAAACACAGATAGGGGGTAGGTGTCAGACGGTCTTTACCTTCTACTCATCATCCTCAAAACTATTTCGTTCAAGAAGCTAAACAACGACCTATCTGTAGCTTGACATGTCCTAGACAAGATCCAATCGAAAATACAGATATCTGAGACTCAATCAAAGATTTATTTCTAGGCAAAGGAGTCATGTTCTTTGAGCGACGGCGCACAGCCAATTATCGTGACGCGCTTACAATACACTGCAAAGAATCTCAAGCCAGAGAAACTTTTGTAATGCATCCTCCTAAATATCGCCTTCAATAATCACTCCTTGAAGCTAAAACTATGTCCAGATTATAGCCTTTGACCTTGTCAATCGATTTCTGAGAGAGTATTTAAAGTATATGAAATCTGCACTGAAATACGCCCAGTCAAATGAACCCTTATCCCATCGGTTTGATAAGTGTAGCGGCAATACAACTGTCAACAAAACACAGATGGGGGTATGTGTCAGACGGTCTTTACCTTCTACTCATCATCCTCAAAACTATTTCGTTCAACAAGCTAAACAACGACCTATCTTTAGCTTGACATGTCCTACACAGGATCCAATCAAAAATACAGATATCTGAGACTCAATCAAAGAATTATTTCTAGGCAAAGGAGTCGTGTTCTTTGAGCGACGGCGCACAGCCAATTATCGTGACGCGCTTACAATACACTGCAAAAAATCTCGCGCCAGAGAATTATTTGTATTGCATCCTCCTAAATATCGCCTTCAATATTCACTCCTTGAAGCTAAAACTATGTCCACATTATAGCCTTTGACCTTGTCAATAGATTTCTGAGAGAGTTATTAAAGTATATGAAATCTGCACTGAAATACGCCCTATCAAATGAACCCTTATGCCATCGGTTTGATAAGTGTAGCGGCAATACAACTGTCAACAAAACACAGATGGGGGTATGTGTCAGGCGGTCTTTACCTTCTACTCATCATCTTCAAAACTATTTCGTTCAAGAAGCTGAAAATTGGCCTATCTGTATCTTGACATGTCCTCGACAGGATCCAATTAAAAATACAGATATCTGAGACTCAATCCAAGAATTATTTCAAGGCAAATGAGTCATGTTCTTTGAGCGACGACGCACAGCCAAGTATCGTGACGCGTTTACAATACATTGCAAAGAATCTCGCGGCAGAGACATTTTTGTAATGCATCCTCCTAAATATCGCCTTCAATATTCACTCCTTGAAGCTAAAACTATGTTCAGATTATAGCCTTTGACCTTGTCAATCGATTTATGAGAGAGTGAGTAAAGTACATGAAATCTGCACTGAATTACGCCCAGGCAAATGAACCCTTATGCCATCTGTTTGATAAGTGTAGCGGAAATACGACTAACAAAACACAGATAGGGGGTAGGTGTTAGACGGTCTTTATTTTCTAGTCATCATCCTCAAAACTATTTCGTTCAAGAAGCTGAAAATTAGCCTATCTGTATCTTGACATGTCCTCGACAGGATCCAATCGAAAATACAGATATCTGAGACTCAATCCAAGAATTATTTCTAGGCAAAGGAGTCTTGTTCTTTGAGTGACGGCGCACAGCCAATTATCGTGACGCGCTTAAAATACACTGCAAAGAATCTCGGGCCAGAGAAATTTTTTTGTAATGCATCCTCCTAAATATCGCCTTCAATATATCCTTGAAGCTAAAACTATGTTCAGATTATAGCCTTTTACCATGTCAATCGTTTTTGAGAGAGTTAGTAAAGTACATGAAATCTGCACTGAAATACGCCCAGTCAAATGAACCCTTATACCATCGGTTTGATAAGTGTAGCGGCAATACAACTGTCAACAAAACACAGATAGGGGGTGGGTGTCAGACGGTCTTTACATTCTAGTCAACATCCTCAAAACTATTTTTGACACGTCCTCGACAGGATCCTATCGAAAATACAGATATCTGAGACTCAATCCAAGAATTATTTCTAGGCAAAGGAGTCATGTTCTTTGAGCGACGGCGCACAGCCAAGTATCGTGACGCGCTTACAATACACTGCAAATAATCTTGCAGCAGAGACAGTTTTGTAATGCATCCTCCTAAATATCGCCTTCAATATATCCTTGAAGCTAAAACTATGTTCAGATTATAGCCTTTGACCTTGTCAATCGATTTCTGAGAGAGTTAGTAAAGTACATGAAATCTGCACTGAAATACGCCCAGGCAAATGAACCCTTATGCCATCGGTTTGATAAGTGTAGCGGCAATACAACTGTCAACAAAACACAGATAGGGGGTAGGTGTCAGACGGTCTTTACCTTCTACTCATCATCCTCAAAACTATTTCGTTCAAGAAGCTGAAAATTAGCCTATCTGTATCTTGACATGTCCTCGACAGGATCCAATCGAAAATACAGATATCTGAGACTCAATCAAAGAATTATTTCTAGGCAAAGGAGTCATGTTCTTTGAGTGACGGCGCACAGCCAATTATCGTGACGCGCTTACAATACACTGCAAAGAATCTCGGGCCAGAGAAATTTTTTTGTAATGCATCCTCCTAAATATCGCCTTCAATATATCCTTGAAGCTAAAACTATGTTCAGATTATAGCCTTTGACCTTGTCAATAGATTTCTGAGGGAGTTAGTAAAGTACATGAAATCTGCACTGAAATACGCCCAGTCAAATGAACCCTTATCCCATCGGTTTGATAAGTGTAGCGGCAATACAACTGTCAACAAAACACAGATAGGGGGTATGTGTCAGACGGTCTTTACCTTCTACTCATCATCCTCAAAACTATTTCGTTCAACAAGCTAAACAACGACCTATCTGTAGCTTGACATGTCCTACACAGGATCCAATCGAAAATACAGATATCTGAGACTCAATCAAAGAATTATTTCTAGGCAAAGGAGTCGTGTTCTTTGAGCGACGGCGCACAGCCAATTATCGTGACGCGCTTACAATACACTGCAAAGAATCTCGCGCCAGAGAATTATTTTTATTGCATCCTCCTAATAATCACCTTCAATATCCACTCCTTGAAGCTAAAACTATGTCCACATTATAGCCTTTGACCTTGTCAATAGATTTCTGAGAGAGTTATTAAAGTATATGAAATCTGCACTGAAATACGCCCTGTCAAATGAACCCTTATGCCATCGGTTTGATAAGTGTAGCGGCAATACAACTGTCAACAAAACACAGATGGGGGTATGTGTCAGGCGGTCTTTACCTTCTACTCATCATCCTCAAAACTATTTCGTTCAACAAGCTAAACAACGACCTATCTGTAGCTTGACATGTCCTACACAGGATCCAATCAAAAATACAGATATCTGAGACTCAATCAAAGAATTATTTCTAGGCAAAGGAGTCGTGTTCT
The DNA here is from genome assembly GCA_949987565.1 of Luidia sarsii. Lineage (NCBI taxonomy): Eukaryota > Metazoa > Echinodermata > Asteroidea > Paxillosida > Luidiidae > Luidia > Luidia sarsii. Next base: position 23,668,694 of record OX465104.1, on the reverse strand, counting down.
TTGAGCGACGGCGCACAGCCAATTATCGTGACGCGCTTACAATACACTGCAAATAATCTCGCGCCAGAAAATTATTTGTATTGCATCCTCCTAAATATCGCCTTCAATATTCACTCCTTGAAGCTAAAACTATGTCCACATTATAGCCTTTGACCTTGTCAATAGATTTCTGAGAGAGTTATTAAAGTATATGAAATCTGCACTGAAATACGCCCTATCAAATGAACCCTTATGCCATCGGTTTGATAAGTGTAGAGGCAATACAACTGTCAACAAAACACAGATAGGGGATAGGTGTCAGACGGTCTTTACCTTCTACTCATCATCCTCAAAACTATTTCGTTCAAGAAGCTGAAAATTTGCCTATCTGTAGCTTGATATGTCCTCGACTGGATCCAATCAAAAATACAGATATCTAAGACTCAATCAAAGAATTATTTCTAGGCAAAGGAGTCATGTTCTTTGAGCGACGGCGCACAGCCAAGTATTGTGACGCGCTTACAATACACTGCAAAGAATCTCGCGGCAGAGACATTTTTGTAATGCATCCTCCTATATATCGCCTTCAATATTCACTCCTTGAAGCTAAAACTATGTTCAGATTATAGCCTTTGACCTTGTCAATCGATTTCTGAGAGAGTTAGTAAAGTACATGAAATCTGCAATGAAATACGCCCAGGCAAATGAACCCTAATGCCATCTGTTTGATAAGTGTAGCGGAAATACGACTAACAAAACACAGATAGGGGGTAGGTGTCAGACGGTCTTTATTTCTAGTCATCATCCTCAAAACTATTTCGTTCAAGAAGCTGAAAATTAGCCTATCTGTATCTTGACATGTCCTCGACAGGATCCAATCAAAAATACAGATATCTGAGACTCAATCCAAGAATTATTTCAAGGCAAAGGAGTCATGTTCTTTGAGCGATGACGCAAAGCCAAGTATCGTGACGCGTTTACATTACATTGCAAAGAATCTCGCGGCAGAGACATTTTTGTAAGGCATCCTCCTAAATATCGCCTGCAATATTCACTCCTTGAAGCTAAAAGTAAAACTATGTTCAGATTATAGCCTTTGACCTTGTCAATCGATTTCTGACAGAGTTAGTAAAGTACATGAAATCTGCAATGAAATACGACCAGTCAATTGAACCCTTATGCCATCTGTTTGATAAGTGTAGCGGCAATACGACTGTTCACAAAACACAGATAGGGGGTAGGTGTCAGACGGTCTTTATTTTCTAGTCATCATCTTAAAAACTATTTCGTTCAAGAAGCTGAAAATTAGCCTAAATGTATCTTGACATGTCCTCGACAGGATCCAATCGAAAATACAGATATCTGAGACTCAATCCAAGAATTATTTCAAGGCAAAGGAGTCATGTTCTTTGAGCGACGACGCACAGCCAAGTATCGTGACGCGTTTACAATAGATTGCAAAGAATCTCGCGGCAGAGACATTTTTGTAATGCATCCTCCTAAATATCGCCTTCAATATTCACTCCTTGAAGCTAAAACTATGTTCAGATTATAGCCCTTGACCTTGTCAATCGATTTCTGTGAGAGTTATTAAAGTACATGAATTCTGCACTGAAATACGCCCAGTCAAATGAACCTTTATGCCATCGGTTTGATAAGTGTAGCGGCAATACAACTGTCAACAAAACACAGATAGGGGGTATGTGTCAGACGGTCTTTACCTTCTACTCATCATCCTCAAAACTATTTCGTTCAACAAGCTAAACAACGACCTATCTGTATCTTGACATGTCCTCGACAGGATCCAATCGAAAATACAGATATCTGAGACTCAATCCAAGAATTATTTCAAGGCAAAGGAGTCATGTTCTTTGAGCGACGACGCACAGCCAAGTATCGTGACGCGTTTACAATAGATTGCAAAGAATCTCGCGGCAGAGACATTTTTGTAATGCATCCTCCTAAATATCGCCTTCAATATTCACTCCTTGAAGCTAAAACTATGTTCAGATTATAGCCCTTGACCTTGTCAATCGATTTCTGTGAGAGTTATTAAAGTATATGAAATCTGCACTGAAATACGCCCAGTCAAATGAACCCTTATGCCATCGATTTGATAAGTGTAGCGGCAATACAACTGTCAACAAAACACAGATAGGGGGTAGTTGTCAGACGGTCTTTACCTTCTACTCATCATCCTCAAAACTATTTCGTTCAAGGAGCTGAAAATTGGCCTATCTGTATCTTGACATGTCCTCGACAGCTTCCAATCAAAAATACAGATATCTGAGACTCAATCTAAGAATTATTTCAAGGCAAAAGAGTCGTGTTCTTTGAGCGTCGACGCACAGCCAAGTATCGTGACGCGCTTACAATACATTGCAAAGAATCTCGAGCAAGAGACACGTTTGTAATGCATCCTCCTAAATATCGCCTTCAATATTCATTCCTTGAAGCTAAAACTATGTTCAGATTATAGCCTTTGACCTTGTCAATCGATTTCTGAGAGAGTTAGTAAAGTACATGAAATCTGCACTGAAATACGCCCAGGCAAATGAACCCTAATGCCATCTGTTTGATAAGTGTAGCGGAAATACGACTAACAAAACACAGATAGGGGGTAGGTGTCAGACGGTCTTTATTTTCTAGTCATCATCCTCAAAACTATTTCGTTCAAGAAGCTGAAAATTAGCCTATCTGTATCTTGACATGTCCTCGACAGGATCCAATCAAAAATACAGATATCTGAGACTCAATCCAAGAATTATTTCAAGGCAAAGGAGTCATGTTCTTTGAGAGATGACGCACAGCCAAGTATCGTGACGCGTTTACAATACATTGCAAAGAATCTCGCTGCAGACATTTTTGTAATGCATCCTCCTAAATATCGCCTGCAATATTCACTCCTTGAAGCTAAAAGTAAAACTATGTTCAGATTATAGCCTTTGACCTTGTCAATCGATTTCTGACAGAGTTAGTAAAGTACATGAAATCTGCACTGAAATACGACCAGTCAATTGAACCCTTATGCCATCTGTTTGATAAGTGTAGCGGCAATACGACTGTTCACAAAACACAGATAGGGGGTAGGTGTCAGACGGTCTTTATTTTCTAGTCATCATCTTAAAAACTATTTCGTTCAAGAAGCTGAAAATTAGCCTATATGTATCTTGACATGTCCTCGACAGGATCCAATCAAAAATACAGATATCTGAGACTCAATCCAAGAATTATTTCAAGGCAAAGGAGTCATGTTCTTTGAGCGACGACGCACAGCCAAGTATCGTGACGCGTTTACAATAGATTGCAAAGAATCTCGCGGCAGAGACATTTTTGTAATGCATCTTCCTAAATATCGCCTTCAATATTCACTCCTTGAAGCTAAAACTATGTTCAGATTATAGCCTTCGACCTTGTCAATCGATTTATGAGAGAGTTAGTAAAGTACATGAAATCTGCACTGAAATACGCCCAGGCAAATGAACCCTTATGCCATCGGTTTGATAAGTGTAGCGGAAATACGACTGTCAACAAAACACAGATAGGGGATAGGTGTGAGACGGTCTTTACCTTCTACTCATCATACTCAAAACAATTTCGTTCAAGAAGCTGAAAATTGGCCTATCTGTAGCTTGATATGTCCTCGACTGGATCCAATCAAAAATACAGATATCTAAGACTCAATCAAAGAATTATTTCTAGGCAAAGGAGTCATGTTCTTTGAGCGACGGCGCACAGCCAAGTATTGTGACGCGCTTACAATACACTGCAAAGAATCTCGCGGCAGAGACATTTTTGTAATGCATCCTCCTATATATCGCCTTCAATATTCACTCCTTGAAGCTAAAACTATGTTCAGATTATAGCCTTTGACCTTGTCAATCGATTTCTGAGAGAGTTAGTAAAGTACATGAAATCTGCAATGAAATACGCCCAGGCAAATGAACCCTAATGCCATCTGTTTGATAAGTGTAGCGGAAATACGACTAACAAAACACAGATAGGGGGTAGGTGTCAGACGGTCTTTATTTTCTAGTCATCATCCTCAAAACTATTTCGTTCAAGAAGCTGAAAATTAGCCTATCTGTATCTTGACATGTCCTCGACAGGATCCAATCAAAAATACAGATATCTGAGACTCAATCCAAGAATTATTTCAAGGCAAAGGAGTCATGTTCTTTGAGCGATGACGCACAGCCAAGTATCGTGACGCGTTTACATTACATTGCAAAGAATCTCGCGGCAGAGACATTTTTGTAAGGCATCCTCCTAAATATCGCCTGCAATATTCACTCCTTGAAGCTAAAAGTAAAACTATGTTCAGATTATAGCCTTTGACCTTGTCAATCGATTTCTGACAGAGTTAGTAAAGTACATGAAATCTGCAATGAAATACGACCAGTCAATTGAACCCTTATGCCATCTGTTTGATAAGTGTAGCGGCAATACGACTGTTCACAAAACACAGATAGGGGGTAGGTGTCAGACGGTCTTTATTTTCTAGTCATCATCTTAATAACTATTTCGTTCAAGAAGCTGAAAATTAGCCTATATGTATCTTGACATGTCCTCGACAGGATCCAATAGAAAATACTGATATCTGAGACTCAATCCAAGAATTATTTCAAGGCAAAGGAGTCATGTTCTTTGAGCGACGACGCACAGCCAAGTATCGTGACGCGTTTACAATAGATTGCAAAGAATCTCGCGGCAGAGACATTTTTGTAATGCATCCTCCTAAATATCGCCTTCAATATTCACTCCTTGAAGCTAAAACTATGTTCAGATTATAGCCCTTGACCTTGTCAATCGATTTCTGTGAGAGTTATTAAAGTACATGAATTCTGCACTGAAATACGCCCAGTCAAATGAACCCTTATGCCATCGGTTTGATAAGTGTAGCGGCAATACAACTGTCAACAAAACACAGATAGGGGGTATGTGTCAGACGGTCTTTACCTTCTACTCATCATCCTCAAAACTATTTCGTTCAAGAAGCTGAAAATTGGCCTATCTGTAGCTTGACATGTCCTCGACAGGATCCAATCAAAAATACAGATATCTGAGACTCAATCCAAAAATTATTTCAAGGCAAAGGAGTCATGTTCTTTGAGCGACGACGCACAGCCAAGTATCGTGACGCGCTTACAATACACTGCAAAGAACTCGCGCCAGAGAAAATTTTGTAAAGCATCCTCCTTTATATCGCCTTCAATATTCACTCCTTGAAGCTAAAACTATGTCCAGATTATAGCCTTTGACCTTGTCAATCGATTTCTGAGAGAGTTATTAAAGTATATGAAATCTGCACTGAAATACGCCCAGTCAAATGAACCCTTATGCCATCTGTTTGATAAGTGTAGCGGAAATACAACTGTCAACAAAACACAGATAGGGGATAGTTGTCAGACGGTCTTTACCTTCTACTCATCATCCTCAAAACTATTTCGTTCAAGAAGCTGAAAATTGGCCTATCTGTAGCTTGATATGTCCTCGACTGGATCCAATCAAAAATACAGATATCTAAGACTCAATCAAAGAATTATTTCTAGGCAAAGGAGTCATGTTCTTTGAGCGACGGCGCACAGCCAAGTATTGTGACGCGCTTACAATACACTGCAAAGAATCTCGCGGCAGAGACATTTTTGTAATGCATCCTCCTATATATCGCCTTCAATATTCACTCCTTGAAGCTAAAACTATGTTCAGATTATAGCCTTTGACCTTGTCAATCGATTTCTGAGAGAGTTAGTAAAGTACATGAAATCTGCAATGAAATACGCCCAGGCAAATGAACCCTAATGCCATCTGTTTGATAAGTGTAGCGGAAATACGACTAACAAAACACAGATAGGCGGTAGGTGTCAGACGGTCTTTATTTTCTAGTCATCATCCTCAAAACTATTTCGTTCAAGAAGCTGAAAATTAGCCCATCTGTATCTTGACATGTCCTCGACAGGATCCAATCAAAAATACAGATATCTGAGACTCAATCCAAGAATTATTTCAAGGCAAAGGAGTCATGTTCTTTGAGCGATGACGCACAGCCAAGTATCGTGACGCGTTTACATTACATTGCAAAGAATCTCGCGGCAGAGACATTTTTGTAAGGCATCCTCCTAAATATCGCCTGCAATATTCACTCCTTGAAGCTAAAAGTAAAACTATGTTCAGATTATAGCCTTTGACCTTGTCAATCGATTTCTGACAGAGTTAGTAAAGTACATGAAATCTGCAATGAAATACGACCAGTCAATTGAACCCTTATGCCATCTGTTTGATAAGTGTAGCGGCAATACGACTGTTCACAAAACACAGATAGGGGGTAGGTGTCAGACGGTCTTTATTTTCTAGTCATCATCTTAAAAACTATTTCGTTCAAGAAGCTGAAAATTAGCCTATATGTATCTTGACATGTCCTCGACAGGATCCAATAGAAAATACTGATATCTGAGACTCAATCCAAGAATTATTTCAAGGCAAAGGAGTCATGTTCTTTGAGCGACGACGCACAGCCAAGTATCGTGACGCGTTTACAATAGATTGCAAAGAATCTCGCGGCAGAGACATTTTTGTAATGCATCCTCCTAAATATCGCCTTCAATATTCACTCCTTGAAGCTAAAACTATGTCCAGATTATAGCCTTTGACCTTGTCAATCGATTTCTGAGAGAGTTATTAAAGTACATGAAATCTGCACTGAAATACGCCCAGGCAAATGAACCCTTATGCCATCGGTTTGATAAGTGTAGCGTCAATACAACTGTCAACAAAACACAGATAGGGGGTATGTGTCAGACGGTCTTTACCTTCTACTCATCATCCTCAAAACTATTTCGTTCAAGAAGCTGAAAATTGGCCTATCTGTAGCTTGACATGTCCTAGACAGGATCCAATCGAAAATACAGATATCTAAGACTCAATCAAAGAATCATTTCTAGGCAAAGGAGTCATGTTCTTTGAGCGACGGCGCACAGCCAAGTATCGTGACGCACTTACAATACACTGCAAAAAATCTCGCGCCAGAGAAATTTTTGTAAAGCATCCTCCTAAATATCGCCTTCAATATTCACTCCTTGAAGCTAAAACTATGTTCAGATTATAGCCTTTGACCTTGTCAATCGATTTCTGAGAGAGTTATTAAAGTACATGAATTCTGCACTGAAATACGCCCAGTCAAATGAACCCTTATGCCATCGGTTTGATAAGTGTAGCGGCAATACAACTGTCAAAAATACACAGATAGGGGGTAGGTGTCAGACGGTCTTTACCTTCTACTCATCATCCTCAAAACTATTTCGTTCAAGAAGCTAAACAACGACCTATCTGTAACTTGACATGTCCTAGACAGGATCCAATCGAAAATACAGATATCTAAGACTCAATCAAAGAATTATTTCTAGGCAAATGAACCATGTTCTTTGAGCGACGGCGCACAGCCTATTATCGTGACGCGCTTAAAATACACTGCAAAGAATTTCGCGCCAGAGAAATTTTTGTAATGCATCCTCCTAAATATCGCCTTCAAAATTCACTCCTTGAAGCTAAAACTATGTTCATATTATAGCCCTTGACCTTGTCAATCGATTTCTGAGAGAGTTATTAAAGTACATGAAATCTGCACTGAAATACGCCCAGGCAAATGAACCCTTATGCCATCGGTTTGATAAGTGTAGCGTCAATACAACTGTCAACAAAACACAGATAGGGGGTATGTGTCAGACGGTCTTTACCTTCTACTCATCATCCTCAAAACTATTTCGTTCAAGAAGCTGAAAATTGGCCTATCTGTAGCTTGACATGTCCTAGACAGGATCCAATCGAAAATACAGATATCTAAGACTCAATCAAAGAATCATTTCTAGGCAAAGGAGTCATGTTCTTTGAGCGACGGCGCACAGCCAAGTATCGTGACGCACTTACAATACACTGCAAAAAATCTCCCGCCAGAGAAATTTTTGTAAAGCATCCTCCTAAATATCGCCTTCAATATTCACTCCTTGAAGCTAAAACTATGTTCAGATTATAGCCTTTGACCTTGTCAATCGATTTCTGAGAGAGTTAGTAAAGTACATGAAATCTGCACTGAAATACGCCCAGTCAAATGAACCCTTATGCCATCGGTTTGATAAGTGTAGCGGCAATACAACTGTCAAAAATACACAGATAGGGGGTAGGTGTCAGACGGTCTTTACCTTCTACTCATCATCCTCAAAACTATTTCGTTCAAGAAGCTGAAAATTGGCCTATCTGTAGCTTGACATGTCCTCGACAGGATCCAATCAAAAATACAGATATCTGAGACTCAATCCAAGAATTATTTCTAGGCAAAGGAGTCATTTTCTTTGAGCGACGGCGCACAGCCAGGTATCGTGACGCGCTTACAATACACTGCAAAGAATCTCGCGCCAGAGAATTTTTTGTAATGCATCCTCCTAAATATCGCCTTCAATATTCACTCCTTGAAGCTGAAACTATGTCCAGATTATAGCCTTTGACCTTGTCAATCGATTTCTGAGAGAGTTAGTAAAGTACATGAAATCTGCACTGAAATACGCCCAGGCAAATGAACCCTAATGCCATCTGTTTGATAAGTGTAGCGGAAATACAACTGTCAACAAAACACAGATAGGGGATAGTTGTCAGACGGTCTTTACCTTCTACTCATCATCCTCAAAACTATTTCGTTCAAGAAGCTGAAAATTGGCCTATCTGTAGCTTGATATGTCCTCGACTGGATCCAATCAAAAATACAGATATCTAAGACTCAATCAAAGAATTATTTCTAGGCAAAGGAGTCATGTTCTTTGAGCGACGGCGCACAGCCAAGTATTGTGACGCGCTTACAATACACTGCAAAGAATCTCGCGGCAGAGACATTTTTGTAATGCATCCTCCTATATATCGCCTTCAATATTCACTCCTTGAAGCTAAAACTATGTTCAGATTATAGCCTTTGACCTTGTCAATCGATTTCTGAGAGAGTTAGTAAAGTACATGAAATCTGCAATGAAATACGCCCAGGCAAATGAACCCTAATGCCATCTGTTTGATAAGTGTAGCGGAAATACGACTAACAAAACACAGATAGGGGGTAGGTGTCAGACGGTCTTTATTTTCTAGTCATCATCCTCAAAACTATTTCGTTCAAGAAGCTGAAAATTAGCCTATCTGTATCTTGACATGTCCTCGACAGGATCCAATCAAAAATACAGATATCTGAGACTCAATCCAAGAATTATTTCAAGGCAAAGGAGTCATGTTCTTTGAGCGATGACGCACAGCCAAGTATCGTGACGCGTTTACATTACATTGCAAAGAATCTCGCGGCAGAGACATTTTTGTAAGGCATCCTCCTAAATATCGCCTGCAATATTCACTCCTTGAAGCTAAAAGTAAAACTATGTTCAGATTATAGCCTTTGACCTTGTCAATCGATTTCTGACAGAGTTAGTAAAGTACATGAAATCTGCAATGAAATACGACCAGTCAATTGAACCCTTATGCCATCTGTTTGATAAGTGTAGCGGCAATACGACTGTTCACAAAACACAGATAGGGGGTAGGTGTCAGACGGTCTTTATTTTCTAGTCATCATCTTAAAAACTATTTCGTTCAAGAAGCTGAAAATTAGCCTATATGTATCTTGACATGTCCTCGACAGGATCCAATCGAAAATACTGATATCTGAGACTCAATCCAAGAATTATTTCAAGGCAAAGGAGTCATGTTCTTTGAGCGACGACGCACAGCCAAGTATCGTGACGCGTTTACAATAGATTGCAAAGAATCTCGCGGCAGAGACATTTTTGTAATGCATCCTCCTAAATATCGCCTTCAATATTCACTCCTTGAAGCTAAAACTATGTTCAGATTATAGCCCTTGACCTTGTCAATCGATTTCTGTGAGAGTTATTAAAGTACATGAATTCTGCACTGAAATACGCCCAGTCAAATGAACCCTTATGCCATCGGTTTGATAAGTGTAGCGGCAATACAACTGTCAACAAAACACAGATAGGGGGTATGTGTCAGACGGTCTTTACCTTCTACTCATCATCCTCAAAACTATTTCGTTCAAGAAGCTGAAAATTGGCCTATCTGTAGCTTGACATGTCCTCGACAGGATCCAATCAAAAATACAGATATCTGAGACTCAATCCAAGAATTATTTCAAGGCAAAGGAGTCATGTTCTTTGAGCGACGACGCACAGCCAAGTATCGTGACGCGCTTACAATACACTGCAAAGAACTCGCGCCAGAGAAAATTTTGTAAAGCATCCTCCTATATATCGCCTTCAATATTCACTCCTTGAAGCTAAAACTATGTCCAGATTATAGCCTTTGACCTTGTCAATCGATTTCTGAGAGAGTTATTAAAGTATATGAAATCTGCACTGAAATACGCCCAGGCACATGAACCCTTATGCCATCGGTTTGATAAGTGTAGCGGCAATACAACTGTCAACAAAACACAGATAGGGGGTATGTGTCAGACGGTCTTTACCTTCTACTCATCATCCTCAAAACTATTTCGTTCAAGAAGCTGAAAATTGGCCTATCTGTAGCTTGACATGTCCTCGACAGGATCCAATCGAAAATACAGATATCTGAGACTCAATCCAAGAATTATTTCAAGGCAAAGGAGTCATGTTCTTTGAGCGACGACGCACAGCCAAGTATCGTGACGCGCTTACAATACACTGCAAAGAACTCGCGCCAGAGAAAATTTTGTAAAGCATCCTCCTATATATCGCCTTCAATATTCACTCCTTGAAGCTAAAACTATGTCCAGATTATAGCCTTTGACCTTGTCAATCGATTTCTGAGAGAGTTATTAAAGTATATGAAATCTGCACTGAAATACGCCCAGGCAAATGAACCCTTATGCCATCGGTTTGATAAGTGTAGAGGCAATACAACTGTCAACAAAACACGGATAGGGGGTAGGTGTCAGACGGTCTTTACCTTCTACTCATCATCCTCAAAACTATTTCGTTCAAGAAGCTAAACAACGACCTATCTGTAGCTTGACATGTCCTAGACAGGATCCAATCGAAAATACAGATATCTAAGACTCAATCAAAGAATCATTTCTAGGCAAAGGAGTCATGTTCTTTGAGCGACGGCGCACAGCCAAGTATCGTGACGCACTTACAATACACTGCAAAAAATCTCGCGCCAGAGAAATTTTTGTAAAGCATCCTCCTAAATATCGCCTTCAATATTCACTCCTTGAAGCTAAAACTATGTTCAGATTATAGCCTTTGACCTTGTCAATCGATTTCTGAGAGAGTTAGTAAAGTACATGAAATCTGCACTGAAATACGCCCAGTCAAATTAACCCTTATGCCATCGGTTTGATAAGTGTAGCGGCAATACAACTGTCAAAAATACACAGATAGGGGGTAGGTGTCAGACGGTCTTTACCTTCTACCCATCATCCTCAAAACCATTTCGTTCAAGAAGCTAAACAACGACCTATCTGTAACTTGACATGTCCTAGACAGGATCCAATCGAAAATACAGATATCTAAGACTCAATCAAAGAATTATTTCTAGGCAAAGGAACCATGTTCTTTGAGCGACGGCGCACAGCCTATTATCGTGACGCGCTTAAAATACACTGCAAAGAATCTCGCGCCAGAGAAATTTTTGTAATGCATCCTCCTAAATATCGCCTTCAATATTCACTCCTTGAAGCTAAAACTATGTTCATATTATAGCCCTTGACCTTGTCAATCGATTTCTGAGAGAGTTATTAAAGTACATGAAATCTGCACTGAAATACGCCCAGGCAAATGAACCCTTATGCCATCGGTTTGATAAGTGTAGCGTCAATACAACTGTCAACAAAACACAGATAGGGGGTATGTGTCAGACGGTCTTTACCTTCTACTCATCATCCTCAAAACTATTTCGTTCAAGAAGCTGAAAATTGGCCTATCTGTAGCTTGACATGTCCTAGACAGGATCCAATCGAAAATACAGATATCTAAGACTCAATCAAAGAATCATTTCTAGGCAAAGGAGTCATGTTCTTTGAGCGACGGCGCACAGCCAAGTATCGTGACGCACTTACAATACACTGCAAAAAATCTCGCGCCAGAGAAATTTTTGTAAAGCATCCTCCTAAATATCGCCTTCAATATTCACTCCTTGAAGCTAAAACTATGTTCAGATTATAGCCTTTGACCTTGTCAATCGATTTCTGAGAGAGTTAGTAAAGTACATGAAATCTGCACTGAAATACGCCCAGTCAAATGAACCCTTATGCCATCGGTTTGATAAGTGTAGCGGCAATACAACTGTCAAAAATACACAGATAGGGGGTAGGTGTCAGACGGTCTTTACCTTCTACTCATCATCCTAAAAACTATTTCGTTCAAGAAGCTAAACAACGACCTATCTGTAGCTTGACATGTCCTAGACAGGATCCAATCGAAAATACAGATATCTAAGACTCAATCAAAGAATCATTTCTAGGCAAAGGAGTCATGTTCTTTGAGCGACGGCGCACAGCCAAGTATCGTGACGCACTTACAATACACTGCAAAAAATCTCGCGCCAGAGAAATTTTTGTAAAGCATCCTCCTAAATATCGCCTTCAATATTCACTCCTTGAAGCTAAAACTATGTTCAGATTATAGCCTTCGACCTTGTCAATCGATTTATGAGAGAGTTAGTAAAGTACATGAAATCTGCACTGAAATACGCCCAGGCAAATGAACCCTTATGCCATCGGTTTGATAAGTGTAGCGGAAATACGACTGTCAACAAAACACAGATAGGGGATAGGTGTGAGACGGTCTTTACCTTCTACTCATCATCCTCAAAACTATTTCGTTCAAGAAGCTGAAAATTGGCCTATCTGTAGCTTGACATGTCCTAGACAGGATCCAATCGAAAATACAGATATCTAAGACTCAATCAAAGAATCATTTCTAGGCAAAGGAGTCATGTTCTTTGAGCGACGGCGCACAGCCAAGTATCGTGACGCACTTACAATACACTGCAAAAAATCTCGCGCCAGAGAAATTTTTGTAAAGCATCCTCCTAAATATCGCCTTCAATATTCACTCCTTGAAGCTAAAACTATGTTCAGATTATAGCCTTTGACCTTGTCAATCGATTTCTGAGAGAGTTATTAAAGTACATGAATTCTGCACTGAAATACGCCCAGTCAAATGAACCCTTATGCCATCGGTTTGATAAGTGTAGCGGCAATACAACTGTCAAAAATACACAGATAGGGGGTAGGTGTCAGACGGTCTTTACCTTCTACTCATCATCCTCAAAACTATTTCGTTCAAGAAGCTAAACAACGACCTATCTGTAACTTGACATGTCCTAGACAGGATCCAATCGAAAATACAGATATCTAAGACTCAATCAAAGAATTATTTCTAGGCAAATGAACCATGTTCTTTGAGCGACGGCGCACAGCCTATTATCGTGACGCGCTTAAAATACACTGCAAAGAATTTCGCGCCAGAGAAATTTTTGTAATGCATCCTCCTAAATATCGCCTTCAATATTCACTCCTTGAAGCTAAAACTATGTTCATATTATAGCCCTTGACCTTGTCAATCGATTTCTGAGAGAGTTATTAAAGTACATGAAATCTGCACTGAAATACGCCCAGGCAAATGAACCCTTATGCCATCGGTTTGATAAGTGTAGCGTCAATACAACTGTCAACAAAACACAGATAGGGGGTATGTGTCAGACGGTCTTTACCTTCTACTCATCATCCTCAAAACTATTTCGTTCAAGAAGCTGAAAATTGGCCTATCTGTAGCTTGACATGTCCTAGACAGGATCCAATCGAAAATACAGATATCTAAGACTCAATCAAAGAATCATTTCTAGGCAAAGGAGTCATGTTCTTTGAGCGACGGCGCACAGCCAAGTATCGTGACGCACTTACAATACACTGCAAAAAATCTCCCGCCAGAGAAATTTTTGTAAAGCATCCTCCTAAATATCGCCTTCAATATTCACTCCTTGAAGCTAAAACTATGTTCAGATTATAGCCTTTGACCTTGTCAATCGATTTCTGAGAGAGTTAGTAAAGTACATGAAATCTGCACTGAAATACGCCCAGTCAAATGAACCCTTATGCCATCGGTTTGATAAGTGTAGCGGCAATACAACTGTCAAAAATACACAGATAGGGGGTAGGTGTCAGACGGTCTTTACCTTCTACTCATCATCCTCAAAACTATTTCGTTCAAGAAGCTGAAAATTGGCCTATCTGTAGCTTGACATGTCCTCGACAGGATCCAATCAAAAATACAGATATCTGAGACTCAATCCAAGAATTATTTCTAGGCAAAGGAGTCATTTTCTTTGAGCGACGGCGCACAGCCAGGTATCGTGACGCGCTTACAATACACTGCAAAGAATCTCGCGCCAGAGAATTTTTTGTAATGCATCCTCCTAAATATCGCCTTCAATATTCACTCCTTGAAGCTGAAACTATGTCCAGATTATAGCCTTTGACCTTGTCAATCGATTTCTGAGAGAGTTAGTAAAGTACATGAAATCTGCACTGAAATACGCCCAGGCAAATGAACCCTAATGCCATCTGTTTGATAAGTGTAGCGGAAATACAACTGTCAACAAAACACAGATAGGGGATAGTTGTCAGACGGTCTTTACCTTCTACTCATCATCCTCAAAACTATTTCGTTCAAGAAGCTGAAAATTGGCCTATCTGTAGCTTGATATGTCCTCGACTGGATCCAATCAAAAATACAGATATCTAAGACTCAATCAAAGAATTATTTCTAGGCAAAGGAGTCATGTTCTTTGAGCGACGGCGCACAGCCAAGTATTGTGACGCGCTTACAATACACTGCAAAGAATCTCGCGGCAGAGACATTTTTGTAATGCATCCTCCTATATATCGCCTTCAATATTCACTCCTTGAAGCTAAAACTATGTTCAGATTATAGCCTTTGACCTTGTCAATCGATTTCTGAGAGAGTTAGTAAAGTACATGAAATCTGCAATGAAATACGCCCAGGCAAATGAACCCTAATGCCATCTGTTTGATAAGTGTAGCGGAAATACGACTAACAAAACACAGATAGGGGGTAGGTGTCAGACGGTCTTTATTTTCTAGTCATCATCCTCAAAACTATTTCGTTCAAGAAGCTGAAAATTAGCCCATCTGTATCTTGACATGTCCTCGACAGGATCCAATCAAAAATACAGATATCTGAGACTCAATCCAAGAATTATTTCAAGGCAAAGGAGTCATGTTCTTTGAGCGATGACGCACAGCCAAGTATCGTGACGCGTTTACATTACATTGCAAAGAATCTCGCGGCAGAGACATTTTTGTAAGGCATCCTCCTAAATATCGCCTGCAATATTCACTCCTTGAAGCTAAAAGTAAAACTATGTTCAGATTATAGCCTTTGACCTTGTCAATCGATTTCTGACAGAGTTAGTAAAGTACATGAAATCTGCAATGAAATACGACCAGTCAATTGAACCCTTATGCCATCTGTTTGATAAGTGTAGCGGCAATACGACTGTTCACAAAACACAGATAGGGGGTAGGTGTCAGACGGTCTTTATTTTCTAGTCATCATCTTAAAAACTATTTCGTTCAAGAAGCTGAAAATTAGCCTATATGTATCTTGACATGTCCTCGACAGGATCCAATAGAAAATACTGATATCTGAGACTCAATCCAAGAATTATTTCAAGGCAAAGGAGTCATGTTCTTTGAGCGACGACGCACAGCCAAGTATCGTGACGCGTTTACAATAGATTGCAAAGAATCTCGCGGCAGAGACATTTTTGTAATGCATCCTCCTAAATATCGCCTTCAATATTCACTCCTTGAAGCTAAAACTATGTTCAGATTATAGCCCTTGACCTTGTCAATCGATTTCTGTGAGAGTTATTAAAGTACATGAATTCTGCACTGAAATACGCCCAGGCAAATGAACCCTTATGCCATCGGTTTGATAAGTGTAGCGGCAATACAACTGTCAACAAAACACAGATAGGGGGTATGTGTCAGACGGTCTTTACCTTCTACTCATCATCCTCAAAACTATTTCGTTCAAGAAGCTGAAAATTGGCCTATCTGTAGCTTGACATGTCCTCGACAGGATCCAATCAAAAATACAGATATCTGAGACTCAATCCAAGAATTATTTCAAGGCAAAGGAGTCATGTTCTTTGAGCGACGACGCACAGCCAAGTATCGTGACGCGCTTACAATACACTGCAAAGAACTCGCGCCAGAGAAAATTTTGTAAAGCATCCTCCTATATATCGCCTTCAATATTCACTCCTTGAAGCTAAAACTATGTCCAGATTATAGCCTTTGACCTTGTCAATCGATTTCTGAGAGAGTTATTAAAGTATATGAAATCTGCACTGAAATACGCCCAGGCACATGAACCCTTATGCCATCGGTTTGATAAGTGTAGCGGCAATACAACTGTCAACAAAACACAGATAGGGGGTATGTGTCAGACGGTCTTTACCTTCTACTCATCATCCTCAAAACTATTTCGTTCAAGAAGCTGAAAATTGGCCTATCTGTAGCTTGACATGTCCTCGACAGGATCCAATCGAAAATACAGATATCTGAGACTCAATCCAAGAATTATTTCAAGGCAAAGGAGTCATGTTCTTTGAGCGACGACGCACAGCCAAGTATCGTGACGCGCTTACAATACACTGCAAAGAACTCGCGCCAGAGAAAATTTTGTAAAGCATCCTCCTATATATCGCCTTCAATATTCACTCCTTGAAGCTAAAACTATGTCCAGATTATAGCCTTTGACCTTGTCAATCGATTTCTGAGAGAGTTATTAAAGTATATGAAATCTGCACTGAAATACGCCCAGGCAAATGAACCCTTATGCCATCGGTTTGATAAGTGTAGAGGCAATACAACTGTCAACAAAACACGGATAGGGGGTAGGTGTCAGACGGTCTTTACCTTCTACTCATCATCCTCAAAACTATTTCGTTCAAGAAGCTAAACAACGACCTATCTGTAGCTTGACATGTCCTAGACAGGATCCAATCGAAAATACAGATATCTAAGACTCAATCAAAGAATCATTTCTAGGCAAAGGAGTCATGTTCTTTGAGCGACGGCGCACAGCCAAGTATCGTGACGCACTTACAATACACTGCAAAAAATCTCGCGCCAGAGAAATTTTTGTAAAGCATCCTCCTAAATATCGCCTTCAATATTCACTCCTTGAAGCTAAAACTATGTTCAGATTATAGCCTTTGACCTTGTCAATCGATTTCTGAGAGAGTTAGTAAAGTACATGAAATCTGCACTGAAATACGCCCAGTCAAATTAACCCTTATGCCATCGGTTTGATAAGTGTAGCGGCAATACAACTGTCAAAAATACACAGATAGGGGGTAGGTGTCAGACGGTCTTTACCTTCTACCCATCATCCTCAAAACCATTTCGTTCAAGAAGCTAAACAACGACCTATCTGTAACTTGACATGTCCTAGACAGGATCCAATCGAAAATACAGATATCTAAGACTCAATCAAAGAATTATTTCTAGGCAAAGGAACCATGTTCTTTGAGCGACGGCGCACAGCCTATTATCGTGACGCGCTTAAAATACACTGCAAAGAATCTCGCGCCAGAGAAATTTTTGTAATGCATCCTCCTAAATATCGCCTTCAATATTCACTCCTTGAAGCTAAAACTATGTTCATATTATAGCCCTTGACCTTGTCAATCGATTTCTGAGAGAGTTATTAAAGTACATGAAATCTGCACTGAAATACGCCCAGGCAAATGAACCCTTATGCCATCGGTTTGATAAGTGTAGCGTCAATACAACTGTCAACAAAACACAGATAGGGGGTATGTGTCAGACGGTCTTTACCTTCTACTCATCATCCTCAAAACTATTTCGTTCAAGAAGCTGAAAATTGGCCTATCTGTAGCTTGACATGTCCTAGACAGGATCCAATCGAAAATACAGATATCTAAGACTCAATCAAAGAATCATTTCTAGGCAAAGGAGTCATGTTCTTTGAGCGACGGCGCACAGCCAAGTATCGTGACGCACTTACAATACACTGCAAAAAATCTCGCGCCAGAGAAATTTTTGTAAAGCATCCTCCTAAATATCGCCTTCAATATTCACTCCTTGAAGCTAAAACTATGTTCAGATTATAGCCTTTGACCTTGTCAATCGATTTCTGAGAGAGTTAGTAAAGTACATGAAATCTGCACTGAAATACGCCCAGTCAAATGAACCCTTATGCCATCGGTTTGATAAGTGTAGCGGCAATACAACTGTCAAAAATACACAGATAGGGGGTAGGTGTCAGACGGTCTTTACCTTCTACTCATCATCCTAAAAACTATTTCGTTCAAGAAGCTAAACAACGACCTATCTGTAGCTTGACATGTCCTAGACAGGATCCAATCGAAAATACAGATATCTAAGACTCAATCAAAGAATCATTTCTAGGCAAAGGAGTCATGTTCTTTGAGCGACGGCGCACAGCCAAGTATCGTGACGCACTTACAATACACTGCAAAAAATCTCGCGCCAGAGAAATTTTTGTAAAGCATCCTCCTAAATATCGCCTTCAATATTCACTCCTTGAAGCTAAAACTATGTTCAGATTATAGCCTTCGACCTTGTCAATCGATTTATGAGAGAGTTAGTAAAGTACATGAAATCTGCACTGAAATACGCCCAGGCAAATGAACCCTTATGCCATCGGTTTGATAAGTGTAGCGGAAATACGACTGTCAACAAAACACAGATAGGGGATAGGTGTGAGACGGTCTTTACCTTCTACTCATCATACTCAAAACAATTTCGTTCAAGAAGCTGAAAATTGGCCTATCTGTATCTTGACATGTCCTCGACAGGATCCAATCGGAAATACAGATATCTGAGACTCAATCCAAGAATTATTTCTAGGCAAAGGAGTCATTTTCTTTGAGCGACGGCGCACAGCCAGGTATCGTGACGCGCTTACAATACACTGCAAAGAATCTCGCGCCAGAGAATTTTTTGTAATGCATCCTCCTAAATATCGCCTTCAATATTCACTCCTTGAAGCTGAAACTATGTCCAGATTATAGCCTTTGACCTTGTCAATCGATTTCTGAGAGAGTTAGTAAAGTACATGAAATCTGCACTGAAATACGCCCAGGCAAATGAACCCTAATGCCATCTGTTTGATAAGTGTAGCGGAAATACAACTGTCAACAAAACACAGATAGGGGATAGTTGTCAGACGGTCTTTACCTTCTACTCATCATCCTCAAAACTATTTCGTTCAAGAAGCTGAAAATTGGCCTATCTGTAGCTTGATATGTCCTCGACTGGATCCAATCAAAAATACAGATATCTAAGACTCAATCAAAGAATTATTTCTAGGCAAAGGAGTCATGTTCTTTGAGCGACGGCGCACAGCCAAGTATTGTGACGCGCTTACAATACACTGCAAAGAATCTCGCGGCAGAGACATTTTTGTAATGCATCCTCCTATATATCGCCTTCAATATTCACTCCTTGAAGCTAAAACTATGTTCAGATTATAGCCTTTGACCTTGTCAATCGATTTCTGAGAGAGTTAGTAAAGTACATGAAATCTGCAATGAAATACGCCCAGGCAAATGAACCCTAATGCCATCTGTTTGATAAGTGTAGCGGAAATACGACTAACAAAACACAGATAGGGGGTAGGTGTCAGACGGTCTTTATTTTCTAGTCATCATCCTCAAAACTATTTCGTTCAAGAAGCTGAAAATTAGCCTATCTGTATCTTGACATGTCCTCGACAGGATCCAATCAAAAATACAGATATCTGAGACTCAATCCAAGAATTATTTCAAGGCAAAGGAGTCATGTTCTTTGAGCGATGACGCACAGCCAAGTATCGTGACGCGTTTACATTACATTGCAAAGAATCTCGCGGCAGAGACATTTTTGTAAGGCATCCTCCTAAATATCGCCTGCAATATTCACTCCTTGAAGCTAAAAGTAAAACTATGTTCAGATTATAGCCTTTGACCTTGTCAATCGATTTCTGACAGAGTTAGTAAAGTACATGAAATCTGCAATGAAATACGACCAGTCAATTGAACCCTTATGCCATCTGTTTGATAAGTGTAGCGGCAATACGACTGTTCACAAAACACAGATAGGGGGTAGGTGTCAGACGGTCTTTATTTTCTAGTCATCATCTTAAAAACTATTTCGTTCAAGAAGCTGAAAATTAGCCTATATGTATCTTGACATGTCCTCGACAGGATCCAATCGAAAATACTGATATCTGAGACTCAATCCAAGAATTATTTCAAGGCAAAGGAGTCATGTTCTTTGAGCGACGACGCACAGCCAAGTATCGTGACGCGTTTACAATAGATTGCAAAGAATCTCGCGGCAGAGACATTTTTGTAATGCATCCTCCTAAATATCGCCTTCAATATTCACTCCTTGAAGCTAAAACTATGTTCAGATTATAGCCCTTGACCTTGTCAATCGATTTCTGTGAGAGTTATTAAAGTACATGAATTCTGCACTGAAATACGCCCAGTCAAATGAACCCTTATGCCATCGGTTTGATAAGTGTAGCGGCAATACAACTGTCAACAAAACACAGATAGGGGGTATGTGTCAGACGGTCTTTACCTTCTACTCATCATCCTCAAAACTATTTCGTTCAAGAAGCTGAAAATTGGCCTATCTGTAGCTTGACATGTCCTCGACAGGATCCAATCAAAAATACAGATATCTGAGACTCAATCCAAGAATTATTTCAAGGCAAAGGAGTCATGTTCTTTGAGCGACGACGCACAGCCAAGTATCGTGACGCGCTTACAATACACTGCAAAGAACTCGCGCCAGAGAAAATTTTGTAAAGCATCCTCCTATATATCGCCTTCAATATTCACTCCTTGAAGCTAAAACTATGTCCAGATTATAGCCTTTGACCTTGTCAATCGATTTCTGAGAGAGTTATTAAAGTATATGAAATCTGCACTGAAATACGCCCAGGCACATGAACCCTTATGCCATCGGTTTGATAAGTGTAGCGGCAATACAACTGTCAACAAAACACAGATAGGGGGTATGTGTCAGACGGTCTTTACCTTCTACTCATCATCCTCAAAACTATTTCGTTCAAGAAGCTGAAAATTGGCCTATCTGTAGCTTGACATGTCCTCGACAGGATCCAATCGAAAATACAGATATCTGAGACTCAATCCAAGAATTATTTCAAGGCAAAGGAGTCATGTTCTTTGAGCGACGACGCACAGCCAAGTATCGTGACGCGCTTACAATACACTGCAAAGAACTCGCGCCAGAGAAAATTTTGTAAAGCATCCTCCTATATATCGCCTTCAATATTCACTCCTTGAAGCTAAAACTATGTCCAGATTATAGCCTTTGACCTTGTCAATCGATTTCTGAGAGAGTTATTAAAGTATATGAAATCTGCACTGAAATACGCCCAGGCAAATGAACCCTTATGCCATCGGTTTGATAAGTGTAGAGGCAATACAACTGTCAACAAAACACGGATAGGGGGTAGGTGTCAGACGGTCTTTACCTTCTACTCATCATCCTCAAAACTATTTCGTTCAAGAAGCTAAACAACGACCTATCTGTAGCTTGACATGTCCTAGACAGGATCCAATCGAAAATACAGATATCTAAGACTCAATCAAAGAATCATTTCTAGGCAAAGGAGTCATGTTCTTTGAGCGACGGCGCACAGCCAAGTATCGTGACGCACTTACAATACACTGCAAAAAATCTCGCGCCAGAGAAATTTTTGTAAAGCATCCTCCTAAATATCGCCTTCAATATTCACTCCTTGAAGCTAAAACTATGTTCAGATTATAGCCTTTGACCTTGTCAATCGATTTCTGAGAGAGTTAGTAAAGTACATGAAATCTGCACTGAAATACGCCCAGTCAAATTAACCCTTATGCCATCGGTTTGATAAGTGTAGCGGCAATACAACTGTCAAAAATACACAGATAGGGGGTAGGTGTCAGACGGTCTTTACCTTCTACCCATCATCCTCAAAACCATTTCGTTCAAGAAGCTAAACAACGACCTATCTGTAACTTGACATGTCCTAGACAGGATCCAATCGAAAATACAGATATCTAAGACTCAATCAAAGAATTATTTCTAGGCAAAGGAACCATGTTCTTTGAGCGACGGCGCACAGCCTATTATCGTGACGCGCTTAAAATACACTGCAAAGAATCTCGCGCCAGAGAAATTTTTGTAATGCATCCTCCTAAATATCGCCTTCAATATTCACTCCTTGAAGCTAAAACTATGTTCATATTATAGCCCTTGACCTTGTCAATCGATTTCTGAGAGAGTTATTAAAGTACATGAAATCTGCACTGAAATACGCCCAGGCAAATGAACCCTTATGCCATCGGTTTGATAAGTGTAGCGTCAATACAACTGTCAACAAAACACAGATAGGGGGTATGTGTCAGACGGTCTTTACCTTCTACTCATCATCCTCAAAACTATTTCGTTCAAGAAGCTGAAAATTGGCCTATCTGTAGCTTGACATGTCCTAGACAGGATCCAATCGAAAATACAGATATCTAAGACTCAATCAAAGAATCATTTCTAGGCAAAGGAGTCATGTTCTTTGAGCGACGGCGCACAGCCAAGTATCGTGACGCACTTACAATACACTGCAAAAAATCTCGCGCCAGAGAAATTTTTGTAAAGCATCCTCCTAAATATCGCCTTCAATATTCACTCCTTGAAGCTAAAACTATGTTCAGATTATAGCCTTTGACCTTGTCAATCGATTTCTGAGAGAGTTAGTAAAGTACATGAAATCTGCACTGAAATACGCCCAGTCAAATGAACCCTTATGCCATCGGTTTGATAAGTGTAGCGGCAATACAACTGTCAAAAATACACAGATAGGGGGTAGGTGTCAGACGGTCTTTACCTTCTACTCATCATCCTAAAAACTATTTCGTTCAAGAAGCTAAACAACGACCTATCTGTAGCTTGACATGTCCTAGACAGGATCCAATCGAAAATACAGATATCTAAGACTCAATCAAAGAATCATTTCTAGGCAAAGGAGTCATGTTCTTTGAGCGACGGCGCACAGCCAAGTATCGTGACGCACTTACAATACACTGCAAAAAATCTCGCGCCAGAGAAATTTTTGTAAAGCATCCTCCTAAATATCGCCTTCAATATTCACTCCTTGAAGCTAAAACTATGTTCAGATTATAGCCTTCGACCTTGTCAATCGATTTATGAGAGAGTTAGTAAAGTACATGAAATCTGCACTGAAATACGCCCAGGCAAATGAACCCTTATGCCATCGGTTTGATAAGTGTAGCGGAAATACGACTGTCAACAAAACACAGATAGGGGATAGGTGTGAGACGGTCTTTACCTTCTACTCATCATACTCAAAACAATTTCGTTCAAGAAGCTGAAAATTGGCCTATCTGTATCTTGACATGTCCTCGACAGGATCCAATCGGAAATACAGATATCTGAGACTCAATCCAAGAATTATTTCTAGGCAAAGGAGTCATTTTCTTTGAGCGACGGCGCACAGCCAGGTATCGTGACGCGCTTACAATACACTGCAAAGAATCTCGCGCCAGAGAATTTTTTGTAATGCATCCTCCTAAATATCGCCTTCAATATTCACTCCTTGAAGCTGAAACTATGTCCAGATTATAGCCTTTGACCTTGTCAATCGATTTCTGAGAGAGTTAGTAAAGTACATGAAATCTGCACTGAAATACGCCCAGGCAAATGAACCCTAATGCCATCTGTTTGATAAGTGTAGCGGAAATACAACTGTCAACAAAACACAGATAGGGGATAGTTGTCAGACGGTCTTTACCTTCTACTCATCATCCTCAAAACTATTTCGTTCAAGAAGCTGAAAATTGGCCTATCTGTAGCTTGATATGTCCTCGACTGGATCCAATCAAAAATACAGATATCTAAGACTCAATCAAAGAATTATTTCTAGGCAAAGGAGTCATGTTCTTTGAGCGACGGCGCACAGCCAAGTATTGTGACGCGCTTACAATACACTGCAAAGAATCTCGCGGCAGAGACATTTTTGTAATGCATCCTCCTATATATCGCCTTCAATATTCACTCCTTGAAGCTAAAACTATGTTCAGATTATAGCCTTTGACCTTGTCAATCGATTTCTGAGAGAGTTAGTAAAGTACATGAAATCTGCAATGAAATACGCCCAGGCAAATGAACCCTAATGCCATCTGTTTGATAAGTGTAGCGGAAATACGACTAACAAAACACAGATAGGGGGTAGGTGTCAGACGGTCTTTATTTTCTAGTCATCATCCTCAAAACTATTTCGTTCAAGAAGCTGAAAATTAGCCTATCTGTATCTTGACATGTCCTCGACAGGATCCAATCAAAAATACAGATATCTGAGACTCAATCCAAGAATTATTTCAAGGCAAAGGAGTCATGTTCTTTGAGCGATGACGCACAGCCAAGTATCGTGACGCGTTTACATTACATTGCAAAGAATCTCGCGGCAGAGACATTTTTGTAAGGCATCCTCCTAAATATCGCCTGCAATATTCACTCCTTGAAGCTAAAAGTAAAACTATGTTCAGATTATAGCCTTTGACCTTGTCAATCGATTTCTGACAGAGTTAGTAAAGTACATGAAATCTGCAATGAAATACGACCAGTCAATTGAACCCTTATGCCATCTGTTTGATAAGTGTAGCGGCAATACGACTGTTCACAAAACACAGATAGGGGGTAGGTGTCAGACGGTCTTTATTTTCTAGTCATCATCTTAAAAACTATTTCGTTCAAGAAGCTGAAAATTAGCCTATATGTATCTTGACATGTCCTCGACAGGATCCAATCGAAAATACTGATATCTGAGACTCAATCCAAGAATTATTTCAAGGCAAAGGAGTCATGTTCTTTGAGCGACGACGCACAGCCAAGTATCGTGACGCGTTTACAATAGATTGCAAAGAATCTCGCGGCAGAGACATTTTTGTAATGCATCCTCCTAAATATCGCCTTCAATATTCACTCCTTGAAGCTAAAACTATGTTCAGATTATAGCCCTTGACCTTGTCAATCGATTTCTGTGAGAGTTATTAAAGTACATGAATTCTGCACTGAAATACGCCCAGTCAAATGAACCCTTATGCCATCGGTTTGATAAGTGTAGCGGCAATACAACTGTCAACAAAACACAGATAGGGGGTATGTGTCAGACGGTCTTTACCTTCTACTCATCATCCTCAAAACTATTTCGTTCAAGAAGCTGAAAATTGGCCTATCTGTAGCTTGACATGTCCTCGACAGGATCCAATCAAAAATACAGATATCTGAGACTCAATCCAAGAATTATTTCAAGGCAAAGGAGTCATGTTCTTTGAGCGACGACGCACAGCCAAGTATCGTGACGCGCTTACAATACACTGCAAAGAACTCGCGCCAGAGAAAATTTTGTAAAGCATCCTCCTATATATCGCCTTCAATATTCACTCCTTGAAGCTAAAACTATGTCCAGATTATAGCCTTTGACCTTGTCAATCGATTTCTGAGAGAGTTATTAAAGTATATGAAATCTGCACTGAAATACGCCCAGGCACATGAACCCTTATGCCATCGGTTTGATAAGTGTAGCGGCAATACAACTGTCAACAAAACACAGATAGGGGGTATGTGTCAGACGGTCTTTACCTTCTACTCATCATCCTCAAAACTATTTCGTTCAAGAAGCTGAAAATTGGCCTATCTGTAGCTTGACATGTCCTCGACAGGATCCAATCGAAAATACAGATATCTGAGACTCAATCCAAGAATTATTTCAAGGCAAAGGAGTCATGTTCTTTGAGCGACGACGCACAGCCAAGTATCGTGACGCGCTTACAATACACTGCAAAGAACTCGCGCCAGAGAAAATTTTGTAAAGCATCCTCCTATATATCGCCTTCAATATTCACTCCTTGAAGCTAAAACTATGTCCAGATTATAGCCTTTGACCTTGTCAATCGATTTCTGAGAGAGTTATTAAAGTATATGAAATCTGCACTGAAATACGCCCAGGCAAATGAACCCTTATGCCATCGGTTTGATAAGTGTAGAGGCAATACAACTGTCAACAAAACACGGATAGGGGGTAGGTGTCAGACGGTCTTTACCTTCTACTCATCATCCTCAAAACTATTTCGTTCAAGAAGCTAAACAACGACCTATCTGTAGCTTGACATGTCCTAGACAGGATCCAATCGAAAATACAGATATCTAAGACTCAATCAAAGAATCATTTCTAGGCAAAGGAGTCATGTTCTTTGAGCGACGGCGCACAGCCAAGTATCGTGACGCACTTACAATACACTGCAAAAAATCTCGCGCCAGAGAAATTTTTGTAAAGCATCCTCCTAAATATCGCCTTCAATATTCACTCCTTGAAGCTAAAACTATGTTCACATTATAGCCTTTGACCTTGTCAATCGATTTCTGAGAGAGTTAGTAAAGTACATGAAATCTGCACTGAAATACGCCCAGTCAAATGAACCCTTATGCCATCGGTTTGATAAGTGTAGCGGCAATACAACTGTCAAAAATACACAGATAGGGGGTAGGTGTCAGACGGTCTTTACCTTCTACCCATCATCCTCAAAACCATTTCGTTCAAGAAGCTAAACAACGACCTATCTGTAACTTGACATGTCCTAGACAGGATCCAATCGAAAATACAGATATCTAAGACTCAATCAAAGAATTATTTCTAGGCAAAGGAACCATGTTCTTTGAGCGACGGCGCACAGCCTATTATCGTGACGCGCTTAAAATACACTGCAAAGAATCTCGCGCCAGAGAAATTTTTGTAATGCATCCTCCTAAATATCGCCTTCAATATTCACTCCTTGAAGCTAAAACTATGTTCATATTATAGCCCTTGACCTTGTCAATCGATTTCTGAGAGAGTTATTAAAGTACATGAAATCTGCACTGAAATACGCCCAGGCAAATGAACCCTTATGCCATCGGTTTGATAAGTGTAGCGTCAATACAACTGTCAACAAAACACAGATAGGGGGTATGTGTCAGACGGTCTTTACCTTCTACTCATCATCCTCAAAACTATTTCGTTCAAGAAGCTGAAAATTGGCCTATCTGTAGCTTGACATGTCCTAGACAGGATCCAATCGAAAATACAGATATCTAAGACTCAATCAAAGAATCATTTCTAGGCAAAGGAGTCATGTTCTTTGAGCGACGGCGCACAGCCAAGTATCGTTACGCACTTACAATACACTGCAAAAAATCTCGCGCCAGAGAAATTTTTGTAAAGCATCCTCCTAAATATCGCCTTCAATATTCACTCCTTGAAGCTAAAACTATGTTCAGATTATAGCCTTTGATCTTGTCAATCGATTTCTGAGAGAGTTAGTAAAGTACATGAAATCTGCACTGAAATACGCCCAGTCAAATGAACCCTTATGCCATCGGTTTGATAAGTGTAGCGGCAATACAACTGTCAAAAATACACAGATAGGGGGTAGGTGTCAGACGGTCTTTACCTTCTACTCATCATCCTCAAAACTATTTCGTTCAAGAAGCTGAAAATTGGCCTATCTGTAGCTTGACATGTCCTCGACAGGATCCAATCAAAAATACAGATATCTGAGACTCAATCCAAGAATTATTTCAAGGCAAAGGAGTCATGTTCTTTGAGCGACGATGCACAGCCAAGTATCGTGACGCGTTTACAATAGATTGCAAAGAATCTCGCGGCAGAGACATTTTTGTAATGCATCCTCCTAAATATCGCCTTCAATATTCACTCCTTGAAGCTAAAACTATGTTCAGATTATAGCCCTTGACCTTGTCAATCGATTTCTGTGAGAGTTATTAAAGTATATGAAATCTGCACTGAAATACGCCCAGTCAAATGAACCCTTATGCCATCGATTTGATAAGTGTAGCGGCAATACAACTGTCAACAAAACACAGATAGGGGGTATGTGTCAGACGGTCTTTACCTTCTACTCATCATCCTCAAAACTATTTCGTTCAAGAAGCTAAACAACGACCTATCTGTAGCTTGACATGTCCTAGACAGGATCCAATCGAAAATACAGATATCTAAGACTCAATCAAAGAATTATTTCTAGGCAAAGGAACCATGTTCTTTGAGCGACGGCGCACAGCCTATTATCGTGACGCGCTTACAATACACTGCAAAGAATCTCGCGCCAGAGAAATTTTTGTAATTCATCCTCCTAAATATCGCCTTCAATATTCACTCCTTGAAGCTAAAACTGTGTTCAGATTATAGCCTTTGACCTTGTCAATCGATTTCTGAGAGAGTTATTAAAGTATATGAAATCTGCACTGAAATACGCCCAGTCAAATGAACCCTTATGCCATCGGTTTGATAAGTGTAGCGGCAATACAACTGTCAACAAAACACAGATAGGGGGTATGTGTCAGACGGTCTTTACCTTCTACTCATCATCCTCAAAACTATTTCGTTCAAGAAGCTGAAAATTGGCCTATCTGTAGCTTGACATGTCCTCGACAGGATCCAATCAAAAATACAGATATCTGAGACTCAATCCAAGAATTATTTCTAGGCAAAGGAGTCATGTTCTTTGAGCGACGACGCACAGCCAAGTATCGTGACGCACTTACAATACACTGCAAAAAATCTCGCGCCAGAGAAATTTTTGTAAAGCATCCTCCTAAATATCGCCTTCAATATTCACTCCTTGAAGCTAAAACTATGTTCAGATTATAGCCTTTGACCTTGTCAATCGATTTCTGAGAGAGTTAGTAAAGTACATGAAATCTGCACTGAAATACGCCCAGTCAAATGAACCCTTATGCCATCGGTTTGATAAGTGTAGCGGCAATACAACTGTCAAAAATACACAGATAGGGGGTAGGTGTCAGACGGTCTTTACCTTCTACTCATCATCCTCAAAACTATTTCGTTCAAGAAGCTGAAAATTGGCCTATCTGTAGCTGGACATGTCCTCGACAGGATCC
Source organism: Luidia sarsii (assembly GCA_949987565.1). NCBI lineage: Eukaryota > Metazoa > Echinodermata > Asteroidea > Paxillosida > Luidiidae > Luidia > Luidia sarsii. The sequence continues at coordinate 23,639,641 of OX465104.1, read as the reverse complement.
AATCAAAAATACAGATATCTGAGACTCAATCCAAGAATTATTTCAAGGCAAAGGAGTCATGTTCTTTGAGCGACGATGCACAGCCAAGTATCGTGACGCGTTTACAATAGATTGCAAAGAATCTCGCGGCAGAGACATTTTTGTAATGCATCCTCCTAAATATCGCCTTCAATATTCACTCCTTGAAGCTAAAACTATGTTCAGATTATAGCCCTTGACCTTGTCAATCGATTTCTGTGAGAGTTATTAAAGTATATGAAATCTGCACTGAAATACGCCCAGTCAAATGAACCCTTATGCCATCGATTTGATAAGTGTAGCGGCAATACAACTGTCAACAAAACACAGATAGGGGGTATGTGTCAGACGGTCTTTACCTTCTACTCATCATCCTCAAAACCATTTCGTTCAAGAAGCTAAACAACGACCTATCTGTAACTTGACATTTCCTAGACAGGATCCAATCGAAAATACAGATATCTAAGACTCAATCAAAGAATTATTTCTAGGCAAAGGAACCATGTTCTTTGAGCGACGGCGCACAGCCTATTATCGTGACGCGCTTACAATACACTGCAAAGAATCTCGCGCCAGAGAAATTTTTGTAATTCATCCTCCTAAATATCGCCTTCAATATTCACTCCTTGAAGCTAAAACTGTGTTCAGATTATAGCCTTTGACCTTGTCAATCGATTTCTGAGAGAGTTATTAAAGTATATGAAATCTGCACTGAAATACGCCCAGTCAAATGAACCCTTATGCCATCGGTTTGATAAGTGTAGCGGCAATACAACTGTCAACAAAACACAGATAGGGGGTATGTGTCAGACGGTCTTTACCTTCTACTCATCATCCTCAAAACTATTTCGTTCAAGAAGCTGAAAATTGGCCTATCTGTAGCTTGACATGTCCTCGACAGGATCCAATCAAAAATACAGATATCTGAGACTCAATCCAAGAATTATTTCTAGGCAAAGGAGTCATGTTCTTTGAGCGACGACGCACAGCCAAGTATCGTGACGCGTTTACAATAGAATGCAAAGAATCTCGCGGCAGAGACATTTTTGTAATGCATCCTCCTAAATATCGCCTTCAATATTCATTCCTTGAAGCTAAAACTATGTTCAGATTATAGCCTTTGACCTTGTCAATCGATTTCTGAGAGAGCTAGTAAAGTACATGAAATCTGCACTGAAATACGCCCAGTCAAATGAACCCTTATGCCATCGGTTTGATAAGTGTAGCGGCAATAAAACTGTCAACAAAACACAGATAGGGGGTAGGTGTCAGACGGTCTTTACCTTCTACTCATCATCCTCAAAACTATTTCGTTCAAGAAGCTGAAAATTGGCCTATCTGTAGCTTGACATGTCCTAGACAGGATCCAATCGAAAATACAGATATCTAAGACTCAATCAAAGAATCATTTCTAGGCAAAGGAGTCATGTTCTTTGAGCGACGGCGCACAGCCAAGTATCGTGACGCACTTACAATACACTGCAAAAAATCTCGCGCCAGAGAAATTTTTGTAAAGCATCCTCCTAAATATCGCCTTCAATATTCACTCCTTGAAGCTAAAACTATGTTCAGATTATAGCCTTTGACCTTGTCAATCGATTTCTGAGAGAGTTAGTAAAGTACATGAAATCTGCACTGAAATACGCCCAGTCAAATGAACCCTTATGCCATCGGTTTGATAAGTGTAGCGGCAATACAACTGTCAAAAATACACAGATAGGGGGTAGGTGTCAGACGGTCTTTACCTTCTACTCATCATCCTCAAAACTATTTCGTTCAAGAAGCTGAAAATTGGCCTATCTGTAGCTTGACATGTCCTCGACAGGATCCAATCAAAAATACAGATATCTGAGACTCAATCCAAGAATTATTTCAAGGCAAAGGAGTCATGTTCTTTGAGCGACGATGCACAGCCAAGTATCGTGACGCGTTTACAATAGATTGCAAAGAATCTCGCGGCAGAGACATTTTTGTAATGCATCCTCCTAAATATCGCCTTCAATATTCACTCCTTGAAGCTAAAACTATGTTCAGATTATAGCCCTTGACCTTGTCAATCGATTTCTGTGAGAGTTATTAAAGTATATGAAATCTGCACTGAAATACGCCCAGTCAAATGAACCCTTATGCCATCGGTTTGATAAGTGTAGCGGCAATACAACTGTCAAAAATACACAGATAGGGGGTAGGTGTCAGACGGTCTTTACCTTCTACCCATCATCCTCAAAACCATTTCGTTCAAGAAGCTAAACAACGACCTATCTGTAGCTTGACATGTCCTAGACAGGATCCAATCGAAAATACAGATATCTAAGACCCAATCAAAGAATTATTTCTAGGCAAAGGAACCATGTTCTTTGAGCGACGGCGCACAGCCTATTATCGTGACGCGCTTACAATACACTGCAAAGAATCTCGCGCCAGAGAAATTTTTGTAATTCATCCTCCTAAATATCGCCTTCAATATTCACTCCTTGAAGCTAAAACTGTGTTCAGATTATAGCCTTTGACCTTGTCAATCGATTTCTGAGAGAGTTATTAAAGTATATGAAATCTGCACTGAAATACGCCCAGTCAAATGAACCCTTATGCCATCGGTTTGATAAGTGTAGCGTCAATACAACTGTCAACAAAACACAGATAGGGGGTATGTGTCAGACGGTCTTTACCTTCTACTCATCATCCTCAAAACTATTTCGTTCAAGAAGCTGAAAATTGGCCTATCTGTAGCTTGACATGTCCTAGACAGGATCCAATCGAAAATACAGATATCTAAGACTCAATCAAAGAATCATTTCTAGGCAAAGGAGTCATGTTCTTTGAGCGACGGCGCACAGCCAAGTATCGTGACGCACTTACAATACACTGCAAAAAATCTCGCGCCAGAGAAATTTTTGTAAAGCATCCTCCTAAATATCGCCTTCAATATTCACTCCTTGAAGCTAAAACTATGTTCAGATTATAGCCTTTGACCTTGTCAATCGATTTCTGAGAGAGTTATTAAAGTACATGAATTCTGCACTGAAATACGCCCAGTCAAATGAACCCTTATGCCATCGGTTTGATAAGTGTAGCGGCAATACAACTGTCAAAAATACACAGATAGGGGGTAGGTGTCAGACGGTCTTTACCTTCTACTCATCATCCTCAAAACTATTTCGTTCAAGAAGCTGAAAATTGGCCTATCTGTAGCTTGACATGTCCTCGACAGGATCCAATCAAAAATACAGATATCTGAGACTCAATCCAAGAATTATTTCAAGGCAAAGGAGTCATGTTCTTTGAGCGACGATGCACAGCCAAGTATCGTGACGCGTTTACAATAGATTGCAAAGAATCTCGCGGCAGAGACATTTTTGTAATGCATCCTCCTAAATATCGCCTTCAATATTCACTCCTTGAAGCTAAAACTATGTTCAGATTATAGCCCTTGACCTTGTCAATCGATTTCTGTGAGAGTTATTAAAGTATATGAAATCTGCACTGAAATACGCCCAGTCAAATGAACCCTTATGCCATCGATTTGATAAGTGTAGCGGCAATACAACTGTCAACAAAACACAGATAGGGGGTATGTGTCAGACGGTCTTTACCTTCTACTCATCATCCTCAAAACTATTTCGTTCAAGAAGCTAAACAACGACCTATCTGTAGCTTGACATGTCCTAGACAGGATCCAATCGAAAATACAGATATCTAAGACTCAATCAAAGAATCATTTCTAGGCAAAGGAGTCATGTTTTTTGAGCGACGGCGCACAGCCAAGTATCGTGACGCACTTACAATACACTGCAAAAAATCTCGCGCCAGAGAAATTTTGGTAAAGCATCCTCCTAAATATCGCCTTCAATATTCACTCCTTGAAGCTAAAACTATGTTCAGATTATAGCCTTTGACCTTGTCAATCGATTTCTGAGAGAGTTAGTAAAGTACATGAAATCTGCACTGAAATACGCCCAGTCAAATGAACCCTTATGCCATCGGTTTGATAAGTGTAGCGGCAATACAACTGTCAAAAATACACAGATAGGGGGTAGGTGTCAGACGGTCTTTACCTTCTACCCATCATCCTCAAAACCATTTCGTTCAAGAAGCTAAACAACGACCTATCTGTAACTTGACATTTCCTAGACAGGATCCAATCGAAAATACAGATATCTAAGACTCAATCAAAGAATTATTTCTAGGCAAAGGAACCATGTTCTTTGAGCGACGGCGCACAGCCTATTATCGTGACGCGCTTACAATACACTGCAAAGAATCTCGCGCCAGAGAAATTTTTGTAATTCATCCTCCTAAATATCGCCTTCAATATTCACTCCTTGAAGCTAAAACTGTGTTCAGATTATAGCCTTTGACCTTGTCAATCGATTTCTGAGAGAGTTATTAAAGTATATGAAATCTGCACTGAAATACGCCCAGTCAAATGAACCCTTATGCCATCGGTTTGATAAGTGTAGCGGCAATACAACTGTCAACAAAACACAGATAGGGGGTATGTGTCAGACGGTCTTTACCTTCTACTCATCATCCTCAAAACTATTTCGTTCAAGAAGCTGAAAATTGGCCTATCTGTAGCTTGACATGTCCTCGACAGGATCCAATCAAAAATACAGATATCTGAGACTCAATCCAAGAATTATTTCTAGGCAAAGGAGTCATGTTCTTTGAGCGACGACGCACAGCCAAGTATCGTGACGCGTTTACAATAGAATGCAAAGAATCTCGCGGCAGAGACATTTTTGTAATGCATCCTCCTAAATATCGCCTTCAATATTCATTCCTTGAAGCTAAAACTATGTTCAGATTATAGCCTTTGACCTTGTCAATCGATTTCTGAGAGAGCTAGTAAAGTACATGAAATCTGCACTGAAATACGCCCAGTCAAATGAACCCTTATGCCATCGGTTTGATAAGTGTAGCGGCAATAAAACTGTCAACAAAACACAGATAGGGGGTAGGTGTCAGACGGTCTTTACCTTCTACTCATCATCCTCAAAACTATTTCGTTCAAGAAGCTGAAAATTGGCCTATCTGTAGCTTGACATGTCCTAGACAGGATCCAATCGAAAATACAGATATCTAAGACTCAATCAAAGAATCATTTCTAGGCAAAGGAGTCATGTTCTTTGAGCGACGGCGCACAGCCAAGTATCGTGACGCACTTACAATACACTGCAAAAAATCTCGCGCCAGAGAAATTTTTGTAAAGCATCCTCCTAAATATCGCCTTCAATATTCACTCCTTGAAGCTAAAACTATGTTCAGATTATAGCCTTTGACCTTGTCAATCGATTTCTGAGAGAGTTATTAAAGTACATGAATTCTGCACTGAAATACGCCCAGTCAAATGAACCCTTATGCCATCGGTTTGATAAGTGTAGCGGCAATACAACTGTCAAAAATACACAGATAGGGGGTAGGTGTCAGACGGTCTTTACCTTCTACTCATCATCCTCAAAACTATTTCGTTCAAGAAGCTGAAAATTGGCCTATCTGTAGCTTGACATGTCCTCGACAGGATCCAATCAAAAATACAGATATCTGAGACTCAATCCAAGAATTATTTCAAGGCAAAGGAGTCATGTTCTTTGAGCGACGATGCACAGCCAAGTATCGTGACGCGTTTACAATAGATTGCAAAGAATCTCGCGGCAGAGACATTTTTGTAATGCATCCTCCTAAATATCGCCTTCAATATTCACTCCTTGAAGCTAAAACTATGTTCAGATTATAGCCCTTGACCTTGTCAATCGATTTCTGTGAGAGTTATTAAAGTATATGAAATCTGCACTGAAATACGCCCAGTCAAATGAACCCTTATGCCATCGATTTGATAAGTGTAGCGGCAATACAACTGTCAACAAAACACAGATAGGGGGTATGTGTCAGACGGTCTTTACCTTCTACTCATCATCCTCAAAACTATTTCGTTCAAGAAGCTAAACAACGACCTATCTGTAGCTTGACATGTCCTAGACAGGATCCAATCGAAAATACAGATATCTAAGACTCAATCAAAGAATCATTTCTAGGCAAAGGAGTCATGTTTTTTGAGCGACGGCGCACAGCCAAGTATCGTGACGCACTTACAATACACTGCAAAAAATCTCGCGCCAGAGAAATTTTGGTAAAGCATCCTCCTAAATATCGCCTTCAATATTCACTCCTTGAAGCTAAAACTATGTTCAGATTATAGCCTTTGACCTTGTCAATCGATTTCTGAGAGAGTTAGTAAAGTACATGAAATCTGCACTGAAATACGCCCAGTCAAATGAACCCTTATGCCATCGGTTTGATAAGTGTAGCGGCAATACAACTGTCAAAAATACACAGATAGGGGGTAGGTGTCAGACGGTCTTTACCTTCTACCCATCATCCTCAAAACCATTTCGTTCAAGAAGCTAAACAACGACCTATCTGTAACTTGACATTTCCTAGACAGGATCCAATCGAAAATACAGATATCTAAGACTCAATCAAAGAATTATTTCTAGGCAAAGGAACCATGTTCTTTGAGCGACGGCGCACAGCCTATTATCGTGACGCGCTTACAATACACTGCAAAGAATCTCGCGCCAGAGAAATTTTTGTAATTCATCCTCCTAAATATCGCCTTCAATATTCACTCCTTGAAGCTAAAACTGTGTTCAGATTATAGCCTTTGACCTTGTCAATCGATTTCTGAGAGAGTTATTAAAGTATATGAAATCTGCACTGAAATACGCCCAGTCAAATGAACCCTTATGCCATCGGTTTGATAAGTGTAGCGGCAATACAACTGTCAACAAAACACAGATAGGGGGTATGTGTCAGACGGTCTTTACCTTCTACTCATCATCCTCAAAACTATTTCGTTCAAGAAGCTGAAAATTGGCCTATCTGTAGCTTGACATGTCCTCGACAGGATCCAATCAAAAATACAGATATCTGAGACTCAATCCAAGAATTATTTCTAGGCAAAGGAGTCATGTTCTTTGAGCGACGACGCACAGCCAAGTATCGTGACGCGTTTACAATAGAATGCAAAGAATCTCGCGGCAGAGACATTTTTGTAATGCATCCTCCTAAATATCGCCTTCAATATTCATTCCTTGAAGCTAAAACTATGTTCAGATTATAGCCTTTGACCTTGTCAATCGATTTCTGAGAGAGCTAGTAAAGTACATGAAATCTGCACTGAAATACGCCCAGTCAAATGAACCCTTATGCCATCGGTTTGATAAGTGTAGCGGCAATAAAACTGTCAACAAAACACAGATAGGGGGTAGGTGTCAGACGGTCTTTACCTTCTACTCATCATCCTCAAAACTATTTCGTTCAAGAAGCTGAAAATTGGCCTATCTGTAGCTTGACATGTCCTAGACAGGATCCAATCGAAAATACAGATATCTAAGACTCAATCAAAGAATCATTTCTAGGCAAAGGAGTCATGTTCTTTGAGCGACGGCGCACAGCCAAGTATCGTGACGCACTTACAATACACTGCAAAAAATCTCGCGCCAGAGAAATTTTTGTAAAGCATCCTCCTAAATATCGCCTTCAATATTCACTCCTTGAAGCTAAAACTATGTTCAGATTATAGCCTTTGACCTTGTCAATCGATTTCTGAGAGAGTTAGTAAAGTACATGAAATCTGCACTGAAATACGCCCAGTCAAATGAACCCTTATGCCATCGGTTTGATAAGTGTAGCGGCAATACAACTGTCAAAAATACACAGATAGGGGGTAGGTGTCAGACGGTCTTTACCTTCTACTCATCATCCTCAAAACTATTTCGTTCAAGAAGCTGAAAATTGGCCTATCTGTAGCTTGACATGTCCTCGACAGGATCCAATCAAAAATACAGATATCTGAGACTCAATCCAAGAATTATTTCAAGGCAAAGGAGTCATGTTCTTTGAGCGACGATGCACAGCCAAGTATCGTGACGCGTTTACAATAGATTGCAAAGAATCTCGCGGCAGAGACATTTTTGTAATGCATCCTCCTAAATATCGCCTTCAATATTCACTCCTTGAAGCTAAAACTATGTTCAGATTATAGCCCTTGACCTTGTCAATCGATTTCTGTGAGAGTTATTAAAGTATATGAAATCTGCACTGAAATACGCCCAGTCAAATGAACCCTTATGCCATCGGTTTGATAAGTGTAGCGGCAATACAACTGTCAAAAATACACAGATAGGGGGTAGGTGTCAGACGGTCTTTACCTTCTACCCATCATCCTCAAAACCATTTCGTTCAAGAAGCTAAACAACGACCTATCTGTAGCTTGACATGTCCTAGACAGGATCCAATCGAAAATACAGATATCTAAGACCCAATCAAAGAATTATTTCTAGGCAAAGGAACCATGTTCTTTGAGCGACGGCGCACAGCCTATTATCGTGACGCGCTTACAATACACTGCAAAGAATCTCGCGCCAGAGAAATTTTTGTAATTCATCCTCCTAAATATCGCCTTCAATATTCACTCCTTGAAGCTAAAACTGTGTTCAGATTATAGCCTTTGACCTTGTCAATCGATTTCTGAGAGAGTTATTAAAGTATATGAAATCTGCACTGAAATACGCCCAGTCAAATGAACCCTTATGCCATCGGTTTGATAAGTGTAGCGGCAATACAACTGTCAACAAAACACAGATAGGGGGTATGTGTCAGACGGTCTTTACCTTCTACTCATCATCCTCAAAACTATTTCGTTCAAGAAGCTGAAAATTGGCCTATCTGTAGCTTGACATGTCCTCGACAGGATCCAATCGAAAATACAGGTATCTGAGACTCAATCCAAGAATTATTTCTAGGCAAAGGAGTCATGTTCTTTGAGCGACGGCGCACAGCCAATTCTCGTGACGCGCTTACAATACACTGCAAAGAATCTCGCGCCAAAGAAATTTTTGTAATGCATCCTCCTAAATATCGCCTTCAATATATCCTTGAAGCTCAAACTATGTTCAGATTATAGCCCTTGACCTTGTCAATCAATTTCTGAGAGAGTTAGTAAAGTACATGAAACCTGCACTGAAATACGCCCATGCAAATGAACCCTTATGCCATCGGTTTGATAAGTGTAGCGGCAATACGACTGTCAACAAAACACAGATAAGTGGTAGGCGTCAGACGGTTTTTACCTTCTAGTCATCATCCTCAAAACTATTTCGTTCAAGAATTGGCTTATCTGTAGCTTGACATGTCCTCTACAGGATTCAATCGAAAATACAGATATCTGAGACTCAATCCAAGAATTATTTCAAGGCAAAGGAGTCATGTTCTTTGAGCGACGGCGCACAGCCAAGTATTGTGACGCGCTTACAATACACTGCAAAGAATCTCGCGGCAGAGACATGTTTGTAATGCATCCTCCTAAATAAGCCTAACGCCTTCAATATTCACTCCTTGAAGCCAAAACTATGTTCAGATTATAGCCCTTGACCTTGTCAATCGATTTCTGAGAGAGTTAGTAAAGTACATGAAATCTGCACTGAAACACGCCCAGGAAAATGAACCCTTATGCCATCGGTTTGAGAAGTGTAGCGGCAATACGACTGTCAACAAAACACAGATAGGGGGTAGGTGTCAGACTGCCTTGACATTCTAGTCAACATCCTCAAAACTATTTTTGACACGTCCTCGACAGGATCCAATCGAAAATACAGATATCTGAGACTCAATCCAAGAATTATTTCAAGGCAAAGGAGTCATGTTCTTTGAGCGACGGCGCACAGCCAAGTATTGTGACGCGCTTACAATACACTGCAAAGAATCTCGCGGCAGAGACATTTTTGTAATGCGTCCTAAAATAAAAATGCACTTGAGAAATTAATATATCCACCAATTTCAAATCAACGAAGCTAAAACTTTGCCTGCAGAGAGCCCTCGGAATAAGCTGTTGACCAGTGTTTCAATTCCTGAAATCGCACACGTTTAGATGATTTTATCACCACGCAAAGGGAACTAACTTTCATGACTGAGGAAGTGTGTATAATTTTAATTTTTTGTCTTGAGCGTAGCACATGATTGTTGTCGGAACTCTAAACGCTGTTCAGTAAAAGTGCAACAATCCAACCTACTCTAGCCGCTGCTTCATCAGTTCTGTGAAACGAGCTCGTCACATTCCAACAATGAGGGCGTGCTTGATGTTTAACGGGGAATTGTTGACACGCACAAGACAAGGGGTAATACACCGCTGTATTTTATGGATGGGGAAATCAATGAAGATCTTTCACGACCAGAGGAAGAGTCTAACAGGTATCATATTTCAAAATTTAGTTGGCCTGACGTTTCGATCAAAGCAGGTTATTTTGAGATTTGCAATTTTAGTCAGAAAGCAGTTTGAAACATTTTTCTATATCACTTTCAGATATCATAAATTTTCTGCACAAAATGTTTGAGATGGCTGAACGATCTTTTAACTGACAATTCCATTATTGAAGATGTGATCTGGAGTTTTTGAAATATAATTCTTTGAAAATTTGAACTTCCGTTTTAATCAAATGAGGTCAAATGAGGTCATATTGTGCTTGACATTTGTAGACTATCACAAGACGTTTTATGCTGTGAAAGAATCTTGTATGTAGCGCTTATGAAGATATACATTTTCTAATTATTAAAAGTTTATTTAAGGTTATGACGTCATCAATGACGTCATCATTCCCAACAAGTTTTGGTTCCGTCTATTCATGACCGTTAAAGTTCATGATAAATTTTAAGTTCATACAAGATTCACTTTTGTTCAAATTCGCCCGAGAAGGATTGCAAGGAAGAAGAATTGGAAGATCATCAATAACAATAGGTTTTCGGCTGCGAGCCGAACACCTAATGACTTAACAATAATAACACTAGACTGTGTTCGGCCGACTTGTTTTCAGTCCCCACTATGTGAGGCCTGTCATAATTGTAATGGAAGGTAGTACCGTGGAGCTCCATGGTAGTACAATCATTCATGATCCATAGCTCCTTGGTTGGTTCAAGTGTGGTGCTGGTGCTACATGTACATTAACAAAATCGCTGGGGGTCCTTTAAGCTCTTTGAAATAAGTCGTTAAAAAGATGCAACTGCTATAAAAACGTGCAAATGCTATAACTTTATTTTTATCATTATGAAAACATTGACGTACATGTATGTCCCTACTCCCTATATAGCTCATTGAACCAAAGTTCCTTGAAGTAGTTAGGGCCTATTTGCTGATGGATGGTTACAAGACGAGAGCAATGATGATACTTCATTGTTTAATCCAATAGTTTATTTGTCAAAAGCAATTGTTGAAGAGCACATGTATTTAAAAGTGATGCCGCTATATTCAATATTTATACGGATGGTTACTTCCATGGACTTAATGCTGTTCAATAAATGTGCAACACTCCAACCAACTCCAGCCGCCGCGTCGTCTGTGAAACTCACTTGTCCCATTCCAACAATGAGGGCGTGCTTTACGTTTAACGGGCAATTGTTGACACGTTCACACACACGACAGCATGTAATACATGTACATGTTCTGTATGCGGAAAGGAATGAACAAAATAACGCGCGCTTTTACAACCAGAAGAAAAGTCAAACTGGTATCATGTCTGCACAAAAGTTTGAGCAGACTTAACGATCTTCAAACTGATATTCAAACATTGAAGATGAAATCAGCAGTTTTTGAACTATAATTTTTGGAAATATTTAACTTCCGTTTTCAACCAGAAGTAAAGGTCAAAAGGGGTCATGTCGTGCATGACATTTGTAGACCATTTCAAAAGGTTTTATACTGTGAAATATCCAATTCCTGTCGGCTAGGGCACAAACATTCGTGCATTGATGGTCAAAAGCAACGACTTCAAGTTAAGAGGGGGAAAATCGGACACGATTGTCTAGTCAACATTACTGATGGCCTGTAATAATCGACATCAGGAGTTGAATATTGGCCTAGATAATAGCCCTTGGTGTGGTCTATGGATTCATGTTAACTTAACGGGTGCGATTTTGACAAATTTACTGCTAAGAATATATCCGAGGAGATCAATCTAAATCACGTCGCGTCGGTTAGCACACTGCATTCGCGCATTGAAGCTCCAAAGCAATGACTTACAAGAGTGGGGAAGATCAAACGCGTCCTGTCTTTCCCAAACATGAATGCAATAGGCTTACTCGGTCTCAGAGGTTGAGTTTTAGCAAAGAAAGTAGGCCTTGCATTAGTCCATTGAGTGCTGTTAACGGATACAATTTTGAAGAATTTACCGCTGAAATAGACCTAGGAAATGGATTGAAATCGTGTCGGCTGGCGTACTACATTTGCACATTAAAGCTCAAAACAGCGGTTACAAGAGGGGCCATTTAATTTTCGGCATCACAAGTTGAATTGTGTCGTACATGTAGCCTTTGGATTGGTCTATCATATCCGGGTAACAGGTACGATTTTCAAGAATCTATACCAGTGGAATAAATCGTCTCTTGCACTGCATTCGCGCTATATGAAGCTTAAAAGCATTGAATACAAGAGGGGGAAAGATCAGACACGTTCTCTCTACTCACCAATAATTATTTCCTTCAAGAGTCGCCATCACAGCTCGGATTTGCGGCCTCTCCGTACCATTGGTGTTTCCCACCGACTACCTGTATTAACGGATACAATAATCTTAGAATTTATCGGAAATAATTCACAGGAAATGGACCCTTGAATCATGTCAGCTACAACACTGAACAAGAACATCAGCATTTAGCAATAAATTATTGCATAAAGTGTATATGAGTGGAGACGGGTTGCAGATTGGAAAGACTTTAATGTTTTCTCACGAATGTAATCAAAATTGCTTCGTTTCAGTTAGTTGCTGAAAATACACCAATTCGTATAGCCTGTGAAGAGTACCACTGAATCTGATAGAAAAAAGGGTGACTTTGGGGTATTCTTTCTAATAAACAAAATTTTGCAAGTAGACATGTTCACTCGCGGACTATCAAACATCCGAGGTCTTCTCGTCATAATTGCTTTCCATGGTCAGAATCAGAAGTGGAATTGTCTGCCGAATACAACTACGATTTGAAATAACTTCAAGCACAATGGATTGAAATCATATTGCATAGCTAGCACACTACTACTTCTCGGCAAGTGGTTGTGCCAGACCATGGATATTATTTTTTATTGGTGGTCTAACTTGGGTTTAGAGACTAAAATGTCCAGTTCTTGTAGTAAAAATGGCGAGGAACATCCCTCATACGATACTCGATAGCAGTAATGAAGAATAATGTTTGATGTCGAGTACGACGACACGGGGCCCGCTGTTGTGGTTCGTGGTACCGAGCCATATCGTTTTGAACCCGAGGGCGTGGCTCAGCACGAAATCACGAAGCAGCGCGCACGACGGTCATGCTAGCCGGTCGCTCTGCTCACATTGCCCGGTGGGTCACTCCGATAAACACGCTGCGCCTTATCGTTCGCGTGGGTCAAATACGTCAACTCTCACGAATTGGGAAAGGTGGACCCTCTGCAATGAGTCGGATCCTCTATTTACAACGTAGGCCTTGTTCCTCGCTATTTTTTAGGTTTAATAACCAAAATCTTTTTTTTTTAAGTAACTTGTAGACACCGGAAAAACCTCAAAATGACACTATAACGACAACAGATAACGAATTGTTCCTTTACTCGTATATGTAAGTACCGTGGACAGGCCCGTATATGCGGTAGATTTTGGAGTTGGATCCAAGAATTCAGATTCTTGTACAATCAGACCTTTAAAAATACTATCATCATCGACTACCGGTATTTTGGGAGATTTTGATTATTGAACCTGAAAAATACCGAGGAGCAATTTGTTATCAGTGGAGAATCCGACCAGTTCCACAGGGTCCCGAGCGATAAAGCGCAGCGTGATTATCGGAGTGACCCACCGGGGAATGTGAGCAGAGCGACCGGCTAACAAGACCGTCGTGCGCGGTGCTTCGTGATTTCGTGCTGGGCCACAGCCACGGGTTCAAAACGATTTGGCTCGGTACCACGAACCACAACAGCTTTCGTGCATGCTACAAAAACACCAAATTTTAGTCTCTAAACCCAAATTAGACCACCAACTGTAATGTAGACAATACCCATGGTCTGGCACAACCACTTGCTGAAGAAATGGACTTATACTTAGTTTTCCCCACATTCAGAATTTTGTGAAGCGTGTGTGTTAAGACGGCTGCCAGTACGTACGTTGTTCGGCACAAAACATTCAAGTGCACTTGTGCACTTTATTCCCATATACGGCGCCTCATACGTGCCACAAAATCCTTATTTTTTGAAAAACTATAAGTCCACTTTTATCGGCAAGTGGTCGTGTCAGGCCATGGATATTGTCTATTTTACAATTGGTGGTCTAATTTGGGGCTAGGTTATTTCCAAGACATTTACAAGTGAGGGTTTGAAACTAAAAAAATTGCCCCGAAGGATTTCAAAATGTCGGAAATGAATCATTAAATGCAGGCTAGGCCTCATCAATAATGATTATTCACTAGCATCAATGTGACAGGCCCTCTGCGTTGTTCGCACCATAGTTCGGACTAACATTTTGGTCATTCATTTCCAAGTCAGAAATGTGCACCGTGTTTGCATTACTTTGAGCTCGTTACCTGATTTCTGGAGACCGGAAAACAGCTCGAAATCCAGCAGGACTTGCGGGCATCCGTGCACGTATAGTAGTTGTGCTGGTGCTGTGCAGACGACAACGCCCCGTGGCCACGAGGCAATGCACTCCCTCCATGCAAGGCACGCGCCACTCGTGGAATGACAACAATTTATACCCCCCACAAAGAACGGCGCGTGTGGACTATGGAGCGCCGACATGGCGGCAGTACGTAACATTGCGTACAACTATGGCCGGCAAATAGGGCAAGAAAGACAAAACCGCCGCGTTCAAGTTATATTACACCGAGTGGGTTTCATTTTTCATATAATTAGGCACAGAGCAGCGATGGAAATGTACAAAGAAGAATGTGGACAATATGATAGTCTTCTTTGCTCATTTCCACTCCTGTTTGCACCAAATGAGATGCAAATAGCTCTATAAATAAACGCTGAGTCACGTGATGACATGTAAACATTGATCGCGCAGTCGGTCTAGTCTTGGTTCAAGGCGTTGGTTTTGCCGCGTTCCGTTACCACACGCATGTGTAAATTGGCTTTTAATGCCGTTTGAGTTTTTTTCTTCCTTTCTCTTTGTCACAAAATCATGATTTAGGGGAATACTGCGAGTGGTTGTAAGGCTTTTTTCTTGGGCCCCAAGAGTATCTTCATGAAATTCTTTTATAAATTCATAAATTCATTTCTTTTCCCCAAAACAAGCAAAACTGTATGTATGTGCTCATGCACAAGAATTGGTTCTAATAAAAAATTTATAAAAAAACAACAACACTTCACTTTTTTCCTTCAATTTGTCTGCATTTTTAATAATACAATAGTATACACGTTATTATGAAATTAAAGGTAGTTATTTATCAGATTTCTTAGTAGGTATTCAGCATAAATACAAGACAATGAAGACGATACATATATCATTAGTGTGAGACAAAATCTGTTATTGCTAAATTGAACGTGAGTATAGAGTAAAATGAGAACGACGCAATCAGTAGGTATAATCTTAATTCTGAATAAGCTTTAGTAAAACAGTCTCTAGGTGGTTCAACGCCACTGGTAGATACAATTAGTGTTTTAGCCAACTTAATAAGAATATCTATTCTATACAAATGCATCTTTCATTTGTCTTTGTTTGAAATTACTCAAGGAAATCGTGGACACACATCTATCAAATCTCTACCCTTTTTATGCTATTGGACAAACAGAAAGAGCTTTAAATAATAATAATAATATATAATATCTCTCTCTTAAGTATTTTTAAAGACTCACAGGATCTCAAATCACAACTGCTTGAATACGCACAAACTTCCTTACCAATGCAACACATGTTTCTGCAGGTGCTCATTTTTTTTTTTTTTAAATATAACAACAAAAACTATTGATACCATGAACGTATCACTCATACCCTTGCCGTGTGTGGCTTGTCATTTCAATAAGAAGGTTGCTTGAGACTGAACCATGGACTGGTTGGTGGGGATGGGGGAATTCAGAAAGAAATTAGTTTTGGTGGATAACATTGACTAGAAAATCACAAAATCATGAAGACTGGGTTCACATGAGTAAAAACAAACACACAATTTGGTGGGGTTTTTCGCCAAAACACGCACACTGAAATGGGACACATTCAAGAGCAAAACACATGCCAAATTAATTCTCCAATTAGGTTTCGAAAGATTTGGAGGGTTTCAATGCCTTGGTTTTCCCAGATAGCGGTAAACAGAAAGCAGTCGATGGAATAGTGAGCGTAAAAATTGTTCTTGTTTAAAGATGGGTGGGCTTTGACTTATCTACACTCTCTTCAAATAGAGAACACGCAAAATAGAAGCTACCTTTAAGGTTCCGATATAGTTTGAACATGGATAGAAAGAAATGTTTATTTCAAGAAAAATGGTGGGACGTTTTGACACGGTTGCGTTTGTATTTGGGAAATATTTCATTTGGTGTCAGGGGTGCTGCTATATCAAGTGGCAGGCATGCTGGCAGCATACCGCGCTGGATATAGATCCGGCATATTTTGGAGAGAAGCGCACCAAAGAACGAAGGACCAAGCGAACATTTGAATTCAAACTTTTGGCATTGTCTAGACTCAGACCCACAAAACCATTCAGTCCAAGGCACAGAAACCCGCAACAAACCAATATTGAACCAAATCCAGCTTCACACAAAACTCATTGCAAACGACCTGTCTAATTAAACACTGGGCTGAAGATTTTGGCAAAAAAATTATTGGCCCCGTACGCTTCACACAAAACTCGTTGCAAATGACCAAGCACTGAGCTCAAGTTTTTGACCAAAAAAATTATTGGCCCCGTACGCTTCACACAAAACTCGTTGCAAATGACCTGTCTAATCAAGCACTGAGCTCAAGTTTTTGACAAAAAAAATTATTGGCCCTGTACGCTTCACACAAAACTCGTTGCAAATGACCTGTCTAATCAAGCACTGAGCTCAAGTTTTTGACCAAAAAAATTATTGGCCCTGTACGCTTCACACAAAACTCGTTGCAAATGACCTGTCTAATCAAGCACTGAGCACAAGTTTTGACCAAAAAAATTATTGGCCCCGTACGCTTCACACAAAACTCGTTGCAAATGACCAAGCACTGAGCTCAAGTTTTTGACCAAAAAAATTATTGGCCCCGTACGCTTCACACAAAACCCGTTGCAAATGACCAAGCACTGAGCTCAAGTTTTTGACCAAAAAAATTATTGGCCCCGTACGCTTCACACAAAACCCGTTGCAAATGACCAAGCACTGAGCTCAAGTTTTTGACCAAAAAAATTATTGGCCCCGTACGCTTCACACAAAACTCGTTGCAAATGACCTGTCTAATCAAGCACTGAGCTCAAGTTTTTGACAAAAAAAATTATTGGCCCCGTACGCTTCACACAAAACTCGTTGCAAATGACCTGTCTAATCAAGCACTGAGCTCAAGTTTTTGACAAAAAAAAATTATTGGCCCTGTACGCTTCACACAAAACTCGTTGCAAATGACCTGTCTAATCAAGCACTGAGCACAAGTTTTTGCCAAAAATGATTGGCCCGTTATAATATTTAACCAAAAAAGTGTGGAAGCACTTGTTACAAAAACAAAAATCACTCTCGGTGAGTTGACTGTGGTGCTTGTCACAATGGTACGGAGATATGAAGTTTGAACAAAACGCCGATAGTCTGCTAAGATTCCTGAGGTTCTAAGCTCCTAGTTGAGTAACCAAAAAATTGACACCAAATCTGTAACTCAGTAGCCATTTCTGATTTGCATTTAAAACAAGAAAAACCAAAATCGAAATCCAAGTAAGATTACTCATCCATCGTTTGAGTGTAAGATAATGTTCCGTGCACTGCAGCTCAAGGAGATATTGTGAAATGTCAACACTGAACTACAATTTTTGTCAAGGTAAAATTGTTCTTAAAAATCCTCCATCTTTACCAACAACACGCCAAGCACCTTAAAACACCGGAAAGCTGACAGCTTTCTTCGTTGTTTTTTTTTTAATAGTTTTTTTTACGTAGTTATGACATTATGGAAGCCACGTCAAAATCTTATTTATAAATAGCACATTTTTTTTTGTTTCTGTCTCTTGAACAAAGAGTTCTGAAAGGATAACATAAGTCCGCATTGATATTTGCCTGGTTTTAGACAGCCAGACTGCAAACAGCACGCATTTGCGCAGATGCTAGCTATTATGAAACTGGATAAGAAAGCTCGCGGTGTCATTGCGAAAAAGATGTCATGGGTATGCGCTGATTACGGAGTATCTGTAGGTCACTTGGATATGTGACCCGACACAGCATAATGAGGAATAACCCCACTTTTAAGATTTTGAGATTTTCTAATGATGTGAAAGAGTACACCATTAGCTTTCAAGTGATATCAAAATATAATATCCTCTAATACTTAAAATGTCCGGAAAAAAAGAAAAAACAATTTATTTGTGATTGAATTGTGAAGATACTTTAACTTCAGGCGTTGTTTACTCAAAAGGTGTTTTGGTGGGATATTCCTCATGTCGTTGTGCCGGGTCACATATGTGGGATAACACAAACACAGACTAATATCTTGGATCTACAGTATAGCCAGCTCACTGGAGGACTACCTTGAGCGTATCCATAACACCAGTCTGGGCTGTTTTCTGTTGCTCAAGTGGCTGTGTGGTATGTGGCACCTCTCTGTACTGACAGGGGATAGCGACTCCGAATAGCCCAGCCATGGGTGGGACTAGAGGAAGGGGCATGCTGTAGCACTTACAAATGAGGCTGAGATCGAACTCAACTTGTAGGGTTTAAAGGTCAGGCCTCCTGATTTTCGAAATTTGCATTTTTCGGGGGGACATATTACTGCCAAGGGTCACTTTGTGATGGAAAGCAAACATGAAACCAAGAAAATGAAGCAGTGCTGTAAACCATGCGGACAGATACGGAACCAGCTGCCTAGGATATAGTCCCAATAGCAAGCAATCACTAACAAAAATTGGTGCAGTCTAATATGAAAAGCATGCTGTCATGTTAAACGCATCTGTGGGAAAGGAGGGTGTTGGCCCCATTTGTGTGAAATCAGTCTTCGCACATAATGTACAATTGCATAGAAAAATACGAGCCGCTTGAGATGCACATAGAAAAATAAAGAGATGGTAGTGGACTGTACAGCACCAATTATTGGTGGGGGATGGTGAATGTCAAACAAACAACATGCATGTCAAACAACATGCAGCGGGTTTCAAGGTGCATTGGATGCTTCACCAAATAGCTCTGTCTTTGTTCAAGTCGAGTGTTCGAGTATATGAACTTCACGGCGAATGACTAGTGAGGAGACTTGCAGTTAACCACTTCGTGCCGGGGTTTTTTTCAGCGCCGATGACCGCCATACGGGGGTTTTTTAACAATGCATCATTTTAAAATCTTGCTAAAACAATCGGAACAATATATTTCTGTGAAATAAATCGATAAGGGTATACTATGGGTAGAAGAGAGTAAAACCTGGCACAATTCGGATGTCGTTGTGGCTTTTGTCAAGAGATTATCCGTTCGAAAAAGGGCCCTTTGTGCGTCGTCAATAGACCGTAACGGACGTGTGTGTGTGCATGCGTGTACGCTGCTGACAATCCCTGACCGCAGACTCCAGCCTCCACTCCAGGCAGTCAAATCTTCGAGTTGGTCGGCCACAAACGAGCGTACAGATTACGGTAAAGAATGAGGGGGGAATTCCAATGCCAGACCGACGACCGTTGCAGCACGGTATCCCTCGATCCTCCACAGTAAAAGTCCCACAATTGCACAATTACTGCTGCTAATCTTGCAATTCATGTGGCAACTTGCGTCAAAAAGGGTCTTTGTACTGATTCGTATTGCTTTGTTCTAAGCTGAAAGGGAGTCTTTGTTTAGAATGTGGACAATAGTGGTGCCCAGATTCGGAGGGCCCCGTTGCAAAGGCAATCCAATTGACCTCCGGATTCGGAGGTTCCGGCGCGAAGTGGTTAATTACCCTTCTTTGTGAAGAAAGTACAAGATATGCAATTTCAAAGAGAGGTTTCTGGGAGGCGGTGGGGGTTGTGAACTGGTATGGGTATTGCAGGACGGGCCAGAGATGTCTAGAGTTTGCTGGCAGGAGCTAGGGAGGAAGGGAGACTGAAGGTATGGCACCAGGACAGCAAACCCACAGCTTTACGATTCAAACAACAAGCAGAGAGCCACCTTCAGATGTACACCAGTCTCTGATCCGCTTGTTGATATTACTTCATTTACCTGCATCATGGCATCACAGTAATAGCGACTAAGATAATGTAAGATTGCTGGGCAGTTGTGATTGGTCTCAGTCTTTTGCAATACTATTTGTGATTGGTCGGCTTTTGCAATACTCAGTGCTATTCGTTATCAAACTCTATCCTTGCATTAAACTCTATCTTTGCTCAATGGCATAATACAACCTTGCACAATGATGAGTTTGCCAATGTAGAGTCCAACCAGAGTGGAGCAGAAAAACGAGGAGAAAACAGTCACCCCCCCCACATGTGTGATGGGATAGACTCCCATACCGCTATCAATACTAGGACTGCAAGCAAGCCCCCCACATATACAGACTACCACTACTCCACCCTACCCTCGTTTGAAGCTGACCGATTCAAAGTAGTCCGGGCAGAGGTTGCGTCACACTGCCCTCCGCTGTCAATCCGAATGAGGCACAAGGCGGCAATTTTAACACTGGCATATAGCTTGAGGTAGACAAAAAAAACACACAGGCAACAGCGTGATTCGTTTCGTTGGAGGGGGGGAGGAATATAAAAAATATGTACAAAAAGTGACGATTGACCGTTGCTTCGCTGTTGGATCGTGCCTCAGACAGGGGGGGCTGGATTTGACTCGCTGGATGAGCAGGGAGGCAGAAGGAAGGAAGGAGCTATGGGACTGTCCCAATGAGTGAGGAGTCATGTCCACTAACACGGTGTTCTCATCCAAATGAAAGGGGAGAAGAAAAAAACTGCATTTCCGCACCGGCACATCCAAGGCGTCTCAGTTGCCGGCATTTAGCTCAGGCATCAATGCTGGCTTCGTGAAACCCACAGAGTAATGAAGTTTGAATTGTTTTTGCTTTTGTCTCTCCTTGGAAATCTGGGGGTGGATTTGAAACCTTTTCGAGGGCATGACGTTTGGATCCCAGCAGGAATCCTTTTCACGTGATCTCAAACATAAATGAACGGGGTCAGCTGCTACATGTACTGCTACACGATTTTCAATGACATCACACCGGATGGTCTTGCTGTTGAGTGGCAGGGACAAGCAAAGGGAAGCTTTTTTTTGGGGGGGGGGGGGTTGGAGTTTCTGTTTTCGGCTCTGCGGTCATGCGATGGAGTGAACCAGACTTGAGAGCTGGGATGCGCCCCCGTCAGGTGTTAAGCTCCTTCCTTCTTCCTGTCCTCGCTGAGGCAGAGGGACACAGCAGCTGGCTGAATCTTGCTGAATCTCCTGGGGGAGGGGGAGGGGAGGAGGCGTTTCTTCGCTGGGCAGCTGAACGGAAAGGCTGGGTGGCTGGGTGGCTGGGCAGTAGGCGGGTATAGGTCGTCAGCTGGAGACGCTCAGAGGTGACCGTGGAGTTTCTCCGTGGGCATTTCTTCGCTGGGCAGCTGAACGGAAAGGCTGGGTGGCTGGGTGGCTGGGCAGTAGGCGGGTATAGGTCGTCAGCTGGAGACGCTCAGAGGTGACCGTGGAGTTTCTCCGTGGGCATTTCTTCGCTGGGCAGCTGAACGGAAAGGCTGGGTGGCTGGGTGGCTGGGCAGTAGGCGGGTATAGGTCGTCAGCTGGAGACGCTCAGAGGTGACCGTGGAGTTTCTCCGTGGGCATTTCTTCGCTGGGCAGCTGAACGGGAAGGCTGGGTGGGCGGGCAGAAGGCGGGTATAGGTCGTCAGCTGTAGACGCTCAGAGGTGACCGTGGAGTTTCTCCGTGGGCATTTCTTCGATGGGCAGCTGAACGGGAAGGCTGGGTTGGCGGGCAGAAGGCAGGTATAGGTCGTCAGCTGTAGACGCTCAGAGGTGACCGTGGAGTTTCTCCGTGGGCATTTCTTCGCTGGGCAGCTGAACGGGAAGGCTGGGTGGGCGGGCAGAAGGCGGGTATAGGTCGTCAGCTGTAGACGCTCAGAGGTGACCGTGGAGTTTCTCCGTGGGCATTTCTTCGCTGGGCAGCTGAACGGGAAGGCTGGGTGGGCGGGCAGTAGGCGGGTATAGGTCGTCAGCTGTAGACGCTCAGAGGTGACCGTGGAGTTTCTCCGTGGGCATTTCTTCGCTGGGCAGCTGAACGGGAAGGCTGGGTGGGCGGGCAGAAGGCGGGTATAGGTCGTCAGCTGTAGACGCTCAGAGGTGACCGTGGAGTTTCTCCGTGGGCATTTCTTCGCTGGGCAGCTGAACGGGAAGGCTGGGTGGGCGGGCAGAAGGCGGGTATAGGTCGTCAGCTGTAGACGCTCAGAGGTGACCGTGGAGTTTCTCCGTGGGCATTTCTTCGATGGGCAGCTGAACGGGAAGGCTGGGTGGGCGGGCAGAAGGCGGGTATAGGTCATCAGCTGAACGGGAAGGCTGGCCGGGCAGGTGGGTGGTTGGGTGGGCAGAAGGCAGGCATACATGTAGGTGGTCAGCAGTAGATGCTCAGAGCTGACCGTGGAGTCTCTATCCATCTCCTCAGGCAAAGTCGGGTCTTTGGTGGGAAGCCGGAAGGGTGTCTGGCAGGCAGTGTCAGGCTGCTGGTGGTGGTGGTGGTGGTGGTGGTGTTGAGCTGACCGGGAAGCACTAATAATCTCGCCGACGTCATTCTGTGGCAGTTGTGCTTTTCTGTAAATCCAGAGAGACAGACAGAATGTCAAAATAAAATAGAAATTCACATATGATTTCAAAGACAATTGTCAATTTAATTCCTTGTACTCCGTAAGAGTATTTCTTTTCAGACAAACATTAAAAAGGGAAACTGAAAAAGGTTTGTAAAAATGGCGAAGACAGTTTAACTGGACTGCGACTCCAACCTCGGACCTTGTTTGCTGGCTATTTTTCTTGAATTTTGAAGCTTGATTTGGGAAATTTCACTTGAATGGAAAAATCCTTAGGGTGCACTTTGTTTGCATAACGGGTCAACAATTTCAGTCATGCCTTTTCTTGCAGGCACGGTATCAACAAGATTCTTTTGAGACAACTGAAATCGGCAACGGACGGCAGTCAACTGAGCACTAGAAGTCTAGATGGGAACGGGAGGTCTGCACGATGGAATCACAATGTGGGAAGATTGCAGTCACACCACGTTATTACCTCTTCCGAGAATGAGGGTTGCTGCGAGAAAAGCTGGTAAGAGGACAATTCAGGCAGTGTGTGCTCTGTCCATTGCCATGAGCGCTGGCTCTGTCCCAAACAATGCGTGAGCGGCTGCTTCAGTGCTTGTCAGAGCGCAATAGATGACTAACATGGCGTCACCGCAAACTTTCCACATTGTGATTCCACCATGCCAACTGAATTACCAGCTCTTTTTAGAGACACTCCTTCTCGGGAGAGAGGACTTAGTCTTCCACCGTGCAAAGCTTCTAATCTCGTCTAGCAAAGTGGTCCATTCCGATTGGCATTGTGAGGTGGAGAAAGGAGAACTTATCATGCCTTTTGCAACCACATCCCCACTCCAAACCAACTCCCCTGAATGCACCTACATGTGTGTACCCATGCCCCCTCAGTGGGTGCCATGACCCCCACACACCCTCAGTGGGTGCCATGACCCCCACACACCCTCAGTGGGTGCCATGACCCCCTCGCACCCTCAGCGGGTGCCATGACCCCCTCGCACCCTCAGCGGGTGCCATGACCCCCACGCACCCTCAGCGGGTGCCATGACCCCCACGCACCCTCAGTGGGTGCCATGACCCCCACGCACCCTCAGTGGGTGCCATGACCCCCACGCACCCTCAGTGGGTGCCATGACCCCCACGCACCCTCAGTGGGTGCCATGACCCCCACGCACCCTCAGTGGGTGCCATGACCCCCACACACCCTCAGCGGGTGCCATGACCCCCACGCACCCTCAGCGGGTGCCATGACCCCCACGCACCCTCAGTGGGCCCCCTGACTCTACGCACGGTGCACTGACTGGTTCCGGACCCATTCCTCACCTTTAGTTTAGCAGCTGTCTGGGCTCCGTCCGATGCCGTTCTTCGCCTTGATCCCTTCCCGGTTGAGTCGACTCTTTCTTCAGTGAATCAAACAAAATCAGAACAATAGATTTTGTTTCAAATGGCAAAAAGAACTTTGACTGGACCGTCACTTGAACCCGAGACCTGTGGTTTTGCGCACCAGTGCTCTTACTACCACCTTAGCTACCCACCCCTTAGATGGTGGCCTTACCAAATAGTCAACTAGTTTTTACCTTTTGTTGAAGTTAACACAAGATCGGATATCAAGGATTACAAAATACAGCCATGTAAATCTGAAGCATTAGGTTGCACAAAGCCACAGCCACCTTTGTAGCCGTTTCACTCAGTTCCAGCTTGGCACCCATAGAAACATAGAAGTAGCTTTGACAATAGCCACAGCCAAAGCCAGTAATTTGAATCTGCCTAAGCGGGTGCCCTTAAGGTTTCTTGTAACACAGACTGTGCCCACAGATGGTCTCAGTCACAGCCAAAGCCACCGACTCCGATCCAGCTAGGGCTCTATCCCATAGTGCTGCTTAGTGCAGTACCAAATCTGGCTTGAGCTGAAAACCAGCTTAACATGAAATACGAGTGACACTTTAGCCAGTAACCTGTTGTTTTGGGGGGTAAAGCAAGGCATTCCATGCTTAATTCGGAGCTTAAGCGAGCGATTCTATGAAATTGGCTGCCGGTTCCTCTATCGCCTCCTGTCTGGCGTCCTCCGCTCACCTCTCTTCAGGAAGGGAATCCAGGACCTGAGTTTGACGTCAGCCTTGGCGGTGTCCCCTCCCCCGGCCTGGGCAGGGCCAGAGAGGCCGGGATCCGGGACCCCCTCCTGCGGCACCTGGTCTGGAGCCGCCTCCCCTTCCCCGCTGGTCCGGACCACCTCCACCTGGCGCTGCAGCTCGTCCAGGGCCAGCAGGAGCTGCTTGATGTGCTCCTCCTGGGACTGGTGCTGCCCTTCCAGGACCACCTTCTGCTCCACGGCCTTGGCACGATCCTATCCAAAAGAAGGAACGGAGGGATACAATGAGGGTTTGCCCTGCTCAACATAATATGAGTGTTCAGTGCTTTGCCAGATATGCGTGAAATTTCGATCCTAGCAGGACCTTTCTCAAAGACATTCTGCCTGAAATTTTGATCCTAGCAGGACCTTTCTCAAAGGCATTTTGCTTGAAATTTTGATCCTAGCAGGACCTTTCTCAAAGGCATTCTGCTTGAAATTTTGATCCTAGCAGGACCTTTCTCAAAAGCATTCTGCTTGAAATTTGGATCCTAGTAGGACCTTTCTCAAAGACATTCTGCCTGAAATTTGGATCCTAGCAGGACCTTTCTCAAAGGCATTCTGCCTGAAATTTTGATCCTAGCAGGACCTTTCTCAAAGACATTTTGCATGAAATTTTGATCCTAGCAGGACCTTTCTCAAAGGCATTCTGCCTGAAATTTTGATCCTAGTAGGACCTTTCTCAAAGGCATTCTGCTTGAAATTTTGATCCTAGCAGGACCACTCTCAAAGGCATTCTGCCTGAAACTTTGATCCTAGCAGGACCTTTCTCAAAGACATTCTGCCTGAAATTTTGATCCTAGTAGGACCTTTCTAAAAGGCATTCTGCTTGAAATTTTGATCCTAGCAGGACCTTTCTAAAAGGCATTCTGCCTGAAATTTTGATCCTAGCAGGACCTTTCTCAAAGGCATTCTGCTTGAAATTTTGATCCTAGCAGGACCTTTCTCAAAGGCATTCTGCCTGAAATTTTGATCCTAGCAGGACCTTTCTCAAAGGCATTCTGCTTGAAATTTTGATCCTAGCAGGACCTTTCTCAAAGGCATTCTGCTTGAAATTTTGATCCTAGCAGGACCTTTCTCAAAGGCATTCTGCTTGAAATTGTGATCCTAGCAGGACCTTTCTCAAAGGCATTTTGCATGAAATTGTGATCCTAGCAGGACCTTTCTCAAAGGCATTCTGCCTGAAATTTTGATCCTAGCAGGACCTTTCTCAAAGGCATTCTGCTTGAAATTTTGATCCTAGCAGGACCTTTCTCAAAGGCATTCTGCCTGAAATTTTGATCCTAGAAGGACCTTTCTCAAAGGCATTCTGCTTGAAATTTTGATCCTAGTAGGACCTTTCTCAAAGGCATTCTGCCTGAAATTTTGATCCTAGAAAGACCTTTCTCAAAGGCATTCTGCCTGAAATTTTGATCCTAGCAGGACCTTTCTCAAAGGCATTCTGCCTGAAATTTTGATCCTAGCAGGACCTTTCTCAAAGGCATTCTGCCTGAAATGTTGATCCTAGCAGGACCTTTCTCAAAGGCATTCTGCCTGAAATGTTGATCCTTGCACTAGCAGAACCTTTCTCAAAGAAAGGTCCTGCTAGGATCTACATTTCAGGCAACGGGTAAAGCACTGAAAACTTGGTGCTTATTACAGCGAGCAGGGCACATGTGTGTCGTCACACGAAAGCATGTTTTCTTAACCTTATTCTCATCTTGCCAAGCCAGCTAGAATGTTAATTTCTTCAACACAGATGCGTGATAGATCTACATTGTATGAGTAAGAAAACAACAATCAACAGGAACAATATCTCACAGGTAGTCTTTTTATGTATTTCATTATCTGATGATGATGGGTCCCACGTGTGACATTTTGATTCACTTTTCAAAGAATGGCCCTCTTGAGGTGACTTGGGGTGAACAGACGTGACTGCTGGGATCTATCAGTTAAATTTGAAAGTATTTTTCCATTTCTTTTCTAAAATCGCACCAGCCTTAAACAAAATCGCACCAGCCTTAACCAAAATCACACCAGCCTTAACCAAAATCGCACCAGCCTTAACCAAAATATGGTTTGGAATGTGCCTGTCTACAGAATCGAGTAGGGTCCTTCTGTTGAGTCGGAACAGTTTTCTTCCCCTTTTTCAAGAATTTAGCCAGCCTGATAATTGGACCCAAGCAGGACCTTTCCAAAAGGCACAGCTCTCATATTTGACAAACTCCACTGGACAAATTTCTCTTCCTGCTGCGCTAGCTACATGTACAATAATTTCCTGTGACGTGACTTACACCAGCGGAGTTACCAGTTACGCACCTGGACATGTGTTCGCATTTTATCACACCCAACAACTGTTCATTACAGCAACAAGATAAGGCGCTCAACACTCCTCGGAGAAACAGGGACTATAACTAGTATGGGGCGGGGGGAGGTATTCTAAGGCACCGGTTCCTGCATCTTAATTGTGACCAGATGTCTTAGAGGGGGTCAAGCATGGGGAGACCTTTCAGGATGGACCCACCTTCTCTGCTTCGTCCAGGGCCGTGCTGAGTTGGTTGACCTCGTTGTTGATACACTGCAACTCTGCCTCCCGAAATCTCAGCAACACCTGATGTGGCAAAGGACAATACCCAGAAGGCACCCTCAGTCAAATGGCAAAAAAATATCTGTACATGTATCCGTGCTTTTCCAACAGTGCACGGCAAAGAGGACTGATTTTGTCAGTTTTGTCTTCGGGGCTTAATCTATTATTGGTGATCTGAAGTGACTTTCTATATGCTCCCTACCATTGCCTCGGGCACTTCCCACTACCGAGGATGTCAAAGCTCTGGCTTCAAATTATGTAGGATTCTATGCAAGCTGCTAGCTAGCGGCTATGGCTTCAAATAATGCAGATGTCTATGGAAGCTGCTAGCTAGGAGCTGTGGCTTCAAATAATGCGGAGGTCTATGGAAGCCGCTAGCTAGTAGCTGTGGCTTCAAATAATGCGGAGGTCTATGGAAACTGCTAGCTAGTAGCTGTGGCTTCAAATAATGCGGAGGTCTATGGAAACTGCTAGCTAGGAGCTGTGGCTTCAAATAATGCGGAGGTCTATGGAAGCCGCTAGCTAGTAGCTGTGGCTTCAAATAATGCGGAGGTCTATGGAAACTGCTAGCTAGTAGCTGTGGCTTCAAATAATGCGGAGGTCTATGGAAACTGCTAGCTAGTAGCTGTGGCTTCAAATAATGCGGAGGTCTATGGAAGCCGCTAGCTAGTAGCTGTGGCTTCAAATAATGCGGAGGTCTATGGAAACTGCTAGCTAGTAGCTGTGGCTTCAAATAATGCAGGAGTCTATGGAAGCTGCTAGCTAAAAGCTGTGGTTTCAAATAATGCAGAGGTCTATGGAAGCTGCTAGCTAGTAGCTGTGGCTTCAAATAACGCAGAGGTCTATGGAAGCTGCTAGCTACAAAATGTAGTAGCTGTGGCTTCAAATAATGCAGGAGTCTATGGAAGCTGCTAGCTAGAAGCTGTGGTTTCAAATAATGCATAGGTCTATGGAAGCTGCTAGCTAGTAGCTGTGGCTTCAAATAATGCAGAGGTCTATGGAAGCTTCTAGCTAGTAGCTGTGGCTTCAAATAATGTGGAGGTATATGGAAGCTGCTAGCTAATACTGTGGCTTCAAATAATGCAGAGGTCTATGGAAGCTGCTAGCTAGTAGCTGTGGCTTCAAATAATGCAGAGGTCTATGGAAGCTGCTAACTAGTGGCTAGCTAGCTAGAGACTAGAGACAGCCTCTGGGCCCACCTGTAACGGGTTCTTCTCATTGTCGTTGCCGTCCACTCCCCAGTCCGGCTGTCCGGCCTCTCCCTCGCCCTCCTCCTGGCCCCCAAGGCCCCTGGTCCCCGCCACCGCCGCCGCCGTCGTCCCCTCGGCCTTCTGGTCCAGCAGCAGCTGCCGCACCCGCTGCTGCCAGGAGGCCAGCTCCGTCTGCCGGCCCCCCAGGCTCCTCTCCAGCCCCTCCACCTCCTTGCGCAGGGCCGTGTTCTCGGCGCACACCCGGGAGAACTTGTCCGAGATGATCCTCCAGTCGCTGTCCATATTGGTGATTACCTCCCTGATGGCGTTTGAAAAAAAGAGAAAGACTTTGCATTTTCTTTTTCAAATAACTAAGGGGTGGATTTCACAAAGCCACGCCGATGTATCAAAACTCGACGCACGAATGAAAACCCATTGCAAGTTGTGGTTTCTGTGCATCACTCATCGTCTTGCGATTGATCACTACAATGGTTTTGATGCCTCATTTATATTGCCTCATTACATCTGATGCAGAAGTTGTTGCTACAAAAAGCTTATGAACTCTTGCCAGCCGGTTTGCATTGACATGCTGTCCATAAGTCGTTACCATCTATCGTTCAAGAAATCAAGGGTGCATTTCATATCAAGCTTTCACGAGTAGACCATGGCTCTACAAAAGTGAGCCTGCGGTAGCGCTGCTTCAGTAATAGTGGGCAACGCCATCAGAGTGACCCACGGCTGACCAGGGTAGACCCAGAGAAGGTACTGCACCCTACCATACCTAGACTAAGGAAGAACTGACCCAAATTGAAACTCTCTCAATGTGATCTTTGCAAAACCTTTCTGTCAGCTCCGATCTTGCATCTTTTATCCAACACAAATTATATCACAAATGATATAGCAGAAAGAATATACAAAAATAGCACTGAGAAATCAAAAAGTGAGTAGACTTTTTTTCTCTCTTATAATTATGCTCAGAGTGGCCAAGAACATCAAACATGCTGAGACAAAAGTGCTCTACTTCATAGCTGGTTCAATCTACCAGACTCAGATGAGGTGTGCTGTGATGAAGCGTCTTTTTATATCTATAACAAATGGGCACATTGTACAATGTACGGCTGTTCAAATGAACAGAACAAAATCTGTATCTGGATACGGCTTTTAGTAACGAAACAGAGCAAAGGATACCACTTTGTCCCAACAAGGCGGACTGACAAGGAAAAGCACTGGATTACACAGAGAGATGCCATTTAAAACACACGTAGATTGGTGATTGAACTGGATGATCTAACTGGTGCAGAGACTAGTTGACTGTTTGGGAAGGCCGCCATCTAAGGGCTGGATAGATCAGGTGGTAAGAGCGCTGGTACGCAAAACCTGAGATCTCGGATTCAAGGCCCGGCCCAGTCAAAGGTTTCTTAGCCATTTTTTTTTCAAAACGGTGCAATCTGTACAATCAAATGTGAACGGCTCGACAAAAATTGGAGAGAAAAAAGGTAGGAAGTTGTATGCATTATGCTTGACAATATCCAGAATGGATTTTTTTTTTAAATACCTCACAGTGATGCAAAACAATTAAACATGTATGTGCACATTATTTGAGAGAATCAATGCAAATGAAAGATACACAGTGTATGTTTCAGAAATAAAACTGGTTTTTGAGATCTTACCGCCAAGGAGCTTAATTTGCCCGGCTCTGTGACTAGAGTGCAAATTAGGCACATTGATGCACCGGGACCTTCATGAATTATCAATAACCCCGGGGTGGATTTTCTAAAACAGACTACAAGTTGGCTCAGGACTAAGAAGGTTGACAGAAATAGACGCAACTTCAACAGACTAAAAGTAAAATCATTACAAATTTTATGAAAGTATAGTTTCATGCATAAAAATTGATTAAAACACAATACATGTGTACGTCACAGATTGACAATGACACCATTTGCACGAACACTTTAAAAAACAAAAAAGAGCGAGCAAAGCCGTGACTGCAATTCAACAAAATTTAAGCTGCGCGGTACATCCAGTGTAAAATGTGGGCTCAAGTCACGGCCACCAAGTACAGGGGACTAACCTGACAGGACTATGGTGTAAGTAGACCTAGCGGTCAGATGCAAAGAAATGCGGGAGAAACGATGAGGGGGACGTGGGGGGGGAGGGGGAGAGGCAAAGGGATTGAACATCATTCCAAGAAGGGGGACACTCTTTCAATGTCACCCAGGGTTCAAAAGCAAGGATTAGTATACTAATGTGTAGCAAAACTACTGACTGACTGAGAAAAAAAAAATGTAAAAATGTAGAGGGCATGATGTTTCGATCCGAGCAGCAGCCGTTTTTAAGAAACTCAAAATTTTGCGTAACTTACGCAGCATTTTGTAGCCTTTGCAAAAATATTGCTGAAAAGAGTCTTTGTGGCTCAAGTAGACTTACACAACATTTGTAAGTTGCATAACTCAAGCAACTTGTCTTAAAATCGGCTGCAGGATCTTTGGACATGGCGGCTCCCTCTACAGTTTTAGGGTTTGTTAGTAGTGCAGGCAACTTCCAGGATTATGGGAGATATGTGAAAGGTTTTGGCCCACAGTTCTGTCACTGGTTGAATTGTATTTATCAACCCTGTCACTGCTGCATTTGTTACACTGTTATCCTTGCACAGCAACAGCAGAAGCCAACCTAAAAATGGTTCCACTGTGTTACCCGATGCATGTACGTGTATAGTTTCATTGTGCACAGTGAAAAATATTCCCATGCTTGAACCAAAGAGGGCAGCAAACCATTGCATGAGAAGTCTCAGGCACGGCACCGTGCTGTGGGTAAGTGTATCCCAAGAAGTCTCGGGCTTGGCAGTGGAAGTGTTAGGCTTGGTCTGTTTGCTGTCAACATCTCACAAGTCTCCCATTACAAGGCATTAGACTCCAAACGGGCATGTCTACTGGTACTACCTTCACACACTATATTCATATTTTTTTTGGGGGGAGGGGTACAGTAGTCTAGTATTGGTAGCATTTCATGCATCACTAGTGAGGGAAGATCTTGGAGATATATACTGAAGGAGGGATCGAGGACGGAATACAAAGTGGGATTCTGCGGGATTGGAACAGTCCATCCACAAGGTTGGAGACAAGAGGAGGGAATGCACTGGCACTGATTCAGTACAGATTACTGGGGCAGGGGGAAGGTCAACAGCCAAATAGTGGACATACCAGGACAGTTTTTGACCTGTGACTTCATAGACTATGTGAATAAATCATCACTAGGGATAAATGTCACAACTGTGTCTGAATTCCCTGCTTGGATTGAGTAGCAAGAAAGCTTACTCCTTGATTGATTGACAGATTAACTGGTTCATTTATTTTCGATCAATCAATCTATCAAACAATCAATCATTCCACCAATCAAACACTCAACTAATCAACCAACTAACCAATCAATCAATCAATCAACCAACAAACCAACCAACCGATCAATCAATCGATCAATGAAACAACTGATCAATCCAACAATCAATTATCCACCTAATCACCCATCATGATCCACCCAAACCTGATTACTCCTGCCATTCCTCACTCGTTCAATCGCTCACTCAATCACCCAGTTACTGCCCGGACCGTCTCCTTGTGCGGTTGTCCACTCACCTGTGTCTCTTCATAACCACTTCCACATCGTTGGATACATTCTGCTGCATATTCGCCCACTGCTGCTCCACGTCCTGTTTGTGAGATTTATGCAACGCGGCAATACCTGTTGGAAAAAAAGAGGAAAATATCATGTTTTATTTCCAATTTTTGTCTGCCATCCAAACATGGAATATGCCAAAGTCATAATTTGCAATATCCAGTGCATTTTGGTGCTGTTATTAGGATGGGTGAATGAACACCTGAGTGGTTAGCATGTATTTGCATGTGGCTCTGTGCAAGGCTAAGGGCGTGCTTCGGCTGAGTGGACGGGGCCAGGTCTGTCTTGCACCCTGCCTCTTCTTCACGGTACGCTACACAAAGACTTCTCTCAACCCTTCTGGAACCAGACTACTGCAAACAGAAAAGGCTATCTTGTAGGACAAACAAATAACGTAGGAACAAAACAGGATTGTCGGGATTCCAAGTAAACAAACAGACAACTGGGATATAACATAGCAAAGTGCACTGCTTCCCGTAACTACTGCAAGGGTGCAATACTTTCACAATTGAAGCTCTAAATTCTAAGAACTTGGCAGCATTAAATTCTACACAAACTCCACTACGCAAAACGCATTACGTAATTAAATGCTCCTACTCAAATTCACTATGCAAAACTCACCATGCATATTAAACTCAAAATAATAGAAAGAATTTCAAAACACTATACAAGCAAATGGCATGGCATTAATAAATAAAACAAATTAGAGCAATTTTGAAGTGTGATGAATGGCTTTTTAATTTTATCGGACACAGGATTGGTAAGCTTGTGCCTGAGGTATCTTAAACAGAAAACAACGAAGGTTGGCAAGGTTAATACAAGTGTTACAAAATGTTTACTGATTAACATGACCTTAAATCAGTACAGAGTTAAATGGAGGGCCTGACGTTTCAACCCTAGCAGGGCTCAAGACAAAATTGAAAGACTGCGACACTGACAGAATTCTTAATTTTCTTCAAGTTACTTTCAAGTTACTTCCACAAATAAAATGGTAAAAAAAATAAAAAAAAATTTAAACCTGCGAATTTATTCTTATAAATCTGCGATTATTTTGGCATTGAGAACAATCCCTTTCTTAAATAGCAAAGGTCCTGCTAAGACAAAACGGTCAGGCCCTATCAGACTTGGGATGGTTTGAAAAAAAAAAAGGTTAGTAATGTCCCGCTGCACCCTGCAATCGCGTGCATCCATGTCACTCCCTCGCGGGCGTGCCAAACTACCGATCCGTATCTCTTGTGCCAGCAGCAAAGCCAAGAAGATTAAAGGGGGAGGGGGTGGTTAAGCCAGGCAAAAAATTCTTTAACAAAAAAAACCCAAACCAAAAGAGGATTTCCAAAAAAAAACCAGATGCGGGGAAGTGAACAAACCAGCTACGCGTTTGGAGGCCTTGCCCAGCTTGGAACTTTTCCCCTTCTTGGGCAGCAGGGCCTGGGGGGTCTCCAGGCCGGTCTTGGCTGGTCTTGTCTGCGGGAGGCCACGCCTCTCGGCCTCCAATTCCTCCCTATGGGCTTTCTTCAGCAACTCGATGGCTGGTGAGGAGGAGGAGGGTGGGTGGGTGGGTTTTAAAGGGGAAGAGGGTGGGTGGGTGTGGGGGTTTTTTTGGAGGGGTAGGAGGGTTGGTGGGTGGTTGGTGGGTGGTTGGGTGGGTTTTTGTGGTAGGTGGTTGGTTGGGTTTTTAGGGTGGTGGGTGGGTGTTTAGGGAGGGTGGTTGGGTGGGTGGGTGTTTGGGTGGGTTTGGGTGGGTTTGGGTGGGTGTTTAGGGTGGGTGGTTGGGTTGGTGGGTGGGTTTTTATGGTAGGTGGTTGGTTGGGATTTTAGGGTGGTAGGTGGGTGGGTAGGTGGGTGGGTAGGTGGGTGGGTGTTTAGGGTGGGTGGTTGGGTGGGTGGGTGGTTGGGTGGGTTTTTATGGTAGGTGGTTGGGTGGGTTTGTGGTTGGGTGGGTTTTAGGGTGGGTGGGTGGGTATTTAGGGTGGGTGGTTGGGTGGATAGATGGGTGATTAGGATAGGTAGGTGGATGGATTGGTACATTGGGTACATGTATGTGATTGGGTAGGTGGGTGGGTGGTTGGGTGGACGATGGGGGAAGGGAGGTTGGTTGAGTTGAGGAATTACTCTGAGGTTACTGGTTATATAGGTTAATGGGCTATCATGAAAACCGTTTCCCCACACAGTGATGTGTTTTTGGAGCTCGATCGGAGATTCAGGAAGTTGAAGCAATTTGTGAGAGCAAAGGAAATATCATTTTTCATCTGACAAAAGAAAGGCAGCACTGTAGCTGTGGTTGGTGTACACGTAGCTGCTGCTGTTGTACATTTTGTTGTTGTTCCTGCTGTTGCTGCTAACACTGAGGTTGTTGCTGAGTTTTAGCTATACTGCTGATGAACTCGCTCTTGCAAATTTATTTTGTTGTTGCTGTTTCTGCTAATATGCTTCAGTGATGTTGCTGTTGCTACTGTTGTTTTAGTATCATCCATGTTGTGGCTGCATTACAGCTCTTGTTGCTGTAGTTGCCATTAAAGCTTTAGTTATTGCTGTTGTTCATATAAGGGATGGGTTGTACTTGTAGTGATGATAACTGCACAAATCCTCTCTTCTTTGGGTTTGTGTTGTTCTGAGAACCAATGGACTCAATGTACTGTATATGTCCATTGTCAGGAGACTGTAGTTATTCCAAGAGTGGGTTGGACCAACAGAGGACTATGGGTACAGTCGCAGTGAGGTGTTTCTGCTGTTGTCGTTGCTGATATTGATATTGCTGTTGTTGTTATTATCATTCCTAGTATCATCATCATTATTATCATGATGGTTGCTGTTGTTAACATAACGAAAAGTATTGCACTTTTTGCAGCAGCTGACCTGTGACCTGATGAATTTTGAAAAAAAAAAAAAACTACTTTCCGATGGAGGATGCTGATCCATGAAAGAAAAGGACTAGGCAAATTGCACTGATACATGATACATTGATGGTTGGTGCCTAGTCTAAAGCAAGGCATCAGCCTCCATCCCTTATTGGTGGTAGACTGCCAGCCAAGGCCGACAAGAAAAAACAAACAGTGACTAGTCTGAAGCAAGGACAAGCCCCTGTCCCTATGGGAGGTGCAATGTACATGTAGACTGCCAACCAAGGCTGACATGCAACCACAATCAATAGAGAACTGAGTAGAGGCATGTGCATCTGTCAATATTCAATTGAAATTCCTGTCTGATTAATGTGGTTTCGAAAAAGGAGATAGGCAGAGAAAGAGGCAGAGAGGGGAAAAGACAGGGAGTGGAGAGGGAGAGGGAGAGGGAGAGGGAGAGGGAGAGGGAGAGGGAGAGGGAGAGGGAGAGGGAGAGGGAGAGGGAGAGGGAGAGGGAGAGGGAGAGGGAGAGGGAGAAGGAAGGGAGAGGGAAGGGAAAGGGAGAGGGAAGGGAGAGGCAGAGGGAGAGGCAGAGGGAGATGCAGAGGCAGATGGAGAGGGAGAGGGAGAGGCAGAGGCAGAGGCAGAGGGGGAGGCAGAGGCAGAGGCAGAGGCAGAGGGAGAGGCAGAGGCAGAGGCAGAGGCAGAGGCAGAGGCAGAGGCAGAGGGAGAGGCAGAGGCAGATGGAGAGGGAGAGGGAGAGGCAGAGGCAGAGGCAGAGGGGGAGGCAGAGGCAGAGGCAGAGGCAGAGGCAGAGGCAGAGGCAGAGGCAGAGGGAGAGGGAGAGGGAGAGAGAGAGAGGGAGAGGGAGAGGGAAGGGAAAGGGAGAGGGAAGGGAGAGGCAGAGGGAGAGGGAGAGGGAGAGGCAGAGGCAGAGGCAGAGGCAGAGGCAGAGGGAGAGGCAGAGGGAGAGGCAGAGGGAGAGGGAGAGGCAGAGGGAGAGAGAGAGGGAGAGGGAGAGGGCGAGGAAGAGGAAGAGGGAGAGGGAGAGGGAGAGGCAGAGGGAGAGGGAGAGGGAGAGGGAGAAGGAGAGGGAGAGGGAGAGGGAGAGGGAGAGGGAGAGGGAGAGGGAGAGGGAGAGGGAGAGGGAGAGGGAGAGGGAGAGGGAGAGGGAGAGGGAGAGGGAGAGGGAGAAGGAAGGGAGAGGGAAGGGAAAGGGAGAGGGAAGGGAGAGGCAGAGGGAGAGGCAGAGGGAGAGGCAGAGGGAGAGGGAGAGGCAGAGGCAGAGGCAGAGGGAGAGGCAGAGGGAGAGGCAGAGGGAGAGGGAGAGGCAGAGGGAGAGAGAGAGGGAGAGGGAGAGGGCGAGGAAGAGGAAGAGGGAGAGGCAGAGGCAGAGGGAGAGGAAGAGGCAGAGGGAGGGGCAGAGGGAGAGGCAGAGGGAGAGGGAGAGGCAGAGGGAGAGAGAGAGGGAGAGGGAGAGGGCGAGGAAGAGGAAGAGGCAGAGGGAGAGGCAGAGGGAGAGGGAGAGGGAGAGGGAGAAGGAGAGGAAAAGGAAGAGGGAGAGGGAGAGGGAGAGGGAGAGGGAGAGGGAGAGGGAGAGGGAGAGGGAGAAGGAGAGGGAGGAGGAGGAGAGAGAGAGAGGAGACAGACAGACAGAGATACCGACAGAGAGAGAGAGAGAGAGAGTGAGAAAGAGAGTGTACTTACTGATAGAGGTAGCCCTCCTCTCCTCATCCAGCTCTCTGTCCTTCTCCTCCTCCAGGGCCTTGATCTCCTGGTTGTGGGAGCGCCTCAGCTCCTCGAGGATCTCCCGATGAGACTTCTCCTGGAGCACCAGGTCGCCGTGGTTCCTGGCCTACTCATCGTTGCACAGACAGGATGCAGTGGGGTGGAGGAGGTGGCGGAGGAGGTGGTGATGGTGGTTGAGGAGGTTGGTTGGGAAGTGGTGGGGGAGTGGGACAAGGACAGAGATGGTTTAAGTGATGGATTGGTGGTTGAGATGGAGATGATGGGGGAGGAGTTGACAGGGTTGGAAGGAGTTGGGATATGGTAGGAAGGGGTAGAGATGGGAGGTTGAAATGGGGGTTTGGATTGGGTTGGGATTGGGTAAGAAGGGATTGGGGTGGGATTTCAAGGGATTAGATGGGGGTATAGGATGGGATCGGACATGGAAGGGGAACGGGATGGGGGAGGACAGGGTTGGGATGGGGTCAAAAGGGGTTGAGTTGGGGTGGGGATGGGGGTTGGAAGAGGGGAAAGGGAGTTGGATAAGGGGAGTAAGGATGGAATTGGGAGTGAGAACAGGATGGGGTTATGAGTTTGTACGGAGGCAGGAAGGCGTTGGGATTGGAGTTCAACAGGATAAAGTTGAAAATGGGAACATCAGAGGATTTTACAGACAAGATAAGAATATGAGGCAGATGAAGAGGGTGATCCATATCAAGAGACAGAGCCAAGGACATACCAATGAACAAATAGAGTGTGGATAGGAGACAGGGTCACCAAGAAGGGAAATACAAATACAACAGAACACAAACAGGTTTAAAAAACCAAAAGACAATTTTTTGAGATTCAGTTGACGAGGAACAGTGACAGGGTGATTTTTTTAGGGGAGAGAGAAGGGTGAAGGGAGAAACAGCAAAAGGAATGCAGAAGGAGAAGAATTGAGGGGAGAGGGGGGGGGGGGCAAGGACCGTTCAAGGGGATAGCAGGCCAGAGCACACCCACAAGGAATTGGTCGGAAGGGAATCACGAGCATGAATCATTCCAACGCATGAAAGTGAAATTCCAGGCGGCAGGTGAGTGGGGAAGGAGTGGGGGGAGGGAAAGGATGATGATGGTGGTGTGAGTTGTCGAGGATTGGGGGTGGTGGGGTTGGGAGGTGAAAGGCAATGCGATCAAAAATGGAAGAGAACGAGAGACCAAGAGGCCGGACAATGGGGATCCGGTCAGAAATTGGAAAAAGGCGAGATGCACCGGGGTGTAAAAAAAAGGGGGAATGAGATGTCCCCAGAACCAGAGAAGAGGGAGTGAGAAAAAGGGCAAAACAAAGCAAGGGAAGAAACAGACAGAAAGACAATTAGTTCCGTAGAAACAACAAGTTACTCTACAGAAAGCCAGACCCGTCTTTCAACTTCAAAGGCCAACGACCTCTCTCCCACTCAAGCTCAACCAGACAGCCCAATCCAGAGGGGATTGAATATTGCGGACAAGTATTTTGGTTTGTTTCCTTGCGCGTTAATTCATTGCTGGATTTCCCAAACCTCACGCTCACCATAAATCTTGGCAAAAAAAATCATATCCACACCTTGCCCCTCAAATAAAACAAAAAAGGGATAAAAGGCTGGCTGTTGTGGGAGATGGTACATTATGTATGGAGTTGAAAGAGTGCTTTAAATATAATATGTCCAAGCATTACTGTGGTGTTTCAAACAAATGCAAGATGCAAATAACTCTACAAGATCTCGTCAACTCCCCAAAATACAGCAGTTTAGAAAGATACCGAGACAAAATTCAAACTGAAAGCCGTTAAGAAATAGTTGCTCTTTTAACCGTATTGTGAAGCACACCATTTCTACATATCAATAGCAACAGGCGCTTGATAATCAACGACAGCCTCATATTCTATTCTACACATGAGGAAACGACAAACTGCACCCAGAACGGAGTACATGTACGTGTATACATGTATGATTGCGAGACAGCCAAATGACAGGGCAAGAAAGTCAAACAGAGACATAACTGCGGCTACATGGAGCAGATTTGACACAGTAATATCTACAGAAAGCTTGGTCTAGCAACTTTTTTTTCAGAAAGGCTGGTAGAACATGTTTGTGAAGCTCTGTGCTCTACGGCCTACATGTACAGTATCTGTGTCTACAATGTATAGCCTCTTTGGGCCCAGTCAACGACACAAAAAGGTAACACCGAAAATGGTGACAACTGCCGACTGACGACCCAAAATACTGTACAACTCTCAACAATTCAGAAGGCCCGGACATTTTGATCCTAGCAGGACCTTTCTCAGAGGAAGTGAGAAAGGTCCTGCTAGGATCAAAATCTCAGGTCCTCTAAATTTCTGAAGGAGACGTGTTCTAATTAGCAGACATATTTTTTTTTTTCAAATGCTGGAAATGATTTCAACATAAAAATTGCCAGTTATGTGTCAACTATCTAGAAATAAACTGCTGTGGCTAAATTGTTGATAACCGATTTTTCTTTTCCAAACTGAACGTCTCATTAGAGGCCCATAATAATCAAAATTGAAATAATAATAATACAAATAATTAAATAACGTCCAAATCATTACGGAAGAGTGGTCCTCTTTATGGGGTCTGTGCTGTCAGTCTGTGCATTCGTTTGTGTCTCCTGGTCTAGTACCCCAGCTTCTTCAACCCCGATATACGACGCAATTAATTCCATGCAAACGTTGTGTTCACCAGTGCAAAATCACAATTATTGGGATAGAACTTCTGTGCTGGTATCTTTTGTTTTGTTTTTTTCCCTACAAGAGTGCAGTGGGTTTCTAGGTTTGTTCTTAAAGTCCTGTTCATTTAGAAAGCAAAATGAGTACATCTGTCTTCTTTTTATCAAATACTTGAGTTCCCTTGTGAAAATGAATGAACCAAAATGGTAAAACAAAAAGAAGAATTTGAGCAAAGTAAAAAACACACCCCAAAGTTTTCATATATGTATGCAGGAATTATTGTATTTTTGTTTCCCTATTCTTCTTCTTCTTTTAATGTTTTTTTTTGTTTTTGCTACATGTATCTTAGGGTACACTCTCTTGCATCAGAAGGTTCTTCCCTAAACAATATATCTAGCATCTTCACATAACTTTTGCAGTGACAAACCAACAGGTTACGTAGTATCGGCATGCAACTGAACAAGAATTATTAGGTACACTGACATGCTACATGTACATTCAAACATGCAGCAGGGAGGGAGGGAGTGGAATGGGAGTAACCATACATACATATAGCTATAAGTAAATATACAAAAACCTTTCATGACCTTTCTATGAATTAGACGATTTTTATCAAATAAGCCCTTCTTATGACCTCTAGGTTCATTTGAATATGACCTCTGGTTTCAATTGAATATGATGTTTAAATTGAATATGACTGCTGGGTTCAATTGAATATGACCTCTGGGTTCAATTTAATAATTATGCACTCTGGGTTAAATTGAATTTATCCCCTGGTTTCAATTAAATATGACCACTGTGTTAAATTGAATATGACCTCTGGGTTCAATTGAATATGCACTCTGGGTTCAATTGAATATGACCTCTGGGTTCAATTGAATATGACCTCTGGGTTCAATTGAATATGCACTCTGGGTTCAATTGAATATGACCTCTGGGTTCAATTGAATATGACTTCAAGATTCATTAGAATATGCAACCTCTTGGAAAAACATTACATTGTATATCAATGGGATGA
This sequence comes from Luidia sarsii, assembly GCA_949987565.1. NCBI lineage: Eukaryota > Metazoa > Echinodermata > Asteroidea > Paxillosida > Luidiidae > Luidia > Luidia sarsii. The sequence continues at coordinate 23,598,884 of OX465104.1, read as the reverse complement.
TAAAGATTAGGACAGAAAATACACTTTGAACATGCCTGGGAGGGACTTTGAATTAATATGATGATACAAATATACATACATGTACATGTACAAGCAGTTAGAGTGCATACAATGAATGGGAATACAATATTCAAATATACATCACAATGCATTCAAAGGCACCTTGGACAAAGAAACAATGGATTAAAGTAAATATATGCATAAATAAACACACAGAGTCAGCAACAACGACTTCACATGATACAACATTTCTAGATAACACTAAGTTTGGGTGATACCATTGGAAACTTCCTTAAAACAAAAAAAATGATTGGAAATCAAGAGCTTGAAATTGCAGTAGACAATAGGATTGGGGAAATGTTTGTAGAAATCAAATAGAATAATGCATTCACAAAGATCTCTGATGGAAACTTATACAGTTTGCATAAACATTGAATTGAGATAATGCTCGCATGATCATTAAACAATTTGCCAAAAATGTTTTAAGCTGAAAAAAAAAAACCTGCTGGGAAAATCTGAAAAGAACAAAAGATAAACACAAGACATTTGGGTATTGCAATTGGCATGAATGGATTTAAAAAAAACGCTGGCGAATTGCTCTGAAGAAAGAAACAAGAAAGAATCCAATTCACTTGCAAACTGAAAAACCTGATAAAATAGCTTGGTATCACTGCAAACTTATTTCTATCTAGACCTTTCAACCATGTGGCAACTGCATGCAATTCCATGAGGGTTTGTCGCTACCCACAACACGGAACATACCACTGGCATTGTTAGTAGCCCGCTACACATTGCACATGTACATGTACAGACTAGGGGCCAATCACATAGAGCAGCACCAAAATTGGCTTGAGCACAAAATCAGGATTCAAAGGGTCAGCTTGCCAAGCCAAACATAAATTTTGTTTCATGCTAAGTAGAAAAAGAGTTGGAATACGAGTTAGAAGCAATCGACACTCTTTGTAATCCTGTTTTCCCACTGGGAAGACTTTTCATGCTTAGCAGATTTTCACGCGTATTTCAAAGCGGCTCTATGAAATTGGGCCCAGATGTGAGAAGGTGGGGTTACTACAGCCTGTTAATCATACCATTACCTGCTGGCTACCTCGATGCTGCACGACAGCAAGGAATAGGGATGGGCAATGACCAAGCAAGCATTTGCTTGAGTGTGAGTATACAGAGAGCACGATACATGCCACAAAGACAACATGCTTTACATGGGGGGAGGGAGGATTTGACCCTGGCAATCCACAACCGTTGACAAGTCATGAGCGTGGAGACAGTGTAAACGTATACGTATGGTTCCAACAACTAGCATCACGGTGCCAAGCATGCTGGTATAACATATGAAGCCATTCCGCGGGCGGGAGGGAGGAGAGGGGGAAAGGGGAAGGGTGAGCCGTTTATGATGCCTAAAGCGTGACGACTTGTCGGTGAGGTTCGTGTGAACATTTAGCTGCAGTGCGATGGTTGTGAATGCGAAGGAAGATTGGCAGGCAGCAGGCAACTTAAGGGACCAAAAGAAAACCCCCCACTCAACGACACTGACTCTGGGGGGTCATCATGCATCATTGAGTCAGAGCGAAACACGTCCAGATCAGGCATCGCTGGTTACAAGGCCACAAAAGAGTCGGGAGGAGAAGTAGCAACTGACGCAACTGAACAGCAGTCAACATCCAAACAAGCCAAGGCAAAACAGTCCAAAGGAAATATACCAAGACACCAAGTGAAAAGCCGGTCCCGGAGCAGGTCTTACCTGACCCGTTTTGTCAGGAGCGGTCCCTTCCAGCGGGCTCCCCTCCGCCTCTCGGCTGACCAGCCTGGACGCCTGGTCCCAGTGGAGTGCTTTCAGACGCTCCAGACGCTCCTGGAACTCCCGCTTCAGGCCCGAGAGCACCACATCGTGGGCTGCCTTCAGGCTCTGGATCTCGGCCAGGTAGTGGCCCTCGATGCTCTCCATGGCGTCCGTGATGGCGTCCACCTCGGCCACGTGCTCCTTCTCGGCGGCCGCCAGCTCCTCCTGGGTGTTGGCCAGCCGCTCCCGCATGCTGCCCAGCTCGGCCAGGATCTCGCCCAGGCGCTGCACGACGTCCTCGTCCGCCGACAGGCCCGCGCCGTCGCCCTGCCCCCTCTGGATCTCCTCCAGCTTGGCCTCCAGCATGTCCACTTTGGAGAGGGCCTCCCGGTACCGCTCGCCCAGCGAGTTCAGCTCCTGCTCGTGCCGGAGCTCCTCCTCGTGGAGCAGGGTCTCGTAGCGGCGCCGAACCTCGGCCATGTTCCGGGCGTGGTCGGCCGTGACGTTCTCTATGGGACTGTAGCGACCCTTCTGCATGATCTCCTCCCAGTTCTCCTGGTACTGGCTGTCCAAGTGCACCTTCTCCGCCTGCGCCAGGGCGCAGTCCGCCAGGTGGAAGGCTAGGTTCTCGTAGTCGGCATCAACCGGCTGTGGGATCCGCGAGATTGTCTGGTCGGTCTCCATCGGCCCCGAGCTGACCGTGGTGGGGTCCAGGCTCACGTCCAGATCGCTGAGAGCGGCTCGGTCGCTGCCGCACAGAGCGGGAACCTGCTCCACGACGTGTCGGCAGAGACCCTCCACGACAACCTTCCTGATCACCAGACTGCCTAAGAGGCCCACGTAGTCGCCCAGCATGACATGGAGGTCCACGCCGTCGCTGCACGGAGGCGCCTCCCCTCTCCGGACCTCGGCCACGGCCGCCTGGTACTTCTCCAGGAGCTCCTGCTTGTGAAACTCCAGCTCCTCCTCCAGACGGGTCTCGATGTGGGCGTACCGCTTCTTGCCCAGCAGGCCGAGCGCCTTCAGGACCACCTGGCAGGTGCTGCGCTCCAGCGCCACCTTCTTCAGGAAGTCGGTGACCCGGACCTGGAGCAGGTGGTAGACCTCCATCAGCAGCATCTTGTCCTCCACCACGTCCGCCGACGTCCCCCTAGCTTCCTGCAAGGCTATCTGCTTTGCGTACGACACTAAGTCCGGACCCACCGAGTCCAGGATGCTGGCAATGTCCACCTCCTCAGCCGTTTCGCCGAAACTTCCGAAGACGACGTTGCCGTCGTCGTCGTCGACGCACAGACCGGCCCTGCGGTTGCGCTCCTTGTCCAGCTTCATGCGCCGGATGTTCTCATGGGCCAGGACCTCGGCCAGCTTGGCAATGACCTGCTTCAGGTGCTCCTCAAACATCCGGCTGAATTGCCTCTGCTTCTGCTGGAGGGAGGCGCTCACCTCCTCCAGCCGTTGCTCAAATCTGTGCAACTCGGCGAAAGCATCGCTGCCCGCCAACGAGGGCGTTGCCTCGTTGGAATCCTTCTTCACCTTGGACAGATACTCTACCTGGCCCGCCTTAATGATTGTGTTGGATAAGGAACTACTGAAGTTATCTAATCTGGGGGTCCACACTGGGGACTGCTCTGCCGAACGCGAACGAGAGCAGCCAACAGAGGGCGACCTCAACCTCTTTTGCCTCTTGAAAGGAGATCGGGATTTAGAATGCCTATCAATGAACATGAGAGAGAACTCGGACTTGGTGGAGCCGTCCGAGCTGTCACCAACTGAGCCCTGACTGAAGTAAGCTTCTGCCTGGAGGAGATGGTGAGGTGAGAGAAGGTCCACGATGGTTTGGGACGTGTGATTTTGGGAAGACTGGTTCAGCTCTGAGCCTAATGCCCCTTCAAGCTGGGTCATGGCCGCGGACAGGGAGTCCGACTCCTCCAGGAACATCTGGATCTTGGCCAGCTTGTGCCGGTCCCACTGCTGCAGGACAAACGTGGACTCGCCGAGCATGATCACCTCGGACGAGAGCCTGCCGGCGAAGCGCTCCAGCGTCTCGATGACGCTGGGGTTGCGCTGGCGCGACAGCTTCAGGGAGCCGGACTCGCTGTCAAAGCTCGAGCCCCCGGTCGACGCAAAACTGCTGCCGGCCGAGTTGCCCTCCGCGCTCCGGCCCCTGACTAGGAGCTTGCTTTCCCTACTCTGCTTTTCGATATAGGACTGCTGGGAGAGGGCGGTCTGTTTGCACTGATCTACTTTGTGGCATGCATCGGTGAGCAGGGATTTGAGGCATGAAAGCATGTTGGCGTGACTACTACTGGTAGGTGTGTTAGTGGCTACCTCCCCAAACTGCTGGGCGGCTGGTGGCGGCTGGTCGGGCTGCTGGACCCCTCCAGCCCCATCCAGGCCCATCTCTAAATCCACCCATCCCAGACCCGACCTTATGTCCCCAAAGAGTTGTCCGCAGTCCGTCAGGGAGGCGCGCACGGCGCAGGCAAAGGTGCGACTGTTTGACTGTACCTGTTGGAGTTCCTTGGTCACGGCCTCCACCTCGCGCTCCGTGACCCTCAGCCGCTCCTTCAGCCGGCTCTCCGAGACGCCCTTCTCCTGGTAGGCCTTGCGGTTGCCCAGCTCTCTCGTCGTCACGTCCACCAGCTTCCGCGTCACCTCCTTCAGCTTCTGCTCCGTCTCGTTCAGCTTGCTCTCCAGGAAGCGGGCCCGGAAGTTCTGCTTGCCCTTGTCCGCCGGTGGGGAGACGGGCGGCGCCTCCGACTCCCCAGAGCGCTCCCCAGCCGAGGTGGAGACGCTGTCGCACGGGGCGCTGGCGACCGAGGAGCCGCGGGAGAGGGAGGAGGTAATCTGGGACAGGTGGGGACGCTCGGCAGCGTCAAAACTGGACACGCTGCTGTTGGCGGAGGGCAGGCGGCCGTGGGCCTGCACCTGCTGCTCCACCGTGACTATCTTGCCCAGGAGGCTGCTGGTGTCGTGGTCCTGGCTCTGCAGGGCCGTCTCCACGCTGCCCAGCTGCGACTCCAGCACCTTCAGCTGGCCCTCCATCCGGCGCGTCTCCGTCAGCTGCGCCCCCGCCCCCGCCCTACTCCTGTGATCTACCCCACTCAGATCTCTCACCTTGCGCTCCGTGGCGGCCAGCTTGTTGGTCAGGTCCTGGATGCGGTAGCCCATCTGGCCGAGCTGCTCGCCGTGCTGCTGCTCCAGCCGCTTCATGTCCTCCCGCTTGGTGATGAACTGGAGCTCCAGCTCGTCGTAGTTGTCCTGGGCGGCGTGGAGCTCGCCGCGCAGCCGCCGCACCTCCTTCTCCATCCGCTCGCTCTTGGTGCGCAGCAGCTCCTCCTCCTTCTGCAGGTCCAGCAGGCTGGCGGCCGCCTCGTTCTCCGCCCGGGCCCGGGCCTCGGCGGCCCCCTTCAGCCGGGCCTCCAGGCCGGCCGCCCTCTCCTGGAGGATGCCGATGCGCTCCCCGGCCGTGTCCAGCTCGCTCTGCCGGTTGTGCATCTCCAGGGCGTGCTGCTCCTCCAGGGCGGACAGGTGGCGCTTGAGCCGGCGCTGCTCCACCTGCAGCGTCTCCCGCTGGCTGCTGGCCTCCGACTCGCTCCGCTTGGAGGCCTGGGCCAGCTCCGACTCCAGGCTCTCGATCCGGCCGCTCAGCCGGGCCACCTCCGAGAGGCTCTCGCGGACTCGCTGCTCGAGCTTCGAGTTCTGGCTGCCGCGGGTCTCCACCTCGGCGCTCACCTTCTCGATGACCCGGTCCTTCTCCGACAGCTGGGCGTTCAGGCTGTCCACGGCGGCCACCAGCTGCTTGCGCACCAGGTTGACGGCCTCCCGCTCTTTCTTGGCTTTCTTCAGCTCGGCACGGAGGCCAGAGAGGTCAGAGTCTCTCTGCTCCGTTGGGCCGCCCGAGCTGCCCACTTCCTGAGTTGATTGGCTGATCTTCCCTTCCAGTTCTCGGCGGAGTGTTTGCTCCCTCTCCAGGGCCTTGGCCAGGACCTTCCGTTGCTCCCTCTCGGTGGCACCGTCCTTCTTCAGTTTCTCAATCTCTCTCCCGGCACGGTCCAGCTCCGTCTCCAGCCTCACTGCGTTGTCGTCGCTACCGCTCGAGGCCTTGTCGCCCTGGCCCTCCAGAAACTGGAGGGCCGACTGGGCCACCAGGCCGTCGTACTTCTTCTGCAGTTCGGACCTGGCGTTGAGCTCCGTCTTCAGCTGGGAGGTCAGCCCCTCCACGGAGGCTTTCAGTTCGGCGAGTCTGGGGTCCGGGGTGGGCTCGCCGTCGGGGAGCCCGGCCTGCTGCGTGGCAGCCTCAGTCCTGTCCACGGAGTCGCTCTTCTCGCGGCGTCTCTTCCGCAGCCTGTCCGTCTCCTCCAGGGCCGTCTGGAGCCGGTCCTGGAGGGCGGCGCTCTCGGCCTGGAACTGGGCCTGCGCGCGGGCCAGGCGCGCCTCGATCCGCTCCTCCTTCTGGGCGGCCTCCGCCTCGCTCTCCTCCAGCCGGGCGCGGGCCTCCTCCAGCTTGGCCGACAGGCCGGCCACCACGTCCACCTCCAGGCCGGCCGCTCCCTCCTCCCGCAGCTTCATCCAGGTGTCGGTCAGCTCCGTCTCCAGGCTCTGGCCGCGCTCCCGCTCGGCCTTCAGGCTGGCCCGGCCGGCGGCCACCTCCGCCTCGCTGGCCGCCAGCTCCCGGAGCAGGTCCTCGCAGCGGCCCCGCAGGTCCGCCCGCTCCTGCAGCTGCTCCCGGGAGCGGTCCAGCTGGCCGGCCAGCTGCTGGCTCTGCTGCTGCAGCTGCTGGCAGGTGTTCCTGGTCTGGCGCAGCTCCGCCTGCAGCTTCTGGTTGGTCAGCTCGGCCTGCCGGCTCCGACCGGCCATCTGCTCAATCTGGAGGGGCCACAACAAACAAAAAAACAAAATGTATGAATGAAAGCGGGGGTTGTGATCCCTGTAAACATGCGGCAGTTTAATGGTGGAAATGCTTCCGACTGGCGCACCCACCCCAAAGACTAGTTGACTATTTGGAAGGCCACCATCAAAGGGCTGGATAGCTCAGATTGGAAGAGCACTTGTACGCTAGGTCTCAGGGTCAAATCCCAGTCCATTCAACATTTTCTTCTTATGATCCAAAACCTGGACCCAACGGGCTTTATGTAGTAACCACAAAACCAGCTAGTTTCATTGTCTTTTATTCATACACGTATATCACTTTCAGATGGTTAGCATCTATAAGAGAATACTGTAATGCCATGGAGGGGCCCGACAAAAGGGGGAGGGGTCATCAGGGCCTGCGAGTCTTCTCTCCCCCTCATCTGTTCCTGTTGCTCCATCCCACCCACCTGGGTCATGTAGCCAGACTGCTCATTCTCCAGGTCCTGGAAGCTCTCCTTGTGGTCCCTCTGCTCCGTGTTTAGCTGGGCCTTCAGGCCGACGTTCTCCTGCTGCAGGCGGTTGCAGTCCTTCTGCCGCTGCTCCAGCTGAGCCTTCAGCGTGTCCACCTGTCCCCCCACACCAAAAAACAACCAAGCCTGTTCAGATAACCCTACAACAATCATTCAGGGCATTTCAATGAGGGTTTGCCCCTGCTCGATGTAAAAAATAATAAGCACTGGTCGAGTTCGGGCGGTCTGTTCTTCACACGAACACGACCCAAGAATGATTCACTCGGAACAGGATCACTGCAACGTTGACATGACACTGTGTACATGAATGTGGCTCTGAGAAGAACTGGTGACTAAGGCAACACACCTCTGCCCGTTGTCAGGAGTCATGTCAAAAGAGTACATACTGCACCAACAATGGTGTCACTGACAACTTGAAAACGATGAAAAAGTTGGAAGCATTTGAACTGCTGTGATATCTCCGGGGGTCAAGCCCCCATTTCCATTCAGATTCAAACATCATTTAGTCGGAAAATACACATGGGCTGGAGTGACGGCAAATTTAAATCATGTTTAAAAGGGTCCACGCTAAGCCTGTGAGAAAAAAAGCCCCCCTTTCCTACGGCCTACCTCTTGCTCAAGGAGTGACATGACGGTGGTGTCTATCCGCTTGGCGTCAGATTCACCGGACAGAGGCTGCTCAGTCCTGGGGGACAGCGCCTCCTCCGCCTGGGAGTTACTCCGCGACTTGCGCGGGGAGGTGCTGCTAGTCCGTTTGTTGGAGAGCGCCGCCGTGACGGCGGCCGCGCTCTCCTCGGGCGATCGCTTGTCGGACCGCGAGGTCCTCCTGGTCCGTCGCTCCTTGGACTTGCCGCCCGATTTGGAGGAGTCCGAGCTGGAGGCCGTGTCCCTGGACGACCGTCGCTGCCTGGGCTCGGTGGCTTCCTTGCTAGTGCCGTTCCGCCGGGCGTCGGCAGTGGGTGCCGTCGCCGGCGCAACGTCTTTCGGCAGCGAGCCGCGGCGGGATCGGGTCTCCGAGGAGGAGGAGCTGCGTCGGCCCTCCGAGCGGACGGAAGGGGCAGGCGGCGGGAGGGTCTCCAAGGGCGAGGCCTGGAGCTGCTGCCCGCTGGACCGCCTCTCCAAGGGCGGGCGGGGCTCGACCGGGGCCTGGGACTGGGTGCCGGCGACCTTCCCGTCCACTTGGGTCTCGCTCTTCTGGCCCGGTGCCGGCCCGGTCTCCGCGCTGGTCGGGCTCTTGCGGGCGGGCTGGAGAGGCGAGGGCCGCGGCTCCTCTGCCGGCGTGCGGGCGGCGTCGATGGGGCTCTTGGGGAGAGGTAAGGAGTTGGGCTTGGCCAGGGAGGGGAGCAGGGGCTGCTGGTTCTCCTTGGGGGCCGAGTGGCCGCTCAGCTTCTTGGCACTATCCTCCTGCGCCGTTTTGATGGCCTTGTTGACGGCTAATACCCAGTTGTTGCGGATGCCCAACGTCATGGCCGCCAGAATGATGACACCAGTTTCCAGCTGCAGCATCAATACCGATCAAACACATTATCAAGTGAGCATGAGTAAAGTTTGCGCGTACACCATGTGAATCGTCCCTTTAAAAAAGGGATGCGGTTCTGGATAGGTAGATTCTCTACCAGCGCTCTTCCCAGCTGAGCTATCTAGCCCTTAGATGGTGGCCTTCCCAAATAGTCAACTAGTCTTTGGTGGGGGCGACAATCAGAAGCAATTCAACCATTAACTGCCATATACCTCCAGGAATCACACGCCACTTTCATTGACATGTAACCAACCAACTGTTGTAAACCTGGCTACAGCAGCTCGGGGATCGCACAAAGTGGATGCAGCTTTTTCAATTCAAGTCAAACAAATCAATAAAAAACTGACTGCGAACTTATGAACAATTCAATAATCAAACAAAGGAAACTAGGCTAAGACTAGTAGACTACTATTAGGGAAGGCCACCTTCTAAGGGCTGGATAGTGCAGATAATAGAGCACTTGTACATCAATCCAGAGGTCTCGGGTTCAAGTCCCGGTCCAGTCAAAGTTTTCTTTGCCAATTTTTCAAATAAAATGGCAATTTCTGAATTATTAGAGCCTGTTGGTTTTTTATTTGTAGAAGAGGAATAATCGAGGAAGTATTTCATTTTCTCAAGTTATGAATTCACAAAACAAAAGTAATACAAAAATTGCATCAAACTGCACACTGACTAGAATGACCAGAATGCAAATCTCGCTATGATTACGAGGCTGGATGTTCTGAACGAGAAAACTCCGGCTAGGATTGGCACATCAGGCCCTCTATTTTCTTTATTTTTTTTAATGTATTTGTTAAACAAGAGAGAAAGGATGATTCTGTGTTCATGTGTCATGTTTCTTGACAAGGACAGTGGGTGTGTTCTTTCAGTTTCAGATCGTTTTCATCTATTCGGGGATTTTCCGGGGATGGTTTTCAAGGGATTTCTGTCGTGGGGTGTGGGGTGGGGAAGGGTGGGCCTTGATGGTTACCTCGATCTGGAAGCCATAGTTACGGCTGACAGGTGTCTCTGATGCCTTGATACACTTGGCCAGTTCAATCACGCCGTCCAGGCTGTTAGGCTGAGGGGGGAGAGAGAAAACGGGATAGGACAAGGGAAATCATTCAATGAGGCTACATTCAAGCAAAGAGAATAGAACAGTAGTTCATCAGAGTCTAGAATGTTTCCTTGAACTCAGGCAAAAATCGATGATTGGAAGATTTTGTCCTCCAACTGGCCAGCCAGGCCAGTTGGAGATGGCCTTCAACTGGTCAGGGACAATTTCAACTGCCCACAGGCCCACAGCTATAATTACAACCCTGGCCTCAGCTGAAGTGCTTTCCTGAGTAACGACCCATAGCCATTAGTAGGCAGTCTAAAGTGACCGGCCTAAGACAATTTCAATTGTCATTTGGCGTTTCTAGAATCAAACCCTGTGACCAGGTGAATTAGGTATACTGCTGAAATTGAGGAAGAACTTATTATTATCAGTCGCCTTTAATACTTTGTAAATCAAACATGGTCGAGGTGATTTGGGGTTCAAGGTAGGATTAGGTTTAATTTGTATGCAACACCACAGTATCACATACACATACAGAATGGACCTTTCCCATGAAATATGCAAATTAGACCTAGCGCATGCGCTTAAATAAATTGGTGGGCAAGCGGGCTGCCAACCAATCATAGTTTTCCACGGGCGTGCGTGCGTTCCTTCTCACTTACTGTTTGGCGTGCGGTCATTGGCTATTCGGAGTGTCTCCTGCGCGCGTATTTCGCAACCTGCACGCAACGCGCACTCGTTTGCCCACCAATTTAGTAAAGCGCATGCGCCAGCTCTTATTTGCATATTACATGGGAAAGGTCCATTGGCAGTTGGTTCGGGATGTCACCCGATCAGGACGATGTATAGACAGTCAGGGTCTATTGAAAACGATGTCAGAATTCTGTCATGATATGGGGGACCAGACTAGCGTCAAACTATGGGCGGAAGTAAAGAGCACCACTGCATGTTTGTATTCATGTGGCATGGCTAGTGTTCCAATTTTGCCAATGGCTCTATGACGCTATGCTGCGACGTTCATGCACACACGTTTTTTTTCTATATACGTGCATGACGGCACTCTTTACATGTACATGTACTTCCGCATAATTATAATGCGGACGCATTAGTATCAGTTGTTCTGAGGAGCCCGGGTGTATATTTTCAGTCTGATCTAGGTTTTCAATGGGCGGTGCTGACCGTCAGATAATCAACCAAACCAAAGGACAGTACAAGCAAGGGGGATCAGTTCCAGCCCATGCCCATGGCATGTCAAGCCTCACAACCTGATAGTCATTTTACAAGATGGGGTGGGGGACTTGACAGTCTCCCTCACACCTGGGCTAGTCACGTTGGCCCCTCGCTTCCCTGAAATGCCTAATGACTCCAGCATCTCCCTGCAAGGGGAGGTTGACATTACTAGAGTGTGATCGCTAAGTCCCATACTAATCCGGATTCTTCCCTTGTCAGTCAGCTGGCGAAATCCCAGTCCACCACCCATCCACACCCTCCCCCCTTCTTCCTTACTCCTTCTTTTCACATCAGCAGCATCGTTTCATCGGGTTATAGCAGTTCATTGGGCACTTCCTGACTAAATGACACCCCTGTCATCCTTGTAAGAGCCCCCCCCCCCCCTCCACTCCTGGGATCGTTCAAGGTGACTGGGGCATTTACTGTCACCTGTGACAACCCACCCAACACAACCATACTTAGGGCTACGTGCCCCCCTAGGGCACACCAATTCAAGCCATCTATTGGGACACTTGGGATGGACTTAAACTCCCTGAAGCATCAAAGCCCTGATTGGTTGACTGGTTCTGACGCAAGTTTCCCAGTTCAAGCCAAAACAAAAATTGCTCACAGACATAAAGGGATAACACAACATTGGTCGAGGTCAACGAATAGCATCCATACGTTGTCTGATCCAACATACGCATGAAATAGCACACCTGTGAAAATTGCAGCTCAATCCGCCAACCGAGTTTCGAGAAAATAGTGAAAAACCGATTCATTTGTTGGGCGAAAATGCAGTATTCAACTAATTGTTCTGAAAAATGGTTTAGATCCGCCAACCGAGTTTCGAATAAATAGTGAAAAACCAATTCATTTGTTTGGCGAAAATGCAGTATTCAACAAATTGTTCTGAAAAATGGTTTAGATCTAGACGTAAACTATTTCTTTACTATTTTCTCCAAAAATACAGCATTTTAGTTTCTACTATAACCATCTTCAGACTATAAGTTTCATTTAAATCTGTGAATATTTCTGTTTTTCGATCTGGCCAATGTTGTGTAGGGGCTTTAAAGGACCAAATCACACATCTGGGGCCAGACGTTTCGATTCCAACAAGACCTTTCTCAAAGATCCTGCCAGGATCGAAACGTCGCGGCCCTCTTAGTTTTTGAGTCTCCGAGTCCATAGGGAATTACGGCAAATGCTGTGAGGCCCCACGGTACCCTTTAAATGCAGCATGTGACAGCAATCAAGTCACGGCCCAATATACTAGACCAAATCCCCCAAAACAGATTTTCTGGGTTTTTTGAAGAGAAAAAATATAACTTTTTTCCTCAGACAAACCAGGGGGATTGACATGACAGACACTGCTTGTGACTGGATTGACATTATTATGTTTCTCATACATTTATAATATGATTTTTATTTTTATTTTTATGATTCTTCTGTTCAGCAAAAGCATTTTACTAGACAATCCTCTACTGAGCCACTGTATGATAATTAAACCCCAGTAGCTATCTATCTTTAAAGATTTGTAAATGGCAGTAGAAGTTGGCAAGACTTACATCTTCATCCTGCGAGTCCTTGTAGTAACTCAGCTTGTTGTCACAGAGAACAAACCAATGCTTGCTCCAATCCTGTGACAAGGAAAAAAAACAAATAACCCCACAGTCACAAACAGCTTCCTGGTTGTATGACCAACATGCAAATCTCAACCAAAGACAGAGGATGGTGTTTCAATCCTAGCAGGAACTTTCTGGAAGAGCTTTTCGATCCTGACAGGACCTTTGGGAAAGGATCAAACCGTCAGTCCCCCTAACCTTTTGAGAACAAGAAAATGGAAACGCATGCGTGAAACAATTGAACCTGTTAAGCTCCAATCATTGAAGCTTCACGGGTTTCAACATCTGAGGCATATTTCACAACCATCTTGGCACCCAGTCAGTGCTATAGGCTGCCGGACTCATAAAAATACAAAACTTCATGTAGATTGGCATTTTACACTTTAAAACAAAGTGCAAGCGATTTCTTGCTTGGCAATGAATTTTGGTATCGACAATGCTTGCAAAATGGCAATGGCAATGACATGGTGATGTTAGCGGCACTATCAATGATTACAGGAAAATCTCGATAAGTCAAATCTCAAGGGAACAGTTTGAGTTAAGCAGAGTTTTGAGTTAAGAGAAGTTGTACCAGTGTTTTACTTCTGAAGGGAATAGAATCCTACATGTAGATAAGAGTTTGACTTATCGAGCTTTCACTGTAATCTCATGGTTCCAAAAACCTGTAAAACAACACAAAGCAATCAGTCTTAAATTGAATAAAAGTACAAAAAGCAACAATCACGGTTCGGTATTTAGGGATAAGAATGCCATTCAATAAAGCACATATATGGCGGCAGTGTTTCCTCAATTCCACAACAATGATCTGTAAACCAACTTAAATTCGGTGCTCGGAACTGGTCACCTCCTGAATAAACCATTTAACCCACAGTCACTAATAGCAAATAGGAAATGGAATATGCACGAGAATGGACACATCATCAACCGATCAAGGAAAGGTGACTGGCATCGACGTAAAAAAATCAAAACTGAAATCGTGTACATGTACCTGAACGGTAGCCGGCGCCCTTTTGTTTTGTTTGCTTAAAGGTTACGGTCCTCAGCAGCACCCATGGGCTCGGAATTACAATAGTCCAAGTGCGACGCTTGGCCTCTTGAGTGGCATTGTACATGCATGTATGTCAAATTCGTGTGAGCTTATCAAGGCAGGATGCCGCGGCCACTGAGAGCTTCCTACTGGCGAGGGCAGGATGCTCAGTGGGGTGATGTGCTGGTGCTGTCACCATCCGGGAAGAGACCAGGGATCAGGGTAAAACGCTATTGAGTGGATTTGGGCAGGAAACAGAAGCCCTGCTGAATCGTTGTTGGGGCTGTCGTTTTCCATGCTGCTGTGACTTTTGCTGAAGACAATCCAAGTGCAATGGGACAAGCCAGGTGAACTACCGGTAACTTCCCTGATAAGTTACCGCGGCCTTGGCCATATGTGTAACGCTGACAGGTCGACAGTGGTCACAGGAACCTTCCGCCTCAGTTACTTGAGAGAGCCCAAAATGTTGAGATATTCAATTAACCGTTGAAACTGGCGGTATAACACCTGAAGATATAGGCCATATTCAGCATATAGACCATATACAATGGTTGAATGCTTCTGACTGTCACTCCTGCCCAAGCAAAGGTAGTGGACCATTTGTGACCCGGCACAGCATAATGAGGAATAACCCCACTTTTGAGATTTTGAGATTTTCTAATGATGTGAAAGAGTATACCATTAGCTTTCAAATGATATAAAAATATAATATCCTCTAATACTTAAAATTTACGAAAATACAAAAAAAAAATTGTAATCAAATTTTGAAGATACATGTACTTCAACTTCAGGCGTTGTTAACTCAAAAAGTGTTTTGGTGGGATATTCCTCATGTCGTTGTGCCGGGTCACATTTGGGAAGGCCGCCATATAAAGGGGCTGTAACGCCCAGGCGGTTACAGCGCCGGTACAGTACAGCCAGAGGTCTCGGATTCTAGTCACAGTCAAAACTGTCATTGCTGTTTTCACAAAACACAAAAACAATCATTCAAGCATGTGATGACCAATCCGGATATTTCGGCCCAGTGCCGTTATTGAAAAAAAAAGCCATGGCCGTTAACCATTCCCATTTTGGACCTGGACTTGATTATTAAAGGTGACTGAGCCAGGACCATGTGAAGTGTGACACACAAGTCACCCCTCAGCCGTAGTAGTCAGACCGGAATGCAATAATCCCCATATAGCCCAATCCATACAGGTTCGGGGTAAATGACCCTGACTAAGGTCCAACTCAGCCCAACCACTAATCACTTCACGCATATCTGGAGATGCAAGTTGCACGGCCGGCCGTCACAGAATCCGGATGTGGTGAGAATAGGACTTTTTTCCCCTTTTTTTTTTCTTTTCTAAAAGGAGCATCGCTGTAATGTATCATGGGAGGCCTCTGGTTAATAATGCCTCTGTCCATCCGTGACATGGTGGCTTGGGCCTCTGGGCCATTGCACAAGGTTTGCCTGTGATTCCTGTCTAGTGAGTCAGACCCAGATTGCCGCACTCTCACAGCACAGCCACAGCCTTAAGATGGCCCAAACTGAGGCTATGTTCAGACACCGTACTACGGAGACCAAAAAAGGTCTATCATTTGCGGTCACAGTGGGAGGTAAACATTTCATTGCAAACCCCTTGCGTTCATACTCACTGAGTTCAACTGAAAACAGTCTATCTCTGGTACTAAAGAGGTCACGCACGTTGCTTGACCCTGAATCCCAACTTCCATTAATTGACGCAGTTTGGGCAGTGGCATAAATCACCGGTTATGTAATGCGCACGCTCTTCTGCCTAAACCGGATATGGTTATGAGATAGACCGTTCAGACACGTTAAGGTTTGTAGACCGGTCTACATAGACCGGTCTATATAGTCTAGTCCACCCCTCCTCGGTGATCTGTGGTCTACGTAGACCGTTCAGACACAACTAAATAGACCCTTTTCAGTTTAAAACCGAAGATAGACCACTTTTAGTACGGTGTCTGAACGACCCCTGAGAGGCCACAGGTATCACCACTCCCTGTCCTAGGATACCCAAATGACCCTTGACGATTAAGCCGCAAACCATAACAAAAATTCAACGCCTGCCAATCCGACCCCCTCCTCTCCCAATACTATTCACTTCAAACTATGAATGCGAAAACAAGACAAGAAGTTTGACCGGGCCGTGTCGATTTTTGTACACAATCCAAAGAAAGATTTTTGAGTTGCATAACTTCACCGTCAAGAAGGTGCTTCGTTGAAAAAAGGGTATGGGGCTTTTCCTCCCGAGTCAAACAAGCAAACGCAAAGCACGAAGACCCTAACAGCGTGGGGTTTGGGGCTTAAGGGGCCCCTGGACCTAAGATGCTCTCCAGAGCATTTTCAGTGCATTTTCAGTGAATTTTCAGGGGGAAAAGGGGGGATTTCATGGGAATTAGGGGGAAATCTACCCTTTTCCCTCACATACACTGGACCACTTGATTGAGAAATCAATTCATATTGCAAAAAAATAAACGTTAATAAGAACAAATACATCCAAATCATCAGGGTTATTCATGATTGGACCTACCTGTTCCCCATCTCCCTGCTTGATCAACCATCCCTTCTTCAGATGGAAGAGACCCTGAAATGAGGACAGAAAATATCATGTCACAGTCACACACATTTACAAAGAACTCATGTTACAACAGAAATTCTTCTTTGCTCCTTGCTTTTTTCTATATATATATTGATTGCAGTGGCTTAAAAACAAAAGCTTCTGAAATTCTAAGAATTCACATATGGATCCAACATACATGTGTAGGTCCATGGTAAAAAAAATTAAGACAAAACATTTCATCTATATAGTCTAATAGTACCCTACATGTACATGTGTGCCTGACGCTAAAATCTAGACAATGTTTTCCTTTTGTTTAGCTGGTGTGGCTGGGGAAGAACCTTGTTTATTTGGGAGGGTGGATTTCGACAAAGTGTAACACCATACTGAAGGAAATAAAGCCAAGGACAAGCCAAAACTGACTAAGGACAACATAGCAGTGACATTTTTGGACCGAAACCACCAGGCGCAAAGTGGTTGAGAACTAAAAGCAACACAAACAAGTTGCAAACAGACTCAATGACTTAAAAGGTCCGAAATACAAATCTCAAACAGTCTACAGGGCCTGAGAGTTCAATCACGACAGGCCCTCCACATTTTCTAATACCGATTAAAGAACTACTAACAATTTAGTGGGCCTGACGTTTCAATCCTAGAAGGACCTTTCTCTGCCTTTGAGAAAGGTCCTGCTAGGATCAAAACGTCAGACCCACTAAATTTTGAGTTTTGCATTTTGGTAATTTTAGTCAGTAAGCAGTTTGCAACATTTTTGTACATCAAATTAAAGAACTACAATAAAACACTAGAAACTAGATAATCCACACAGAATGCCATAAGTGCTTTGTCTAAGGACCTTTTGTCCGAAGAAGAAGAAGTAGGAAAACAAAAATGAGAACAAACAGTCAGAGTTTTTGCGGCACGGAAAAGCCAATAGGAAATCAAACGAATGGGATCTGTAACTTACTGGGAAGGTCATGGCAATTTGCTTCCGCTTCAACATGTCGTCGCTGTCCGCTAGGTTGGGATCCGAATTGGAACGTTTTAACGTCGGCGTATCCTATCCGTACAACCACCAGGGAGGGAAAGAAAAGGAACGAAAAACAAAAATCGGCATTCAACAAATGTAGAGGGGAAACCAGATGCATTTTTTTTGTTTTCTCTTCAGGGTGTCTACTGACAGGAAATGGTTAGGCAATTGATGTCTGTCATGGAGTGCTGACATGAGCCAGGCTGAGCAGGAAATATATCTGCATGTACATGTACATGTATGTACCGGTTGGGGATGTGCAAACAGCTAGGAAACCGCACGGTGTTGAGTTATCGCGATGAACTTGTTTGCGCTTGGTCTTTGTGGATCCTAGGCCAGTGTTTTTCCCCCTGGACTGAATGAGGGTCACCGTTTGGTCACAGTTTTGGGGTCAACATTTTCTTCAGCACAAAAAAGTCACGATTCATAGGACCACCTTCCCAACCCAAACTTCATGGTTAGTAAAAAAAGGGTGGAATACAAGTCCAAAGCAATTGACATCCCATCGCGGTGCAATTTGGAATCCTGTCTACACAGGGAAGACTTTTCCTGCTTAGCATATTTTTACGCTTACGCGGCTCTATGAACTTGGGTCCTGAACTCATAACAGTGCTTGAGACACAAGATTTCTCAATTTCTCAAACAATTTGCAAGAAAAAAAATGGACAGGGACTTTAAACCAGAGACCTGTTTTTTTTTGCATACCAGTGCTCATACCATCTGAGCTATCAAGCCCTTAAAATGGTGGCCTTCTCAGGAAGTCAACTACATGTACATTTAGTCTTTGCCCAGCTTTGAAAAATGGGACTAACCAGGACTTGAACCCAAGACCGTAGATTTAACGTACCAGTGCTCTTACCACCTGAGCTATTCAGCGCTTACATGGCATCAATTAATTTTTCTCAGATCCTTTTATTTAATGAAAAAAAAAAATCTTGAAGATTTTGGACAGCAAATGAAATCCAATTTCCTTTTTAAAATGTCTGCTAAATGCAGATGCCAACTGATTCATTGTAAATTATACAAACTGGTCTTTGTCTTGCATCTGTAACTTGTTCCTTTTTATAAAACAAACAAACGACAAAGGTAAGGTCAAACAGACTGGAACGTTTCTAGGGACAACCCAGGACTACTGTAGCATTCATACGTCAGGCATATTTTGGGCTAATGTCCTGGGGTGGATTTCACAGACCCTTATTGATACATGGCAACTCAACTTACAATGTATAACCCTTCAGAAGTGTGGCCGGTAAAAGTAACCATTGGACTCGGTTAAAGTAACTGAAAGGGAAGTTTATGGGGCCGTTCCCACTGGACTGAAATTGGGAAAAGTAACCAATGTCTCATTGAAATTAACCAAAGTAAGTCGTGGAAATAATGTTAACAATAGGATACATGCAGTATCTTGGAAATCAAGACTTTGTGTGGTTTTTTATGTAGGAAACTACAGAGAGCACTTGGTACATGTTGTAGGAGCTTTGATCTTCATACAAGACAGACTGCCAGCAGTGACTGAGTGAGTTAAAACTAGGCCATCCCTCCTGCAAAATTGTGGAATCCAAACCGAGACTTGTGGTCCTAAGGGGACAGAAACGGGGCCACATTAAGCATGTACCGGCTAGGGTTGGAATAGGGAGTCAGGTCAGAGCAGGGCAAGCCAAAAGTTCAAATGCAAGCAGGTGGGAAGAAGAAGAAAAAAAAATCAACCCGCCAGAAAAAGGCGAAAAAAATTATAGATAGAAATGGAAAAAAATCTTTAACAGCAGCAAATCGCTGACAGCTTGGACTGGCTGGGGTGACATATTCTATCATATATTTTGTTCTCTGGTTGCAGCTGTCTATATCTGGGATATCATTTAACAGCTTTGGAATGAGGTGAACTGGTCTGGCCACAGGATGTTGGCAATTGCAGGAATTTCTCCTGCTGTATCGGATGAAGGTTGGTGCGGATAATCCGCATATTTTCATTGGAGGAGGCGAGGGAGGGGACGGGTGGGGGAGAGAGGGGAGACCAGTGGGGAGCGAGGATATTTCTAATATCAATCAGGAATGATTTTGTGAGATTCAATTTGGCATGAAGGACAGTGTCAAGCAGACAAAGCACACACTAAAAGAGCCTCACACAGTACACACATCCCAAGTGGATTTCTATCCTTCATAAAATGTTCATGGGGTCTGTTTCAATCAGAACTTCTTCCAGTTCCAATACAAATCTCTTCTGAGGTAAAACACGTCTCAAATTGCTTATTGACTTAAATGAACAAAACTGAAAATCTAAAAAAATGACAGGGACTGCAGTCAATTCCACCAAACTCATAGTAACTTACGATCCATCACAAGACAGAAACAATCGGGCCTGTCACAAATTACGATGGGTTATCAGTCGTAAGTTGAGTTATCATCATGGGGCTTAATGAAATCCAGCCCTGATGTCTCAATCCTTGCGGGGGGCCTTGCTCAAGGGCTGACATTTTAATTTAAAGAGAGGCCGGGCTAGGATGGAAGTGACACTTCGGACCAATCTGTTTTGTTTAGACACAGTCAGCAGTTATCGCCAGATAAATATCTACAGGTACACATGTACATGTATATGGCAGGGCAATAAAGTTTATCGAGGTGGAAAGAAAGCTGTTGTGTCAACATGCACTCTATGTAGACGATCGCAGACAAGTTGAGATTGAAGAGGGAACGGGACATGATCTACATGTATAAACTGATCTCCTTCATTTGATCTTTTCGCAGTTCCACTGAAATTGACAAGAATTGACTTCTTGTCAAAAATTGTAAACAATGCCGATTTACTAAGCATAGAAAATAAGCACAAATTTCGTTGTGTGATTTTGCATCAAGGAACTGGATCATGCAATGACTGAAATGAGGACACCCTATCTTTTAAAAAGATTTGTATAGTTCAAATTATTCAATTCAGCGAGCAGTTAGTCCAAACCATTTTCGTGTTAGGCTATCATATCAATCTAGTTGCGTGTTGTAAGCTGCATGTACCAAGTACATGTACACCTGAAAGTCCAATGACAATATGGCATTTAAACAAGAGTAGAGTGCAACATATGTGTACATGTACTAACTCATCAAAGAAGTGTTGATACAGTGTGAGTGAAATGCAACAGATACGCAACCCACTAACCCAGATACCTGCACAGGCCTTAAGAGTTCCAAGGACATTGGATGAGATACCAACTCTAATGAGGCCTGCCCTTCCTGTCCCATTTGGGCAAGTACGGTATGAATCCATCCCTATCCATTCTCATCCGATCGCTATTAGATCTAAGACGGAACCAGAATGAGATACAGGAATAGACGCACTGCTTCGGGGTCTGTGGACTGCGCAGCCATGTTGAGTTCCTGCCACGGAAATGGGACTGCACGGGAGTTCCCTAGCGGGGAAATCTCCTTCGTGATTTCCAGCCTAACTCATGCTGGTCCAACAGATTAAGACCCGTTGAGATGAGGAGTGAGGGACTCCTGGTTTCTGGTGCAGATGCAAGTACAGTACACACCTGTAGAGTACATGTGCACAACTTGACCACAGAGCCGGTCGAGGTTGTGCGGTGGATTCGAATCTGTATGACGGCAACTTCGGCAAGTACCAGGGTACCACGTTCAATCCTATCTCATCCATAATTTCAGGGATGTTATTGTGAGTCGGCTTGCAAATCTCCATGTAGGTTCCTGGAATGGATCCTCTGCAGCTATCAACTGGTTGCTGTTGGATACAGCGAATTACTTTTATCAAACAAACAAAAGGGGGGGGAACTGACTGGGAACCTTTGAACACATTGACAAAGTGGCAATGAAAACCCCAGGGAAGACTAGTTGACTTCTTGGGAAGTCCACCATCTAAAGGCCGGATAGCTCAGATGGTAAGAGCACTGGTTTTCTTTGCTAATTTCTGTTTCAATTGGATTACTTTTTGAGTATCCTCTTGGGATGATTCAGGATATTAATGTGTTATTTGTTAAAATACATGTACCATGAAAGCAGATTTCAAATTTAGATGAGGAAGGGGTTGGAACTTGGAATGACTCATTTCTTTCGGGGTTTTTTTTTTTTTCTGGTTGGAAAGGACGTACGTGTATAGGCCAACATTTAGGCCACAACTGCACAAATAAATCGCAGCAGTGTTTTCCCCTCAGCCTGATTGCTGACTTCCTATCAAATGTCAGAAGTCAAAGGCAAGGGCAAATGCCGCCCCTGTCAAAAAATGCCCGGTTCAGCTGCACTCTATAACAGTTTAATGTTTGGGGGGGGAGGGGGGCATGGCACAAACACATGGGACTGTTTCATTGTCAAATCTTCGGATGACAACTTGAAGGTGGTTGAACTGATAGGTATCACATACAAGTGTGTACCGTACATACCAAACAGTAATATTGCACACAAAATGCCGACTGGCTTCCAAGGGCCAGAATGCAAATCTCGAACATGTCGAGAGCCCGACGTTTCGATCCTAGCAGGACCTTTCTCAAAGGCATTAGTAATTTAGTATCCTGACTTCGTTCCTAATATGAAGCTGTCTGCCTATAGGTAATGTACTGTACATGTACATGTACAGTGTGTACAGGTACATGTATGTCTGGGGTTAATTCCTAACTCTTATTTTACATTGGCAGCTTCTGTTGTCATTCCATGGACATGCTTGACATTGGAGGCCAAGGACTTGGTGCACACACTGTTAAGAAATGTCTTTGACTTAAGTAGCCCAGGACAGCACTGGCACTTGCGGGCTTTTGCTTCTCAAAACAGACTCTCCGTTCATTGCTTACCTTGCAGTGACAATTACACGCGCACACAAAAAAACCTGTGGAGGTTCTGAGAAGTGGAGGCCGTGTCCAGATGGGATCAGAGCTCCTCCCTGTCTGCGGGACTGCAGTCTAGAATCGGGCTGAAACATCCAGCGTGATGCTTCCTTCCCGACCCCCACGCCCCTTCACCCGGGTCAAGGCAAGAGACAGGCAGAGAGATCAGCTGAACCCCCTCTGGGCCAAGTATCCAGCAGGTCTCAAGTACCGGCCATGTGCTATATGGCTTCCAACTCTTCCTTTGTGTCAGTTACTGCCGTACCGTACATGCACATGTACGTGCGTGTCAAGTGAGTAATGCAGGAGCCACATCACACACTCAAGTGAAGATGCATGCAGGCCGGTTGGGAACTTGGAAAGTACCAACGCCACCAGCTTCTTACAGTTACAGCCTCCCCCATTCATTCCTGCACGTCCCCAAAACAACAATCCATTGGCAGTGCTTCATCACACTAACACAAGCACACAGACTGGTCAGTCACTGTCAGCAGTTAACACTTTCATTGTACTCTGGATCCCTTGGTTCTGCCCGGCCCCCAGAATGCCCCCAGAATGCCGGTGCGCACCGACACCCACAAAGTCTGGAATTCTCCTTGTCCCAGCAGGCTCCCAAAGTTCGGTGGGCGGGGTGCTCAGACTTCAGAGTGGTGGGGAATTGGCCCTGTGTACTTGCCGCCCATGCACTGTGCACTGGTTAGTGCCAAGATATATCCCAGCCCTTCCATTGCAGCCCTTTGTCATTCTCCACATGTTGACCTCTTCAAGGAGACTGGTAGTGGTAGTGAGTGCGGGTGTGGAAGGGGGGGGGGTGGGGTAAGACTTTCTAAACACCAGGAAACACCAGGTCTCTCTCTCTCTCCTCTCCCTCTCCCTCCTTCTCCCTCCTCCCCCTCTCTCTCTCCCCCCCCCCTCTCTCTCTCTCTCCCCCTCTCTCTCCTTGTCCCTCTCTCTCCCTCTCTATCCCATCCCTCTCTATCCGTCTCCCTCATCCTCTCCCCCTCTCCCTCCCTCCCTCTCTCCATCTGTCACTCTCTCTTTCCCTCTCTTTATCTCTCCTTGCTCCCCATCTCTCTCCCCCTCCCCCCTGTCCTTCAGGGCTGCAATGTCCTCCTTTCTTGCATGGGTAGGGGGTAGACCCACACCAGGCCAGACACTGGCAAAACAGGGTCTGGATTGAACGGATACCCTCCAAGGGACCTCTCTCTGAGTGCAGCCAAGGCATCACTGTCACATAGTCACACAGCAGAGGGAACAATAAAAAAACCACAGGGGAAGAGAATGGGGAGAGGAAAGGTTCAAAGGAACAGAATCAGCTCCTTTCGTCCCTGAGGAATGGTGACTGTATATTGGCTGGATAAGAGGGTAGGTGTCCCATGGCACTGAATCATAACCATCTACATGTATGGTTGTATCTACTGTATACAGTCATCCCCATACACTCTCTGCCAGACACTATTTGGCTGCTGTACTAATATTAACAGTGGTTAGGACTTTGAGGGAAGGCCTGCCAGGTAATGATTAAGCACTGGGATCTTCAGCTGCAGGTTTGGGTCTGCAGCAATGCTCAGTGTAAACAGCAGTGGTAAGGTACACTTACATGTAACTTGTCAGAATGGAGTCTTTCGGATAGTGTCGAAGTGGAATGCTGTTTGTGGGATTCATGTACAGATGACCACACATATTGAAGGCATGTGCAAAACCTTGGTTGAGTTATGCTCAGTTTCATCCTCACAACAAAAACATTCATGGGCATTCTCAAACTATTTTCAAACATCAAAAATTTAGTGGGCCCGACGTTTCGATGCTAGCAGGACCTTTTTCAAACGAATGACGGCATCAGCTAAATGCGACCCTTGGCTCATTTCACCAAAGGAATCGTAACTCACAGTTGATCGTGAGACAATGACTGAATGACTGATGCACTGAAAGAAACTATACACCCTTTCACATCTAATATGGATTATCCATTGTAAGTTGAGTCAGAGTGGCGACGGATCATAAGGCTTTGTAGCATCCCCCCCAATCTCCCAAACTTTTACATGCATCTGAGACTGCCGAAAATTTGGAAAGATTTTTTTTTTTTCACAATTGAAGATTTTTTCAGATGTTCGCCCTCATCAAAGAGTCCTTACATTCAATCAGAATTCATGCGTAAAGAAAATCTTGAGACATTTCTTTTTCTTGACTTTTCCACTTTTAAAACTCATTCTGCAATCTGGATTTTTTGTTTTTTTTAGGCAAATTAACGAGTGAATCTTTCGAAGCAAGCTTTCTGTGGACAGAACTTCCAACTTTCAGTTTTTAGTTTGGGTTTCTTGGGGATATTAAGAAAAAAAAATCTTCAGTACCACTGAAGCCGTAAAGGGTCCCTTCTGTGTGTAGTGAAGTTTGATTGTTTAGAAAATGTTTGCCTGGTGTGACTAGGCCTTGAGCAATGTTCATTCAAATTCAAGCGATTGGAAAATCCCCATACAATCTGGCAGCTTTTCCCAGGGACACAGCAGTATCCAAAGAGGAGTGCTTGGGGTAACTCAAAGATCTTACACCGAGGTGATGAAAAGGAAATAGCCCAAATTGTATGTATGTATCAAAAAAAAAAAAAAAACACAGCACGCACATACGCACATAATACCTGATGATACCCACCTGCGGGTGGAATGACACCGAGTTTATACAAGTCATTAGGGTGTTGGCCTTTTGTTAACAAGAGAGGGCGCCAAACAAAGTGAGCAGAAAGAAACAGGGCAGCTGGTTTTGCTCTCCAACACTCAATTTTGTGAAGATATCATTCACAACGACATCTCAATTTGTCTTGGAGCCGGCTGTCATCTGGTTGAGATCAGATTGAGGCCAGGACTACATGTAGTAGCTGTCCAATGACCCTTTCATTCACTTCACAAGCACATCTTTCATCATCATTCATGCAGCATCTTTGAACGTCACTATATGTCAATATACCGGTACAGTAATACTCTTCAAAGCAACTCCGGGATGAGTATGAATCGCCAACCAAACCTTGTGATCTTCATGTACTCTCTACTCTTCCATTAGCCTACGGTACTCTCTACTCCTGAGCAAGAAATCCTGAGAAAGTCCCAGTGCCTTCCAAAAATCCCAGTCTGCACTGCCGGGGGCACTTAGTCGTTGTAATTGTTGCCTCAGTAATGGGGGACAGGCTTGCAAACAGTGACCATAGGTGAAGACTCCTTGGCACTCAGTCATTGTACATGTACAAACATGTACAGGTGTGTGTGTACATGTACTTGATGTTTGACATCTGTCAACATCAACGGTTCTCCGTTTCTTTTAAGCCGGCAGAACTGAGTCATGGACACCATGCTTGAACATGCACCCAACCACCCTCCCATCCCCCCCCCAAAAAAAATAATTGTGTTAGACTTGCTTCAGTCAAATTGAATTCAGACACTGCATACACGCTGTATTCTACAGTACGTAAACCCGCATGCATTTTGGCACATGCCTGTGTGTTAAGTTCACGACTACGCCAAGTGGCCGACATTTGCAGGCACTGGTCTATAGAGCGGACCGACGGATCGTCGGATCAGCCACAGAGAGACTCAGCAAATGATTGCCCTGACTTCCTACATTGTACGTACGTACATTGTACGCGCACGCTGCTACAAGACCCCACAGCCCCACCACCATCGCCTTACCTGCCAAGCCTCTGGGCTTATCTGGGCTGCACTTAAAAATAAACCGGGACGACTCCGGCTGGCCTCCGTACCCCAAAAAAAAAAAATTGGGAGTAGAGGTTCCGTCGTCTCCAGCCAACGCCGAGGGTCGGGGTTGGTTGGGCGGACCGGACCAAGACCTGCCAGACTTCTTGGGATACTCTCCCTGCCTTCCTTGCCAAAAAAAATGTGACTCAACCTCCCAAGAGGAAATAACTCTTAAGGTCAAAGGCAGAGGTTATAACTTGTGAAGGGTTTGGGTTGGTTGGGGGGGGGGGTGGAGGCGGAGGGAGGAAGGGAGAGAGGGAGAAGAGGCCCAAGATTATGTCTCTCAAGTTCTTACAGCAGGGATTTCAATGTTTAAAGGACAGTTGGTGTTCAGCTACGCGAGGGGGGATTGGATCTCCCTGGTCTTTCCTTCCAGGCTGGGCTTTATAATGCTTGCTGATAGATCCCTCCATTAGCAAGAATACATTAGACTGTGATGACAGAGGCAAAACTTCCTTGGCACAAAGCACTGATTTACCACCAAATATTCACTGAAGTAAGGTCTCTTGTCAAAAAGATCATCGGTTGATTGCCGGTTGAATTCATCAGACCGATACAATTCCCCCCACCCCCCCTAGAAAGCCGATTGTACTGGACTCTGGGGTGAAAAATACACGATGGCTATCCGATGATCTTTTTGACAAGAGGCCTAAACAACAAAAGCTGAAGCTAGGACAACTAACAGGTTTAACAGATACACATAGTACTCATTTGTTTGAAAATAAAGTTAAATAATGCAGTGATACTCAACTTTATAATACATGTAATACCGCTACACAAGTAACACATGTATCAATAATTTAACTCTCGGATTCTCTTCCATTATAACCAAGTACATGTATCTCTTGACTTGGGCAATCATTTGATGCGAACACTTTACGTGTTTTGCTTTCTTGAGCAGCTCCAGTGTCCAATGTTTGACTCCCTTTTTCCTACATTCATCCCATGCTGGACATCAAAGATGTCCTTCCCTTGCCTCGTCTTCCCTGGTTTGTTCTATCAATGCCAGGTTTTTCCCAAACGATCCTTTCTCAGGACGTGGGCAAGGAACGTCAATTCTTTGCCTCCGTATTTTGCTCATCCCCCTCGCTGTTGGCTTAGTGCACGTACATCCTCACTGCATTGAATATCTGGGCACGGGATCTTTGTCATCTTCCTAAAGACACCACGTACAGTGTGTACCAGTACATGTACACGTGTACATGTCATGTGCGTGAGGCAATAGGGCCGTTCCCACCGTGCAGATAATTGCAATTTGATTAGCGACTCAAAACCTGGGGGTTTTATCTTAGCTCGTGTCCACACGGGCCAACAAATTGTGACGCAAACAAAATGCAAGGTGATTGTGAGTGATTGTGGTTTGCAATTTTGGTCAAATGGTGGGTGTGTCCTTCAGGATGGCCCATGGAAGGAGACATATACAAGCACAGCACTTCCGTGAGTGCAAGCAAGTGCATTGTGGGATCAAAAAAAAGGACAAAAAACATGTGATTCAGCGAAGCATTCCCAAAGCACAATGTGGCAAAGTTTTTTTTTCTTTTTTAGAAAAGTCTCCCTACTAGTTATTTTTTCCACAAAAGAAGAAGTGGAGTTTGAATTGCGATTCAAACCATGAACAAAAAATTATAGGTTTTTTTTTTGTGACAGTGGAAACTGTGCTAATAAGGTCCTTCACTTCAAATAATAAAGTGTGCAGCACTGCTCAGCTAATAACAACATCTGGGACATTGTCACCCCCCCCCCATGAAAAGTCTCTTATTACTTTGGGGGTAATAAATCATGGGTTGCTGATAGCAACCGAGTAAGATAACTGACACCCAAGGGAAACCAAAAGTGACATAGAGCAGACAGTGCACTGTGCGTGGTGTCTCATGAATGTGCAACAGCATGTATCATCAAACTGCCAGCACAATGGTACTTGCACGTACATTGTACGTGTACAGTATGTGATCATAAGACTGACCGAGAATCAATGTGATATTCAAAGGGGCAAAATTGGGACACTAGATCATATACTGTACATACACTGATCCACGTACGTCATACATGTACGTATATCATAATTATCATATTATTTATATGATGTTTCATATACAGCTGTATCATGTACGGTAAGCTATCATGAATATCTAGCTTAGTTGGTCAAGACCTTTTCCATATATGGGAATTCCACTTAAAGTAAGGTTTAAACAAATGGAGGAAAAACTGACTGGAAAGTTTTAAACTTTTAGACATTGCTGAAAAATGGCAAAGAAAACTTTGACTGGACTGACAATTGGCCAAAGCACTGAGCACACAGTGCTCATTACAGTACATTTAGCATAGGGCAAACCAAGACCTTGCCATTTAGTCTGTATCTGCTGGTTTGTCTTTTTCTAGCATTTGTTGTCTTTTCTGTCATCCATATCCTACTGCCTCTCCCCAATCCTTTAAGTTTTTGTCCATTCTGCCTTTGAGGAAGGTCCTGCTAGGATCAAAACTTCAGGTCCTCGAACATTTTTGGAACTTTGCGAAGGGATTGGTATTGGAGGGACCATATTAAGGCGGGACGAACTGTTCACGGCGAGACCGGCACAGACAGATCTATCTTCTATCATGCTCATCT
Source organism: Luidia sarsii (assembly GCA_949987565.1). Classification (NCBI taxonomy): domain Eukaryota; kingdom Metazoa; phylum Echinodermata; class Asteroidea; order Paxillosida; family Luidiidae; genus Luidia; species Luidia sarsii. The sequence goes on along the minus strand of OX465104.1, from coordinate 23,570,530 downwards.
TCGCCGCCGTCAAGTCACCCCCCCCCCCCCCCCCCCGTCTCAAGTTTTGGACCTGAGTCATTGCCACCAGACAAGGAGCCCGCCAGAGTCCAGACAAGAGAGTCACAGTCAGGGTCCTCTAATTACCCCCCTGGGGCCCCCTGATATCCCCTAGACGCAAGCCCCCTCCCTCTCCCCTGACCTGACCCCCTTACCAACCAACCAACCTCCACTACCCCCAATAGAAACCTACAGGGTATAAGCGCACTAGATGGGTCAACAAATCATGTGAACAAAATGAGAAATCATTGGCTTGGGGTAAAGAATTGAAAGGAATCTAAGCGAGTCCCTAACGAGAAGTTTCATTGAGTCATGACTGGAAGCATGACGTTTGAGTGTGCTTGCGCCATGGCAGCAGTGGACTGGATTGGAGGTGACAGACAGCGCCCTCATGTGACAAGTTTCAAAAAGGTGTCAGCAGATCTAATACACACAGGATATTTTTGCCTAGTAATGACAGGAACATGAGCCAACAGCAGTGACTCCACACAAATTTATAAACGGAGGAATTGAATTTCATTCTTAAAAGGCCTATCGGAATTCAGAAGGCTATTTTATTTAGGACATGTCATTGCAAACTCACCAATTGTTCGGTGAATAGGCATTTTAAAATTGCATTTTACATGTACATGTACATGTTTTGGGGGTAATTTTGTTTTCTGTTTGGTAAAATTCTGTATTTCTGTAATTCTGATATTAGTCCCAGTGATGTGCAGTAATGCTTCAATGGACCACTGCTCATCAATGAATAGTATACAAACATTGTATACCCCCAAAAAGGCAAGCATAAGTTTCCTGAAACTGATATAAACATTTAGGAGGCCTTCGAGAAACGTCCTGATACGGTACATGTAATGTACGGGGTACATACCGGTATGTACATGAAGGATCCCTTTGAGAAAGGTCCAGCTAGCCGCTAGGATCGAAACGTCAGCCCACCTTCAAATTTTTGATATTCGCATTTTGGTCATTTTCAGTCTTTGCATATTACCGAAACTGAAATCCTGAAAAAAAAATTATACTTGGGGAAAAAATATGATTACCGGTATATAATTATATATACCCGGTAATTATTTGAAATAAAGATCATAATATGTAATATCTTACGTAATGCAACTAACGGTAGTCTTTCAAATAAATTACTTGTGGAATACATATTCTACATGACCGGTACAGACAGTACATGTATACGCAGTAAGTCAGGAACGGCTACTGTGGATGATTTTGCTATGACTTATGGACTGCTGCCAAATTGTGGCAGACAATCCATTTGTTCTGTGTTCCAATGCTCAATTTATTTGATGATCAATTGCTCTGTTCACAGATGGTTGATGATCAAATGCAAATGTACATCGACCGAGACTCATTAACCCAGAAAAGCCAGACCCTCAGCCTACCATTAACCCACGGCATTCAGCATCAATTTTGACATACATGTATCTACCCCTCTGTCAATTCCTGTAAACAACAGCCTTTTTTTCTTGAATTGACGTCACTGTCTATAGATGAAAACACCAGACACTTCTCTGTGTTTGAGGAAAAACAAGAGGCTGAATGATGTCCATGTATGCCTGTGGTTGTGCACCGACACGACCGGCTGTTTAAAAATGCACGACAATGGATGTGGCGAGGGAGGAGAAAGAGAGAAGGGCTGAGAGGAGAGTGGTTACCGGCATGATGCGATGTCAGGTCAGCAACGTTGACGGCCATATCCTGTGTGTGTGCGGTCAGGCGGAATGACTGAGTGAGCAACCAACGTCACTGCCTCCACCGTACATCTGCGTACACGTACGCGCAGCACGTACACCATGTACTACAGAGCTGACTGATACAAGGCAAGGCAACCCCAAGGTCATGTTTTTACGGCTTTACGGCCGTGGACAATAGGAGACTGGTGGATCCAACCTGTTACTCTTTTACAGTGTCATACATGGCGAGAAGTCTTGGTGCCGTCATCTCTACGGCCTACGGTAATTGCTCATAATATTACAAGGGGAAAAAAAAGACAAGGGGGAGATTCCAGGGCAGCAATGTTTCTCGGATTAAACGCTGAAGTAGATGTAGTTGTTAAACGACAAAATCTCGCTCACCTGCATTTATCTGAAATGCTGCCCTACTGTACTGTAGATTTAATGTACCCGATGGTAAATGCATAGAATGGTGTGAGGGTGTGCAGGAATGAGTAAGGGTATGCATCAAGGAGAAACGATTTCCATTTGCAATATCTCTGGGTTCACCCGCTCCATTAATGAGAAAACCACACGCGATGCAATTCACTCAAGAGCAGAGAGTACTAAGGGTTGAAGGTTTCAGAGATTAAGTCACTGACAGCAGGAGAAAGAAGCTGGGATGAAGACAACAATGGTAGGCCTAATATCTATATGCCATCCATATGCAGAGAACAAATTCTAATGGCGAAGTACAGTATGTACAATGACGGCAGTTTCACAAAATTGCGAATCATTTTCTAACGTCACAATTGCATCCAAACACACCTCAATACGGAAATTTGCATGTTGTTAACCACGTAGACCACCGGATCACAACAATACTTTAACAAAACCGACTGAAAGACGGGCAAACAAATATGTTCTGTAAATCAATACACAACCAATTGACTCAATACAAAACCAACATTCAGATGGCATGACGTTTAGCTCCTAGCAGGACCTTTCTCAACGGCAGAATCCAAATGACAACAACAGTGTGAATGGGAGAACCTGGCAGACAGACTAGGGTGAGATCAAAGGGGAAGGATAGGGAGAACAGAAGGGATACGAGATGGCCATAAATTATGTTGAGTAAATCGTTTCTAGCTTAATTGCTGCATGTATTTTCAAATGCCACTTCTCTGCTGTGAGGATGGATTCACAAGTTCATGAAAAAGCCGACGATACACGTCTGATGGTGGCTGTAAACATCACCGGACTGGCCACATCACAAAGGATCCCACAGAGTTCATATGCTGTACATCAGAGCATCAAGCCAGGGAACCAGACCCGACTTCAATCGATCTTCTGACCATTAGCAGACTGGCAACCAGACAACAGGCCATACTGTTAGCCGTTGAACAATTCTAGGTGCTAGACAGTATCGACCCTGCACCTGTTGAGTGGGGCCTTGATAAAAAAAAAATTCCCCTGTGGAATGTCAAGGTGTCTGAGCGTGAAACACAGTCTTCCTTCCGCATGGCATCACAAAAATTCTCCAGCAGTTCCTGAATGTTGAACGCACTGAAGTGTGCACGCCCTCGTCGATGAGAAAAGTCCAGCTACATGTAGAATAGAAATCTCAGGATGCCTAAAACGTTTCAATCTTATGCTAGCTTCAATCTGTATTACCCAGGCAAACATTCGGAAGGCTACCATCTAAGGGCTGGATAGTTCAGGTGGTAAGAGTAATGGTAAGCAAAACCCGAGTTCTTGGGTTCAACTCCTGGTCCAGTCAAAGGTTGAGGGGTTTTTTTGCCATTTTTTGTTTTTTTTATTTGATTACTTTTGTGCACCCTTACAGTATGTACACATAGCTCTACATGTATTTCCTAAAATCAACCAGTATCTCTTGGAAATCTGTTACCTGTGACTTTACAGAATATCAATCCTCATGACATCCTTTCCTTTGGGAAAGGATCTCAATCCACATCTATGGCTTCCATGCATTGTGCATTTTTGGACACCCTTTAACCCTGGAGGTGTCTGACCTTGCAAGGGGTGACCTCCCTTCCATGAATAGACATTTATCAATGTCGATACAGCAACAACAACAAAACATCTCTTTTGAGAAGGGACCAACAAATGCTGACTCTTTTCATGAGGACTTTGCACAAGGCACCGGAGCGCAACAAGTGTACACAAGCATCCAAGCTGTTTTCAGAGAGGCTACGGAAGTCCCTCACCTTGGTCCATGCCATACCTGCCCCTTCCACGCCTACGTGACACCTCTTACATCGTCCAAACGTGACCCCCCCCCCCACACACACACACTGGTCTCTCTGCAGAGTTTACATTCGGTTCATACACTTTCCAAATTGCAGAGTCCTCGATTAAAGGTCTCATCATAAACGCGCTCACTCAAATTGAGTGTACCGAACATGGACGCACTGCAACACTGCTCCTGAATTTCAATGCAATGAGGGTTTGCCCTTCTCGTAACTGAATTAGCATTGTTCAATCAGCAATTTGCTTGACTGCTACGTGCGCAGGATTCGAACCTGTGACCGTGAATTTAGTCCCGCAACCTGTGTTTTTTTTTCACGTAGGCAATCGGGCAAAGCACAGGCCATACAGCGCTAATCTGTCAGATGGGGTAAACCCTCATTGAGTAACATTCTCACTGACATGTATACAGTAAATCACCAAGCAAAGCACTGAGCACAGTGCTAGCCACATGGCAGGTACATGTACATGTAGGGCAAACCCTAATTGAATTGCATTCTTTCCTGTGCAAATCACCAGGCAATTGGGCAAAGCACTGAGCACGCAGCAGGTAGGGCAAACCCTTATTGCATTACATTCTCACCCGCGCAAATCACCGATCAATCGGGTAAAGCGCTGAGCATACAGCGCTAACTACGCGTCGGGTAGGGCAACCCCCCATTGGATTAGATTCTCACCCGCGCAAATCACCGATCAATCGGGTAAAGCGCTGAGCATACAGCGCTACGGGGCAACCCGTGTAAGAAAAAACTAAGAATCAGACAACTTCCGTTCTTGACTCGCTGCCGTCAACACCAACCGCTCACCTTGTTGGTCTCGGACTCATCGCTGGAGGGTACGATGTGCAAGGTGCTGTCCACCGTCACCGTGTGTCGTCCCCGGCGGTTATGGGGGTGTCTTCTCCTCTCTATCGTCCTCTTGCTTGGCGAGGGCACATCCCCGTCAAGCATCGCCTGAGTGAAACACACAGCACACGATACAAAAACCCGTTTCAATGGAGGGTACGCCAGTTGCAAAGTGACCAACTTCCACTCCAAGGTGTGATTGCCAGAACCGTTTATATCATGTAATGTGACGAGTAAAGTTTTCTTCAATTGCTTGCTTAAATATAATCTCAATCTGAGGGCACACCGTTTGCAAAGTGCCCAATTTCTGGACGTTCCAAATTATTTTGAGAAATTACTCTCTCTCATCGGGAAGTTAGTGATGGTATCAGACATTCCGGGAAATTTGAGCGCTCGAAAAGCTGCCATTTTCGAGAAAAGAGGAAATTTGTTTGCTCCATGAGCGATCATTGGAACAAAGAATTCCTCTTACAAATACTGCCCTCTATGTTTGAAAAAAGGTTAACATTTAATCTCATCTTCAGTTTTTCTCATGACATGGTTGCAGTTTGTTATTCTATGAATGCGTTGGATTTGAAAAAGTATGGAAGCGATTCTTTGACCTGTGCAAATGGTGTACCCTACCTTTAATTTCTTTGTTTCTTTTTTTTAGGGGGGGGAGTGGCTATACGTATTTCCTTAATTCACTTGGTATTGAGAGCTGGTGCTGGCACATGCCGTACAATGCCAACTCAATTAACTCAATTATGATTTGATTATGTCAGGCCGATTCTGTATGCTGTGGATCTTTACGTGCTGACAATGGTGGAGTCAGCAGTTTGACTCTGTAATGGTTTACATTAGGTGCATCGTCATTATAGGTTATCAAGCAAAATACATGTACATGTATGTCGCGGTGCATTGTATCAAACCGTATACGTGCATTATGACAGAGCCACACGACATGTACAAAATTTGTATGTACTTGGACGCGCATAGTAATGGAAAGAAAGCAAATTGTAAAGGATGATGACATGCAATTTGAATGTGTTTAGCTTTCAAAGCGAGTAAAACCAAGTCACTAGTCAAAAAGGAATGTGATGCACAACTCCCCTAATGACCAATGGGCCTAGTGGTTTTGTGCAACAAAACAGACCCCATTTAGTTTCAATCCTGACTGATAGTGATGAAGCGAATACTTGGCAGTTAAAACTTGTTGTCTCCAACTGAAACTAATGTCTCAGCAATTGGCTATCGCTTGTTGTCGAAAGAGATGATACAGTACATGGTGTGGCCACAAACTTCCATCACTGCGGTTCCACCATGCAAACCTTCAAGTCTCCACAGAATGTGATCTGTTTAATCTAGTCACCTTAAGTGCAGAGGAGAAGAGCACTGTGTGGATGTAGTCACTGCCTATCATTGCACCTTTCATGGACGTTATAAAAACGGGTTTAATCTTTGACTGAATGGCCAAATACTAGGGGCAGGGGGAGGGGGTCCAGAGTCAGAGGAATGCGACTTATGTGTCTGGTTTTATTGCTCAGCTTTGGTTGTCCAAACAGTAGACAATGCTGTGTTTATCCTTACGTTGTGTGTTGATGTACATGTACATGTACTGATGTACACTGTAGAGCAATTGCATGGTAGAGCGATTGTACATGTACATGTAGAGCAATCGTTTATCTTCCTTTAAATCTACATTTGTTCACGGTATTTACAGGACATTGGGACCTCTTGCAGTGCAGCTGAATAATGTACCATCGGACTGTTCAAACATTTTCAAACATTACAATTGCATAAAACGTGGCTCAAGAATCAGTAACAATGCGTGCTATTAACCGCCCCAGACCATCATATCGCAAAACCACAGTTTACATTACCCATTAACAGTCAGGGCAAACATTCATTTTAACTTCATGGATTTAACCGGTTGTGGAAATGACGACGATACGTAGATGTACAGTAATTTCTGGCCTGAAACTAATACCAGAACTGTTGCAAACTGCTCACTGACTAAAATGACCTGCAATACATCAGTCTCAAAAGTTAGAGGGCCTGCCGTTTCAACCCCAGCAGGACCAAGCCTTTGAGAAAGCAGGGATGAGATTCTCCCAAAATGAAAATGTCTGAAATTTTCCGTCCTGGCAAGCGAGTGAAGACCTTACAGCATGGGGTTCGTGAGTTTTGAGTTTTCAGTCGTTTAATCAGTGTCAAAGGTATTGGAAATTGCACGGTATTGGAAATTGCCTGACATTTATCATATAATGTGTTACTACTGTCGGTAGCATATTTTTTATTTAAAGACTATAACGGGAAACTTTGAATCCCTTCTCTTGTAATTTTTGCTTTTTGTTTTTTTGACAATTCTATTTTTTATTTTTTTGACAATTTTATTTTCGGATCACAGATCGGAAAAAGTCGGAACTGAAATTACAAGTCGGAATGTCAAAGTTCCAATGACGGAATTCCGCCAAAAGTCGGAAGAATCTCATCCCTGAGAAAGGTCCTCCTAGGATGGAAACGTCAGCCCCTCTAGTTTCTGGCCTGATTGTTTGCAATGGCAGGATGGGCCCTGCAGAGCGAAGGCAAGCCCACTGCCATACTCACCTTGTTCACTCGCAACCCGATGGACCTGGGGTTGTCCAGCCGCTCAAAGTCGTCACTGGACTGACTGCCGGTGCTGACGACTGAAGTCTGCGACTCGCTGGTGCTGGACCGCTCCCTCTCGGCCTCCGATCGGACGCTCGGCGTTGGTGCCGGGACCGGCTCGGGGGCCGCACGCTCCTTGGGGGAGGGCAGCTCCTTGGTGGAGGCCAGCTCCTTAGGGGAGGGCAGCTCTTTGGTGGAGGGCAGCTGGGGCTCCTGGGCGCCGCTGCTCCTCAGACGCCAGCTCCGGCGCTGGGGGTCGCCCCGCAGCCCCAGCCCCAGCGGCAGATCCGAGTTCACGTTGTTGTTGTTCTGGTGCAGCGGCGTTAATGCCGAAGAGGAGGAGGAGGAGGAGGGCGAGTAGCCGGATCGGTCGACCACGGCGTCGCTGCGGCTGCGCTGGATGCCCAGGGCCTGGGCAGCGCCGGCCCGGGACAGCTCCGAGATGCCCGTGTCCGAGGCGCGGACTCGGGGCCGGGTCCGGCCGGCCCTGGGGCTGCCGGGCAGGGCCGGCTCCGAGGCGGGGTCGGGGCGGGCGTGGCGGGCCGAGCGGGGCTCCTCGCCGGCCCGGATGGACTTGGCGGACGGACTCGAGTGGAGCTCGCCCTTGCGCTTGGCCGAGGAGGGCGGCTCCGGCGGCGGCTCCAGCGGGGGCGAGCGGAACTGGGCCGCCGAGGCGCTGCGGGACAGGTTGGCGGCGGGGGGCGGGTCCGACAGGCGCGGACCGGCCACCTCCACGGAGCTCTGGGAGCGGCGGAAGGCGGTGTCGGCGCTGTTGACCAGCTTGGACTGGTCCAGCTCCTTGAGGATCTCCGGCTGCGGCTGGTCGGGCCCGCTGCGGGGCCAGGATTGATTCAGGCTGTTCTTGCTGGCCATCTCCGTGTTGGAGCCAGCACCATCCTCAGTCTTGGAGTTCAGCTTTCCATACTTTTCCTGGAAACAAACATAAAAAAAAATAAAAAAATGAGAAGCACATTCGTTACTTTACAAAACAAACCTCTAGCTCTACTGGTGAAGAACAACCCGTAATCCGTAGGCTGAAATGCCACTTAGGGGCAGCGAGTAAAGATTTCAGTGGAGCAGACGACAGGCAAGGAGATTCCTCTTGACAGATACACAGGTCATGGGATTGAGGAAACCACTCCAGGTGGAGACTTCCAAGAAGAAGCCCGTTATCAATTTCTTGTTCTTGTTTTTCAAAATCTCTCATCTATCTACACTCGTCAATGATACATCTTGAAACCTTTTATCTAGATGAAATCGTAGAGGCCAGGGCTGAGAGAGAGTAAAAAGGATGCCCATCTCTAACACTAAAAAACAGTCCTGGTATATTTTATAGGTTTAGACAGGGTAAGGGTCAGTCAGAATATTGGTTTGAAATGTATTACAGGGCCTGACACTTCCTTGTTTGCAGAGTGACAGAATCCTCGCAGGAAAAGGGCAGACTAACACTAACAGAGATAGACTACAGACTGGAGACATCTTTGGAAACAAATGAAAGCCAAGGTTTTTTATGCCTCAAACAAGCATGAAGATGGTTTTCGATATGAGCAAATTGAGAATTTCTATTAGAGGAGCCTGCGCTAAAGCACACACAGTGCAAATCAATGTGTCACAGCGTTGATACATGTGTTCATGTATCACACAACAATGTTTCCTTACTTACCGCTGATCAAACCACACCATGAATTTGACGTACTTTACACATACTGTGTAAAGCAGTTTGCAACATTTTTGTATATCACCATACTGTATACAAACTATTTCATGACACCCATTCAAACTAAACACCCATAAAAATGCAATCAAAGCCTTTGTAAGGAAGTCACCGATCTTAACAGATAGTTTACAAATGAGATTTTCCTATCTTTGGTTTGTTTTCCTCCAAAACCTTTGTAGGATGCGCATTACGCATTGCAAGCCTTGAGGGTTTCTTTTGTTTGGAGTCAACAGAGCTCTGTTAGTCAACAGACGAGCGCTGAAATGAACGTCTGAGGGCTGTTTTTATTATGCAGCCAGTCTGGGATTGGACTTGACTTTTCCACATGTTAAGAGCAGTTTGCTGTCTCAAGTTACCCCAGACAGGGTAGTAAGGGGGGGGGGGAATGATTAAAAACTCATCAATGTCTTGCTCAACTGAATGTCTCCAAGGGAAGACAGGCATCTCCTTACAGTCTACTGTAAATAAGCCAGCATCTTTTAAAGTGCAGTGAGGCACTGTACTCTAGAACAGCCATACTCTATGATGCAACGTGGTACCCGCCGCTATACATACTCGAATCCGCCACACGACCTCGACCAGCCCGATGGTCAAGTGGTTAAGATGTCTGCACTAGAAGGCAGGAGTCACGGGTTCACATCCCGCCCGATCAGCAAAGCACTGAGCACTCAGTGCTTATTACATTGGGTAGGGCAAACCCTCTTTGAATTAGACTGCCTGCTGTTTAACAGAACCAAAGGTTTAATCCTAGAAACTGGAGACAAATGCATTGAGTACATGTACATGCATGGCTAACTATCATACTCTGTAACTTCAAAGATACCGGTAGCTTGTTGACATTACATTCCTTTAGACCCGGCTTCCGTCGTTCATGAATCAAAATACGTATTGCACTCGCTGAATCATATATGTACCATATGTACATGGACTGCTCCTTGAATGATTCCCAAGTCTGATCAAATCACAGATTCTAATTGGTGGAATCTTGAAAAGTTAAGACAAATTTGATGCATGCTCGCTTACTTTTCAACTCAAAGATAATGCGTCTGCATTCCTTTAGAATCAGACTCATTTCATTAGACTCAGATTCAGTATCTGCTACACTACTGTACATGTACATGTAGCTGACTGGAACATGTTTCACACCATAAGATTTCAACCGCTCATGGTGAGGGTCTTAGAACAGCCCCAACACAGTGTACATGTACACTACGTAAATGGCAATGTCCAACACAATTTGAGGGACGCTCTGTAACCATAAAGCAAGCAGAGTCAACACTCTCGCTCCCCATCAATTTCCCAAACGAAAATGCCGTCTGTGTGCTCCCATCTGACTCTGAGAAGACACGAGTTCCATTCCCAGCCCCCACACAGCATCGCCGCCGTACATTGAGGACGAAACGGCACCGATCCAGGCACCACTAAACTGTACGCCAAAGGATAGGGTCCTTTACGGGAAAAAAAAGCGCCGCAGTAAAGAAGCCATCCCCGGCGAAACGGTCCACAAATCTACAAATTAAAAAGTCTGTCTGGCTGTGTGCACGTACATGTACCGGTAACACACATAAATTGATGTGTGGCAATATTAGAGTGACTCTTTTTTCTTTTTTTTCCCATCTTCCTTCCTCCTCCCCCTCCTTCGTCTCCCGTCTCGAAAACATGCCAGCAGGTAAAGATGACAGATGGAGAGGACAGCGGGAGAAATGCTTAAGCTACCCCCTGCCTCCCTACAACCCCCCCCCCCCCAACCACGCTAAAGGAAAATAGAGCAATCTGCAGAGTTCTGTTGACACTTTCCCCCTCACAAAAAAAAGTCTACTTTCTACTGGAAATTGGAGGATTGGGAAGGAGTGAGATTTATGAGGAGCCAGAGGGAAATGACACTCGATTCACGTAAAAAAATAGCATACAAGACAAGACAAGACAAGAGGCATCATCAATTTGGAGACAAGTGCTGAAATACGCCTCGACTGGGAGAACAGCAAAGTAATGGATATTCAAGATGGATTTCAGATGGAAAGTGCTTCGGGGGCAGCCATGTACATGTGTACATGTTTAAGTGTCTGTGTAGCTAAGCTTCTCCCATGTATACCCAAAAGGTCACATGCAACTTTAGTACATGTACATACAATGCACATGTTTATCCCACTGTAAATTCCCACACTCTGGCATAGGCGTAGCCAGGATATTTTCTTTCTTCTGGGGAGGGGGGGGGGGCTGATCACATAGCCAGTTGTACCTGTAGGTGTACACCCACAAACACATTTAAATCAGAGAGGAGGCACACAGAGATACTATACATGTACATGTACATGTACATGTATGTAGCAGGCTAACCCAATCGGACTGACGATAACTACCCAGAAAATGTTGCAAGTCAATGCCTGGTGTTCTGATACTAGCATTCTGCCTTTGAGAAAGGTCCTGCTAGGATGGAAACATCAGGTCCATTTTGGTCCTTCATGTCGTACAGTACAGTACAGTATACAAGTACATGCACTTAACTTACTCACACGTGTACATGTTTACATGTACGTGTATGCCTTAAAAAAAGATACACCATTCAAAGAAGGAATGGAACTACATGTATATAAGGCTTGACGGTTTGCATGGTGAAAGTACTAAGTGGAAGGTTTACATGGTGGAAGTACCAAGTGGAAGGTTTGCATGGTGGAAGTACCAAGTGGAAGGTTTGCATGGTGGAAGTGCCAAGTGGAAGGTTTGCATGGTGGAAATACCAAGTGGAAGGTTTGCATGGTGGAAGTACCAAGTGGAAGGTTTGCATGGTGGAAGTACCAAGTGGAAGGTTTACATGGTGGAAGTACCAAGTGGAAGGTTAGCATGGTGGAAGTACCAAGTGGAAGGTTTGCATGGTGGAAGTACCAAGTGGAAGGTTTACATGGTGGAAGTACCAAGTGGAAGGTTTGCATGGTGGAAGTACCAAGTGGAAGGTTTGCATGGTGGAAGTACCAAGTGGAAGGTTTGCATGGTGAAAGTACCAAGTGGAAGGTTTGCATGGTGAAAGTACCAAGTGGAAGGTTTGCATGGTGAAAGTACCAAGTGGAAGGTTTGCATGGTGGAAGTACCAAGTGGAAGGTTTGCATGGTGGAAGTACCAAGTGGAAGGTTTGCATGGTGAAAGTACCAAGTGGAAGGTTTGCATGGTGAAAGTACCAAGTGGAAGGTTTGCATGGTGGAAGTACCAAGTGGAAGTGCCAAGTGGAAGGTTAGCATGGTGGAAGTACCAAGTGGAAGGTTTGCATGGTGGAAGTACCAAGTGGAAGGTTTGCATGGTGAAAGTACCAAGTGGAAGGTTTGCATGGTGAAAGTACCAAGTGGAAGGTTTGCATGGTGAAAGTACCAAGTGGAAGGTTTGCATGGTGAAAGTACCAAGTGGAAGGTTTGCATGGTGAAAGTACCAAGTGGAAGGTTTGCATGGTGAAAGTACCAAGTGGGAGGTTTGCATGGTGGAAGTACCAAGTGTAAGGTTTGCATGGTGGAAGTACCAAGTGGAAGGTTTGCATGGTGGAAGTACCAAGTGGAAGGTTTGCATGGTGGAAGTACCAAATGGAAGATTTGCATGGTGGAAGTGGAAGGTTTGCATGGTGGTAGTACCAAATGGAAGATTTGCGGTGACACCATGCAACACTTCCAAAAAGGAATGGGACTTCTGCACATTCCTACAAAAGAATGTAACATTTGAGTGGAAGAATACCGACTACAGTAGGAATGGCAAATTCAATGCCACATTTTCCTCATCCTCCAAGTTTGGTTCAGGGCAGCGCTGACATTTTCATCTGGACGCGGCCGCGTGTCTTTCTGACACAGGGACGGGAGGATTCCTCCTTCACTCTCAACAGCCCACTGCCGTGTGTCTTTCAGGCAGAGCCAATTAAATGAAGGCACGCGCCGCCGTTCACCAGCAGAGTCACTCGCCAGTCTAGCAATGATCTGAGGGGCCTGTATCTCCCTCGCTGGGCTGTCATGGGTTTGCATGCGGTGGGGGGAAAAAAAACCCGCCCGACATATTGATGAGAAGACCGCTGAAGCTTTAACGACGAAAATGAGAGTCAATTTATGGCTGGGCACTAAACCAGCCGGGACAAGATTGTGCACAAACAAATTCTTGCTCCGTGGTCCTTGTCAAGAACGTCTGTTTCCTTCCACCAAACCATACCATCAAGAGATGTACGGTTGGTGTACTGGTGTGCCAGTTTACGACAACAGTGGGGTTTTTTTCTTCCACTGTGATTGATGCTGTTATGCACATGTTCTCATGCATTTGGAGATGCACGCATGGAGATTGTAAGTGTAAACTAAACATACACTGTAATCAAAGAGCAGCTTGAAATAACAAGCTCATGCAGTGAAAGCATCTGGCCATAGGCTTTTGGCCCTTTGCAGGCACGCGTCAAAGTATTTTTTCTTTATGATCACTGTAGTGTATAATTTCAAAAGTTCTGGACCAGAGGACATGTAGGTCTGCCTAGGCTTTTGCTCACATGCAAAACAATTGCGGCGAAGACACACTGCAGGTTCACCAACCAAAACAGCATGTATTCTGCACATCTCACTAACTGGTACACTGCCAGTTAATTTGATAACCGAGAAAGCTGGGGTGGATTTCACAAATGCCTTATGATCCATCGTAACGCAAATCATGATTGATGGATAACCCATCGTAGGTTGCGATAGGCTGTATGGCTTCTGTGCATCTTTCATTGTCTCATGATTGATCCTCAGCTAGGAAGAGAGTGTGATGGAATTGACAGCTGGTCATAATATGCTACATGTACAGCAGCTTCAATATATCAGGTCCCAGCATACATCATACACACAGTGCACTACAAATGTGTGGGAGAACAGTACCGCTCTCATCTCTATTCTCTGCTATCACAAGTTGGCCGTGCAAGATGCAAAGTGACAGGCCTGAAGACCCCACAACAGAGCGAGCCGAGGTCAGCCAGTGTTCCAGACTGCAGTACCCCTGTGAGGTGTCAATGTCCTCAGGCAGCCAGGCAGGCCCTGGGTAACTCTACCAAGGGCAGTCTGGGATTCGGAGGTACCCCAAGGTACTCTATACGGGTACGTGCAGGAGGGAGGGTACTGGCCTGAGGCTGAGGCCAGGCATTGCGTAGTCTAGTGACAATCGGGGATGGGTTGGGGCGGGTTTTGAGTCGTGACTGGTACGCAAAATGAGTTTTCAGGCTCTTCACAGCAGACGTCCCAGGTCAAGACTGGTTTTTCGGTGACATCATCTTTTAGCAAGACCCGATGACGTGTGGGTACAGAATGCCCCGACCCTTATCAGAACCAATTAAAAACCTGACCAAGGGATCAAAATGATGTATGGTAACTCTGGGAGTTGGTCATAGGCATCCACCATTCCCCCCATGGGTCCCTGGAGACCAGGGGGTTTGGGAGGAGGTCCTACTGGTCAGACATTGGGTGGGGGGCTGGTTGCTGCCTAATGCCTGCCCTTGACCACTACTGTCAGACAGATAATGGCTGGCCAGCTGACTTGACACTCCAAAGAGGCACTTTCACATTATAAAAGTGTCAAAAAATAGGGCTGGTTGTTCCCAACAGTTGGCTATGACAGCCTAATTTTGCCAGACAGCTCTCCTATCTATGAATTGCACCCCAGATATTGAAAATCTTCAGTCTTGTTTCTTTCACGGGTTCGGTCTAAGCAGTGAAAATTATTTGCAGTGACACCGTGTACAGATGCGAGTCAATTCTTTTGAATTTGAGAACGAGTGTGGCGCTGAGAGGAGAAGATGACATGTACAATGTACTGTACTGTACATGGTCTCACTGCAAAGGTTCCACAGTAAATTCCACCAGGTAAAGTTGAACCATCAAGGTGGTGTTGTAGTTTTTCATCTCCCCTGCCAAGCTACCAGAATACAAATGTCAACTGGCCTGTCAGTTTATCCATACGCCTGCATTTTGTAGTTGGTTTACTTGTCGGGATGATTTTGAATGAAATCTTGCAGGTCTGAAGTAATGAACTGAATGGAAACTCAAACAAAGCCGTGTGGACTGGTTGTCCTTGTTATCAGAATGCAACATTGATGAAGGTTGCTGGTTGCAAATGTTTCTGCTGAGCAACATTTGCAACCGACTTGCGACATTTGCTACTGACTTGCGACATTTGCTACCGACTTGCAACATTTAGTACCGACCTGCGACATTTGCTACTGACTTGCAACATTTGCTACCGACTTGCAACATTTGCTACCGACTTGCAACATTTAGTACCGACCTGCGACATTTGCTACCGACTTGCAACATTTGCTACCGACTTGCAACATTTGCTACTGATTTTCAACAAAACCTACAGCATTTTGAAAATCAAATATCATTTCGAATCCAAATTTTTGTGAACAGCTTTTAGTCAACCATCTATTCACTTGTCATCACTTTCTCCAAAAGTGATATATATACAAAAATGTTGCAAACTGCTCATTGACTAAAATTACCAAAATGTAAATCTTAAAATTTAGTGGGCCTGACGTTTCAATCCTAGCAGGACCTTTCTCAAAGGCAAAGAAATCTCATTTAAATTCTTCCGTTCTTGATGAGTTTTTCAATCTATGTACATGTAGCTTGACTGTGCCTGTGTAGTTTATCCAAAGCCAGTGCGAGTATTATTTCCCTGTGGCACAGCAAATGAGAGTTGCTGTGCTTGAAACGCACCTGTTGAGTGGTGATTAATGCCACACACAAGCTTTGACTGTCAGTCATTAACCACAATGTTCAACAGGAAAACGCTAACGAGGCAACAGTGGAACTTTACAAGTACACAGTTCAGGGTCTACATGTATTTGTGCCTAACTACATGTACATGTGAGTTGAAAAATTCAATTTTGTTTTGAAAGTCGGGATATACATGTATGTATAGTGGGTTCAAAATACCCAGCTTGGTTGTTAACACATGAGTGCACTCAAAAGGAATCCACTTGTAATGGCTCTAAGCTCTACTGCACAGGTAATGGCCCAATATTTTATTTTTCAGTATTAGGAGTAGGAGGGTTGTCTTTCCACCTTCAGGGATACTGGCTACTGGCGTATAGGTCACACAAGGGCAATTTCCACTGTACCAAATAAACGTGATTATTTGGATCACGATTTGAATCGCGATTCAAACTCCACTTTTGTGTGTGTGTGCGCACAAAAAATGCGATTATTGGTGGGATTTTAACTGCAATTTGATCTTCATTAGAAGTGAGACTTTTCCGAAAAAATCAAATGAATTTGCAACGCGATGTGTGGTAAAGCTTGTCTGAATCTCACGCTGCACCACTGGCGCTAGTCTGACTGACAGGAAGTGCCGTGCTTGTTTATATGTCTCCCTGTGTGGGTCACCCTCAAGGACACACCCACCATTTGACCACAACTGCAAACACAGGATTGGAGAGGTGGAGTGAACAGTGGGCAATCTTGTGTTTATTACCAGGATAGAATTCTCATGCTTAGCCGATTTTCACACTGAAGCAGCTCTATAGCAGCATTTCCGCTGGACTTATTTTGGTCAAAGTAACTGAGACGATGGTTACTTTGACCATGGAGGAATAAGGCTTTGACTAAAATAAGTCCAGTGGAACCGGCCCAGTCAAATTTCTCTCGGTTACTTTAACCGAGTCCAATGGTTACTTTTACCGAGCAACCTCTGCCCAGTATAAGTGACCAGGTAAGTTTAACCGAGCCAATTAGTCCAGTGGAAACGCACTATTCGGTTAAACTCGACTCGGTAAAAAACCACATCCGGCCAAAGAAAACACGAACATGCACTGTGCACAGCGTCTGCTTCGTACCACGCGCTAAATGTACATACATACATGTACATTGTGTATCCGGCTGACACTTGACCTTCATGAGCCGTTATATTGCCAGCTCGGTTACTTTAACCATCATCTCGGTTAAATTTGACCGACTCAAAAGTCCAAGTAGGAACGACGGTCAAATTTGACTATTAGAAATTTAACCATCGTCTCGGTTAAATTCTAGTCCAGTGAAAACGCGGCTTATGAAAAAGGGCCCTGAAAATTCAGGCTTGTCGCTGAATTTGACGAGTCTGTCTTCCTATCCAGTGCGAAGTATACATTCAGAAACTGCGGTAAAAAGCTGGCCCTTTAATACACGCGACAACATTATAGCAGAGGCACTGACAGAAAAAGAACTGACTGAGCCTTCATTTTGACAAAGTGGTTCAGACGTCTACGCTAGAAAGCAAGAGTCAAGGGTTTCAATCCTGACTGAGCTGCCTGTATTTTTATTTTATTTTTTCCCAGCGGGTAAATCACTGAGTATTATACACGCACATGAAGCATGGCAGACCCTTGTTAAAAACGCATCAGGATTGGGATGGATGGAAAGATACTGACCTCTCTGGCAGCGTGCTGGGCGGCCAGCTTTATCTGTCGCTGTTTCAGGCGCTCATTCTCCTTGTTGATCTCCGGGTACTCAGCCAGCGTCTCCAGCCAGCTGCAGGCAGACAGGGAGGAAGAATTCAAGAGTGTCTTCATTTCTAATTCAGAAGTGAATTAAATAATACTGTTGCCTGCTCACCGACTTAACTGACCTACAATCATGACAATACAGTACATGAATCTCAAAAGTTAGAGGGCCTGCAGTCGATTTCACCAAACCCATCGTAACTTACGATCAATCGCAAGATGATGAGCGATGCACAGAAACTACACGGCCTATCACAGCTGACGATGGGTTATCCATCGTAAGTTGAGTTATGATGCATCGTAAGGCTTTGTGAAATCCACACCTGATGTTTGGATCCTAGTAGCAGGACCTTTCTCAAAGGCAATTCTAATTCTGTATGGCCGGCGTGAGATATGTACCAGTCCTTCAAGTGGCTTCTGATGGGGCACTGTTTGTCCTTGCATTGTCGAAGGGAGAGGGGGGAGGCACATATTGAACCGTGTCCATGACGTCACAATGACGTTATGAATACTCAAAGGTTAGCAATAAAGCAGTAGAGAGTGATAGCCGGGCTGTTAATTGCTTCCAAGCAATGAAAGAGCACTGAGAGGACTGAGATTCTCCACTCATCACTAAATGGCCTTTTAAAAAATAGCCGGATGTACAATACATGTAGGTGCCCGAGCATTAAGTCTTGACTAAGCTGGCCTCGTAAAAACCACTCAACACCAGGCAATTTCTGGAGTCACATTCATGGAGTTATGGAGAAAGTCGAGTGTGCTGAGATGCTGTAAAATGCTCAGCCCAGTAAATTTGCGAGATTTAGGTCATTTGAATCCCTGTACCTGGCTAACATGTACATGTAGCCAGTGATAGAGGAAGTGGAGGTGGCTGGTAGCGGCCTTACTGTACATGTATGTCTCAGTAGGGAGGAATAGTTTTTTAATAGCAATAGGTCATTTACATGTAAGTCAGTAAGCATTTTGCAACACTTTAGTATATTACTTGTATCTTCTGAATCAAATGTTGACTCTTAGATAACAGCAGATCATGAAAAGGAAACGTCTTGCCCTTCCTTCTTCAAAAGTAAACAACTTGGTACTCTTTTCAACAAGCAAGGAAAAAGTACCCTTACCCCACTCAGAAATGAAAACAAAATTAACATAGATCATGCAACAAAGGAGACGGCGCATTTGTGTTTATTTTCATTTTTTTTTTCGTATTTTCTTTGGGCAATTCAAGTCCAGACATCCGCGGCGTTAAGCTCCGGCGCAGTTCACCTGAACTATTTTGTTGACTAATCGAGGATGATAGGGGGCAGTGGAAATGACACCATCCCAGTCCCGGCTCAGGTGTTTACACAGAGTCTCACGGGCTAAGGTGAGCTTCCATGGGGGCTTTCATTTGCGCGTATGACACTTGGCAGCCAGTGGCAGTGGTGGTGACGGCGATGACGGGTGATGGCGGTGGCAGTGGCACAGAGCCAAAGGCCTTAAATGTGACAACCTGGTCACATTGGGTGGAAGTTGAGTCATGAGTGAACCTAGGTGCTGCCAGCATGCCTAGCAAATTGTCGTCTGGTCCCCTATCCCCCCCTCCTCCCACTTTCCTCGTGCACCGGCGCCAAGTTCAATGGCAGCCTGCTTTGCTCCGATGGAGGGTTAAATCTAGCGTGCTGCCAGTGTCTGCTTCAGTTCTGTTTGCCGACAGTGATAAGCGATGGGACGGCTGCTTCCACGGTCCCCTTCTCTGCCACTCGCCCACGTACGGCAGCCCCTCAGTTAATATCCAAGTTAGGTTCTTCGTTGGGATGCAAGGACACTGTTGGCAGCTTTCCAGATTGCAAACTCTTGTCGCTGCCTAGTGAATCCAGCAACATCTCATGGACGGTTCCTGAGGGGGCTACGTTACATCCTAATGTAGTGGCAACAACTTCAACACACAAGGTCATGCTCACAACAGGAACATGTTTTGCTACGACCAATGTCCATGATGTAAATAGTCTAGCTCGCACATAGACAAACATGAACACCCATTACATACGTATACAAGTCCATATAATTTATGTACAGTACCAGTACATGTATGTCTAGACAGCTGATTCCCTCCTGATTCTGTTCATGTAAATAAGAGGTGCAGTTCAAGGAACTTGACTACACCTGAACCCAAGGCCTCTCCTTCATCAGTCCTTTCCCAAACCTGCCTCAGGCTCCGACTACTGTAAGCATACAGTACAGGTAGTGTATGTACACAAACTGTATCTATACTGTATAAGATTAGGTTTGCATGATGAAAGTACCAAGAAGGTTTTCGGTGACACCATGTAACACACATTTCTTTAGAGGAGGAATGTGGTTCTGATAAGACCAGATAACACAACATTTCATGCAGTGTTTACTTTGCCAGTCGGTACAGCAACACTCCATCTCAAAAGAGATGTGTTACATGTACATGTACCTACAATGTACATGTACATGGCGATACCACAAACATGTACGTCTCTGCTATGCAAAAAGTGACAACCATAGGTTGGGGGTTCTTGATATAAGATGAAGCTTTTGAGATTTCCTTTTTTTTTCAAAACAAAGTCTCTTCTCCAAAACCCAAGCTTTGGAATATGGCCCCTTAAAATCAGTCCATGATAATTAGCCCATGATTATGTGCAATCCATTGAACACAAAGAAGAATGACTTCACTTTTAAGTTCTGATGACATTCTCCAATAGAAGACCAATGACTGGTAGATGATGAACCCCAACCGTTCTGTAACCCAGAAACCAGCAGACTGAGGTGAGGATAGACTACTGGTCAGATGATTTCTTGATTAGAAATGGCGATGTTAAAATGAAATCAGGGTGAATTCAATTTCTGTTTGTACGGCAAACCCCCTGGTGTCGCACTCAAATTCTAACTGCTCAGATAAACAGGTCGATACTGTCAGGTCAGAGGTCGCCTATGCCACTCTCTCGTTCTCTCTTTTCCTCTCCTATCCTTCGCCGAGATCGAGTCCCTCCAGTGCTTTCCCAAAATTAAACCCCGTGGAGTCTACACTACACTCCACATGTACATGTATGTACATGGGCCAGATTGATAAATTTACCTCCTGATTAGGAAGCTGCACAGTTTGGAAGATTTTTATTTTTATTTTTATTGGTTTTGTTTTTGTTTTTTGTTTTTTTGGGGGGGACTTGTATGCAAATATTTGCAATAATGATGATTCTTTTCCCTAACAAACAACCATTGATGGCTGGGGGGCTGGGGGTTGATTATGTATGGATGGGTATGGTTCAATACCTTATCGCAGATGAAATGCACTGAGCTAGGACGTGAGCCTGGGACATCTGCACAGAAACTATATGGTGTATCACAACTTGTGATAGGTTATCCAACGTTAAGTTGAAATACCATGCAGTGTGAAATATACACTGTTACAGTGTTAACATCCACATAAATGACTTCCATAGCTGCAAGTACATGCGTGTACATCACACAAGGTATTGATGGTTGTGTACTGTACTTGCCAAAACAAATACCACTAGAGCCTGGATACTACTGTTGAGGTGGTGGCGCACTGGAACTGGAAATGAAATGGTGTGTCAGGTCCGAACACTGCTCTGGTTAAATCTTTGCTCAGTTAGAAATTCATGATTTCTAGTGCAGACATCTACGGTAGAACTAACTTCATCATCAACGAGCCACATGTACATGTGGTCATGGGAGGAGTCATAGGTTCCAATCCCATCCGAGCTGCCTGTGCTGTTTACAATCAGACAATGCACCGAGTTAAGTGCTCACATCAAATTGGACCAGGCTTATCCTCATCCAATCAGTTTGAATTGATTCACATACATGCGTGTATCTGCACTTATCAGATTTCTTGTTTCCTGGAATTGTTAAAAAACAAAAAACGGGGTTAACAGGCCCGAATCGGTTTGAAGACCTGGAAGGAGGAAGAGGCAGGTGAAACAGGTGCAGAGTGGTCTGTTGGCCTAAGCCGGGGATACTATTTATAGGGGGTGCACTTGGCTTGCCACAGCCTTGATTCCCTAAGCCCTGGTGACAAACTGTCTGTCATACTGTGCTCGTATCAATTTATTTAACAGCATGACTAGGGTCCTTTGTCCACTGTATACCGGTACTAGTTTAATGCACTGCGCCTATCGTCAATCGGTCAGGTAGGTGTACTGTACGAGGTTGACAAAAGTTTGTTTTCCCTTCACCCCTGGATCTGGCCAATAATTGATCAGACATCATAAGTGGGTTTCTCTTTTGTTAATTTTTATCTGGCGATCGGAAAAGTGGGCTTTTCTTGGCTTGGTGTTAAACCAATTATGCCCTGTAAATTTGACGGTGTTGTGCGAATCCTTACCCGAATATTGCATTTGGGAGGCTGTTTTATGCCATCGTGTAGACAGACAATCGCCCATAAGGATTTGGGATTTATAGCCAAGTGATGGCAACTCAGTGGATGGAGGTTAATTTTAATACACTCAGAGGTCCCTTCAAACCAACAACAAGCATTTATTTCTATCTCCTGAGTTTGAATTGATGGATTTCATCAATTTTCAAGGCTCTGATCCGTAACACTGAATACCGGGAATTGGTCCATCATGCACACGGGTACAGTACATGAAAGTTAATCGTGTGACATTTAATAGTGAAAGAGATAAGATCGCACAAGTTCCTGTACAATGTTTCATATCCCCTTGAACATCTCTAAACTTTAGAGGGCCTGATGTTTCAGTCCCAGCAGGACCTCTCTCAAAGGAAGTCTACCTTTGAGAGAGGACCTGCTCAGGACCTGCGTTCGGCCATTTTGGTCATGAAAGTCAGCAAGCAGATATGCAATTAGTCACAAGAGCATCTGGGTGCACAAGTACAGTATATGGTAAACTGTTAGCGTACAGTACAGAAAAAATCATGCTGTACATGTACATGTAGTTTTGACTGACCCACATCCTAACCAAGTTTGGTGACACCCAAAGCCATTCAATTGAGGGAACCCAGCGATGATATTCCTTCAAAATGAATACAGCCCAACTCTAAGCCTGTTTCAAACCATTTATCATGTCGATTTCAAGTGACAATAAATACACAATATTCCCCCCCCCCAAAAAAAAAAAAAAAAAAAAAAAAAAAATAGAAAAAAAAATTAAATGTCTAGCTGGGAGTAGCCGCACTTGCCAGACTGCTACAATGATTGTGATCCAAAAGCAAAACTTTTCACCCCACGGACTGACAAAAGTGATCCAGTTGTGGACTGGGCTTGCTGTCACAATATTTCCTCTCCGGCTGAATGATGACGCTTTGGGGACCAAACAAAAATATATATTTGGGAGACTTTTTTCACGGGCTGTTTTCTTGTTTTGTGGACGGCACGCCCGCTGCATTCTGGGTCACATTCAAGTGAATAGTGTTGGGTTATTTCTGGGGCTCTTTCTTTCTTCCTTGGCTTTGTGACTGATGGTGTCAGGGTGTAACCTGAGGATACAGTTTGTGGTGGGGGCTGCATAAGCTACTACACCAGTGCATGTACGTGTACATGTAACCTCTCTTGATATGCGCCCTATTTCGTCTTTGCATTTCGTTGACATTAGTTTTTACAAAAGTGGTGAATCACTTTCAAATGTAACAATTGCATATAACACACCTCAAGATGGGTCAGCATCACTTCATGTTGTTAACTTAATAGGCCGCCGCATCACAAGAAAACTCTGACACTGCCCACTTAACAATGGCCGAGAAAATGTTTCAATCAATGTTGAGGGATTCCTCCTGCATTGTACGTACAGCAGAGGGATTTGCCAATCCAACAATGTCCTTCAAAAGGACTCGTCCGCACCTTTGGTTCGGGGGTTTGCCGGTGAGGCCGCCGGAGGATAATTTCCAGTGACCAAAACGCAGAGCTGTATCTTTGGGGGTGGGGGGGGGGGGGGTGGCCTGGAACCTTCAATAAAACCTGGCTGGTGCTGCAATTAAGCCATTTCGGACAGTGTGTTCTCTGCCCGTACACTGGCTTAGGCTTCTTCACAACAACCAAGCCTTGCAACCAATAACGTCAACACTTTTCAGTGTTCAAACTTCAGACAGGAGCAGAGTTATCAAGCCATGAGACCAAATGTACATGAAGTTCTTGCACGCTCTCCAACCAAAATGCGCTGTGTACAGTACCCATAGATCAGCTGGCTGGTGAATCCTCAACCAATAACAAGTACGGAGTGACTGCCCTAATTTGGGCCTCAAAGCTTGTTGAAAGAACACAAACTCTACCGCTGTTTACCGCTGTAATGCACTTGACCAGTTTTCCATTCCGTTTGAAACGCTTGCCGAGTCCTGCGCTGAAATAATGTGCGAGGCAAAACGCCAACACAGATGTCTGTGTCAATTTAGATGCAACAGCCTTGAACGGAATTCACTGTGGTCTAGTGGATCACTAATGGACTAGCGGGCGCCAGTTGGATCAAATGTTTGTTGGGGGTATAGACAAAAATAAAAAATAATATAGTTCAAAATAACATGTACATGTATTAAACATTGGCGGGATTTTGTTTGTTTTTTTAAATACCAACCTACTGGGGTAGGAATCTGCAGAGGCTGGTCAGTGTGGACAAGGTACATGTACATGTAGCTCTTGATGAGAATAAACCATGAATTTGAAAGTGAGTCAGGGAAGCAGAGTTGACACTCCTCCAGGGGCCAATTTCATAGAGCCGCTTAAGCGTGAAAATCTGCTAAGCGCAAAAACTCTTACCCATGTAAAAATGAGTACAAAGCACATTACGATGCGATGTCAATTGCATCTGACCTGTATTCCACTATTCTTTACTCGGCATGAAACACAAGTGAAGTTTGGCTTGGCAAAGTGATCTTGAGAATCATGACATTTTGTGCTTAAGCACATTTTGGTGCTTAAGCGGCTCTATGAAATTGGCCCCAGGTCCTTCTCCAAAACCAAGCTTGGGCTCCATCCATGATCCAGTATACTCCATTCATTTTTTTAAAGAACAGAATATGAAAAGAGGAGGCCGTCGGATTCTGTTGGGAAGAGGTTACTGCACTTTGGAAGAAGACTCCCACGCTTCAACTTCAACCAAGAACCATGACCAGTCTTCTCAGCTTTTGAGGTGACAGAGATGACAGAAGCTAGAGCCAGAGCCCAAATCACTTTTTTTTTGGGGGGGGGAAGTCCCATTACTTTCAAGACCTCAGTGATAAGGGGATGGGTCAGTGAGTGACTTAGACTGTAGCCGGTACTCTCGGAAGCAGCCACTGGCACTTGATTCCGGCCACTCCAGTCTGCCAAGAGAGTCCCCAAGACCCCCATGCATGACTCAGTCAAAGCCATTTGATGGCCGCTAATCCAGTGTGAAACCCGAGTGATAGTTGACACAACTGTCTGCAGTTTGGATTGGTGCTTTCCTGTGCCCCACTGGGGGTCTACTGTCTGACAGTGACATGCACGTGTAGAGTGTGGGTGTGCTGCAGGCCTGGTTTGATATGAACTCATTATCTAGAGAGTTAAGACATGGGAATCAAGGCCTATCCTAAAGTACATGTAGTCATGTACAATGTACATATGGATTGGTCATGAGAGACCTCAGCAGACAATGTATACCGGTACATGTACATGTACATGTATACGTATGCATGCAATGAGCACAACGTTTATTACAACAAACAACTTAAATATAACGCATCCTCCACCCCATACATTTACATCTACATGTGTAGCTTCCCATCACAAAAAGGAAATCCCCACCAAATATGAGTTCTATAGATCTGTTCGTGGCAAAGTGCAAATAAAGTGTGTTCAACTTAATGTACATGTACTGGTACACTGCCATGTCTCTAATCTATTTTAGAGTAGAAAGAGGAACACCCCCCTTCAGTTTTATCTTCCCTTCCCTCTCAGTCTAACCTATTCAAATTGGACTTTACACTTTCGCTTGTGGAAGTGAATAAGTGTGCCGTACACACATGTACATGTATGTATATATATAATGTACACAAATACACGTACATGTACACTGTACATGTACATGTACACGTGTATGCGTGTACAATGTATGTACATGTAGAAGTACATGTACATGTACCGGTAGATCCTCTCTGCTTTACATGTACATGTATAATTATGTGATGTACCGGTACATGTACCGTTACATGTACATTTCATTTGTGTGCATGTTCGTATGCACACATACCTGTAAATTAATATGTGTAAGCATTTACAATTTGTACAGAGGATTTACAAGGGGATAATCCTGAATACTATTCACACAAAAAGACCGAAATCAAACAAAGTACTGTAGTACCAGCTTTCTTGCCATCTTAGCTACATGTATCTACACATTTACATGCCCTTAGGTGGCAGCCTTCCCAAATGGTAAAGTACATGTACATGTTCAGTATCTTTGCCAAGGTACGTGTACCGTAGGACCGTCAGTCAAAAGCAGTCAACCATTAATTGCCGTACATGTATTATCTCCATTTGAAAAGTTTTTGAAATCATAAAAGGTTGGTTTACAACATAATTGAAAATTGCAGTCTTAAAAAAAAAAGTGCTGGATATGGAGCCGGTGAAAATGTCTGAAGTCATGGAAAGTTCAAATTTGATGGACTTAGTCAAGCTGAAACATTCCTTTGTACTCCACTCTGTACGGACACGCATGTCTACGATACAGGCAGCTGACTTACACAGGATTGCGTGCCTTATGTCAGCAAGCGCTACGAGACCTTTCAGAAAGACTAATCCTCAGAAAAGCACTTTTTTATTGATAGGTGCAGATTTCACACTATTTTCTTTATTTTTTTTTCAATTCTTACATTCGGTTTGCTTTGTGTATGGGCAACACCCACAGTTACGTAGTCAATTTTCTCAGGGCCTAAGCTTAAATGATTATGTCAGCATGACGATTGAGGACACGGGTTCTCTATGCATTGAACTAAAACATTCAGTGGAGCCCAGAATGGACTTTCTCCAGACAGGGTCAGCCAAGTTAATGCGTGTCCATTTACCTTCCCCCATAACCGGGGCCCAAAGCAGTGGCACCAGTAGAAAACTTGACAAGCTCCGAGGAGAGTGATGGTGGGGCTGTGGTTCTGGATTAGCCAGCTGTCAAACCAGGGGACTTAGCACCGATTACACAGCAATCAAGCTGCACTGGGCATAGGTTATCACAGCAAGGGGGAAACAAAAAAGAAGAAGAAAAAAAGACCCAGCGCTGACAGATGGGCAAGCTCTGGGCTACAATGACACAGTGACAGGCGCGAGATGGTTCACCCAAGTTCTGACACCGCTGAGAAAGTTCCTCTCTCCAGCGCGCAGTCTGGGCACCTGTACACATGCACCACCTACGCAAGTGTCTCTGGATGTGGGGAGGGAAGGTAGACCACCATACATACCCCAGTCCTAAATCATAGGACCCTAGGCTATAAATCGACTGGCTTTCTCCAATCCCCTCGGCCCTGTTCAGTGGCCGGCCCTCTGATAACCCCTCAATATAACAATGACAATATTTCAAAATGTGACAAAACAATGCCATTTACTTTGATGGAAAGAAGACTTTTGACAAACACTAATTTTTTCAAAGGCTCTTAGAGTAGACATCTACAACACCTGTACCAAGAAAGGGATGGTATGAAGTAATGCGCATATGTACATGTATAGTTCATGTACATGTAATTCTTTTAACATAAACAAACAAGTCCATTGTGCATGTTCATGTTACTGCTCATTGTATACATACTGTACATATCTTCTTTTTGTATAAAAAACGTTAAATGAAAAATATTTATGTTATGACCGACCACTGAAAACAAAATGTACATGTAGTAGCATGTCTCCAGGCCAATTGGGTCACATATACCAGATTGATACTTGCTGATTAAAAATCTTATTCATAAACACTTTTACATGTACCTGTAGGTACCTGTACATGCAAAATAAATGCTGCAAGTCTGGCTGAACAGACTTCAGTATTGAGACCACAAACTACACCAGTAGCCAGTGTGTTGTGACTGCCGGGCGTAAAACAGCAGGGCCTCCCCAATAATCTAGCCTGGCTCCAACCTCATCTCCCACCAGTAGCCTGGTGATGAGTACAGTCAGTAGTACACCCACCCGTGGCCCAGGCTAGGTCTCAAAGCGTTAAACCGGGGCACTCAGGTATTGCCTTCCAAGTCAACAAAACGCTGTTTACGATTTCTCCAAAATGACAAGCAAACTTCCACAGGAAGCCGTACGCTTGTGTTTCTCTCCGACAGAAAGGTGACCTCTTTTTTTTTACGATGTTCTTTAATGATTTTTTTTCTTGTTTATTGACACATTTCCACCTGGTTGCAGGCAGGTCTCTGGCATATAACTGTATTCATTACAGTATTTCTACATTCCAGGATCAAAAATAAACCTTGGTCTATGTGTACAAGTGCCCTCTCTCTATCTGGAGAGAAAGCCTTTTAGCAGGCTCTAAATGGCCTTAGATTCTTAAATTCTTCAGCTGAGGAAGAGAAAGATTTGAGTATATGTACATTGTACGTACCCCCTCATACAGTGTGTATGTATGCTTTGTGGCAAGTTATATTTACATAGTATGTACACTAATGTCTCAAACCAAGTCTAAATGTTACACTAAGAGTTTGGAAAAGCCAAGACGTGTACATGTACAGTATGTTCATGTCAGGGAATGTATGCACACAGTACTACTGCTGCTATATGAACAACATGTATCTGGTACAAGTGTATGTGCTGGTTAACCACAGTCAATGTTTATGATTTTCATGGTCCCTTGGCCTTCCAGTACATAAATACATCACATCCTTGTTAATCTAACCATCCTAGCCTCCTAGCCTTTGTGAAATTTACCAGTTGGTACAGTAAGTACTGGATAGTCTCGTATTTAAGACTGTGGTTAAGGATACCACCACACACACATGTAGAG
Source organism: Luidia sarsii (assembly GCA_949987565.1). NCBI lineage: Eukaryota > Metazoa > Echinodermata > Asteroidea > Paxillosida > Luidiidae > Luidia > Luidia sarsii. The sequence goes on along the minus strand of OX465104.1, from coordinate 23,541,983 downwards.
TGAACCACATAGCACAGACTGATGGTGTTTGCTGTGGTCATTTGTTTCAATAAAGGCATTAAATGGTCTGCCCAAGTATACAGACCTGGGGCTCGGTTGCGAGTTAATTAACAGCTACTGTGCATGTACAGGTACATATACATGTACAAGACTACAAGTAGACCTATGGCTGCATTTGTTGACTTGGGAACTGTAAAAGCGCATCTACATGTATGATCTGTCAACACTGAAGCCATGTACTGTACCGTACATGTACAATGTACGGTACATGTACATGTAGGCTGTACACTGTACAGTGTGTGTGTGTGCAAGTAGAACAACCTCAGCCATATCCTTAGCCATAGCCTTATCAAGTAGCCATTCATTCAGACCCGACCTACATGTACATGTATACACTGCAGAATTGGGTTTCCATACATTGACATGTGTGCAACATGAACAACATGTACAAATATATACAATAATTATGATTATGCTTTTGAGTTTACACATGCACATGTATGTACAGTGTGTGCATGCTACGCGTACGTATACATACAGTGTACATGTACAGTACATCACATTCTACATGTACACATCATGTCCTTGTACGTGTGTACATGTACATGTACATTAAGTGTTATTTGTTTATGGTGCATGACACTCCTAGCCATTTAGAGTCCACATGTACATACTGTAGTTGAGTGTGTTATTTAGAAAGAGCATACCATGTTTACCCATTACGAAGGTTCTCAGACTCAGACAAAGGAGTAAGAGGATATCAAGTAAGGACAGGTTGGGAGGCATATACTGTATCTCTATTCTGATGACAATCCTGGCCAATATCCTGGTCATTGTTGCTACAACATTGTTTTTACTTTTTTCTAGTGTCCCGCACATCCTTGTTTCCTACTTAGGAGAAGAAAAAAAATATTTTAATTGTTTTCTGCAAATAGCAATGAAATTTTGACTGGACCGGGACTTGAACCCGAGACCTACAGTATAACGAACCAGCACTCTACCCATCTGAGCTATCCAGGTCATAGGTGGTGGCCTTCCCAAATAACTGATCACAGTTCCACTCAGATTGTTATTCCTATTTTCACTATTTAGAAAATGCGTGTGCAGTAGCCCAGTCTAACTGCAATTCTTTTCATAAAATTTAGTGGGCCTGATGTTTCGATCCTAGCAGGACCTTTCTCAAAGGTACCTTTCTCAGACTGCCTTTGAGAAAGGTCCTGCTAGGATCAAAACGTCAGGCCCACTACATTTTATGATTTGCATTTTGGTAATTTTAGTCAGTAAGCAGTTTGCAACATTTTGGTATATCACTTTAATGCTATTCTTTTCATTTGCTTGCAGGGGGGGGGAGTGTCAGGGTCAGGACAGAGGCAAAAAGTGGCCTTGAAGTATCTTGTGTGCAAGTGACGACATGATGGCCAGCATTGAGTTGTCCTGACATACATGTATTCAGACTTCACCCAGAAGCTGTCAGAATGCGTCAAACCAAGGACAGCAACCCAGCCGCATGACGGGGAGTCACATTAATGCCAAGCACAGGTTTTTTTTGTTGTTGTTGCTGTTTATTCTTGACAACGGATTGACACGCGCTCCTGTAAATCCGATGACAACATAATGAGAAAATTGCAGCACGGCAAAGTGAAGACAAAACCCCACGGACCCCCCGAGTACTGAACAACGCATGAAACAGAAAGGGCATGAGAGTGTAATTAGCTGGTTCCTCCCAGAATGACAGCTGGCATCCTGGCAACAATGCTGAAGAACTCCTTCATCGGAGGAGAGTGGAGAAGTGTGAGAGGAGGAGGGGGAGAGATGAAAGCAATGGAACACCCACCTGTTTAAGTCAAGAACAATCTTGCGGTCATACCATATACAATTAATGTCAGAGGCTATGAGGAACCAGAACCGATTCCACAGTCCCAAATAATCACGATTCAAGCTCCACAAACTCCGACTACAATATTACTTAGTGTTTATTTGACACATGGTATGTGGGAACGCTCTGCTGAATCGCACCTTCTTTTAATCCCATAGTAGGGCCGTTGAAAAATGCAATTATTTGGACTGCGATTTGAATTGTGATTCAAAGTTTCAAACTCAACATTTTTTTTTGTGTAGACACAATAGACACAATTATCAATAGGATTTGAATCGCGATTCAAACTCCACTATTAGTGAGACTTTTCCAAATAATCGTGTTTATATGCCACGCGATGTGTGTGGGTATCTTTGTAATCTTACAATGCAACACTCGCACTCTGACTGACAGGAAGTGGCGTGCTTGTTTATGTGTCGCCCTGCATGGGCCACCCTCAAGGACACACCCACCATTCAATCGCAATTGCCTCTCAATTGTTTGGCCTGTGTGGGCGAGGAGAAAAAAAAAAAACACCCGGTTTTTGAGAATCCCGATTACTTGCCGAGTGGGAACGGCTGGCCCTATTGTCTACGCGGAGTATTCGGGACTTGTTGCGCGTGAACCACCGACCGTGACGAGGCCAGAAATCTCACCTGTCTTTCTCCTCCCTGGTCTCAGCCCGGATGAAGGTGGTGGCCGTGGTCGTCTGGATGCCCAGGGAGAACTTCTGACCCGTCTGCCCATCGGCCGGGAAGACAGTGGAGCACTGGTACATGTTGATGATACCCTGGGGGACTGTGTTGATCTGTGGAGGGGTTTTTTTTGGGGGGGAGGGGAGAGGGAAAGGGGAGAATGGGAAGAGACGAGAGATAAGTAAGATACAAAGTCATCCTGACATCATCATCAGTTAGAATGAATTTGTGGTCCAAATTTAATTTAGAAAAGGAAAGGAGAGAAGGTCTTTTGCCGAAGGCCATGCTAGAAACCAAATTGAAGGAAATGAATCCAGGAATACATAGTTGTCCCCCTTGTTCCCTTGGTGGGGGGGACTGTTTACCTTAAGTGGTTAAGTAACAGTCCGTTCAGAATTAAACAATTGTGAAAACAAAAGGATGGGGCAATCAGGAATTGGGGGACTGACAGACTCAGAGAGAGTGGGGAGAGAGAGTCGGGAAAGAAGGGGGATTTCGAGGGAGAGGGATGGGAAGATAGAGGGAAGAGGTAGAGGGAGGGAGGGAGAGAGAGAGAGAGAGGGAGGGAGAAAGAGAGGGAGAGGGAGAGAGAAGGTCAGGGAGAGGGAGAGGGAGGGAGAGAGAGGGAGAGGGACGGAGAAAGAGAGGGAAAGGGAATGGGAGGGAGAAGGAGAGGGAGAGGGAGATGGAGAGGGAGAGGGAGACCAAGAGGGAGTTGTAAGGCCTTGATAATGATGACAGTACTACTGACAGACTACTCTGAGAAATCAACTCAATCAATGATCAATTATAGCTGCACATGTCCAGGGCCCAATATTCATACAGCTGCCTACATGTACTGTACAAGTATGTACATGTGTAGCTGCATATAATGTGCGTCTTTTTTTTTTTTGCAAACCAGTAAAAGACTACCTCAGTGAAAACACAAGTGACAAGGTTTTAACAAAGTTGGTTTTAACTTTAGACATTCATTTTGAGAGCCGGACGTTTCAAACCAAGCAGACTCTCTCAACAGCAAAATGACAACAAAAGATTGGAAGGGGGGGCAATAGGTTATTGATGACAGAAAAAGGAAAAAGGAAAGCTGGATGACAGACTTGGGTGAGATCAAAGGCCTAAGAAAGAGAGCTGAGTTCCTGCTAGAACCGAAGCGTCAAGCCCCAAATTTGATTTTTTTTTTAATTTGCACTTTGGTCATTTAAGTCAGTAAGCAGTTGGCAATAATTTTCTTTTCTTTAAATAGTTTGAAAAGTTTGGATTTTAGTTTTAAGCTCCACACCCACAGTGGGAAGTTGTACTAAACTACAAGGTGATGGAAGGGCATTCTGCATCATTGGAAGGTGCCCACCCCCAGACCCGTTTGCACGCAGATCTCACATTGTCACTTCCGCTTGCGCTCCGATAATCAGAGAGTGGCCCTTGGAATTTCCTACGAGTAATCTGCGTTATTCCATCCATCAGCGCAGGAAGGCAAGACGCTCTCCAGCCAGTCGGCGTAAATCAAGAGAGCAGGGCGCTGAGGAATGACAGCGACGGCATTCCAGCAACGAGATCGCAGATGCCCCCCTCCCCCCAATCGATTCAGCGATTCCGATGGATGGATGGAGAGAAGACGAGGTTTGATTCGCGGGATCTGTTCAGCATCACCGCTCGCCGAATCTTTGCGGCTTGTTTCCGGGGCGTGCTTCTTCATTTGTGGCAAGAACAAGCCCAGTTTACCGGTAAAAGAAGCCAGTCACTCAGTCTATTTACAATGCAATAAGAAAGCCTTAACCAAGTAGTCCTAGATGACTCATCCAACGAGAGTTCCTGGCCTCTCCTTCAATGCAGACAGGATTGCTTCCCCCTCCCTGTGCGGGTAAACCCTCCTCCATGCTATTCCCAAGATGCGAGTTGTTGTTCTATTCTGCGGGAGAGAGGTTGGAATCTGAAACTCCTCCCAGTCTTGCTTTGCAAATCACTTTTTAATGGGATTTGGGCTCCTCTGTCCAGACCCATTTCCAGTGGGGAAACCCGAAAAGAAAATTGCAACTGGTATATTCTGATACCATGCACCTGGGCCTGTACATTTTGTGCAGCATGTGAATCTAGCTACTGGTAGGCCTATACTTATGTATTGACTCTAAGTGAGCAACAAGAGTTTGGTTCTATACTGCCAATGTTACATGTATATTGTGATTCCACCATGTAAATCGTAAAGGCTTGTCTAACATTAAATTCTGACTCAAATTTGCTTGGGAAACCTGGATTAACAGTAAAACCCAGGTCAAGTCGAATCAGTAGACTTTACAGATACATGTACCCCGGATAATGCCAGTGCAACCTGGTATAAAGCTTAGTATCAAAACTTAAATCATGAAAGAGTCAACTTTAGTGTGGTGGAGAATGGCAAACTTGTTCATGAAAATGCCAATCAAAAAGGAAGTGTCACCTCTGTTACTTTTAATACCTGTACACTTTAAAATACATATACAATACACTTGAGTACTGTGGGGCGATTCCAACTATGAAAGTAAAATAATGAAAACAGAATTGAATTCTCCTTTTCATTTGAGAAAGGAAGGAGGCTGGTGCCTTGTTGATAACCTCTAGTGCCGGATTCTTGAGCCCAGTTTCTAAATTCTTACAGGAATGAGACCCTTAGGAACTTCCGACACTTGTCCCTGGCCACATTAATATCAAATCCTGAAGTGGTGCTATCTCTTGCATGCAAACCTGTCTGCCCAGGAACCTGGGTGGGGGCTGTGAGATGTAGGAACAGCTGTCCTAAAGCTACATGTACAGTACATACATCAAAATGTACAGAAAATATACATATGCCATCAGTGATGTCTGGGCACTGCCATGCCAGGCCGCTACTCATTGGCTATGGCTTAGGATAATAACACACAAGTCAATGAAGAGCTGCAGCCACTGCTCAGCGGTTGAGAATATACCGGTACATGTACCTCCCGTATATGGCTGCAAATAGCACACATGCCAATGGAAAGTGACTGCAGCCACTGCCTAGTGGTTTCCATAATCATCATTCATTGGCTATGGCTGAGAAAGCACAGCGGTCAATGTAAATTGGCTGCAGCCGCTAGCCAATGGTTATTCTTTACATGTACATGTAACTATGGCTGAGAATAACACACAAGTCAATGGCAAGTGACTGCAGCCACTGCCTACTGGTTTCTGTTCACGCGTGTCAATAGTTGAAGCGATAGCCAACAATATTTGAACAGGGCCTACATTGGGATGCTCCGTTTCAGTCCATTGGGCCTTTCTGCGTGGCGCAAGCAAATAAGCATCTTTGTCAACTTCCCGATATGCCCAGCGGGTGAAAGGCACCAATTTCCAAGTCACAGAAAAGGGTGCACCGGACTATTTGCCTGTCCAGCCATAGTTTACTTTAGGGTTTACTCCGTTTTGAATAGAGGGAAAAGAAAACCAGGTTGCAAAAAGTTGGCGTATTTTGGTTTGAAAGAGCTCCTGAAATGGTTAATGCTGAAGCAAGAAAAAGATAAGGCTAATCTAACCAGGGTCGATTTGACCAAACTCATCGTAATTAGTATCAATCATAAGACAATGAGTGATGCACTGAAACAATAGGACCCATCGTGGCTACAATGGATAACCAATGATAAGGTCGAGTTACAATGGGTTGTAAGGCTTTGAGAAACAAATGGACACGGTTTACATATGTACATGTACACATAGGAAGGAATATCCCAAACATTGCAAATGATAGAAATGTTTGGCAACCTGAAGGGAGATGTGTATTGATTTGTTTTTTCTTTTTGGCTTCTCCACTTACGCTGTCGTCCAGTGCATAGGCAAGCTCTCCATTTTCGTACAAGATGAAACATCGGCGTTGCCACTTCTGCAAGGAGAACACAGAGAAAGGCAGAAGGTTAGAAATGGAAATTAAGTGCAACAGGTATCTTCACAAATGACTCAAAGTAATACACAATTGTAGCAACCTGTGAAGCAATTCACTAAAATGACCAAAATGCCAATCTGAGACATTGAGAAGGCAAAGTCATTTCTGTGAATTCACGCTGTCTGAACGTAGCCTATGTTTTTGCTGGTGTCTGTCTGACTTTCAGTTAGCAAAATACATGCACTGTTGAACTCAAACAGGTATGAATGTATCCATTTGAAATGTTTACTGTTACATGTACATGTAATACTGTACATGTACAGGACATGTCGGTAGTCTCACTGGTTCGAGGTGATTCTTTTTTGGTTATAATCCGGATCAAATTCTGGATCACTTTGAAATGTTCGTTAACATTGCAGTAAATAGTCCTTGGCCGAGGTCTGCACTTTTCTAGCTCAATTTAAGATGGTATCGTTACTATACATGTACATGTACTGTACATGTACATGTACATACACATGTACAGTACATGTAAATGACTCAATATGCCTCGCAAAAAATATTTGCAGTTGGGAACTGTGCAAACTACCTATATTTTACAGTGCATACAACAAAAGTCAGATTTTATTTGTGATTTACTAAACCATGGGGAAAAAAATACAAAAGGGCAGCATTCATAAGCAGCCAGCAACACCCAAATCTGGGTTCAGGCGGCTTCTAAAATTTGGCAATGTGACAATGACAGGGTAGAGAAAGATGAATGGCGAAAGGGGTGGGGGGTATGGAAAGTGAACTGTAGCAACTGCAAAACCCAAAGGTGTTTGAGAATGAACCCGAAATGCTTCCAATAAGCATCTGAAAGGATGGCTTTCTGTCCTTGTTAGCGTAGTTACGTATGACAAAAGCGCCTGTGGGTTAAAGCACTCTAGTAACTGGCATGGGGGCTGGCAATGGGAACCCACAAACTCCCCCCCCCCTTCCCCCAACCCCGCAAAAAGGAGGATTGGCAAGCATTGGTACAAAGCTTGAAAAAAAAAACCAGAGAACAAAAAAATAAGAGACAACACAAAGTGGTACATGTAATCTATCGATTCTGCAACACTGACTCCCTGGTATGCAAGCGTGCCCAGGCTTTGAACTTGTTACCTCTGTCAATGGGAGGACAAGGTTTTGGGGCCCAAATTCGAATATCACTGATGTGCTTCAGCAGCCTTGACATTGTAGCAGATTTGTAGGGAGATCGCACGCTGTGCAAATGCAGTTAGGCAGAGGATGACATCGCCAAATTTTGATTTGCGTACAACGGTGAATGTAATGTTTCAGTGGCAGATTACCACACTCTTACAATTCATACGAACACTGCAATATCTGACTGACCACAATGTATAAATGTATGTATGAAAGCTCACATATTGGTATATTTGGGTGTAATTTACTGTATGTTACATGTAAGTGTGTGGTCATGTCGAGTTCATGTACATGCATGGCCATATTGTGAAAACAGCGTGATGGTAAAGTACAGTACATACATGTAGTGTACAGTACTGTATACCGTTACTGTGCACATGTACATGAACTGTTTATCATAGAAAAGAGACAAATTGGTGCACACTGTAAATGTAACGCACTCTATGGCATTGTTAGATTTTTTGGCAAACAAGCTGCTACATGTATCTTGGGAGTTCTGCTCTAGATAGTAACCATTACCATCTGTTGGATATTGTTGAATAGCAGGCAAGGTACATGTATGTATTTTGTGCACATGTAAGTCAATCAAGGTTAATACCATCCAGTGTATGGGAGGACCCCAAATGTTTCGGTGTCACTGCTGCACTAAACATGAAATGCACAAACACCTGGGTACAATGTACATGTACATGTATGAGCATGGAACTACATGTATAAAGGTACATGTACATGTACATGTACAGTATGAGCATGAGGATGGTCCCACAGTTTCTCCTGGGGATTTTTTTTTTCAGGGAGATGGCCCCTGCTCACCCTGCCCCATTGCTGCTCATTCTGCAAAAAGCCCCAAGACAATTTTCAGACCCCAGTGGGCCATGGACAGGGCAGCCAGACACAAGAGCCCTGCATTCCACTGAGGGGAAAAAAAAACAATTGAATCCAGCTCCTGCCTCTCCTGCCCTCCTGCCTGCCCAACCCAGATGTAATTACAGCACATCCTTGTCAAGCAATGTCTATCCGACTTTTAAAAAATAAGAACAGTGTGGTAGTGTCTCTCAAGATTGGCTGCAAAATCTCCCGGGTTAGGGAAGGGTGTTCACCACGGGGCAAAGTACCGGTAGAGAGACACAAAAGAGAAGCCAAGATCACCTGGGGGAAGCCGGTAGGATGACTGATAACCTGGAGGAAGGTATGAATATGATATCAATTTAGAGTCTAAAAAATTGACAGTTTGACCTGAACTCTTTCTGGTTTTTGTTTTTAAAATGGCCTGACTTAAAATGTTTAGCTGGCTTGACATTTTTTTTTTTTTGAAGGGCAAACATTTTTTGGTGGGTTGCTCATCCAACTAGTACTACCGGTAGTTCTAGGGTTTTACAAGGCTTTCTCTTATCTACATGTAGCATGAAGAATGATTCCCTGAAAGGTCACAGGCAAAAAGTACTGTACACCAGTAGAGACTGTGGTGGGTTGTGGTTTATATATGTACATGTAGGCCAGTTGAGGGTGGCCTTCAACTGGCCAAAGACAAGACAACTGGCTTTCCATTTTTTTTTCAATTGGCCAGCCTTCTTTGTAGTCACTTGCTTGTCATCCCATGGTTTTCCTGAGGTCCTTTTCACTGTATGAGAGGTTTCTTTGAACATTTACAGGCAAAACCATGGTCGTAATAAGTACTGGCTTTAGAACGCAAACAAAAACTGAGACTTTTGATTGACAATCTCAGCTGCCACAAGGCCACTGCTAAATTCAAACCATGATCGGGGCTCAGAGTAGGATATTGGAACCATCCTCAGACAAACCGGATGGTTGATGTGTGGCCACCTTACAGTACTGTACTGCACATGTACATGTAATGTACAGTACATGCTGCATGTACAATCGAATTCCCTTCACCACCCACTGGCAGAAAAGGGGCAAACTAAAAGGAGGTAATTTAGGGGATGCTCTGGAAGAATGGCACCTGCGGCTGTGGGAGGGGTCAGCTTTCAAGTTAAAAAGAGGATTGTTTTTGTAGCAAGGAGATTTCAAGGGCTCTGCCATCAGAGGCAGACTGGGGTGCCCTCCCTCTACAGACCACAAACTGCTGGAAGCCAAACAGGTTTGTGAAGATCCACTGGACAGAAGCAGGAAAGTGAACTAAACACCGCCAATCCATAATCTGATTCCCCATCCCCCGACACAATCAACTCGATTATATTCCTTAAGGATACCGGTACTTCTGAGTAGAATTGGGAAGGATCTTCTTCTAACAAGGAGCTCTTCAAGATTTACAGGAGTTTGCTGCCCAGATAATGCCGTGCTGGAGACGGTGGTGAGGTTTTGGGAGGAATGTCTTGAGACTCACACACATGCAACGACTCTCCAAGATCTAAACTTCAGGCATCTGTTGTAGGGCTGCAGGTCCTCCTAACCGGTTGACCAGTTAACCGACCATTTGGGTGGTTAACCAGTTACGTTTTTTTTCCGGTTCGGTTAACCGCTATCCACTTCTCCTCTTTGGTGCGCCAAGCACTGGGGGGAATTTTCCCATCAAACGAAAGGTTAAGACCCGAAAAGTTCTAGTGACGGTGGCCTTAAGTAAAAATAATCATCCTACAGGAAATTGGTACCGAGCCAAAACAATTCCGAGAAAAAGTTTCTTCACCTACGTATACTATGAAATTACGGTACTTCCTTTTTGCAGTCCCTTTTGCCGGCTTTCCTGGCTTACCCTCAAGTGGATGTATACTGTACAATCAATTCTGACATGGGTCTGGTTTTACTGCCTAGTTTGACTACCTTTTTACTGAAGTTTTGATCGATATGATCACTAATATTTATAGTTTTGATCACTATCTTCACACTCTCAAGAGTCAAGACAAAAAATGGCCAATCAAAGCAACATCTCCCTAACATCAAACCCGCAAGGCTTAATTCAATGAACAATTTTTTTAACTGTCCCAACCCAGCAAGAAACCTTTGGGAAATTCAACTGTGGACGGAGCCCCCCCCCCCCCAAAGCCCAAGCCGCCAACCTTTGAAGCTGAATGGTGTTAATATTGCAGTGATGGACTAGCACTAATAGTCCAATCACAGTAATAAAGTGTCCTGGACACTAGTCCCACCCAATAAGAATCTTCCAGGAAAAAAAAAATCCCAGAAAGGCTGACACTTAAGGGTAGGCCCTCTAGCATCTCAAGGGACTGCAAGCATGTGCACTTGTTACATGTACATGTAACTGAGTCCAGTGGTACCAGCGCTGCTGCCTTAATCTGCTGGGCTCGGGTTCAAGTTGCAGCTCAGTTCAGGGTACGGTCAAACCTTTCTGTTGGCTCGATTTCAATCTCTGGATTTGATTACTACATGTATTGTGGCTGTGCAATGCAGTCCAATCCAGTGGCATCATGGCAGCGCAGCCACTCACTGGGAGATCACATCATGTGTGTTGTACTAGTATGTACATGTACATGTACATAATCATAATGTGCATGTACATGTACATGTACATGTACATGTACATACATGAATGTACATGTACATGTACACACAATGTACAACATGTACATGTACATGTACAGTATTTATTATTCATGAATTCTGCAGAATTTATGACAGCTACAGTATGTCATGTACATGTACATATATATTCACATGTACAATGTACATCGGTACATGTACAGGTACAGTGTACATGTAGAGTGTACATGTACAGAATTTAGAGTACAGACTTGTCCATGCCCAGGGACATACAGTGAACATGTACATGTACATGTACATGTGTGTACTGCACATGTATCACCAGATTAACAAGCAGGCCAGCCAAGTCACCAGCAAATACCTGGTAGACATCTGAGCATTCATGAACCCTTTCCTATGAACATGCCTACAGGTACAGTATGTGTATGTACCGGTAGAGACTAATGTACAGTACCTACATGTACATGTACTGTACACTGTGTATTGTACACTTTACATATGTATAGGCCTACTAGTACTACAGTAAATGTATTTATAGACAAAAATTATAAATGAACAATGAAAGAGCAATTTAGCAATTTACATGTATCATGTACATGTGTATGATCTGTGGTCCCAAATTCGATTTACATACTTAACTGGGCATCAATGCCTGTAAAATTATCTACACATAAGGGTATTGTAATGTAATTGTGCATACAGTATGAATGTCTGCTGTATCAAGTGTGACATCCGCTGATAAGGCAATGCCATAGGCAACAGACGGCTGGACTGGAGTTCATTCCATTGCCTACTTTGTGTCTGATTGCATTAGGCAGGAGGCTTTCCTGAAAAGAGAGAAGAATTTACAGGCCAGCTTCTACCTGGGCTTCACATTGTATGTACGGTACATAGTCTAGTGCTGTGACACTGACATCCTGGTTATTTTTTAAACCATTGGGAACCGGTGTACCGATTTCCCACGACCACAATTGGCAAAAATCTAACTATCAGGAATACTGTAAGTGTATGCACCAATTCCATGGTTGAGAGTTTTCAATAAAATACCAAAGCTGTGATTTGTATCATTATTTTACTCTCTGAAATGTTTGCAGCCTTCCGCCTTTTTTTCCCCCGAAAATACACTTGAATGACACTCCACTTTCGTGATGTCACTAAGATCAATATTCATGAGGCAAGCTTGAAGGGAATGTTCCACACATGATCGATACTCGATAGGCCTAGACGTTCAGCTACCGGGTATGTTTGAATTTATATTTTCATGAGGAGCAAAATCACCATCGTCATCAAGGCAGCAAACCGACGATAAAGAGTTCGACTCCGACGACCGATCCCACAAGCACAAGTCACGATGCGTCTCGCCAACAAATAGACTTAGTTGTTGTTCGGTCGTTGCGCGCTTTCCAATCAACAGAGGTGTTGTGTCAGTGTGTCTTGCGTGAGATTGACGTGTTTTTTTAGCTTAATTCAATGTCTGCACCTGGCCACGGTGTTGCAATTATGTAATATAGAGGAACAAAAACCAAACAAAATCATGCCGAGGGTTTCGCACCCAATCCTGGTCAGATGTTGTTTAGAAAAAAATATTGCACAATGCGCGCTGTGGCTGTGATGCGTGCTGTGTGCCTGCCATAGAGATATATGGTGCCTGCATACAACCATGGAGTGTATAGACAGTAAGTTTGTATTCTAATGTACAGTGTATATAGCCCGACCTCCTCTGCCACAGAAAAGAAATAACATACACCCTGTACTGGTGTCCAAACAGTGCAGAAAGTTTAGCATGGTCCTTTCTTCGGCGCACAAAAATGGCACGTACACCTGTATGGTTTTTGGAAAAGAAGCAGTGCAGAGTAACACAGGCTTGTGATCCAATTTGGGAAGGTTTTGCCGGACAAATGTTTGACCTCCACAGCAGATCTTGACAAAATCCGTTTCCTAATTCATGCCCACATTTTGAAAGGGGCACAATGGAGGAGGACAAAATGCTGCAGTGGGGCAGATTGTTAGCCAGCGTCAGGATCACATTGCGCATGAATTCACGCCGTACGTCATCAGACGCAAACCGACCACCAACCGCTATACATGTACGTACGTCAGTGTGGCAGTATGTGATATCCAGGTAAAACGCAGTCATGATAAACAATGGGCAACGTTAACTGTAGATCATGGAACGGTTGGGCAAACGGGCAAGCGCCACCGGTTAATTCAATACACTTGTGGGAGCAACCTCTTTGGCGACAGCATAATCGCGGCAAATCGCCTCTTCTGAAATATCCCATGGTGGTTCTTCAGCAGACAAACATAAAGCCCATGGAGAGAGAGAGACAGACAGACAGACAGAGAGACAGACAGAGAGACAGACAGAGAGACAGAGAGAGACAGAAGGAAGAGGGAATGGAGAACCCTCTACAAAAGTCTCTCCCTTTCGTGCAGGGATCTGGCAGGCCGACTGGGCCCAAGTCAGCCCCAAGGCCTCTGGGTCTTTTCAGGGTAAGATCACCGTCTGAATGGGCAGGGATTAGCGCAAGTGGAAACGACTCATTGAGGGGGCATCGCTGACGTCCTTTTTTTTTTTTTTTTAAAGGGGGAGCCAGGGAGACCAGGGGACAGACCAGGGGATGAGCAACACAAAACAACACTCGGGTTCCTTGTTGCGCAATTGTAGCCACTCAACAATAGGTGGAAGAAGGGAAGGGGTTAAAAGGGGGAGGGGCGGGGGCAAGATGGGTTCATCTAAGTCTGACATGGGCGTGCTTGTACCTTCGTGTGACTGGTGTGAGAGGTAGAAGGGGAAGAGGGTAGGTCAGCAGAGACCGAGAAAATCTCCCAGCACCAGGCCAGTATTAGGGAACCATACACAGCTGGTCCTCAGCAATCACAGTCGTCCATTTAGCAGCTGTAGAAAGGATTGAGGATGCGGGGACATGGTGGGTCTGTGGCTCTGTGCAGGCGATAGGGGGTGGTTAGACCATAGACCATGCACTGTACAACCTGCTCCAGGTAAACGTGTACACTTTCCCATTCACTACCACAGTGCACCACACAAGCTGTATGCGTTGGTGATTAGAAATTTAGGATGTCAGGTGGGTTCACAGTAAAGCTACACTGGTTTCCAGTGAGCACACACGATAATGGATTGGAAAACCTCCACCGTCTGCACCCCACCAATGAGATCTTTCTAAGGCTCTTGCATATAATCTTAAAGCTACCCTCAGGTGGACTGGCGGAATGCTCATACTGCAAGGAAACTACCATATCACTATCAAGTGCTAAAGTGAAAGACCACAGCGCTGGTCTACAGCAGGATTTCCCCTGGAATTTCGCGAGGCCAAGGTAGCAACTGATAATATTGATAAATACATACATACATGTACATACGTGTACACACTGTATAGTATACATGCATTAAATTATATTGTGGGCATGTACGTATGTACATGTATTAGACAGAGAATGAATCTAAAACACATTAATATTGGCATGCGAAAGAAGTTTACAAAACAAAACAAAATCCTTTCTACATGTCCATGTCAATGTACATGTACATACTGTATACATCCATTTGCACATAAGTATGCTGAAGTGTTCTCACTTTGTGTTCATAATTTTGACGTCTGAATTGACCATTTTCAGAGACAAATACATTGTACTTCAGGTGGTCCATCAAAGTTGTTAAGGGGGCACCTCATAAATAAACATGCAGAAGAAATATACTGTACACAACTTTGTAGGAGAACATACTGTACATGTACATGTACACATATACCGGTACTTGTAGGGAGAAACGTGTTGCTTTAACACTTGATGGCATACATGTACATGTATCATCAAGATAGTATCTTACAGTAGATTGCCAAGGACAATTCTAATTGAAAACCTGGATAAAAACACCTGGATAAAAAACCCCAAAAATGTTTAAAAGTTCCAAAAAAAGTTTTTCCTCTTTGTTTGCTTGCCTTTTTTTTCAATCATAAATTAGAGATGATAATTTTGTTGTACAATTTAGTTACTCACAGATCACAAATGTTTTTGACATTCGAGGGTTTTATTTTTTCATTTTATTTTTTAAAGAGAGTTACATGTACATGTACGACTGAGAAGCGTTGTCACAGGACCCAAGCTCTGTCACGCGTCGTCACCAAGGTCGAGCTACCCCCAGCTTACATGGGAGCCCCTTCACGGTGGACAATCATGCTCTGGGCTTGGGGGCAGCTGTGACAGTACGGACTGCGCAGTGTGTGCATGTGCGTGGCATAGTACTGCAGCTGAATTGAATTCAGACGTTAAAATCCGTTTTGTGAGATAGAACACCTTCAAATGGCCTACACCTTTCAACAACAAAGCGGTGACAACCTACAAACCCAGACCAACGTTCAATTCATCTCGTACTTTGTGTCTTTCTTCCCCACCCCCCCCCCCCACCCTCCTTCCCTCCCAATAGGCAATTCTTTCTTTTTTCTTTATTTCTGAAACACCTCTTAGCCAAATTGTGAGTGAAGGAGAGAAAATAAATGAGGGGGCACGAAGAACCCAAGGTTTATGGGAGTGGGCTTATTGATGGATGAGGAGATGAGAGGGGTGGGCGGAGAGGATGGGGATGCTGGAAGGAGAAAAAGACCCTCAACTGTGACACCCTTCTCATTATCGGTAAAAGCTGGACAACATTTGTCACCCAGGTTCCAATAGAAGAGGCAGCATCTATTCCTTCAAATTTGCCAACTTTCCCCCTCCCAGAGAGACATAAAAAGGGAGGCCGAACTCCCAAGGGAGGTAACTCCCGGTCAGTCTTGGTCAATTTTGCCTTGGCACAAAGGGTCCAAATATCTTTGCAGCTAGTTTCAGACGAGAGAAAACTCACCTCACATGGTTATAAATACGTACACAAATATTGCAAACTGCTTACTACCGGGGTAACTACATGTACATGTACATGTAGTAATTTAAATGGTTATACAGGTATCCTGTATCCTAAAATGGTAGAAGGCCTGGCATTTGGATCACAGCAGGACCTTTCTCAAATTTATAAATTACAAACACTTTAACTATTAAGTTTAATTAAATGATTAAATTTAGCAATGTTTGTACGGTATTTCCATGTACTGTACACTGCGTAACATAATCCACGATCCTCTTCTCCAGTAACAAAATCCATACTGAAGTGGCGGTCAAGAAAGTGGTGTGGATTACATTTGTACATCTGATGGCCTTTATTCCCTGAGCGGTTTTCATGGTTCATGGATTTGAAAGGGGGGTCTCAATGTGAGACACTGACTGCAGGATTCGGTGGGAGGAATTGTAAGACAGAATGCGGAAGCTGCTAAGAAGTAGATCACGGAGTAATCATGTAATGTTGGACATTTGGCACACAATGTACCTCATGTATATGTGGGCCTACTCGCCTTGTTATCCCTGGTTTTATTCGCACATGTGTACACTGCCCTCCTCTCTCGTCCATAATTCTCCATTCTTCATCCCATTTAGGGGAAAAGAAATCAGATTATTTGGCCACCATGCCGGTATGGGATCCCGGCTCCCCCTATGGACGCCCTGAGATATACTGCAGAGAGCAGACTGCTTGGTTCTTAAGACACTTCTCTCCCTGTGGCGTTACATAATAGGGCCTTTTCAGGCAGTCCCTTATCCGCGCTTAAGGGCAAGGAATCTTAAAGCCGGTTAAAGCAAGGATGGACGGAATGAATGAGAAATTAAGGACATTATGACTGGTGCCGCACCAAGGTATACCTAGCGTAATGAACACGTATACATGTATAAAAAGAATGTACACGTACATATACACGTACCTCTGATCAAGATATTTTCCAGGCCTAAGTAAAATCTTATGTACAAATCAAATAATGAAAGACCATGTACATAACTTCTGTAAGTAAATCTTTCTGGAATAATGTTGTGTAATCGTGCTTAACATCTGTACGTTGTATCAATGCAGGGTTTTTTTCACTCTAGTCTTTTCAAATCTTTTCTTGCAAGAGTTAACAATAGGCTTAGAGACTGAGACAAGCTGTCTCCGTCGAAGGTGAAATGTTTGTAGCAGACAAGCATGTTTAATTGTGCAGTTAACATACAATTTAAATGTGATGAAACATACTGTACACATACATCATTGGTACATGTACATGTACACGTGATGCACACATGTACACTGTACGGTACACTGTGTACATGTATACAGTATCAATCGTAAGGGGACAAGTACACTGTATAAGATTTAAGGGGAATCTGACAATCAGCCAACATCACTAGCAGCACTCTTCCAGTATAAAGCGAAATCTACATGTACATCTATGTCTAACATTTTTTGGGACACCCAACAGTATTCTTAACCCAATACTCTTCAATATCTCAGCACCAGTTACAAAGTTGAAGTCATACACATGTACATGTACATGTACATGTACATGTACATACAGTACATGTATACTTGTATGTGAGTAATTTGGACAACCTGTTTTTCTACAAACGTGAACAATATCGACATGTACTGTACCACCATGTCCATAACAGCACAAATAGTTGGTAAATGTTCAAAAATGATGGCATAGGGCTAAGGCAGCATTAAAGGCCATCTTCGTCTATGATATTGGTCTAATCAGCGCTGTCCAGATGTGTCCAGTCCAAATGATTCAGACATGATGTCTGATGAGGGTTTTTTTCCCCCCACTCTTTCTTCTAATCATCACATATTCTGTCTCACTTGGCATGGATCCCTGCTCTTAATCTCTCATCAAAGCTAGGCAGGAAGCGCCGCAAATGAAACGCAGATTAAAGCTGTACTAGAATCTAAGCTTGGGATCTACCAGTATCTGTGAAAGAAGGGTCTGTGTGAAAATGCCTTGCAATGCTGAACCTGACAGGGGTGCCGGGGGAAAGAGCAGTCTCTGCTGCACTGCGTCTGTGCAGCCTTACCTTGATGCACTTCACAGAAATAGAAACTTTGACAAAAGTGTACGGGGCTTGATGTTTCAATCCTTGAGGACATTTTTTCTTCAAGAATTGAAACATTGGGCGGTTTTTTCGGGCCCTTAAATGTTTTGCATTTTGAATTTTGGTGATTGAGCTCAGTAAGCAGTTTTCCACATTTCTGTATGACATAAAGAACTGCGTTCATCAAGCTACATGTACATGTAATGCACTTAAACCCCATCACTGAAGTTTAAAGAGCCTGAGATGGCAACTGATAATTTCCATACTAAATACGTTTAGTATAAATTGTTCAAATGGTGCATGTACATGCATGTGCTAGAGTACATGTAGCTTGATGTTCCACTGGTCACAAATTGGGATGGGAATGATACTAAAGCACTACATTTACTACTGTACATGCACCACTTTGCACACGTGCCAAACTGCAAATTGCTTTTAATGTTCATGTTTCCAGTAAGTGATTTTGAGCACCGAGGTGGGGAGTCTGGGGGACAAATACCCAAGGTGGGCCATCAGAGCTGCGAGGTGGGCCACCTCACAGTTTGATATGCAGGGGGGGAACCCCACTGACCAGTATCACTGCACTTGGCATGACCCTGAGTGTCACAAAGTTCTCCTCTAACCTGAACAGTCTGCATGTAGCTTGAGGTGACAACTTTAACAGGGCATATTGGCCCTCATGTCTTATCAACTGTTAAATATTACTCCGAGTTCAAATAACACAACAAAGGGACTTTGACAGTTCAGTTTACCCATTAGCAATGTGTACTTGTACAACGGAGGAGGGCTGAGGGTTACAAATTCTCCCCTGCCTTGTTTGAAACTCTTGACTTCGTGTTTTGATCAGTGCTGGCAACACAGCCCACCCTTTTTTTCAGCCTCTGGGATGGGGTCAGGGTTCAAGGGTCGCCACCTACACCTCTCTGCTGGCAGAGTGCGCTCAGCAAATAATGTACATGTACATGTACTGTACATACACTGTAGTAACCAATCACCTGGTAGGCCTACACCAGGCAAAGACTGAGTGGGAGATACCATAAAGCCTGTAAGGTACATGTACACAGAGAGTCACCTCTAATGGTGACAGGAATGTGCTTTTCAGATGAAAATATCATACCAAAAAATTGACTAAGTACATGTAATAGGAGCTGTTGTAAACTGTCCACTTTTTTTTTAAATGATCATCTGAGATGGCGTGATACTGAGATTGTTGTACAGTCGTAAATGCAATTATTTGTGTAAGGGAAGTTTGTATACGTTACCAATTTCACTCATGTCCATGTGTGTTCTGAGTCAGAGTTCTCAATGCAGTCTGAGTAAATTCATTTCCAAATTTTGGATCTGTGATATTCCAACAGTAATTTATATTAAGTACTGGCATATGCACAATACAGTACTTCATTGCAGTGCAAATAATTTGCACAAATCGAGGCTCTAAATGAGCACATTTTAGTTTTACCATGTGTGTACCTTGCATGTACACACACATGTACATGCAAGGCTATATAATTATTCAATACTGTAGCAGTGTCACCAAGCCTTTGGACTGCAAGTACTACATAACGTGTACGTTTTCACTTCCATTGAATTTTCCCCATATGCTCCCATTGTGGTGCTGTCTTTATTAGTAATGGCATTGCACAACAGCCGCCTCCTTGACCAACCGGTTGCCTCCACTGGCATTGACCTGTGACCTCTGAGTGCTGACTCCTGGGCAAAAGGGGCTGAAAGAAGTACACAAAGGATGAAAGAGCCCAGTCCAGCCAGTGTGGCCAGCCAAGCAAGACGCTGTTTTGGTTGGGTTTTTTAATTAGGGTTACAATAGAGTTGGGGAACTGAATATCTACTTAATGATAGTGGGAATGTTCTCGTTTCTCAATATCCTTTACCCGGGTATTGGTATCCTGCATTTGGAACATACTGTACATACATTGTACATGTACATTGTAAACTGAGTAAGTGTGAATGCCATAACAACTTTACCCGGGTACGCAGCAAGCGGGTAAGCTGAATTGCGGGGTTAATTTTGTAGTGTGAATGTGATTCTGCAGGTTACTTTTTACTAGCGCTGCGACATCCCGGTTATTTTCAAAAACATGACCTTTCGTACGTGCACGATTCATTTTGAGAACGAAAAGGAAATTAAGGTTGTCTCGACTGTCATACATGTACGACATTTATTATGAGCAGTTGAATTTAATATGATGGAGGGACTTGTCTTTAACATACTTTTCAATGTTTTATTTTTTCTTTGGATTGACTTTGATTTGTTTTTAATTAGGCCTACTTTGGGAAAACCAGCAACCATAGCTTTGATGCACACCGCTATCAACTACTACCCTATTGGTTAATGTCCAGCAATAAAAATCCAACCGACTTCGCCATAATTTCTTATGTGTTTTATTACTTTCATCGGTACATTGGTTTTGAAAAAACGAACCGGTTCCCGATCAGGACGGTCGGGAACCGGTGTGACCGACCGAACCGACCCAGCCTTAGCTTACTTTTTACCCAGGTGCGGATAACTACCCGGGTAATTATCATCCAGTGACAGTCACCCTACATGTATTTGGTTTGTTCGGAGCTGTTAAAAATGCTAATGCCTTCATTAATCACATGCACACTTGCTGTTGCAGATGTCGGCGCGGCACTACAAAGTTACTGATGGGCTGGTGCACTTTCGGTCCTACCAGGCATGGGTCAATGTCACTTTAGATATTGCCGTGCTTCTATTGTTGGGTCAGTCGATCAATTGGCTGCAACGTGCGGGCACACTGCAGTGAAGGGGTGGGGGTGGGGGTGGCAAAGAATGGCTTTTTCTTTAGCAGGTTTCTGGTGGCAATATGCAAAAGAATCAACACATGCCGAGTCGACACACTTTTTTTTCTTCTTTCATTGTCTGTTATCCAAGTTGTAAGCGGGACTGGACTAGCCAATTTCCGACTTCTGATGAAAAAAAGAACACTAAAAAGGACGCGGCATCTTTCGCTTTTGAATCCCTTCCTCCACTCCCTCATTCATGTTCTGATTAATAGACCATGAATCAATCCCGTGCAAATAGTGTCATCAATCAAATTTTAATGATATTTTATTTTTATGGATGTAGGCCACTCATAATGTGCACAAATGTGCATGCAGGTTGCAGGATGGGAATGATTCTTTACGGCACAATACACGTTGCTGAATTTAGGATGGAAATCTGCTAAAAAAATCTACGACAACTTTGGGCTTTTATTCAAAATTTGCCTGGACGGAAAATAACACCAAGAATCTCAGAAGAAAGACACAATTTCTGCTGTAAATTGAAATACATGTACCAGTGTACATGTACAATCTTCATGTACATGTGTACATTATCCAATTTTCTAATGCCTGCATTCGTTGTGTGTTGAGGTTGTCGTCTGGTGACTGGTCCTGAATTCAACCCTGTCACACGGTGGCGCATGTACACGTATGTACATGTAACTAGTACATGTACAGTGTGTAGTACGGTACATTTAGGGTACAGATCATTGAGAGGCACATTTTACATATTACCCATGGTAATAGACTAGTACACGTCCACTCAACATAACCCACAACGTAGGGGAATCATGGGCATGTATCTCACAGCAAGAACAATCATAGTTTACACTGGCCTGCTTGAAAACACAGGAATGCTGCAATGACGTACACTGTCTGTACACGTGTACATAGTGCCCCTAGATACTCAAAGAGCAGATAACTGTCAATGTAATTATCGTCTTCTGGCGTCAGAAAGCTAACACAACAGCAGCAATGGAATGAACGAGTGAGCGACTGACTGGCTGGCCAAATGGATCTAGACTGAATGCTGTCCAAAAATGCCCTGAACCAAAAATAAATCTAATTGCTGCAAATGGGCAATCAATTCAAAAGTTGATGTGGATTGTCAATTTGTCATATTGCCTTTTCTATTTTTTTTGGTATTTATTTACATGTATTTGTTTGAATAAGCAAAGGACAACTGGCTGGGAAATTATAAATAATTTGAAAAATTGCCACTGCAAAATGCTTCCCGATGAAGGGACCAAAATTCTAATCTTACCTAAAAAAAATCTCAAAAAAAAAAACAAGACCTTCCGATCCTGCTTGGGTCAGATTGTCAGGCCCTCTACATTTTTTAGATTTTTGTCTAAAGTCTGTTATTTCCAATAACTGGAGTACATGAAGTTATTCCTGCACTGCATGGTGTGTGCCTTTTTGGTATCCAAATCTACTGTATCCATATCATTTGGATACAGTAAAAAGGGAGGATGGAGGACGGAGGTCATGCCAAGCTGACCCATAGGTCATTGACATTCAAAATAGATGAAGATAACAACAGTAGAAGGTCAGACTCTTTTATACTCCTTCCTTTCCCATCTAGGTATGATAACTAAATAAACTAATCCAATTCTTTTTATATAATCAGATTTTGTAAAGCTTTAGCATCAAGCACCTGAGAGCTGGAGGTCATTGGCCCCTGCTTCATTTTCATTTTTAAAGGGGGAGGGGAGGTCGGGGACTGGGGAGTTATGTATGCTCCACCCTGGTGGCTGATTAAGTGAGCAAGCAAGCCCAAGGACCAGAGATCTCTGACACCAGGCAACCTGCTTCTACTCCTCTCAGGTTACTCCTGCATGCTGAGAGACCGGCCTGCCATCCACATCTCAGCAGTCAGCAGCCAGGAAGTCCTCACTGCAACCAGTCCCGCATCCCCCCGGCCTCCTCCTCCTCCTCCTCACACAACACACACACAAGCTGCCTATGGTGTATCTGTTTGGCCTCAGCTGTGCTTCATTCAACTGTAGCCCACGGGCCAGGCTCTGGGATGGAAGGGACAAACTTGGACTTGAAGGGGATCAAGGGCTCTGGGGCTTCAAGGACTGGCAGTAGAATCCAATAAACAAATGGATTTGGCAATCAATGGCTACCATTGCAGCCTCATGTCTGACCAGATTTTGAAGGTGGAGCTGCTGGTAGAACGTTACTTGCGTATTTCAGTTAAAAATACAAATATTTTACTACATAATGCAGAACTTTACATGTAATGATGTATGTCCATTCCTTTTTACAATGCATCATTAGATGAAAAACAATTTTTAAACAGAATGTTCATAACTTCATGTACATGAGTATGTAACTGGCGTTACTGAAAAGGCTGGAGAGACATACCCCCCCCCCCCGGTACACAACTGCACTGCACATGTGCAGTACATGTATGGTTGAAATCATTTTTCTGATACATTAGGGCCATTTCCACTACACCAAAAAAACGCAATTATTTGGATCGCGATTTGAATCGCTATCCAAACTCCACTTTTTTGCGTGTGTGGACACAATAAACGCGATCATTAGTTGGATTTGAATCACGATTCGGACTCCACTAAGAGTGAGACTTTTATAAAAAATCGCGTTTATTTGCGACGCGATGTGTGTGGGAACGCTCCGCACAAATCGTACCGTTTTTTTTGTCCCACAATGCATTGCGCGCGCATGCCATTTCCTGCCAGCAGCACACGCGCGCGGGAGAGTCAGGTCAACTCAGGGTCAATCTTTCAGGAAAGCCACATGCGCAGTACGACCACAGAGCTAACCGCAATCGGCTCGCAATCATTTGCGACACGATTTTTTGGCCTGTGTGGACAAAAAAAAAAAAAAAAGGGTTTTAAATCGCGATTCAAATCGCGATTATTTTCGTAGTGGAAACGTGCCTATTATCTCTATGCTTGAAGTACAAGTGTACATGTACTAAGGTTGTTCGATATCCGGAATTTTTGGTTTCGATATATCGTCAGGAATATATCGCGATATTCGATATTATCGCGATATCTGGTGCATAAGCGGAAGTCAAGGTAGTGACCTGGATTTCCATTCAATACACACTGTGATTGACGGAAACCTATATGTAGCAAATGCATCTAACTTTAAGCCATAGTTACCAATTGTTTAACCCCCTTAAACTCCTCATTTATCATCGGATTATTTTTTTTTAAAACAACTATCCCAGGTCGCTCTTTTAAAAGTATACGCCAAAACGAAACTCTTTTTTGTTGATGTATTAAGAATACGTTATTACATTTTAAAAAGACGATATCCCAGGCGGTTTTCAGCAACTCGATGCTTACATATGACGTCACAAATACATGTCTGGCCAGAGCCAATGGGTCTTCAGATTAATATTCATGAGGGGAGACAAACCATCAGTACATTTACGTCGGCGTAACGATCACTTTGAACAAAATCTGATGTCCCTTTCGGTCGTACGGATGCGTACTGGAAAAATGTTTACTGTACCTTTTTTTTGGGGGGGGGGCTGCTAAAAAGGAGAATAAAGCAGCAGTTCACCTTTTCTCATCCACGCCGCAAAATGATTGTTAGTTTACATGTCCAAGTTGGAATCATTCAAGTTGGAATAGATCGCGATGCGACCCCCCCCAAAAAAAAAGTCCACCGAACTTCGGTGTACACGATGTGCAAATGGCCTGGCCGTACTTCGCTGGTGTACGTTGACTTACACGTGCCTTTAGTACAGCTGCGTGGCGGGTACCAGAGCAGCATGGAAGGATCGAGAAATCAGAGGTCGCACGTGCGTTATGAACAGTGACGTTTATCCAACGTCTTTCCTCTTCGATTTTGATTTTGATTTTCTGAGATTAAAACATAATTATGTAAAGTATGTATTTTTACATTATATTTGGCTGCATTGGGAGACATCGGTAGGAAAATGAATCTGCAATTTTTGCAGCCTGGATAATATCGTAAACGATCGGATAACTTATGTAGGCCACATGGGGGAAAATGTCCCAAACACGAGTCGCTGTTGCGTGCCCAGGGTACCGAGGTCGCGCTGTACGAAAAGTGTGCTACCAACACCGGAAGTGAGCTTGCACTTGCAGTGGATCTGTTGCTGACGCATTGCCTTTGTGGAGACCGCGCGCAATGCAAGAGTCAAATGGCTGGCTGGCGCTCCTCTCCCCTTGCCGTTTCGGGTTTTTCGTTGTTTTTACTAACGAAAGCTTATCTCCCTTCAAGATCTCTCTGATGGCCACGCTAAACAAGCTTACAGACAGGCGATAATGGTGTTGGGAAACCAGATTTTTTCCGATATCGTGATACTTTTTTTCGATATCGCGATATCGAAAATATCGCGATATCCTGAAATGCGTTCGATATGATAATCGCCGGAAAGCGATATCGCGATATATCGAAATATCGAAATATCGAACAACCTTAACATGTACATGTGTCGTTAGCACAAAATTATGTATAGACTTGCAAATTACTGCTTGCTGATACAGAGTATGTTTAGTACGTTCACAGGTAACAATAATGACCCATTTACAGTGACTGAGTGCCTCCATGGTCAGAGCAACAGTGCATGCCATTTTATTGATTTGCATACGTACCGGTACACGTACGTGTTGTGGGCGCACTGCACTTGGCAGCTTTGTAACCATGTACTGTACTGTAATTGTAAATGTACATTTACAATACATGTACATTTTAGTCATGTACATGTACATGCACACATGTACTGAAGGTACAGTACTGGCACATGGTGCCTGTTCTACTGGGAGACAGGCATCCAGAGAACGCTCAATTAACAGCAAGCACAGGTGGTCTGGCAATGGAGCATGGCGTCTGGCTTGCCCCCAACCAAAAGTGGGGGTTTAGGGAATCTAGCTCAGGAGATAGACATCGAAGTCAGGCTGAATCTAGACTTGTTCGTTGTCTGTTCAAAATTAGCACAGCATATTGCTCCCTTGTACATGTACATTAATTAATACACTAGCAATCCCATTTCTAGCGGTGTCAATTAAGAGGAAATTACAGTCTATAAAACACCTTGAAACAATGCCAATTAACATGAATTAAGACAACTTACATGTAAATGATAAATGTGTATTCATGAGCAATGTGTACCGGTATACATGTACATGGGTGTACAAATTTATGCATTTAGCACACCGACTAAATTTTGCCTTGGCTAGTTACATGTATGCGTCATGAATGCTTAACGTGCATATGTTAGAATGTTCACAACAACTGGTGCTTTCTTTGGTTTGAACATTTATTACTGGGGGTAATATTAATGTGTGTACATGAACATGTAGTGATACATGTATTTGGTAATACATGTAAAAAATGGGATTGGGTGGAGAACAAACAATAACACAGGCAATTTATGGTAGACGGCATGTTTGGCTGGATTCCAAGCATGTATCTATGACAATGATTGAACACTACGAACCAAACAGATGACTAAATCAACACCCAATCAACCAATCCAGCCCACACAACTCCCCCACTGCCAGTCCCTGAGTGATAGCACAGCGCTGTAACCTATTAAATCCTGGATAGAATATATCCCAGCCAGCCACCAATTTGTATGCCAGAGAAGCTGCAGAGGTTGCCTCCAGTCATACAGTATGTGTATCCTTGCACAGTTGGTGGTTTTGATATGAGATAGCCTGGGATTTAAAAAAGAAAAAAAAGATTACCCACATCCTAAAGCTAAAGGAGGCCGTGAAAAAATAACCCTCTATCGCAGACAGCAGACAGAGTGGGCTGTGAGTCACTATGACAACAACCAAAACAACAGTGGAAATTGATACAGGAACAGGCGTTGCCATGTACACTACAATGTAAATGTACATGTACATGTATGTACATGTAGGCTCCAGATTTGGTTTTATTATGCTAATTAATGGTAATCTAACACTTGGTTTTGTTTTTAGATCAGAATCGATGATTGTCACATTGAACTCTCTTTTTTGGGGTAAACTACGCTAATTACCTAAGCCTGTTGTTGTACATTGTACTGAACACCACCATCACCACGTCATATACCGGTACCTGTAACCTTACATATGTGAAGCTTAGTCATATTGTCATAAGCATTAAATACAGATTTCAATCAATTAGAGGTCTGGCTAGAATCAATATTTCAAACCCTCTAAAATTTGCTTTTATATATAATGTACATTATGTACTGTAAATCGTGAGTCAGTAAACAGTTTGAGACAGTTGTGAATTACTTTACAATGTACATGTAAGTCTTAAAATAATCAAATGTTTACATGAATATATGTAGGCCTATTGTAGGCCTATGTAGGCTATGTATGTATGTACATGTATAAGGACGTGTATTTTTATGACTAGGGTTGAGTGTCAATGTCCGGTGTTGGGTATAAATATACTGGCCTATGTGAACAGCTGACAACTGTTGATCAGAAAATGGAACCAAATAGAATGAGACACATCCTTGACTTTTGAGTGAAAGTTCAGAGGGAGAGTTTCCCTTTTTAGAGAGGCAATTGGCAGCGGCATTTGTGGGGAGAGAGCTGGGGGAAGGGAGGGAAAATCCAGAATCCTTGACCTATCTTAACTAGAGCTGGGCAAAGGGAATGGAATAGATTGGTGACAAAGGAAAGATAGAGCGCAAGTTGCCATTACTCTACAGGTCAAGGTATACAATTAAGTGTGTACATATTTTGCCTGATTATCTTCAAAATCCAGGCTTTGCTGGTGTGGACAATTCGTCCGTCCCAGCTAAACTCTTTGGGCGCACGGAGCAGGACTTAAGTTTGGAAAACCAGTGGTCAACCAGTGTGACAACATGTCACCACCCTGCATACATGTGTACATGATGCATGGAGGCATGATGTATGTATACATAAACTGTGCGCATCATGTGGAATAGGGCCTACATGTAGGCCCCCCTCTCGCACCCATTCATTCACAAGGCCCTGTTGACAGTGGGGCCTGTACAAACAGACTGGAGCCAGGCCACTGCATATTCTACCCATGCGTCCAGACCACAGGGCTCAGCACTTGCACAATGCTCTTAACATTCCACTGGCCCATGCTCATCCTAACAATGGTAAGACTGGACTGGGGGAGAGAGAGACGGAAAAAAAAATTGGAGCTTTATTTAGCGGATGGATAGCTTGTCCCCCATTTCAGAAGATCCAGATTTCACAAAAAGGGGCTTACATATCTTACTTAATGCTGTAAGCAAGCAGAGAAATACTGCGCTTAACTTTTTATTCAGTAAATTAACCGCACTTATTGAAGATGACTGGATGAACACACATAATTATTCAGCCAAATTCCACGTGGACTTATGAACTACATGTACGTAGGCTTACAGTTGGGACAGATTTTTCAGCTACAGTGTACCTGTATAAATGAATCAAATTTTTTCACAAACCACAGCGCTCAGCAAACTGGCGCCAGGGTCCAGTGGAGGTGGACCGTAATTCTTGTACTTACCCTCGATTTTGTTGCTGGAATATCAGGATCCAGACCTGGTGCGATGAATAGGTATCCATACAGTAAGACCTTCTTAGGCTTCTGTGACATAAAAGGGAAAAAAGCGAAAAGTTAATGAAAAATTGGTCCCCCCAAAAACAAAAAAAAACAAAAAATTATGTAGTACTTACTACAGTCTAACAAAAAAAGAAGTAATTTATAATATTAAAGTTCATTTGATAAGCCTAACCCTAAGGTGCACTTTGTTGGTCTGTGGTCATAACTAAGTACTGTAACACTTAATTGTGGGGTTTCGGTTTGGTTACAAACTATGCTAGGAAAATTTGGTCAATGCAGATCTCTCTGTGTACATGTAACTGTAACTGTCTAACCCCACTTACATTATCAAAGATCTCAGCACAGGTTTAAATGACCCCACCAATTCTGGGTTATGAGTTATGACTGCCAAAACACACTTGTGGCTGTTACTTCATGTTTTATCCACCTCATCATATGGATGAGAATCCCAAAACATTGGTTCACAAATGTGAATCAGCACTCAGCAGTGACACAAAGAGGCAAGTTTGGGTTCTGACAGCGGGACCCAAGAACGTGTACATGTATGTGTGTGTAAATAAAATGGTGCCATTTCAGCAATGGTCCAATGAGACAAATTGGTCACCCCGATAGAATGCAGTTTCTGTCCGGACTAAAATTGTGCACACGTACACGTAAACGTACATGTCACCAGTAACTGAATAGTCAAATGGATTGTGTATGGCACCACTGTACGAAATATGAATTGTATTAACTGTAAACATTATGAAGAAATCTAGTGTACTTCATACACTTCGACTTAAATTGTGTGGAAAAAATATGCTTGGAAAAGGCAACCATTGAGCCAGCTTGAAAAAGCACTAACATTCCAATGACCTGCAGTACACTGTACTTGTCTTTATGGCAAAACTATGCATGCCTGAATTGTTTAATGGCAGTGTAGTGTTGCAATCCACTGGCATCCTTAACTTAAGAAAACTGGAGTTAGTATTCTTGGGTACAAGCGTGTACCACAAAACGTAAACACATTAGGCAGGACCTCTTGTTGAAACAATAAAGGTTGTTATCCATGGATGCATCATGCATGTATCCACATGCAATGGTACCATCACATCTCCAGCCCAGGCAGTTATAATGGTACACTGAAATTTTTCCTATATTTGTCATACACCATTACACACATGTCCACACATGAGTGTACACACACGTATGTACTTCAACATCTCAAGGAATTCTCTGATGGAATGCCAATGTGTTTTTTCAGGGAAGATGAATGATTCACGCAGTGCCGGTGAGAGATGTTGCATCTATGTTTGGCTGTAGTACATGTACTAGGGTAATGTGTGGTTTTGGCCACATGCTTCAGATCAAGCCTGCAAGAGACCCCTGTGCGTAATGCAGTTCTGATTGGTCTCCACTCCAACCCGCCATCCCAGGCCAGACGTTTGTACTCCAGAGGCCCAAATTATCCCCCAATTAGATTAGGAAATGGATTGGTGGTGCACAACAGAGACCCACTTCCAGCACGAGGTCAATTGTGGAAATTCAATCACAATATTACATTTAGTTGATGCCATCCATATGTAATTGTTTACTACATGAGCCAAAAGTACCCATTAGAGCATAACGCTAAATACATGATACATAACTTCCAAGAAAATAATCTGGATAATTGTATAAAAATTAAGAATCTTCTTTGTGTGTAGTGTACTTGAAGGCTTGATTTATTGATCTTAGCAGAACCTTTTCCAAGGGCAGATGACTTCTTATAAGTTATGACATTTACAGAAAGGACCAGCTGGAATCAAAATGTCAGACCTCTCCACTCTTTCATGGTTTGTTCATTTCATTCAGGTCATTTTAGTCAGTCAGTCATTAGGTTACAGCATTATTGAATGACTTCATAAAAACAATACATTGTATCAAAACAAAATTCAAAACCTTCACATGACCTGACCTCCACAAGCTTGGTGGTCAGACATCTGCACTAGAAAGCAGGAGTCGTGGGTTCGAATCCCGCCTGAGCTGCATACATTTTCCAACAGGCATTGGGGCAAAGCACTGAGCACAGTGCTAATAATTATCTCAACATTGAGCAGGGCACACCCTCGCTTTATTCAAATAAACATGTTTTGTACAAAGAAGATTACAAAGAAGATGGCTGTACAAGTTCCATTTTCACTCATTCTTTGCGAGTCATTTGTACCAGATTCCTGTTTTTGTTTGGTGACCGGTGGTAATCATTGTTTAATTGCATCCTGTCGTTGAGGCCAGGGTCACCTTGAAGCCAATGTTACACACACTCTGGGCCATCATCTAGTCAATATTATTTCCTACGTCGGTACCAATTCTAGCCAGGAAATGCACATGGCAACACCACGCATGCTCATTGAAATACTGCTGTAATGTTCTGTGCATGGGGACAGTATTTTGTTGCCGGCACAACACCCAAGAATAGATTTTCTAATTTGGACTTCAATTCAGAGGAAATCAAAACTTTCACTTTTACTTTTCGGTGCCACAGTGAGTCTTAAAAATAATATTATAACCTTCATTCTGAAAGCAGAGAGGCATATGGGTCATTGTTTCCTTGTTAGAGTTTAGTTTACTTGGCTCCACCATACCCTTAATCTGTATCAAGCCTGAGTATCATAAAGTGATAAACCCCATAATATGAACGATGTCCATGTACACGTACGTGTTCATGTGTACACTGGACATACCTTCACATGCATAAACAGATCTTGTCACTTCCCATTTCACAAACGTCACAGTGGATAGGCTTAGGATCCCTAGTAACGTGTACTGAAACCATGTGGTTGTGTCTCTTTCAAGAGGTGGTTGAGTTCTGAGAAGAACTATCCTGACCGAAACGTGTCGGATCTTTTAGTAAAGATGCTCTAGCCGTTCTCACTCTCAGGAGGATTGTGTCTGAAATTATTGAGTTCTGTACTCACCGGTTCATTTCAGAACAGCACCTCTTCATGAAGTTGAAAGAGACAACAACAAAGTGTATCCACTATCCACAAATCCCACTGTCATACTTCGTCCACCATAAAGCTTACTCAACATGTATACTTCCCGAAACATGAAAATTCAAAATACATGTACCACAACAGCGTTTGCCTGATGAAGTTTTCGGGTGAAAGAAAACCTTTGGAAACAAAACAGAAACATTCACTGTTGCCATTTGATTTATGAAAGCTCATTCAATAAATAAGTTTGAGGCCAGAGAAGGATACAAAGTTTTAAAGCCATGGTATTGGTATTTTGAAGGTTCACAAAGTGTTTTGATTCACTCATCATTGTGTGTACAAAATATGCACTATGTAGTTGATTTTATAAATGATTTCTGATTTCCCAAGTACTTTGTTGACAAAGTTGTGCACCTTTCTGTTTCTGCAATGGCCTAATTTCCCCCTTTTTCTCAGTCAGTAATTTTCGTCTTGTTTGATTTATACTGCCGTTGTTGTTTACTGTTTTTTCCAGTAAACAACCATGGCAGTGTAAATCAAGTTGAAGCAGAAAGTGTTTCTGACCCAGGCTGCTCACGATGCCCCGAACAACGACCTCATTAGTCTCATCAATCACACAAAACACTTCTCAGAAATCACAGCTGCAAGCTAATTACAGCGCAGCATCACGTGGCCAGATGACACAGTGGCGTATCTGTGCACGCTTATTATGGGTGGCACATTGGATCACAAGGGGAATGATAATTGATATCTTTACACTCTATTCCTAGTGTCTCAATATTATGACAAGACACACAGGCTTACGAGTGTACCTACTCACAGGCTTACCTACATTAGGCTTACCTACATTAGTCGTTCTTAAGATGGGGAGAGCAAAGCGATGTATCGTTGAACTCAAAAATGAATGAAAATTGTATCCAAACTGTGCAATGATTTGTTTTACGCAGAAACATCCTGCTACTGAGTACTGTAGACAGTGTTACTGTTACTGTTAATGTTACTACTTTACTAGTATTACTAGTATTAGCATCAAATTGTCGACGCTGGTAAATTTTGGAATTTGTACGATGATTAAAATATAAACATAAACAAAGGAGTACAATTTTCAACCTGCTTATAACTAACTCGTGTCTAATAAATACAAGCCTACATCAGTGTAACAAGGATTATACTATAATTACTAGGCCTAAAGCTAGTAGTTAGTACAGTTACTGTCGAAAGGTATTTTACTAGTCAGAAGACGATCTGGACGATTCTGGTGTCGTTTCAAACTTCCAGTTGCAGGGTTTCTACTCACGTTAATTCCATCACCTCCGTCTAGATCGTGGGCCTCCCTCGTCCGAAAGCAATTCTGACACTTGGTCTTGTTGAACATGTTGGGCTGGAAATTCTTGCAGAGCGAAGTGGCCCTGGTGAGGTTACCCTCACCCCGTTGTGGAAAACCCATC
Organism: Luidia sarsii; assembly: GCA_949987565.1. Lineage (NCBI taxonomy): Eukaryota > Metazoa > Echinodermata > Asteroidea > Paxillosida > Luidiidae > Luidia > Luidia sarsii. The sequence continues at coordinate 23,509,239 of OX465104.1, read as the reverse complement.
ATTGCGACAGCCGGTAAAAAAAAAAAAATAGAAAACAAAATAAGTGCCCTACGTTTCGACCCCCCTCAGTCACCACAGACGGGGGGTAGAAGCAAGACACAACAGACGCCACAAACGGACTCCGAAGAGTCGGTATGAAATCCAAGAATTGCTGGTTTTTATCGTCGTTTACACCATAGAGAGAGTGTTTACACGGCGTTCAACTTTTGACCGTGGGTGTTGGTGGTATCACACGGTGGTAAGGGACGGGCTCGCCTGTTGTTGGCCGTATCGTTCTGCTGCCAACGAGTAAAACTCACTAGGGCTAGATCCAAGAGTACAGACAGGTAGCAAAAATACCGACGGTAGGCACGCCGAACCGACGCGAATTTATTCCCCAGAGTTGCACGGAGGAATCGCTGGGGGCAGGCTCGGGCCAGCTGTCACCGGCTGGAGGCCTCTCGCCGGCGCTGGGAAGGCGAAAACTGGGCCTGAGCATTCCCGCCCGAGCGGACTTTCCACAGGTCCGCCATGGTGGAAGAGTTGGACCGAGTGCTTGCGTGCGAGCGTGTACCCGTGTGCTGTGCACAGTGCATGTACTGTGCACAAATTGCATATACGGCCGGCCGTGCAGACAACCTCCACTCGTTTTTCGACGAAAAAAAAAAAGGGCAAATAGTTTAGTCTGGCGTCCGGCAGCCGAGTCCGCTGACTTCGCGTGCGGCAGCGGGACGGTGCACCAGACCAGCTACTCTACAACGCCGTGCCAAGTGGCCAAGTGTAACCATAGAGGTGTAACCGGTCTACCCACGACAATAGCATTGCACATTTCTGACCAATTAGTAACACAGTTTCTTCTCGGTAATCCATTCCCATCGGTCCACCCATATCAATCAGACTTTTTGCGTGGGTCCGGTTTGTGACTTGTCTGAAAAGACCGCGGTGGTTTTTTTTGGTTTTTTTTCAAAAGAAGCAATTGAATAAAAATACCCAGCCAAATAATGAGTACAAAAATGTCAGTGTCACTTATCCACCGGATATCATTTATAAAGTAACAACTTTGACAGCTGCGAACTATACACTCTGGGTCTTAATACCAATTCTTAAAGGGGAGGGGGTAGATTTATCCTCATGAGAGGAAGTTTTTAATCACCGCATGGGAACCGAGCATAATTTTTAAATTTTTGCTGGTGGGAAGTTCAAGGATTGCCGTGCTAAATTTAACAGTCATGGAATGTTAAAATTTAGTGGGCCTGACGTTTCGATCCTAGCAGGCCTTCTCAAAGGCAGAGTGATGTTCTTAAATTACATGTGACAAAACTTAATTATTAATTCAACGCATTTTCAATACATTTTCCAATAAATTTTCCAATCCAAGTTAAATACTTTTCATTAGATAATAATAAAATAATAATAGTAGACTTATTATTCACAAATATTCAACCTGCTGCGTGTTCAAGGCGCAGCAAACAAGAAGTATAATTTATCAGAAATAGAGAAGAACAAATAAGTCATTGAAAACTTGTGTCATTAGTTATACAAAGTAATTCAATTTGAAAAATCGGCAAAGATTTCTTTTCCAACTTTTCAAATTGTTTATAATACCATAGAGCATGCTCTATGAACCAACAGACTAACAAAATATAATTGAATCAAAATTAATGTCAAACATTACAACACACCACTTTAACAGTTTTGTTTGAAGCAGGTTATGAAAAGTCTAGTCTTTTACAGGAATAAATTATTGTTGCCTTAACATATACAATTATTTTAAAGTGCAGGAAGAATAAAACCTTTAGAAACATATTGAGAGAATTCATTTGATTTCATATTTTTTTCTTTTCCAAATTGTATATCGCCCAAAAATGTCGGCAAATTCCTCCAAGTTTTAATGGTGATTGGTGATATACAAAAAATGTTGCAAACTGCTTACTGACTAAAATTACCAAAATGCAAATCTTAAAATTTAGTGGGCCTGACGTTTCGATCCTAGCAGGACCTTTCTCAAAGGCCTTTGAGAAAGGTCCTGCTAGGATCGAAACGTCAGGCCCACTAAATTTTAAGTTTTAATGGTGTATGTTTTCCAATCAATTATGTTGTTTGTTTCAGTACTGTCCTCTACTCTTCGTACGAATAAAAAAATTAATGTGTTTACATTCAACATGTACTGTACATGTATTATTTTTTGAAGAAAAAAATGGTTCTCAGACACTAGGTGGCGCTATAATGAATTAGTGGACTACGTACGTGGACATAAGACCCCCCCCCCGCCGCCCCGCCCCCCATCACATGTCTTGTTCCGCCAGAACTGTTATCTAACACAACGATAGCTTGACGCATTCTTAACCCGGAAGTGCATAGATAAGTATAGCGCGTGCACACACTACATGCGGAACGACACCAACACAGTGTAAGGACACAACTTACAATGACCACAGAGCAAGTGCTGGTATCCCCAGAAATCTGTTTCCTTGTTTATGTTTTGCCGGTATCGAACAGGAACGGCAACCTCCCAATGTATATCAAGTCAAGTTCAGCGAGTGCAGCAATGTTGAGGATCTAAATCATGACTTCGTGACAGAAGACGCATGCAAGACTCTCCTTTTTGTTTTCGTCCCAAGAAGTTGAACTTGAAGCCGGCTTTGAAATAAAAAAATAAACAAGTAAACAAGTTACAGCTGACCCCTCGGCACCAGTTTGATGTTCAGCGAGTGAGTAGAGCGATCCCGGAGCATTTGTGGAAGGGTGTTCGTGACGTCTGAGACCCAGAGATCACCATGGAAACGAAATCGTTCTCTTTCCTGCGGTAAGAACAAAGATTAACAAGATGTGTTTAGCTCACCTCACAATCACTTCACCTGAGTAACTTAGTCTCGAATTGGCCTTTTTAATCAATACAGCCTGAACTAGGGATTGACTTTGTACAGTTTAGTGCCGATACACTTTTTTGTTTTAAATACCAGTTTCGATATTTCGGCGAGATCTTTCCCACATTTTTTCAGCAAGTGGTTGTGCCGTAAAATGGCTATTGTCAAACTTAACTCGTTTGTGTTTTTGTTGAACTTGATACTATTGTCTGAAGTGAAGATGGCAAAGCTAAGAAACTGGAGAGATCGAAACTCAATAAAACTAGTAAAAGGTCAGAACGTTTCCGTTCATATCTGCCCTATCTTGTTGATCTTGGGGATTTTCTTGTCATCTCGGGACCTCTTGATCTGTCTTGGTATCCTGGGACAAACGGCCCGTTACATACATAACAATTGGGGGTCTACTAAAGTAATAATATATTGTGGGTTAAGGATTTGTTCCACTATTTTATAGTGAGGGTATTAAACTATACTCTTGCAGTTTTCCCCAAAAAATTGTCCGGTTGGCACATCAGGGAACCTACATGTAATCTAATATATTATTAGTAATAACACACCCCTTTGTAAATAAGACTGGGCTAGAAATGGCTTTAGTACAATGTCAAAAGCAAATGATAGTACAGGCAAATAAAGTGAACAATTTTTTGCACCATTTGGCCTTTTTTGAGAAATGTCCTGCTTGGATCGAAACGTCAGGCCTTGTGAATTTCTGTAAATGTTGCACTCATTGGATGCAACGTAACGTTCACCAGCCAACACATATATTTTGGCCGTTTACGAAATGAATGGCTTCTTCCCGGGCTTAGGCTTCGGTCATATTTATCTTACTCGTTACAATATCACAGGCATCTAAAAACAAGCGTTTTGCCCCAGTTTCTTGGTGAATATTCTACCTATAGATCAAGCCAACAAACCTTCAAATTCGGGAACAAACCACAACCTGGATTTTCAAGTTTTGTCAGACGGAGACAAAGCCTGAGCCCGAGCCAAAGCCTTCATTTTCGTAAACGGCCCGTGTCGTTTCTATTGGGCACCCTTATGCAGAGGTCAGGATTTCTAATTGTCGTTGTGTAATCATTTGACTTTATATAAGAAGGTGTCATTAATTAACGCACATGGTCTACGGATCCTTTCTTTGTTTCAACTCCACAGGCTAATGAACAGCCCGGCCAAGAAAGGCAGCCAGTACCAGCCCACGGTGATAGAGCACATTGCCAACTGCGTCACTCACGGGGTATGGAGGATGAACACAGATCCAGATTAATGGCTGCGGCTAGGTCTGTCATGTCTGTACGCGCAGGCTGGTCCTCTGACAGTGTTGGCTGAGGCGACGTTGTCAGTCAGCAACAGCCATAGCCGTATCCACTGATTTGGATCCAGCCATAACTTTGGGTAGTTAAGGTGATATACAGCCCGTTCACTCCAAGTTGAGCTCGACCTCGGCTTCATTTAATGTCATGGCATGTCCCCTTCCTTCGGTGTACCCAGAGCTGGCCTATCAGGAGTCCAATTCAATAAGGTTTTGCCCTTGCTCGACGTGAGTGCTCAGTGCTTTGCCCGGTGCCTGATAAAAATATCTCAGGCAGCTCGGGCGGGATTCGAACCCGCGACTCCCAAATTCTATTGCAGACGTCTTTACCACTGGACCACCGAGCTGGTCGAGATCGTGTGGTGAATTTGAATAATGTATAGGGATGGGCAGGAGATGCCGCATCCGCACTGGACTTTTTGACTTGGTAAAACTAACCTGGTCAATTTAACAGGCCAGAAGTCGGTTGGTCAAATAACCCATTCAAGCCGGGTAAGTTACCGGTACCTGGGAGGAAAACTTCCTGGGCTGTCCGCACCGGACTTAAAATGGTCAAGTTACCCATTTACTCGGTTAGTTCCCAGTCCCAGTGCAGACGGGGCTTATGTTACCTGTGATGAGTCGAAGGAAACGGAATGGATAGTCAAACCCGAGCCTCAAGCATCCTTATCGCAAAGGGTGCTAGTCTCTAATCCAGCTGGTGTGTATGCCTTTGCTGTTCTAGGTCTGGATTCTACCCACCTTCTATGCAGCCGGCGATATGCTGGAGGCGGCCACAACGGCTGGAGAGAAGGCTAACGCCGCCCTGTTCACCGTAGCCCTCCTCAGTGTGTTTGTGATTTCCACGACTTTCCATGTGGTCGCCTGGTGCGGAACGAAAGCGTAAGAGACAGGGGCAGGGACAGTTTCATTTAGACCCTTAACGGGGGGGCATGATCCCTGGAGATGTACGGCAGGTAATGGGTGAATGCTTCTGACTGGTGCCCCCCTACCCCAGGCAAAGACTAGTTGACTATTTGGGAAGGCCACCATCTAACATAACATCTAACGCGGTAAGACCAATGGTATGTTAGTCTTACCGCGTTAGATGTCATGTTAGATGGTGCCCCCCACCCCCGGCAAAGACTAGTTGACTATTTGGGAAGGCCACCATTTAATTTAACATGACATCTAACGAGTTAAGACCAATGGTATGTTAGTCTTACCGCGTTAGATGTCATGTTAAATGGTGCCCCCCACCCCCGGCAAAGACTAGTTGACTATTTGGGAAGGCCACCATCTAACATGACATCTAACGCAGTAAGACCAATGGTATGTTAGTCTTACCGCGTTAGATGTCATGTTAGATGGCCCCCCCACCCCCGGCAAAGACTAGTTGACTATTTGGGAAGGCCACCATCTAACATGACATCTAACGCGGTAAGATCAATGGTATGTTAACCCTAACGCTTTGCACATCCCGCACAGGACACACACTGTATACCGCAATTTACCACAGTGCCCGCGGGGGTGCAGGCTCACATACCACAGGATACCACAAAAACCACGCTGTGGTATGTTGTGGTGTATGGCCCTTATCCTCCCACAGGAAAAACCATGTGTGGTTAATTGTGGTTTCAATGCTTGTTAGGGTTAAGGCAGAGCTCTTGGGTTCAATTCCAAGACCAGTAAAATCCTCTTTGCAAAAAAAAAAAACAGCTGCCTGTGTTTTCCTCCATTGTGTAGGGGTTTGTAGGGTAGGACGACCCCTCATGCATTAACTGAAGCAGATTTCCCCGTTCATTTTGTTTCAGAAGATTGCGGCTGTACCTTCATATCGGCGACAGAGCTGTCATTTATCTATTCATCGCTGCTTCCTATACTCCGTGGTAAGAATTTCCCTTTTGGGGGGGGGGGGGGCTTGACGCCCCGAGCCGGAGCCTGAGGATGAGAGTGATGGAAATGAAAATAATGATTAGGTGGAAGAGGAGGAGGGCGAGGTTCATACGGATGATAATGACAAGGTGGAGGGCAAGGAACAGAGGTTGATGGCGGGGATCGTTATAGCAAGTAAGAGGAAGCAGACGAGGAAGAGGAGAAAGAGAAGGAAAATGGTGGAGCATGCTAATGATAATGACTTATAAATTTCAGAAAAATATAAAAAAAATTATAGAAACTGATAGGAACATTTTGATCATTGAGCGCTGCTTCGTAAAACCAGAGCTCTCGGGTTCAAATCCCGGTCCAGTCAGATTTTTGATTTCCAATTTTTCCTAAATGGTTTAAAGGTTCCCAGTCAGGTTTTCCTTAATTTGACTTGAATTGGAAAAGCTGCATCCATGTGATCCCCAAGCTGCTGTAGGCAGTTTTGTATGAAAGCGGAGACGTGATCCCTGGAGATAAAATGTTAAAATCTAAAAAATGTTTTTAAAAAAGGGAAAACAAAAATTAAGGGCCACAGTAGGCCTACTGAAGCTAGATACTGTAGCTAGAAATCCACACCTGAACCAGTTGTAAATTGTAACCAGTTGTAAATTGTAACCAGTTGTAAATTGTAACACGTTGTAAATTGTAACACGTTGTAAATTGTAACACGTTGTAAATTGTAACACGTTGTAAATTGTAACACGTTGTAAATTGTAACACGTTGTAAATTGTAACACGTTGTAAATTGTAACACGTTGTAAATTGTAGCACGTTGTAAATTGTAACACGTTGTAAATTGTAACACGTTGTAAATTGTAACACGTTGTAAATTGTAACACGTTGTAAATTGTAACACGTTGTAAATTGTAACACGTTGTAAATGGTAAAGGTAATTTGGAGCTTTTTCCCCCCTTGATGACAGGCTGACCCTTAAGAAGGTGGGCATCATAGGGCAAAGTATATTCTTCCTGGTCTGGGTCTGTGCTGTGCTGGGCATTGTCTACTCCTATTGGTTCTATGAAAAGTAAGTGATCAGTCCAGCCACTATTTACCTGATTTCAATGTCTTTTTCAAACAAACGAAGGGAAGGAAAACGGCTTAGATTCAGTCTCCTGCTTTGTGACCATTCTGTTCACTAATTTGAAAGTACAAGATATAGGCCCTTTATGAATCCATGGATCAGGCTCAGGCTTCGTCCATGTCTGACAAAACCTGAAAATACAGGTTGTGGTTTGTCCCCAAATTTGAAGTTTTGCTGGCTTGTAAAGGACAGAGTATTCACCAAGAAACTGGGGCCAAACGCTTGTTTCCAGATGTCTGTGACATTAAAACTGGCAAGAGAAATATGACCGAAGCATAAGCCTTCATTTTGTAAACAGCCATAGTCTGACGTTTCGATCCTAGCAGGACCTTTCTCAAAGGCAGAATGCCTTTGAGAAAGGTCCTGCTAGGATCGAAACGTCTGGCCCTCCTAATATTTGATATTCGCTTTTTGGGTCATTTTGATTAGTAAGCAGTTTGCAACATACAACACATAGAATCGGGAGGCTTTGGTTTTGAAGATCGCACTGTTTCCAAACAATCCCAAGCTTTAGCTTACACAAAGACCCCCAAAATCTGTGTCCAGCATTTGGGTAATGTGCCTTAGCTTCTGAAACTGCTCTTTGATTGAAACATGCACTAATCCGTCCACACCCACCACAGATACAAACGTCTGGAGACAGTGCTCTACCTTGTGCTGGGAATCGGTCCCTCCGTGGCTGTGCTGGACGTGGTGAGTCCCAGTCAATGCATCATGCACCTGACCAATAGAGGGCGCTGTTTAAAAATAACAGTATACATTCTTCAAACACCACAGGATACTGTGATGAAGACAACATCCCGTCATCCTATAAAGCTATCTTGGCTGGTACCTGAATACCTGATACACATTCCTTAACTGGCTTTATATCTTGTGTTCGTAATTATTTCAGTTTTCTCATCATATTGTCATCATATCTCATATCTTATATTTCCAAAAAGTGTTCCTAAAACTCACTTCTTAGATTTGATGTAAATTTGTTTTAGGGGGCACTTACAGGTAAAGTTGTAATCTAAAATGTACATTATTCAAATCTGCCACACAACCTTGACCAGCTCTGTGGTCAAGTGGTTGAGACATCTGCACTCAGACGCAGGAGTCGCAGGTTTGAATCCTGCCCGAGTGGGCAAAGCACTGAGCACTCAGTGTTTATTACGTTGAGCAGGGCAAACCCACATTCCTCCTCGATGCAAACATGTTATATCATATTAAGGCACATCCATTTTGATAATATGCTATAATGATAGTGCGGGACATTCTTTACCCTTTCCTTAAGACTTGTCACCATACCATGATGATAGAAATAACATTGTAGATGTGAAGACAACGTCAGGCTGGATTTGGACACTCATTCGGCTGAGTTTGAGTCTTGGAATGGTTGTAAATGTTTTGTCGTCCTGCCATCTCCGCAGCAATGCTCCACGGACGGGATCTACGAGCTGGCCCTGGGCGGGCTGGTCTACGTGCTGGGCGTCATCTTCTTCAAGAGCGACGGGATCATCCCCTGCGCCCACGCCATCTGGCACCTGTTTGTGGCCGTGGGGGCGGGCCTGCACTTCTACGCCATCTCCACCTACCTGATGGGCTCGGCCCGCGGCAGCCCGGACGCCCCCAGGGGCGAGGGGCTGGCGCCCGTCCACCGCTTCGGCTCCGTCTGAAAGAGTCTGGAAAAGAGGGAGCAGGGACTTCCTCAGTTAAGTAGATCAGCTTGGATGAACCCATGAGATGGTTGGGTCCTAAGATAGCCCCTTCCTCCCCTCCCCTCCCCCCTCCCCCCTCCCCCCTCACCAAATCCCTGGATCAGGCTCGGGCTCTGGCTTCGTCTCCATCGTACACAATCTGAACAGTTTGGGTTCTGTCTACTGAATTTGAAAGTTTCTTGTCCTGTTCATGAAACTGGACACTATTGTCAAAAGCTTGTTTTAAAAAAATCTTGAAGATTTGGAGGACAGAGTGGTTGATATCGTCAACCTCATCGTAACTCGTAATGTACGATCAATTGCAAGAGCAATGCATAGAAACTACCTGCCATTGCAACGTACGATGGGTTATCCGTCCTAAGTTGTGGTGCAATGCCATCGCAAGGCTTTGGTAGATCCACCTCTGGGTGTATCCTGTGATTTCTCGATCCTTTCTCCAAGGTCCTGCCTTTGTTGGGAGGTCTTGCCAGGATCGAATCACTATGCCCTCTACATTATTGGGAGTTGCGTCTGGGTTATTCAAGTCAGAAGGCAGTGTGCGACAGTGTGCGTTACCTCTGGAGTACTGTGCAGCATTCTGTGGGTTGGAGAAGTGAAACCAAAGCCCGAGCCTAAGCCATCAGTTCTAACAGTGCTAATAATATCCTGATTGTTTCAAGCTCTTAATTCCTGATCACCGGCCACTGTCATGCTATATCGAGCAGCTGTATAGACAAATATTGATTCTATAGAAGAATCTATGACAAGATAATGATATAATTCAACCCCAAGACTTGATATACACAAAAACACAAAGCGGTTTTGTCCTACCCAATGTATAATTAGCACTATATGCTCAGCGAGTTATATTCTCACCGACGTAAACAATCATATCTTTCCAGTGGTTCTATAGAATTGTTTCATAATATTACCTCTAACATCTCAGGTCACCAAGTGCTTTCATCTCTCCAAATTATTACTTGTGCACTGCTACCAAGAAATCAAATTAGATCCCGTTGGATGACATTGATGCCAGTTTTCAGGCTGAAATGAACGTGCCGACTGCTCCTTGCTGATAGCACTTGAAATTACACCTGAGGTTCTTGGAGTCTACTGCACACTTATATAGTCCTGCACAGGCCAACAAAAAATAGTTCTGCTTCCAATTACCGTACATGGCATTTCAAAATAGTGGGGATTTCTTTTGTTCTGCCAATTTTGTAGATGTACATGTACAATCATATGGAGGCATCTGCATGTGGTCAAGCCTTAAGGTTAATAATAAAACGATCAAATAACACATTGAATTTTTATCATCATTGTTTCCCCATAAATGTTTTAGGGTCGCAGGCTAGAAATAGGGTCAGTGGGATAACCGGAAGCAGGACTTTTTTTTTTTTTTGGGCCACATTAATATAATTAAATCTGATTTTTACTTGGACCATGAGACTGACAGATTACTTTGAGAGGATACGCCGGTTCTTTTCCAAACCAGAAAGGCACAAAGTATGTTCTAGGGCAACAGAAATTCTGGTTCTTTATGGAACTTCTCATCAGCACGACAGCGTCTGGTGCTTTTTTTTCAGGAAGTGTGAGATAGTGCACAAAAAAGTGGAGAAGTTGGGAAACTGCAAAGTAGGAGAAAAGATATTGGAGTTCTTTTCAAGAACCTTAGAATAGCACAAAAATAGTTGCATTTGCTCATGGAATACCATGGAATACAACAAGATATACTTGGTGTTTTTCAGAGTCCCAAAACTATTGGTATGATATGCCCCTCCCCAAATCACTCATATGTCTACACTATTGACCAATAAAGAACAACAAAAAGATCTATATGATATTTTATATAATTACATGTACCACGTAATGGTGAATAATATATTAAGTATTGACGTGCTAATAATACCCCATAGCAGTAAATGATGTACGTATCTATAGTATATGCTAATATGCAAATGCAAGGCCCTTCACGAATCCCTGGATCAGGCTCAGGCTTCTTCCCCGTCTCACAAAAAACCTGACTATACGAGTTATCAATTGATTGGAAGGTTTGTGGTCCTGTGGTCGATTTCATCAAACCCATCGTAACTTACGATCAATCGCAAGATGGTGAGCGATGCACAGAAACCATACGGTGAGTGTATCACAACTAACGATGGGTTATCCATCGTAAGTTGAGTTACGATGGACTGTAAGGCTTTGTGAAATCCAGCCTAGCAGTCAGTTTCACCGAATCCATCGTAACTTACGATCAATCACAAGACAATGAGCGATGCACAGAAACCATACAGCCTATCACAACTCACGATGGGTTATCCTTCGCAAGTTGAGTTACGATGCATCATAAGGCTTTATGAAATCCACCCCACCAGTCAATTTCACCGAATCCATCGTAACTTACGATCAATCGCAAGACAATGAGCGATGCACAGAAACCACACGGTGTGTCACAACTGGCAATGGAATATCAATTGTAAGTTGAGTTACGATGCACAGTAAGGCTTTGTGAAATCCAGCCTAGCAATCAGTTTCACTGAATCCATCGTAACTTACGATCAATCACAAGACAATGAGCGATGCACAGAAACCACAGTGTATCACAACTGGCAATTGGTTATCCATCGTAAGTTGAGTTACGATGCATTGTATAGCTTTGTGAAATTCACCTCAGGACAGTATTCACCTCAAAACTGTGGTCTGTACCTCGATACCTGTGACATTGTAATGCATTGCAGGAGTGAAACTGGGCCCGTGCCTAAGCCTTTGTTTCGTTAAGGGCCATATGATATAATTGAATGCTAAGTGTTAAAGCCCAATGATTGTATGTGTGTATGGATATGAGCAGTGTGGTATACCCTTGTCAGCGCATTGATGCCATAGATTCTTCCAGAATTCGTGCAGAACACACCAAAAAGAAGAGATCAAATGTACACATTTCAGAGGAAACCATTTTGTCACTGTATGCATGCATGGTTGTATGCTAGCCAGACAATGATGCATTTTTTTCATTCATGTTGCCTGAAATACACTCGACCAAGGATGTAGAAGTTGTTTACTTGTCTTGGATATTGGTGTTTTAAAGTTGTAGATATTGCTTTGAGAAGTTCTGATGTGTGCTCTTATCTTGTTCGGATTGTGTAGTCTTACGACCAAGATGTTTGAAATCTTTTAAGTGAGTTGTTTTATGCAAATGCTCTTTCTATATGCATACTCAAGAGTGATTGTGGCTGAGTAGACAGCCTCTTGTACTACACTTTGTCTGAGTCGGAAGAAGACAAGAAGATAGCTTTTGGCAGTGCTGGCAGTGTCATGGCTACGGCTGTGGCTAAGGGCATTTCTGCAGGCTGCCTATGCTTTGCTGCAGGCGGCATGTGCCATTGTCCATAGCAACAGCCGTAGCCATAGCTGCAGCCGATGCTGCCCTAATAGACTGGTGCAGCTCCTGTCTTGAAGCGGCAGCAGTGATTAGTGTTTTGAGAATGCGGGATGCATGTCCCGATGTGAAGTGTTCTTGCAGTGTGTGTGCTTTTCGGAAGACTTATTTTGCTTTGGCGCACTAGTGCTGAGCAAATTATAACACTATAGTGGTTAGAGAAATTTGTCACTCTGGAGTTAAGGCTGTTTTGGTAAACGGATGTTGTCATTAGAAGGGGAAACAAGATTACTCTAAGAGACTGAGCAGAACATAGAGCAGGAATCCGGTTCTCAGCAATCACAGTATTATTAGACTTATTGAGAATTCTCAGTTGAATTATAATCTTGCCAATCAGATTCCAATTGCCCTCAGATGTCATTTTTATTTATGCAGAATTCTTGTGCACCACCTCTAATTTAATGGAAATGTATTATACTATATATTTTATGGTGTTTATGGATGAGATGTGCAGTATTGGTATCGATGGGATGAAAATATTCAGATATATGCAGCTGGTACCCATTAGGTCTGACTGGCCAGGGATCTATGTAAGAAACACACATTGCCTTGGGGTCTAGGCCTGGCTGTAGATCAGACTCAGGCTCTGGCCCAGGCCCTGTCTCAGGCTCTGTCTCTACATGTGTAGCTCTGTCTCAGGCTCTGTCTCAGGCCTTGAATCAGGCTCTGGCCCAGGCTCTGTCTAAGGCTCTTTCTCAGACTCTGGCCCAGGCTCTGACCCAGGCTCTGGCCCAGGCTCTTATCAGGCTCTGTCTCAGGCCCTGTCCCAAGCCGTGGCCCAGGCTCTGTCTCAGGCTCCTGTCTCAGGCTGTCTCAGGCTCTGTCTCAGGCTCTGTCTCAGGCTCTGATCATGCTCTGTCTCAGGCTGTGGCCCAGGCTCTGATCAGGCTCTGTCTCAGGCTCTGGCCCAGGCTCTGATCAGGCTCTGTCTCAGGCCCTGTCCCAAGCCGTGGCCCAGGCTCTGTCTCAGGCTCTGATCAGGCTCTGTCTCAGGCTCTGTCTCAGGCTCTGTCTCAGGCTCTGTCTCAGGCTCTGGCCCAGGCTCTTATTAGGCTCTGTCTCAGGCCCTGTCCCAAGCCGTGGCCCAGGCTCTGTCTCAGGCTCTGTCTCATGCTCTGGCCCAGGCTCTGTCTCAGGCCCTGTCTCAGGCTCTGGCCCAGGCTCAAACTCTGACCCAGGTTCTTGCTTTTGAATTGTGGCTCTGGCTCATGACTTCAGAACCAAAATCATTCAGCTTTTAAACTTTTTAACAGAAATCACCAATTTGTTTTCTTTTGTGCCGTTATTGAAGCATGTAAGCAGCAATCAGCAGGTTCCTTTCATTTATGGGACTTTTCAATGGCGACTTACCTTTTCACTGGACTTAATTCACCAATTCGCCCTTTTGTGTTTGGTGTGGGGGAGGGGTGCGAAATAGCCCTGCATCACGAAATATCAATATGTGCAATCATGATGAGATCAATTATGCCTATTTAAAAAGAAAAAGAGTATTTATTCAGTTGTGCCTACTGCCCACTGCAATGGATCTGATATAATATACTAATGATAATTATTGTAGTTTAGTTCATGTCAGAATGTGATGAATTAAGTTGTTTATGTTTAATCCAAAGTCTTGCTCAGTATTTGATGTGAAAGTGTTGGTTTTTTCCCTTTTTGTTAAGGCTTTGGCGTTTCTGTGGATTTGTTTTTATTTCAGGACATCCTTGTAATATCTTTGTGATGCGGAAATAATGTAGAAACTCAGGTCTTAGAAATGCAGCAACTTATAGCTAAACCCCACTTTCCAGGGAAGGCCGTCTTCATAGACAGTAGAAACTGTTTTTGATTTTGATATGAGTTAGTCAATATGTCAATGAGTCACAGTATTCGTCAATCAAATCCCAACTATTGGATGGTGTCCGTCAGAATCAATTGCAAGTTTTCTGATTTGAACCAGACCAAATGTTTTTCTTCCAACATTTTTTTTTTTTAGTGTGCTGATTACTTTGTATGTAGTGACCTTAGAAGATGTGTTTCTGTGATGCGAATGGTAAGCATTGTATCTGTTCTAGATACGAGTGACGTAGCTGTACATCAGAGACAAGTTTGATTAATTGTGTGACAGCACCAGATGTTTTCAGACTCGGCATTGTGAAATCGAGGGGGGGGGCAATATTAGGGGGAACCGCTAAGGACTCTTGTCAAAAAGATCATTGGTTGGGTATCAGATGATTTGACCCGTCCGATGTCGTTTCCACCGGATAGGCATCGTGAATTTTTCACCCCAGAGTCCAGTACAATTGGCTTTCTACAGGGGGAAATGTTATCGGTCTGATGAATTCAACCGGCACTCAACCGATGATCTTTTTGAAAAGAGACCTAAGGCATTGAAATACACTTAATACCGGTAGCTCATCCAAATTTGCTATTAAACTCACAAAACCTGCTGAGAACATCCTATTGTACATAATACAGACTGTTATGTTAATGAAATGAGTGTGATGTGTTAATCACTTTGAACTGGAGTAGGTCAGCCCAGACCCATACTAACTCGGACCCGTTCCAACTTGGACCTACCACAAACTCTCGCCCATGCCAACTCAGCCCCGCCACCAACTCCGACCCAGTGCAAGAAGTCATATACTTTCCCATTATTTTCAGGATTATCACATGGATCCTACCGGTACCCTTTTCTGTGGGTGGCTCTCGTTGAATTTTGCTTTTAGTTCCCTCTAACAGAGTATAATGTAGGCCGTCTACTCCACATAATTGACCACGCAGGCTATGGGAATATAATTTACTGCCCACGCTTCAGAAAAATACGGCTGACTCTCCAGGGCCAGTTGATTACATACAATTCAGTTAGTGATATACTAAAATGTTGCAAACTGCTTACTGACTAAAATTACCAAAATGCAAATCTCAAAATTTAGTGGGCCTGACGTTTCGATCCTAGCAGGACCTTTCTCAAAGGCGGAGTGGTCACTCGGCCTTTGAGAAAGGTCCTGCTAGGATCGGAACGTCAGGCCCACTAAATTCGGTGACAATTCAGTTAGGTTTTAAGACGCGCAAATTTTGTTTGTGGCCCGCACTGCGTTTATTAGGTGGGGTAAACTAAGTCAATTTTTTTAAAAGAATTTCACTCTTGATGGTTCCTGCTCATAAGATTATGGTGGGTTGGAGTTGGTCAGGGGTGGGTCTGAGCCAGTTTGGGTCCAAGATGGTAGTGGCTCTGAGTAGGCATGTGTCGGAGTTGGATCGGCACCCTTTGAACTAGGTTGTCCAAAGTGGGCTTTTCACGAGAAAGCAGTTTTGGACATTTACAAGCAGGTTTGGGGTGCCTATATTTTCTGCACCTCAAGTGGAATTGTATTGGATTCGAGTATTCCTTGGCTGTTCAGAGAGAGTGCATGGATGGATGAATGCGCCCCAACTCTCACCGGTTGTAGTGAATAAAATGTCTGGCCTTTGGATGGAATGTGAAGAGTCAGTCTGACATATTTGTGTCTCATTCGGCCTTGTGAATATTCATGAGGTGGGTTCCTCGAGTTCCATTTCAAACTCTGCCGAAACAAAGGAAAGGGAAATTTGAAAAACAATTTGTGAAAACAGCTAATTGAAATGTTTCTGTTTAATATTACCTACATATGCTGGCAGAATGGGTGTCCCACCTCTGTAAGAAAGAGAAAGACTAATTGGGAAGGCCACCATCTAAGGGCTGGATAGCTCAGATGGTATTAGAGTGCTGGTATGCAAAACTAGAGGGCTCGGATTTGAGTCCCGGTCCAGTCAAAGTTTTCTCGGCCATTTTTCAAAATTAAACAAAATGATAAAAAATAAAGGCTTGAGAAAGGTCCTGCTAGGATCGAAACAATGGGCCCTCCTAATTTTTGATTCGATTTTTAGTCATTTTAGTCAGTAAGCAGTTTGCAACATTTTGGCATTTTAAACAAAAGATCTTAACATTTAGTGGGCCTGACGTTTCGATCCTAGCACGACCTTTCTCAAAGGCAGAGTGACAAGGATAAAACGGATACATGTACACAAAGGAAGGGGGAAGAGAGTGAATAGGACACGGATGAGAAACAAAGGACAAAGAGTAAAGCTGGTAGGGTGAGATCAAAGGGAAGGGCAAGGAGTAGGGTAGGGATTAGTGAGAAGGGGGGGGATCAAAGAGAGAAGTGTGGGGGAGTGAACACAAAAGAAGGATTATCAGAAAGTACACATGGTGCTAGTCATTACCCTCCTGGATGTTGAGACCATGTGGTCAACCACATTTTAGTCAGTAAGTCAGTAAGCAGTTTGCAACATTTTTGGATTTCACCTTAAACAAAAGATGTTATAAAAAGTTACAGCGGACTAATGCTCCGATCCATGAAAGACCTTCCTCGGTGGCAGAAGGACTGGGGAAAGGTCTTGCTAGGTCTTGAATACATTGTGTGGTCTTACTACTCACCAAAACAGTCTGCAACATTTCTGCGTTCACACTGTCCAGTGATCAGCCGTGTTGAAGATCATCAATAGGAATTCAAACACAAAGACAAACGTTCTTCATGCATTCAGCTGTTAATGTTATTTACACACAACTCAATGGAAACTCAACAAACAAGGTAGCTCTTAAAACTCAAACTGACTAACCAACAAACAAACAAAATAGCCTAAAAATGCAAAGATCATTAATCAACTATGAAAAAGGAATGGCTTTTAAAACAAGAAACATGTTAGTTTTTTTCTCAAAAGTTATAATATTGGGTCTAATTTCAGCAATCCATTATGGCACATATTTCTTTCAAACAAAACCAAGTTTTGCATCAGAATGAAAAGGGGGTGTGATCCCTGGAGATATAAGACAGATAATGGTTGTTGAAATGCTTGCGAATAGCGCCCTCACCCCTGCAAAGGCAGTTGACAATTTGGGAAGGCCGCCATCTAAGGGCTGTGTAGCTCAGGTGATTACAACGCCGGGCACAGGGTACATGAAGCCAGAGGTCATGATTTCATGTTCCCGGTCCAGTCAAATTTGCCTTGCCATTTTTCAAAGTTGTACCTTTCTCTGACCCAAACTTGGTATTTACAATAAAACATGCACAACTGTACAACAAAAAATTGCAAAAAACAAAACAAAAGCAAAAACCTGCATGATAAATATATAGTACTGATTAAATAAATATAGCTCATATTTTAAAATGATTCTGTAAAAATGACCGACAATGTAATGCAAGATTATGTTCGTGTCCAAATAATTAATTAATATTCAACTATGGAAAAATTTAACAGAAAATCTGTACAAGACTCCACTGTGATTAACCACTTCACGCCGGATGGTTTTACAGCGCCCATGACCACCATACGGGGTTTTATTTTAACAATGCATAATTTTCAAATCTCAGCGCAAAGTGGTTACTCTTAAACTTTAAGGTATACTTACTGTACTCTATGTCTCCATGCCAGTGTGCAAATCTTCAAAACTAATTGACACCAGATTCTCAAACCAAAGATTGAATAGTGAACGTTGTGTATAGGTTTGTGCTTTGGCTATTAAAAAGGTGCATTTAAACGTGTGCACAAAAAGGAACAAGCAATATGCAACATTTTTGCATAACGCTCTTAAAAAGGAAATCTTTACAAAAATAAACCCCTGTGAAAAGTACCGTTTAGGGGATTGCAATGCTCCAAGAGCATATGTGACCCGGCACAGCATAATGAGGAATAACCCCCACTTTTGATTCAAATGACATCAAAATATAATATCCTCTAATATTTAAAATTTCCGAAAATAAAAAAGAAAAGAAAATTTATTTGTAATCGAATTGTGAAGATACTTTAACTTCAGGCGTTGTTTACTCAAAAAGTGTTTTGGTGGGATATTCCTCATGTCCTTGTGCCGGGTCACGTATACTAGTCACGTCCACCCCTTTTCCTTAAACTGTACATCCTGGAATGCATTTAGAGAACACTAACTTGGCCTTAATATTGTTATAGACTCAGCACTGTAATACAAGTAATAGTGCTCAGTGCTTGTTTCACCTCTCAACTCTAGTCAAACTTGAAGCAAAAAAATAACAAACGCAGAGTAATGCCGTAAACACAGAGTAATGCTGTGTAGCTGTTAATCTGTGTATCTAATAATCGTGTTGATTGTATCTATTTTGGGGGGGGTTTGAATCGCGACTCAAATCGCTATCCAAAGAATTGCATTTCTTTTGGGACAGTGGGGATGGCCCTATTGAAGTGCACTCTCCAGTGCAAATCCTAAAATCATTCACATCAGAGTAGTCTGCCCGTAAACCTTTATCTGGTAATCAACTCCGCGTTAATCTGGCAAAAGGCAAGAGTCAAATTACACACTAGCAATGGCAATATATTCAAGCCTGGCTTTTCTTTCACTGCTGGTTCAGAGCACTTGCTCAGTTAATGCAAACCATTGGCCCCCCTATGGCTTTCCCATCCAGCCGGGCTCCAATTTCATCTCGAGTGGCGCCCCCGGAGTATCAGTTTTCACTGGGGGAATCAACTCGCCGCCGAGACTTGAGAGAGATTCTAAAAAATTCCCGGGGCAAAAAAATTTGAAGGGTCCGACCCTTGAAGCCCTTGTTTGAAATTCAATGGCAATTCCTCTGTCCTCTCCAAAGTGGCTGGAAACTAAGACTACATGTACATGGATATCGCATTACTAGAATAAAGACTTCGCTATTTCAAGATTAAAATGGATGAGGATAAAGTGCAGATATTAGAATGATGGAAAAATCATCAAAATGGTGATGGTGATATTTCTCAACGAGCATGCACTATAGTTAATGTAAATAATCAGTTTTGCATTTAGGAAAGGTTCTGCTGAGAACAACAGACTCGCTCAACCTTTTTCAGAATGAAATATTCAACGCCAAGTTTTAGTGCAGAGCGGCAAAATGCCAACAACCCTACCTTCCAAAATTTGTGTTTTTGGTGCAAGAAAAAAAAAAAAATTTGTGCTTGTAGTTTTAGCCACTTCGCCCCAGGACCTCCAAATTCGGAGTGCCGCTGGTGTCGCTATGCACCGGGCCCTCCGAATCCAGGCACCACTATTGTCCAAGTTTTAAAACAAAGACCCTTTTCAGTCTACCACCAAACAATTTGTAGCATGACGAAAAGCCACACAGACGTCCGATCGTACCAGGTTTGACGTGATCATTGTACTCCGATTGATTGATTTCACAGTTTCTGTGAGTATCTGCAAGTTTTGATAAAGGCACATGATTAAAAAGAACTTGTGTGGTGGTCATAATCACTGAAAAGAGGACTGGTGCGAAGAGGCTAAACACTGAGAACTCATGCCAACAAGGTTTAATAACAACTTTAAAAAATAATCATCCAAACAACATGAAAACTTATTGGGAAAATTGGCAAAGAAAACTTGACTGGACTTGAACCCGAGACCTCCAGGCAAGTCAAAGTTTTCTTTGCCAATATTTTTCAAATTTGTTCAAAAGTTCCCAGTCAGTTTTCCCTTTGTTTGTGTGACCTCCTTTGTTTGCTTAACGTGAAAACTATTCTAACCAAAATTCTTTCAAAGGTGATTTAAAATGTAAAAATTCAAACAGATGAAGAAGCAAGAACTAAACATCTAAAGCCGTGTCCGCACTGGACTTATTTTTTACCGAGCCTGTGGGTAACATTCCAATGGGTAAATCTTTCCGGCGTCCGCACTTGGACTATCGACTCGGGTAAACTAACCGAGTCGATCGGCAAAACAAACCGACTCATGTACATGTGCATGTACTCTAGGTACACAAACACGTTGTTACCCCACACCCACACGAGTCTTGCATACAGTGATATAACGTGCGGGGTGCTGGATGTGTTTTTTTACCGAGTCGTTTACCGAGACGTCGTGTCCGGATTGGACTTTACGACTCGGTTAAACTGACCTGATCAATTTAACCGGGCAGAAGTTGGTAAGTTAAACTACCCATTCGAGGCGGGTAAGTTACCTGGGAGGAAAACTTCCTGGGCTGTCCGCATTGGACTTAAAATGGTCAAGTTACGCATTTGCTTGGTTTAGTTTACCCACATTAAGTCCAGTGCGGACAGGGCTTTAGACTTAGGTATTAACAGAAATGAAACTAAACACCTTAAGTCTAGGTGGCGCAACATTTCCTGGACCCAGGTTTGTGGATTCTGTAGAGGTAAGGTAGAAAAACAACTCTCAATCAAACAACGCTAAGAGCAATAGACAGGGTAATTTGTCAAATAATTTGAAAAATGGAGAAGACAATTTTGACTGGACCGGGACCGGGACCTGAATCTGAGACCTCTGTCTTAATATACCCAGTACTCTAAGCACCTGAGCTATCACCTGAGTAAGACCCTAGGCTGGATATCTCAGGTGGTAAGAGCACAGGTGCATTAAGCCACAGGTCTCGGGTTCAAGTCCCAGTCCAATTCTCCTCCTCCCCCCCATTTTCCAAATTGTCTTATACAAATTGTCGCTCTGACTTCAACAGAGAGAATCTGTGTTTAAGGCAAAACTAGTGTGTGTGTGTTCTTTTTTCAGGTCGGGAAGAAAGTTTGGCCTAGGCCAACACGCTTGACTTCCGTGCTCCCCGAAACTATTTCATCCCTTGCAATCAAGGAGAGTCGGTTTCGTAGGTCAGATTTTACGGTGCGGCGGGTCCGTTGACCTTGGGCGCTGAGGAGTGACGCCGACACCTTCACGGGCAGGTGCATCAGCAGCAGCTAGGTGGCTGCCGTGATTTTCAGGGCGACAGACGGCTCCGTCTTGGCCACCAGAAAGCGGAGGTTGATCCCCGACGTTCTGATCAGCTGCATGGCGCTGCAGAGGAACGGCAAAAGCGAAGCGGGTGGATTAGGGGCTGTTCATCAGCGGCCGATTATCTGGGCCAAACAGATATCACAACAGGTTGTGGACTTGTAGACAAGTAGATGAAAGGTGAAGGTGTGCACGGTGGAAGCATCGATTGTCAAGTGGAAGGTTTGAGGTGACACCGTTTAACACATCTCTTTTACAAATTAGGAGGGCATTGACGATTTGATCCTAGCAGGACTTTTCTCAGAGGCAGAATGACCTTTCCGCCTTTCTGCCTTTCGAGGAGAATGTAATTCTCAAAATTTAGTGGGCCTGACGTTTCAATCCTAGCAGGACCTTTCTCAAAGGCAGAGTGTAATTCAATGAGTGTTTGCCCTGCTCGAAGTGCTAAGCACCGTGTGCTCAGTGCTTTGCCCGGTAAAGGTGTTTTTGGCACCAGTCCATCAGTCGTCAGTTTGCAGCCTTTTCTGAATGACTTCAGACCCATTTGGAAGCCTGTACCTCAAAGGTCCCAGCCAGAATTCCTCTGATAACCCTTCATCTTCTCCACCGTGTCCCACTGTACGTACCTGTTGTAGTCGGCTCCCACTAGGCTGGTACCGTTCACGGCCAGGATGCGGTCCCCTATGGACAGCCTGCCGTCCACCATGGCCGACCCGCCGGGTAGCAGTCTGCGGACGTAGATGCCCGGGGACCTCAACGAGGTGTGCTGCCCGGGGCAAGAACAACAAATGATGCCACAGTGAAAGTCAAGGAGCAGGCGATACCCCCCACGGGCACCTTATTTGTCAATCTATTTATACACCACTATTGACACCTTTATTGGCACCTTAACTGACACCTCCATTACAGCACCTTCGTTGTTACCTTCATTTTTGGCACCTTAACTGACATCTCCATTACACACCTTTGTTGTTACCTTCATTTTTGGCACCTTAAAACACCTTCAATTGGAAGAACACCTTTATTGACACCTTCAATTGGAAAAACACCTGTATGGACACCTTCATTGGCATCTTTCAATGGCACTTATATCAGAACCTTTATCAACACTTTATTGTGTAACCATTGATGCTAATTTAATGGAATTTTCAGTACCTAGATTGTAATTGAACATCTAAACCATGAAAATGGGGTGAAAATGTCATTAAGCCGTGAAAAGAAAATTCACCATGTTTTCACCCCTATTTCATGGCACACAGTTAGCAAAGTCATTTTCACTGTGTTTTTTACCAGTGGTCTCCAAGGCCACAATCCTGGTGGTAAATGGCTAGGGGCAATTTAGAAGTATCTGGAAGTGACAGTTACAAGGACACCGTGCAGTACCTCTATGGGGGCTGATGGTCCCTACTGGTAATTGAAGTAGCCATCCCCCAAGGCTGGAGCTTACCACCCTAGATATTCAGTTTTTTCACGGTCTCTTTAGTGACCTGAAGATGTCCTTATCAGGTCAGAGAGGCAATTATTTTCACGTTGACTTCACCGTAAATGCACCGTGAAATCACGGTGACTTTTTAATTTCTAGGCGAAATGACATTCTCACCCCTTTATCACGGTTTAGATGTTCATAGTGTAATAATTGGTACCCATATAGGTATCTTTCATAGAATGTTCAACCACACTTTATTGGTAATGTCATATGGTACTCATCTAATATCATATTTGAGCTCCAAAGAGAATGAGTGACTTGACTCCTCAATGAGTACTGCACACTCGTCAGTGACTCACCATTCCATCAATGAGTCCCAACCCCACCCCCTCTTCTCCCTTCTCCAAGTCCACCGCAAAGACATCCGCATTTGCGTCGTCCGAGTGGGAGGGCAGCTGGGTGGGTCCCACCGTCTCTTGGCTGGTCTCCACGACAATCACCGGGGGTGCGCGGGGCCGCATGCACGGGGCCAGTGTGGGGCAGGGCTTCTTGGGCTCCTCTGAGATGATTAGGGGGAAGGGGACGGCCAAGATTGTGGTGAGGTGCAACACTAGGAAATTACTAGGCTACATATCAAGGCAATGACCAAAAAGTACACCAAGGCAATGACCATGCAGGGTACACCAAGGCAACGACCAGGGTACACCAAGACAATGACCAATGTACATCAGGGCAATGACCAGGGTATACCAAGGCAATGACCAGGCTACACCAAGGCAACGACCAGGGTACACCAAGACAATGACCAGACAGTACACCAAGGCAATGACCAGGGTACACCAAGGCAATGACCAGGGTACACCAAGGCAATGACCAGGCTACACCAAGGCAATGACCAGGGTACACCAAGGCAATGACCAGGCTACACCAAGGCAATGACCAGAGTACGTACACCAAGGAAATGACCAGGCTACACCAAGGCAATGACCAGAGTACATACACTAAGGCAATGACCAGGGTGCGAACACCAAGGCAACAACCAGGGTACACCAAGACAATGACCAGGGTACACCTAGACAATGACCAGGGTACACCAAGACAATGACCAGGGTACACCAAGGCAATGACCAGGGTACACCAAGGCAATGACCAGGGTACACCAAGGCAATGACCAGGGTACACCAAGGCAAAGACCAGGCTACACCAAGGCAATGACCAGGGTACGTACACCAAGGTAATGACCAGGGTAAACCAAGGCAATGACCAGGGTACACCAAGGCAATGACCAGGCTACACCAAGGCAATGACCAGGATACACCAAGGCAATGACCAGGGTACACCAATGCAATGGCCAGGGTACACCAATGCAATGGCCAGGGTACACCAAGGTAATGACCAGGGTACACCAAGGCAATGAACTGGGTACACCAAGGCAATGACCAGGCTACACCAAGGCAATGACCAGGGTACACCAAGGCAATGACCAGGCTACACCAAGGCAATGACCAGGCTACACCAAGGCAATGACCAGGGTACACCAAGGCAATGACCAGGCTACACCAAGGCAATGACCAATATACATCAGGGCAATGACCAGGTTTACACCAAGGAAAAACCAGCGTGTAATGGACCGAGGCAAGACCAGAGTACAGCAGAGAGTACACCGACCTGTGGAGGATGTGGAGGTGTGGGCTCCATTCTGTGCAGTATGGTCTGCAGCTGCCGTTCGGCAACCATCGCCCGTCTGTCCGCTCTGATGAGCACCTGCGGGTCCCGGGCCCATCGAAGGGCTGGATTCCAGGCCGATGCCACTCCTGCCGTTGGGAAGGCTCCGATGGGGATCCTGCCTGTCGCCGCCGGCGCTGCTGCCGGGATCTCGGTCGCCCACCGCCGGGTCCTGGTCGGCGACGCCGGTCTTGCCCATGAGCGGCGGGGGGTTGGGGCCGGCGTAGACCCTGGGACTCATCTTGCCGGCCGGCAGAAGGAACTTGGTGGGCGACGTCTGCTGCAGTCGCAACGTGTTGGCCATCGCCACTGGCACCGGCGCTGCCGCCCTCACCTCCAGAGGGCGCTCTAGCGGCTCGGTGGAGGGGTCGGCGGGGCCACGGTGGGACTTGTTGGTGCGGGGCGGGGGCACAGGCAAGACGACGCTGGCATCGGACGGGGACTGCTCTACCGCAGACGTCAGACTTTCTGTGCAGCCTGCAGGTTGTGAAGAGAGGTCTGATGGTGTCATTAAAAAGACGTAGCGTCACCATTTTCATGAACTGGAGCGTCCATTCCCTAGCCGGAAGGACGCACTTTCAAATATAATGCTTGGAAAGTCAGTCACATTTTCTCAAAATGTCATTTCTCAAAATGTCTTTTAATGGTAGTGTAAACAAGTGATACTGATTTTTCCTTTCTGTTTTTAAGGTCAGTTTTATACTATTGTTGCATTTGAAAATGATTTGCCGGTTTGTGAAAACGCATAGACGGAAGCCAGAATGTTGGTCCTTCAAAGCATCACAGATACGCTGTGAGTTTTGAGTCAAGGAGATTGAAATTCGATGAGGGTTTCCCTACTCGACGTACACAGGGCCTGCCACTATATACAGATTGGAATCCAATCAATGACCCCAGCCAGCTCGGTGGTCAAGTAGATAAGATGTCTGCACTAGAAAGCAGGAGACGTAGGTTCGGCTGACGGAGCCGCCCATATATTTTTTGCCAGCGTGCAATTGGGCAGAGCACTGAGCATACAGTGCGATTCATTCGTTGTGTAGACTCAATTCCTTAACTACTTCGCGCCGGGTGGTTTTTCAGCGCCGATGACCGCCATACGGGGGTTTTTGAACAATGCATCATTTTAAAATCTTGCTAAAACAATCGGAACAATATATTTCTGTGAAATAAATCGATAAGGGTATACTATGGGTACAAGGGAGTAAAACCTGGCACAATTCGGACGTCGTTGTGGCTTTTGTCAAGAGATTATCCGTTCGAAAAAGGGCCCTTTGTGCATCGTCAATGGACCGTAATGGACGTGTGTGTGTGCGTGCACGCTGCTGACAATCCCTGACCGCAGACTCCAGCCTCCACTCCAGGCAGTCAAATCTTCGAGTTGGTCGGCCACAACCAAGCGTACAGATTACGGTAAAGAATGTGGGGGGAATTCCAATGCCAGACCGACGGCCGTTGGGCTGTGTGGCATGCAAAGACAACATCCCCCCCGTGCTTCCAGCGGCAGCACGGTATCCCTCGATCCTCCACAGTTAAAGTCCCACAATTGCACAATTACTGCTGCTAATCTTGCAATTCATGTGGCAACCTGCGTCAAAAAGGGTCTTTGTACTGATTCGTATTGCTTTGTTCTAAGCTGAAAAGAGTCTTTGTTTAGAATGTGGACAATAGTGGTGCCCGGAATCGGACGGCCCCGTCGCATAGTAAAGCCAATGGAGCTCCGGATTCGGAGGCTCCAATGTTAAGTGGTTAAGAGAAGCAACCGTTTGGGAAAACCGTGGACAAAACCGCAGGGCCCTGCTGTGGCACAGAGTCACAAACCGCGGGCAAAGTTAATCATGATGAGAGCGTATCGCGTCACACGTGTACAGAATTCAAGCGGCATTACAGTGTACAGTCACTGATTCCAATGGGGGGTATCTGCACATGTACGGGGCATTCATAGCTGTGGGCGAAACAAGCCATTGGACATTTCTATGAAACGGACGATCGACAGGCTGTTTTGACTGGGTGTTCAATTGCCGAAATCCCTGTGCGTACCGGTGCTGTAGGAGATGTAGGGGAGACGTTTCTTGAGTTCTTGCAACTGCTCCACCAGTCCGTTATCGGTGATGGGGGATCTAAGGTCCAGCCTGAAGCCCTCACTGGGTAGGACAAGGTCTGGGTGGTTGTCAAACGACGCCAGGATATTCTCTGTGTACACGGAAAATGAATTTGAAGTCAATACCAAAAACTGTCGCAAACGGCTCACTGACTAAAATGACCTGGACTACATAAATCTCAAAAGTGAGAGGGCCTGACGTTTCAATCCTAGCAGGACCTTTCTCAAAGGCATAGAACTGTGTTAGAATCGAACCAGGCCCTCTAACTTTTGAGAAAATGAATTCTTTGAAAAAGAAGCAATTCAACCATTAATATCTGCCGTGTATCTCCAGGGATCACCCGCCCTGCTTTCATTCAGATGCAAACAACCAATAGTTGTAAACCTGGCTACGGCAGCTCAAACAGCATGCAAGTCTATGGAAGTGGGTCAGCTGTAGTGGCTGCAGCAAGACTCATCTGTAGCCAGCTGAGCCAATAAGTTCAGACAAAACTGTTAGTGCTCAAAGGTGGGAGCTGGTGGGGGGTGGGGGTTTGGGTTGGGGGGGGGGGGGGCGGGATGACCCCTGACCTGGACAGGTGGCAGCTTCCATTTCCTCTGCAGGCGGGGTCCAGGCAGTCGGGAGGGGCTGGTTGGGGCCCAGGTGGTAGTTGCAGAGAAGGTAGTGAAGCTGGGCCGCAGTCAGACCCGGGAAATCGCTCCTAAGGGTTTTCCAGTCCGCCTGAAATGACACCAAAATAAAATCAAATGCATCAGACTGATCAAAAGCAATCCAATCAATCTTAACTGAGCTCAGATCACGTCAACTGGGTTATGAAACGGAAAGGCAATTCAAAATTGAAGTCAAATTACCGGTATCACAGATGGATTGAGTCACAGGATTCTGATTAGAAGGGCCACCCGTCATAAGTATTGAACTAAATTTCCTATGACCTTGATCAACTCCCCCCTCCCCTTCTCAACCACCACAACGAATAACCCGTTTTCCTCTCAATTGAAGCGAAAAGGGTTGTAAGACTTTTGTAGGACAATTGTAAGCCCCAATTTTCAGTGCATTTTTGCAAATTACCGAAACTTACATGTAAGTGTTACACCCTTCCCTGCCCCACCACACCTTGCCTTGCCTTCCCTCGCCTCCCCTACCATTCCCCTACCCTTCCCTGCCCCACCACACTCCCCTTGCCTTGCCTTGCCTCCCCTATACTCCCCTTCCCCTACCCTTCCCTGCCCCACAACACCTTGCCTTGCCTTCCCTCGCCTCCCGGCCCCTACCATTCCCCTACCCTTCCCTGCCCTACCACACCTTGCCTTGCCTTGCCTCCCCTCCCCTCCCCTTCCCCTACCCTTCCCTGCCCCACCACACCTTGCCTTGCCTTGCCTCCCCTCCCCTCCCCTTCCCCTACCCTTCCCTGCCCCACCACACCTTGCCTTGCCTTGCCTCCCCTCCCCTTCCCCTTCCCTTCCCTGCCCAACCAGACCTTGCCTTGCCTTCCCTCGCCTCACCTCCCCTTCCCCTTCCCTTCCCTGCCCCACCACACCTTGCCTTGCCTTCCCTCGCCTCACCTCCCCTTCCCTTCCCTGCCCCACCCCACCATGCCTCGCCTCCCCTCCCCTCCCCTCCCCTCCCCTCCCCTCCCATTTACCCACCTGTAAGAGCTGGACCTTGGGCGTGGCCAGCAGGTTGATGGCCGGCGAGACTCTGGCCAGGAAACGGGCGGCCTGCCCCTGGAGCTGGTGGGCCTGTAGCCAGGACTCCAGGCTGTCCAGGTTGCCCCTCATCTGCACCCCCTTGGCCCACTTGTAGAACTTGCCACTGGCGCCTGTTTAACAGGAGATGGCGGCGATCAAGAGACCAGGCCAAGAGGGTATGCAAAGAGACCAATCGTAAGCAGGCGAATAGGCAAACACACAAGACTGATTCCCCATAAGGAAAGCACACAAGGCCTCTGATTGGTCAAATGTTCCCAGCAGTGGATCCCACTTCTGCCTCAAAAATGTCTATGAGGTTTCACACACAAATGACCCTCCATAGGAAAAGTACACAAGGACTCTGATTGGTCAATTGTCAAGGCCTCTGATTGGTCAAATGTTCCCTGCAGTGAATCCCACTTCTGCCACAAAAATGTCTATGAGGTTTCACACACAAATGACCCTCCATAGGAAAAGCACATAAGGGCCTCTGATTGGTCGATTGTTCCAAGCAGTGGATCCCACTCTCCGTAAGAAAATCTTGATATTGGACTTAAAATCGTTGTCTGTCTTGCATCTTTTTTGAAACAGCATGATTATTCGCCACCCCCCCCCAAAAAAAAAAAGAAAAAAAGAAAAAAGAAGAAGAAATATTTGGTTCGTTTTTGTAATCACAATTTGCATTTCGTAAACGGAAGTATGAACACACCTATTGCTGTCTCAAATTTGCTTTGGACTGCTGTGTCTTCATTTTACTTCTTTCCAGGCTGCTTTAAAAAAAAAAACCTTCATAAGCCCCAAACCCCTCCCCCACTATCCAACAAATGTCCCGTCCTTTCCCTTCGCAAAATTCCAGAGAAAAAGACCCTTTTCACCGCGGCCGAGATCCGGCCCCCAGGAACTGACCTCTCTCGATGAGCAGGTTGAAGAGCGACGCGTTGGTGAAGAAGAGCAGGTCGGCAAACAGCTGCGACCCGACGGCCGGCGGAACGGCCAGGTCGCGCAGGAGGTCGGAGGTCGTCTGGAAGACGGCCAGGACGGCGTCCATGCCCTGGGCCCGGAGGTCGCCGACCTCCCCGGCGGCGCTGTCGCCGCGGTCGTCGGCGAAGGGGTTCGAATCCAGGACATCGGGGATGGCCGTGTACAGCGTCTGGCATGACAATGGGTGGAACAATAATTATCGATAATGGTCATCAGATTTTCATACCACGCGCATATCTGTCCAAAGACACCCTAGGCGCACAAAACTCCCCTCAAAAATTGGGAAATTATGAACAAGCTTTGTTATCATAACAAAAAAAGGATTCAGATTTGTCTTGAAGCACTGCAGTGATAGATATGAGATGATGTTTGCGTCGTGGAGAATGAAATTCAATGAGGGTTTGCCCTCACGTCCAGAAGGGTGAAACCTCATTGAAGCACTGCAGTGATAGATATAAGGTGATGTTTGCGTCGGGGAGAATGAAATTCAATGAGGGTTTGCCCTCACGTCCAGAAGGGCAAACCCTCATTGAAGCACTGCAGTGATAGATATAAGATGATGTTTGCGTCGGGGAGAATGAAATTCAATGAGGGTTTGCCCTCACATCCAGAAGGGCAAACCCTCATTGAAGCACTGCAGTGATAGATATAAGATGATGTTTGCGTCGGGGAGAATGAAATTCAATGAGGGTTTGCCCTCACGTCCAGAAGGGCAAACCCTCATTGAAGCACTGCAGTGATGGTGATGATTGGATGGCTGTAGTGAGATTATTCCAAACTCATGGTGCGGCCACCGCGAGTGACCTATCCCCCAACAATCGTCTCAATCTGGACACAGACAGCCTGTGGGTGTGGTTGGAGCAAAGTTCAAGAACGGACCGGGAACATCGCTAGGAAAGAGTTCTTCAATGTACTATGGAGCTTTATCGCTGAACGCTTTATAAGATATCATGGACAGTTTGTATTGCAGCCACTGTGCGATGGAAGGGGAGGAGATGTGTATGTGTATTAGTGCCTTGTGGAGACCTACCATAGTCCAACAGGTTGAATAGGTACTGCACAGGGAAAGTGTAAAGGTGTATCGGTCTCGACAAGGGTTTCACGAAACTGGTATTTGGAAATAACAACGGGAAATCTCTGATGGGTAAGAATCCGTCACAAAATGAAGTGTTATGTTTAAGGGACATACAGTCCAAATTTCTACCCAGGAAAGTGAATGTAGTTGAAATGGGAGCATTTTTAAAACACCGTTTCTCACTCGATTGTATAGTGCACGAGAACAAATCCATGTCTCCACAAGGATACAAAAATCAGTATGTGTGTGTGTCTGCATGTCTGTGTGTGTGTGGAGTGAGACAGAAGAGGATGCTGAGAGGTCACTATTCGGGAAATACAGAAACACTATATTTCCTGCCGGACAGCTACCGGTACTCTCCCAAACTTTAAAACCCCTTCTGATGTGCATCAGAAGGGGTGCAAAAAATAACACCTGGCTCTAAGTGCGGATCACAAATATTGGCATTGCAGGTCAAAGTTGAACGCATGCGGGTTTCCGCTGACAAACAAAAGGGGTTACACATCCTGGATTCCCAGGCCAGTACTACTACGCAGAAAGTCTTCCACAAATGAAACAAATAAAACAGAGAGATGCCTTTTCCTTTGCTCCTGCCAGTCACCGGTGTTTCAGACAGGTATTTCCAGAGCCAAACCAACGTCAAGTTCAAGCTTCAAAGTAGCTACATGAAAAGCAGATAGGCCTATACTACAGCTAATGGTTGCTTCTGACTGGCGCCCCCACCCCGGCAATGACTAGCTGACTATTTGGGATGCCCACCATCTATACCTCAGATTGGAAGAGTGTTGGTGCACTAAACCAAAGGTCTCGGGTTCAAGTCCCGGTCCAGTCAAAGTTTTCCTTTGCCAATTTTTGTTTTCAATTTGTTCAAAAAAAGTTCCCATTAAGTTTTTCCTTTGTTTGTTTGACGAAAATCAGATACAAACAAGAGTAGCTTAAAGCAAAAAAAATGGCGGCAGATCTCTGGACAAACTACAAACAATCAGTTCATTTCCTTGTTCACTCCAAGTTTAACTTCACACGAACAACAGTCTGCACAGTACAGTTCAGACTGGTGCTGTGAGTATGCTCAAGCGTTTCTCACAGTGTATGGACTTCAGCTTAGCGTGCCATATTTTAGCTGGTATATACATCCGGGCTTGATCCCGGCCTGGTAACCCATTCCAGTGTTGTTGGTCTGGAGACATGGTCTCCGTCGCCAGACAGGTCTCGAGACCTTTTTTTGCGGTCTCAATCTCGTTCTCGGTCTCATCTTACCAAAGTCTCAGTCTCGGAAGGCCTGGTCTTGGTCTTGAAAGCTCTGGTCTCAGTCTCGGTCTCGGTCTCAGTCTTGGTCTGAACTTGCAAAAGTCTCGGTCTCAGAAGGCCTGGTCTTGGTCTTGAAAGCTCTGGTCTCGGTCTAGGTCTCAGTCTCAGTCTGGGTCTGAGCTTGCAAAAAGTCTCGGTCTCAGAAGGCCTGGTCTCAGTCTTGAAAGCTCTGGTCTCGGTCTCGGTCTCAGTCTCGGTCTTGTCTTACCAAAGTCTCGGTCTCAGAAGGCCTGGTCTTGGTCTTGAAAGCTCTGGTCTCGGTCTCGGTCTCGGTCTCAGTCTGGGTCTGAGCTTACAAAAGTCTCGGTCTCAGAAGGCCTGGTCTTGGTCTTAAAAGCTCTGGTCTCGGTCTCGGTCTGAGCTTGCAAAAAGTCTCGGTCTCAGAAGGCCTGGTCTTGGTCTTAAAAGCTCTGGTCTCAGTCTGGGTCTGAGCTTGCAAAAAGTCTCGGTCTCAGAAGGCCTGGTCTCGGTCTTGAAAGCTCTGGTCTCTGTCTCAGTCTCGGTCTCAGTCTGGGTCTGAGCTTGCAAAAATTCTCGGTCTCAGAAGGCACTGGTCTCGGTCTCAGAAGGCACTGGTCTCTGTCTCGAAAGCTCTGGTCTCTGTCTCAGTCTCGGTCTCAGTCTGGGTCTGAGCTTGCAAAAATCTCGGTCTCAGAAGGCACTGGTCTCGGTCTCAGAAGGCACTGGTCTCTGTCTCGAAAGCTCTGGTCTCTGTCTCAGTCTCGGTCTCAGTCTGGGTCTGAGCTTGCAAAAATCTCGGTCTCAGAAGGCACTGGTCTCGGTCTCAGAAGGCACTGGTCTCTGTCTCGAAAGCTCTGGTCTCGGTCTCAGGCATGAAAGCCTTGACTACAACACTGAGGTCCCATATACCTTGGTCAGGTAGTACACCATCTGCTGGAAGGCGTACATCACCACCTCCTCCAGCTCCACCAGAGCCTCCTCCTCCATCCCGTAGGCTCCGCCCACCCCAGCCTCCTCCCCGGCCTCCCTCCGCTCATCCTCCGTGACGTAGTCAGCCATGTTGGAGCGCAGGAAGTGCAGGATCTCCAGGGCGTTGGACAGCAAGCCGACGACGACCCGCAGGTCTGGCAGGAGCTCGGCCAGGGCTGTCTGGACACTGACCGACCTGGAGTGGACGGGTCAGAGGTCAAAGGTGAGTATAGAAACGCTTCTGAATGAGATGGGAGGCCTTATAATTGGCACTTGTTATGGCTGCGGCTACCACCCATTTTGGGTCAGAGGTCAAGTTAAAGGTGAGTAGAAACACTTCAGAATGAGACAGGAAGCTTTGGGATTGGCCATGGCTGTGGCTATCACAGACAGGTCAGAGGTTAAAGGTGAGTATAGAAACGCTTCTGAATGAGACGAGAAGCTTTGACATTGGCCATGGCTGTGCTTTATCACTGACAGGTCGGAGGTTAAAGGTGAGTAGAAAAGATGTGAACGATGAAGTCTTGCGCCACAATGGCTCTTTTGTGCACTATTTAGAAAAGGCAGCAAAATGTTGCGTAAGTTATGCAACATTTGAAGTTTCGTGAAATCGGCTGCAGGTCTGAGGTAAACGGTTTATCAGAAAAGCTCTGAACGAGGTAGAAGTCGAGAACAAGATTTGAAGCTGGCTGTGGCTATGGTTATGGCTGGCAAGTCAGTGGTTAAAGAAAGAGTAGAAAACCTTGAATGAAATGGGAATCAAACAGCAAGCTTTGACACTGTGAAAAAAAAAAAACCTACTTTTCTTGTTTACTTCCAGGGGTCTCCTTGGTCTTGTCCTTTGTGAGGTAAATCCATGAAAAACAAAAAAATAATTATCATAAATCATTGTACATTACAGAATGGCAAATAGGGTTGTTGACTATTCATCAATAAACTGGACTCGGGAAAATATAACCAAATGACCTTTCCTGGGTGGCAGTTGGCCGGTAGAAGTAACCGCTGGACACGGGAAAAGTAACCGAGAGGAAAATGTCCCAGGCTGTCCGCACTGGACTTAAAATGGGAAATGTTGCCATTGTCTCGAAAAGTGTTACTGAAAAAAAAGCCAGTGCGGACGGGCCTTAGAGAGTCAAATCTCAACCAAAGAGAGGAGAGGGAACAATGGCCTGGGCCGGGACTTGAACCCGAGACCTCTGGCGTGAGGCACCGTGCAGCGGTCTTTCCACCAAGCGGTCCACATGTAGTAAGTTCTCAACAGAATCCATTCAAAAGGGGGGGGGGAGCAGCTACAGCCTACAGGTGTCAGTTTATCGGCCATTGTGTGCCCCCTTCCTCTTTGTCCCTCATCAGCTGCCAACTCCTTTTTTCAGGATTGACTACAGGGGAAAACTTTCACGCAAGATGTCCCCCGAGGGCTTGACAATAAAGTTCCAGTGACTTTCGAGTAAACAAAGGAACGTCCCCGATATTGCTTTCTGACGCTGTGCAGAGACATGGCAGAGGTTATCTGGCATTCTGCACATTGGAGGAATGATGGAATCAGGCAACCGAGTTACTTGAAGGTCGAAGGGAAGGGTTTATTTACAAGGAAGAGACTTTGGGAGAAGACTGAGGGGGGAAGAGAATAAGAGAGAGAGAAATGGTTTCAGACTCACTTCTCACTCCACCATCCCCCCCCAAAAAAAAATCAACATCATCCCAACACCACACACAGCTAATCAATACCCAAACCAAACAGTTGTGTGGATGAGAGGGGGTGGGATGGGAGTGCTGGGAAACGACGCCTGCTGCATCATTGATTAGCCACTCATGAATAATTCAGTGAGACCTGTTGCGACCGTTTATCGGTCAGCAATCAATCATGACGTGGGTTGGGATAGCCACGGGCCTTCACGGGCTACGAGGGGGGTCTTCAGAGAGGTGGGCTATCAAGCAGACAGTCCAACCCCTTCAAAAAACAAAAAATGACTTTCCATAGTTTCATTTTTTCTTCATGAGAATCAGATGCATTATCCGCTGTCTCCGCAATATCTTATAGCATTTTGAGGGCCTGACATTTCGATCCTTGCACTAGCAGGACCTTTCTCAAAAGGCAGAAGACCCTAATCCTATTCCCTAACCCTTTCTGTGGCCTAAAGTGATGTACAAAAAAATGTTGCAAACTGCTTACTGACTAAAATTACCAAAATGCAAATCTTTAAATTTAGTGGGCCTGACGTTTCGATCCTAGCAGGACCTTTCTCATAGGCCTTTCTGTGGTCCTCAACACTGCTCAGGCTGAATGGGGAATCTTCCAAACGCTATAGGGAGTGTGCTACCTGGCTGATACACAAACCCTTACAAACATTGATATATCTTAGATTTTAGTGGTCCTGACGTTTTGATCCTAGCAGGACCTTTCTCAAAGGCAGAGAAAGGTCCTGCCTTTGAGAAAGGTCCTGCTAGGATTGAAACGTCAGGCCCACTAAATTTTAAGATTTGCATTTTGGTAATTTTAGTCAGTAAGCAGTTTGCAACATTTTTGTATATCACTTTAAAAATTGATATAATCATTTCTGCTCCAGGCTTGAAGGGTGCATTCATCATAAGCAGTCATAGCAGCAACTACTTCATCAGGTGCAATCATTATGTCATATCTGTTTCGTGAGATTGCAAAGACTGACACACATTGATGCCAGCTCTGGGTCTCATCCATAATCATTGTGTTACTTGTCACACGAACTGATCCTGTAGCGTCGCTGCTTAAACATTTATCAGGGGTCCATTGGCAGCGCCTTCATAATTGATGTCCTAGTTAAACGGGGCACAGAGGAGAACAATGAAGGTGCTTTATGGGGCCCCGTGGGGTCCGTAAGCCCCCAAATTAAAATAGATAATGGTTGGATGTTATCCAATCGTAATGTCACCCTGAGGCTGATCATGGTAATACACCCTCTGCTGTGTGGTTTTTTTTAATGGGATGGAAAGATGAATGAAACAGTGCTTTTTTACAATGCCCCAATTTTAACATAAAGCATTTGCTCTGACTACAGGTGCAATTTTTCAATTGCAGTCTGTACACAAAGAAGTTACTACGAAAACTGTTTGCAAACTGCTCACTGACTAAAATGACCAGCAATATTACATAAATCTCAAAAGTAAGAGGGCCTGACGTTTCGATCCTAGCAGGACTTTTCTCAAAGGCAAGGTGACCGTATACAAAGAAATATAAAACTGTCCCACAGCGCACAGATAGTCCTATTGCTATGTTGAATTTCACGATGAGGTAATTGTTGGTTGCGGGAAGTGACGCGCAATAACCCTTGACTTCCGTCATCCCGGTTTTTCATTGCCATTAAAAAGAAAAAGTTGGACAGTTGCTTCTGGGAAGTGAAATGACAAAATGGAACCATCAGAGACCTTTTTTTCCCCCAAACCCGGCTACGGCCCATGAAATGGATTTCACCAAGCCATTACGATGCACATCGTAAATACAACTCAACTCAATCGTAAGCTGCGATAAGCCATGTGGTTTCTGTGCATCACTCATCGACTCAGCGATTGGTCATAATTAAGCTACCATGAGTTTGGTGAGCACTGGTCCAGCCTCCTCTATATCATCCAAAAGCTGAAAACACATGGCAGGCCGGGGGGTTGGAGTTGGAGACCTTTTTTTCAAAACGGACTTTCTTCTCCAAAACCCAGAGGCTCCCCGCTTTAATACATTGCTTGTAAATATTGAAAGATTGGCAAAGAAAAACTTTGACTGGATTGGGATTTGAACCCGAGACCTCTGGTTTTGTGTACCAGTGCTCTAACCATATGAGCTATCCAGCCCTTAGATGGAGGCCTTCCTAAATAGTCAACCAGTCTTTCCCGATCTCTAGTTTTGTGTACGAGTGCTCTTACCATGTGAGAAATTCGGGCCTTAGATGGTGGCCTTCCCAAATAGTCAACCAGTCTTTGCCGAGACCTCTAGTTGTGTGTACCAGTGATCTTACCATGTGAGCTATCCAGCCCTTAGATGGTGGCCTTCCCTAATAGTCAACCAGTCTTTGCCGAGACCTCTAGTTGTGTGTACCAGTGATCTTACCATGTGAGCTATCCAGCCCTTAGATGGTGGCCTTCCCTAATAGTCAAGTAGTCTTTGCCAGTCAGTTTTTCCTTTGTTTGACCTACATATGTCTATTCCTTGTACTATAAAATAGAGGAAAGAGACGGAGACGTGGTCAGAGCCTGAGCTCATGCTGATGAGTGGATGGGAAGAGGACTTACCCAGGCCAGCATCTGAAGCATGGTGGCCACTTTCAGCATCAGCTGCTTGGCCTTCTCCTCGTGAAAGTGATAGGCCGAATGCTCCACGCACATGCAGGCCATGTAGGACAGGGAGAGTGACGAGAGGGGGCCAGCCTCGCCGGCGCCCAGCGAAGCCGGCAGGAGGGACGCCATCATCTTCAGGACGTCGTCCTCCCGCCG
Organism: Luidia sarsii; assembly: GCA_949987565.1. Lineage (NCBI taxonomy): Eukaryota > Metazoa > Echinodermata > Asteroidea > Paxillosida > Luidiidae > Luidia > Luidia sarsii. The sequence continues at coordinate 23,472,565 of OX465104.1, read as the reverse complement.
CAAGGGGTACCAGAGCTTGGGCCGGCGGGCGTCAGTGGAGTACTCCCCGGCCTTGGCCGCCAGACGGGGGTTGGTCAGGGCCTGGTGGGGCCCTCCCTCCCGGCCGGCGGCCGGCTGCCCGGATGAGGCATCCCCCAGCGGCGAGGTGAGCAGCCTCTCTAGGCCGCAGATGCTGACCGCTGGGGCGAGCGGATCCTTCAAGAGGAAGAGGTAGTGATCGCCGAGGCTGATCAAGTCTCCCGGGCTGAGCCGGACCGGCTGGGATATCAGGCAGCCGTTGACGGCCACCTTGGCCTCTCCGATCGGCTCGAGGAAGAGATCGTCTGGATCGCTGTCCAGCTCTGAGCCGGCTCCTCCGCCGAGGCTTTGCAGGTACTGCCGCTTGACGATGTGACAGTGGTCTCGGTTGATGTCGGCAGAATCCAGCCTGATGTCGACGGTGACGCTGGCGCCGAGGGAATGCCCGACGTGAGAGACGTCCGCATCCAGGAGATACAGGACCTGATCCTTGTCGGGGCTGTTGCCGTGGAGGGTGAGCAGGTACGGGGAGTCGCGGGGAGGGAGGAGGCTGAAGGGCGGGCAGGACCGGCTGCCGCCGATCTCCGACTCCGCCGGGCCGGCGGCAAGCTGGGGCCCGTCCGCGGCGATCTCCGTCTCAGGCGAGAAGGCCTCCGCCTCGGCAGTGTGCTCCTGGAGGCTGGCCAGGCCGAGGTCGGCGGCCCCCCTCAGCCCCTTGGGAGCCTGCAGCCGCTTGGCATTGATGTTGATGCCGTGTGTGATGGTGTCCACCTCCGTCGCGGCTATGTCCGTCCGCCGCCAGAGCTCAAACCGCCGCTCAAAGCCCACCTGGGGCTTCCAGAAGGACTTGACGGCCAGCGGTCTCTCGTCGTCGGCCAGCACTCGCATGCACTCCGTCGTCCACTCCTGCTTCTCCTCAAAGTCGTCGGCAAAGCCCAGCACCCGGGAGACCTTCTCCGGGTTGGCCTTGTAGTTCCCGATCACGTCGCACAGGGCGTAGTCGGCAAACGTGCCGACGGGGAGCGAGAACCTCTCCAGGACCACCTTGACCAGCTCGATGGCCGAGGACTGGGCCGAGGCCAGGACACTCTTGTAGGTGGCGTTGGGGCAGACCTGGTCGCCGAAGACCTTCAGCAGGCCCGGCGAGGGGTCCTCGGACTGCGACTCCTTCAGGAGAGCCAGGGCCACCTCCTTGGGGCACGCCGGCGCCTGGCCCCGGTCAAACAGCACCGACAGGGACTTGGCCCGGAGTCTCTTCATGGGGTCCAGGCTTTTGGGGCTCCCGTTGGAGCCCCGGTCCTTCTTGCCGAGACCCTTGGCGTGGCCTTCGCTGGACTGGAACCGCTTGATGAACTTGAAGGTCTGGTGCTTGAGCACCAGACCGGGCGGGGTGCCGTTGGTCCCGCCGCCGCCGCTGCCGTTGCTGCTGAGGCTGAGAGAGTCAGTCGGTGGGTGCTTCTTGCTCCTGGTCGGGGAGCCCAGCAGCTTGGCTTTGGTGCCCGGGGAGGCCGGGGTGGGGCCGGCGTAGTAGGGCACGGACAGATCCCCGCTGGCCACGCCAAAGAAGTGGGTCAGGGACTTGCGCTGGCCGGAGAGCGCTTCTGGCGGGGGCTGCAGCTGGGCATCGGAGAGGCTGACCGTGACGCAGGGCTCCATCCTGAGGACAAATCGCACGCCGTGCTCACTGGTGACTGCGATTTCTAGAGGGCGCTCTTCGCCACCCAGACAAATCTCATCTGAAAATGAATGACACAAGAGTTTCAATCATCCTGTCAAATAAGATCTGGTGGTTTGCAAGGTGGAAATAAGTTTGCGTGACAGCATTTAAGTCGTCTCTTTCAAGGAAGAGTATCGATTTTATCGAGCACATTTCAGAGCCGTACTCCTTTTCGAGTCAACGCAAACTTTCCACAATCTGAAATCCGAGTAATAATAAGCCACATGAGTCACTCAAGGGTAAATGATTCCTGAGCCAAAGTCAGACGGCGGTAATTATTGTGTACCAGCGCAGACCGAACAAAATTCAGGGTACAATCCAGCAAAGTGAGAGCAAACAAGGTCTGGGCTGAAGCAAAGAAGCAATTAGTGGTTTCATTTTGATGTGGACGGAAGTAAGAGCAAACAGAGATCTGGGTGGCAGGCCATGTAAGTGGAAACTGTCGACGGTTGTCATGTCAACAGGACAGGGGCAGTTCAAAGTGTTCAGCCTCATTAGAATTTTTTTGTGTCAGGCCACATGATGAGTGGGCAACGGAAGGACTGGGCAATTTTTATATGGTTTCATTTAAGAGAAAAATAGGCAGTCTAGAAGGGCAATACAAAACCGGCAACGTAAGATATCAAGGGGCAATATATAGAGGTTATTGACCTTAAATAAAAAAAGGGTAACATGAATGAGGCACTATTAAAAGGGGATTAAAGTGACAGATTTAAGAGAAAACAGGAGACACATGTAGGTCCTGAGTTTTGGTCCTTAGTCTGAAGTGAAGTCTTATGATGACGAAGACTTTGAATTGAAAAGATGACCCGCTTAATAAAACAATATCCATCATCAGTACACCTGCAAACAGTCTGCATGTAATAAAGGCCTTAGTCAGAAAGCTATTCCGTGCAGAACTATACAGTCCTGATTCGCAGTGATGCAGAAATGCAACTACTTATTACTGACTTGACAGCCTGACGTTTTAATCCTACCAGCAGTCGATTTCACCAAACCCATCGTAACTTACGATCAATCGCAAGACGATGAGCGATGCACAGAAACTGCACGGCCTATCACAGCTTACGATGGGTTATCCATCATAAGCTGAGTTATGATGCATCGTAAGGCTTTGTGAAATCCACCTCAGGACTATTATCAAGTGCTGAGGTACTGACTGGGAAAAGCATGGAATCAAGTTATTGGCTTAACTCAAACCGATGCAGAATTTCAACGTCGTCATCATCTTCATCATTAATGGGGAACCTGTCTGCCACAATTCTCCGCACAAGACTAATCAATTCAAAACAATGACTCCTGATGATCGTCATGAGGTTGGTTGATTGAGGAGTTTCCAGGATATGAACAACAGAATGTAGCGAGACTTAGGCCCTTTTCCAAAGCCCGGCTTAGGCTCAGGCTCCGGCTTTGTCTCTAGTTCTTTCATCCATTTCAAGTACAAGGCATGAAAGCAGGAAGCCTATGGCATCATTTTTGAATGTTTGACTGAGTGAATCCAAAGCTTCAACTTCAACAAAGAACTCCAACTTGTATTTCAGCATTTGGATAACTGAGACGAAGCCAGAGCCGAAGCCTAAGCCGGGTTTTGGGAAAGGGCCTTAATCACAACCCCAAAGTGAAGAGCGGTAGTCAGGGACAATGCTCAAGACTCAAGTCAGAAGAAACAAAAAATGGGGGTAACAGGGAGGATGTAGGTTACTTAAGCCAACCAAAAATAGCAGTGCTTCCTATTACATGGCAAATGAAAATAGGGTAGATAAACTGTAGGTAGGAGTTTTTTTTTTTTTTTTTTTGTCAACGAACAACGATATACCGAACATTCGGCTATAACGAACATGCCCTTTGGACCCCTCATTTTTGTGTACAAAATATGTGGCCGCAACTGCTATACCAAACGACCGCTATACCGAACAATTTTCATGGATCCCGGGAGTGTTATAATTATATACATACTCGAGCCAGCATAAACATGATTTACATGCATGCAGGGTTGGTTGATTTCAATCAAGTTGATCTAAATCGCTCGGGTCGCGAATAGGGTCGCGCCAGCTCACTGTCAAAATAAGGTCAGTCGTGAAACACACTTTTCCCCCCCAAAAAAAACAAATTAGGGTCGCGCTGTCAAAATAGGGTCGGCAGGGAAACCGGAATCGCAACTACATGTATTTTCTTGTTTGGTCTCAAGCCTGGAAAAGAAACGGTGGAATCTGTGTCATGATATTATTATTATTATTATTATTATTAAAACATTTATTTTTCATTCATGACGTTATAATGTCTAGGAAAGGAAAAACTTAACCAACAAAACACAATATACCTTCGGTGATTAGATAACAATAAAAAAAGTTGACTGTACATGTATTTAGTATAGGTGATTCTTGTTTATACATTATAAGGCCACAGATGAAAGGCAAGACCTATTAAGCCGGAGCTTGAGTCAGGTATGCCTTGACAAAAGGACAGGACAGTTAATGAGAGACAGACAGACAAACAAAGAATCCAGGGTTACCGCTGATAACAAAAAGAGAAACAAACAGCAGTTTAAAAGATTAAGCTTGATTATTTAAGTGGGTTTTGAGTTTAAACTTGAAGATGTTGAGCGAGGTAGAGCTTCTGAGAGAAAGTGGAAGGGTGTTCCAGTGTCCACTGGCTGGAATTATGAGGTAAGGATCGGAATGGCCTTAGGAAGTAGGGAGAGTTGCTGTTTGCTCACGCGATGAAAATGAAGGCAGTGACTGAGGGAAGGTTGGGGAGACTGAGGGTGAGGAGAGGAGGATGGGGGGCGTTGTTGCTGGCTGATGAGTACATGTACATCCATTCACCGCTTAATGCTCTCTGGTAATTGGCTGCCATTCAGTGCGCCCCACTCTCCTTTGGCCCTGCCCGGGGATAAGCGACGGGATTACACGGAAAACGACAGGTAGGCTATTGATGCCTTCTCTAAGAAGGCCCGCTGATCAATTATTCAGGACAACGGCAAAACTTGTTTTGTGAGGACTGTTTGGGGTCTCTGAGGAGAGAGGGGGGCGTGGGTTTACACTCCGACAAAGGGGTACCTCTCCGTTTTGAAGATGATATATTTTTGTTAGGGGGTGGGGGTATAATACCCTATAGTGGTCTGTGTATGTTAGAGGTTACATTTGAACAGTGGCCCCGAGGCTATATAATACGGAATGGCCACTGGCCAGCTGGCCGGTAAAAAGTAACGAGTTACAGGAAACAGCCTTGCAATACGTTCACTGAATTACAGGACCAAAAACCTGGTAATCGCATCTGACATTTTCTCAAATAGGTTGTGGCAACGCTTGTTTACAGCTTGTATGTGCTTGTTATTTCCCTACAAAGTTTGTTTTTGTCCAAGGGCATTTCAATGCAAGCCCCACCACCGGCTTCTGAAAATGCCTCCAGACTGGTTCGTTCACTGTTTTGTCTTGTTTTAACTTTTTCAACATTTTGTTCTGCAACTGTTTACTTCCCAATATGGAAATGAATGTCATATTGAATTGAATTGAATCTGCCTTTGAGAAAGGTCCTGCCAGGATCGAAACTTCAAGTCCTCTGACTCATTGAGAAAAACCTAAGGTTAACATGAGCTCGAGATATAACATGATTTTTGCTGCAGTGAGAATGTGATTCAATGAGGCTTTGTCCTACTCAACGTATAACTAGTACCATACAGTTTGATTGTCATCGCTTCCAGCAGTTTCAGCAAATCAGAAAATCAATGGGCATACAGAGCTCATTCTTCATCTGGATCCAGTGGGTCCGGCAAAACCTCATTGAGTCCAGATGACTTTATTGCCATCATGGGATTTCATCTCTATCATTCCATTTTATTTCATTTCCTTTCTGTGGTCTGTCATTTCAGGAATTTCAAATTAGATGTTTGTAATGATAAAAGCTACCAGTGCTTTTGTGGAAAGGCAATCCTTCAAAAGCAGAGGTTATGGGGGGGTTTTGGGGGGTGAAAGAAATTATGTAAGAAATTATCAGTTCTAAAGATATTCTAAAGGAGATATAGGCCTAGTGTATTTTGAAAATAAACTCTTTGAAAAGGTAAAATTTAAAAATGTAGAGGGCCTGATCCTAGCAGAACCTTTCTTAAAGGATGCATGTAGAATGTAGAATGAATGTACAATGAGTAGAATGATCCAAGCAGAATCCTCTGAAGGCAGAATGTAGAATGTAGAAAAATGTAGAATTTAGAATGGATGTACAATTTTAGAATGTAGAACAAATGTACAAAATAAAAAATAAATTTAGAAAATTAATAAGTAAATTAAAATAATAATAATAATAATAATAATAATAGGGCCTCACGATAATAATTATTAGAAAAAATAATAGTGAACATTTTTCAAATGTCTGGTGAACTTAATTAAGGATCCCTTTGGTAAATCTGCTCTGGTGGTCATCTGCTAAAGTCATCTGCTGATGAAACAAATTCCAACATTCACAGAATTTCAAAGTAACACTGTCATTTCCCCCCCCCCCCTCCATTATTATGTGGTATTAGCCGCGGGACAATTCTGGATGGCGTTTGGACATCCTGTTTTTCCTCGAATACTACCTAGTCATGACTGCGTGTGGGAAATGTGCCGTAACCTTGCACTGCATGGTCGTGTGTGTGCGGTTACTTGTAGGGGCACATTGTCATGGGATCGACATTGATCTCCCCGCAGCGTCTGTGTCTGCCAGGAACTGAAATTAAGGCTTTGGCTATACTGTTTTATACAGGTTTTCACTCAGGCTGTGTCTATGTGCAGCACATGCAGGCAGTTGACCACTTATCCATCCCAGCTACAAGCCACAGATGTAGCCCTTAATGTGAATCTAGCCCGAGTCAAGAACTTCTGTGCTGAGAATGCCCCGAGATGTCAGTTACCGGCTCTTCTCCTAGCCATGCTAAGATCTTGAAAGAGTTTGAGACCAGAAGCCAATTTCATAGCACAAAATTTTGCTGAAGCACGAAAAGTAAGGATTCAAATGATCACCTTTTCAACCCAAAAATCTCTCTTGTTTTAAGCCTAGCACTGAACATTTGAATACAAGTAAAGAGCAATTGACATCACCTCTCATTAGGGCCGTTCCCACTACGAAAATAATCGTGATTGCAATCGCGAATCAAAAAACTTTTTTGGGGTCGTGTCCACACAGGCCAAATAATCGCTACGCAAATAAACACGAGCCGATTGCGGTTAGCATGTGGTCGCGCTGCGCAAGCGGGAATGGCGGGACTCGCTGACGAACGTCAACAAACCCTGTGCTGCACTTCCTGGCAGTAAGCTGCTGGCAGGAAATGCCATGCTTGCGCAATGCATCGTGGGCTTAAAAAAAAACTGATGCGATTTGAGCAGAGCATTCCCACACACATCGCGTCGCAAATGAACGCGATTATTTGAAAAAATCTCACTCTTAGTGGAGTCCGAATCGCGATTCAAATCCCACTAATAATCGCGTTTATTGTGTCCCCATTTGCAAAAAACGTGGAGTTTGAATCGTAATTCAAATCGCGATCCGAATAATCGCGTTTATTTGGTGCAGTGGGAACGGCCCTAATGTGGTTTTTTAATGAGAGTTTGTCCTGCTCCATGTGATAAACACTGAGTGCTCAGTGCTTTGCCTGATGCCTGATGAAACTATTTCAAGCAGCTCGGGCGAGATGTGAACCCGCGACTCCTGCTTAACCACTTGACCACCGAGCTGGTCGAGGTCGTGATGTGGATTCGAATAATTGTCAATGTGATTTGTAATCCTGTTTACACGAGGGAGAGTTTTCATGCTTAACAGATTTGTATGCTTAAGCGGCTCTATGAAATTGGGCCCAGGGCTTGAACACTAAGATCCCTGGCTTGATGTACCGGTGCTCTTAGCATTATGAGCTATCCAGCCCTTAGCAGGCAGCCTTCCTAAATAGTCCACTTTCTTTGCCGTGTAGGGTGGGAATCTTTCATGTTGATCGAATGATCTTAAAGTCGGGCATTCAACTCTTGAATTATAAAAAAAAGTGGAAAATGTCAGAATGAACGAAGCACAAAGCTCTTACGGCGTGGGGTTTGAATTCTAGATGCTCTGTGGTGCATTCTGAGCAGTTTTGGACCACTTAGGACTTGAAACTGAGTGACAGATTTTAAACTTTTTCAAGGCATACACCCAGAAAATTGAATTTTTGTTTTACACAAAATGAAAAGTAAACATCAAAGTTTTTAACCTGATCTCAGCATGTGTTTTAAAAAATAGTTAGGGGAGAAGAAATATCGTTATTTATTTTTTTTTATTTTTTTTAACAGATTTTTTTTTTTAAGGTCGAATTTTAAAAAACGCGGAAATCCACGGATCTGCGGAAAAGTTGCATGCCTGTAAACTAGAGAGCTGCACGTGGTGTGACCACAGGTATTTTACATTGTATTCCCCCATCAAAACCTTCACGAGTCTCAATGGATCCGAGACGCTTACAGTAGGAATCAATGGAATGAATGGATAGTAGGAATCATGAAAGGAATGACGGTTCTGTCAATACCTGCCCCGGGGGGGGGGGGGGGGCTGTCTGTGCCGGCAATGCCAATATGTGGAAGCTGGCATTGTGGCTAGTGATTGTCAATGTCCTCTCGGCCGGCAGACACTGGGTGTTATCGGCAAATGTGCCCTTCCGTTTTGCCACTTCCCTGGATCGATTGTGATACAGTGTGTCACCAGGTGCACCCAAAATGAGGCCGGAGGACTCATTCGATCGTTTCCTTTATCCCTTTATTTGCACTCATGCCTCGGGTACGAGCATGGTGAAACTAGAAACAAATTTGACAAGAAATTATAAATTAAGATACGGTTTAACTATATTAACGGAGAACAAATCTTGGTGGCCAGAATGAACAGAATAAATAAAATAGCACATAAATTAATCAAATATAATCAAAGTTAACTTACAATCGTTACGGGGAACAACGGAGAAGCACACTGGTGAAGTGTGGGCTTACTGCGGCTTTCTGGGATGTTCGGGGTTGGCGGGAAGACTACATAATAAATTATTAACTAAATAAACTGATGAAGAATGGCTGTACGGGAGAAACGAAACACACGCAACGCAGACAGAAACTAAAATGAGCCACACATACCCGTGGCCGAGGTACCCTGACACACCCAAAACTAGGACGCCGTACCCACCTAGGGCATATACAATAGACACATTGTTCCCAAGAATGCCTAATCCTAGGGGTGGGTGGAGGCGTAACGAGAGCGAAGCGCGCCCTCATTCGAAGTAATACATCCTGACGATGACACACCCCCCATTAATTATTATACATTCATAATAGTTACAGGTTCATATAAAGATGGATTTGCACCAAATCACATTGAAGACACACATTACTTTAACAATATTAACCCAACTATAGTAGAGTCGATGATCGAATAAATATTAGTCGCTAAGGCAACTTAAATACAGCCAAATTTTCATATAAGTCTTACTATAAGGAACAAAATAGTTGCTAAGGGCAACTTAAATACTGCCAAAATTCAGATAAATCATACTGTAAGGAACAGAATAGCTGCTAAGGGCAACTTAAAATACAGCCAAAACATATACAAGTTGTGCATCGATTTTACTGCGAGAAATATAAACAAATTTAGTAAAGGCAATTTAACATATCCAAAACCCATAAATGATGCATCGGTTTTACCTTACGGAACAGATTTCGAGGCGGATTCCAACAAGACTATTTTAGTGATCGGACGTACAAATTCTTTTGTCTTAGTTTTGACCTTGACTGATCTTATCAATCCATCTCTACCCTTAATGACTCCAACCACCAGCGCCAGAGGCCACAGATTCCTAGGAGTCATCTCGTCTACGAGTAAGACTAGGTCACCACATGCTAAGCTTTCTGTAATCTTTAACCATTTGGAACGTCTTTGCAACTCGGGCAAGTACATTCTTAACCACTTGCGCCAAAATTGGTCGGCGAGGTGCTGTACATGTTTCCAACGTTTACGGTAATTGTCTGTACTGTCAAACATGCCCGGCGGTAAACAGCTCCCTTGCCTTAAAAGCAACAAATGATTAGGAGTTAAGGGAGCGGGGTCCCGTGGATCATCGCTGATTTTGGTAAGCGGACGTCCATTAACAATACACTCCGCTTCACAAAAAAGGGTCTCTAGTATCTCATCTGTGAGCTTGACCGATTTAGGTAACAATGTGGTCATCACTCTTTTAGTTACCCCGATCATGCGCTCCCAGACTCCTCCCATATGGGATGCAGTAGGAGGGTTAAAGTGCCACGTTATATGTTCTTTGACTGCATAGGCATCGATGATTTTGCGAGAAAGAGTCTTCAAACCTTTTCTTAACTCTAATTCACCAGCGACTAGATTAGTGCCATTGTCAGAGAATATAACTTCGGGGTGGCCTCTACGAGCAACGAATCTTCTGAAGCCATTCAAAAATGAATCAGTATCTAAAGAATCTAATTTCTCGATGTGAACTGCTCTAAGACCAAGGCAGGTAAACATGCACCCATAACGCTTGATTTCTGACCTGCCATACTTGACGTAAAATGGCCCAAATACATCGATGCCTACGTAAGAAAATGGTGGCTTATCTGATTTAACACGCTCTTTGGGCAGGTCTGCCATAAGCTGAGTACACGGCTTTGAATATAACTGCTTACATTTGACACAGGCTCTAACGATTTTCTTTATAAGCGGTCGAGCTTTCACTATCCAGAAATGCTTTCTGGCAATACATAGAACCCATTCCACGCCTACATGAGCTACGTTATGTATGTCCTTAAGAATGGCTGTGGCAATGACATGGTTACCTGAAATGATATAGTGATGTTTATTACGAACATCACTTTCCTTGATTCTACCCCCTACTCTAAGTAAACCATGTTCATCCAGGAAGGGGTTTAACATTCTAAGCGGGCTCAACGTTTTAACAACATCGCCCTGACGTATTCTAATTAATTCTGAGTTGAATTCCACGGACTGACTTTTACGAATAAGGATGATTTCAGCCTGACGAATTTCTATCACGGTTAAACTTCCTTTGGCTTGGCGACTGCCCAAACTTTTGGCAAATCTCAACCACCATGCTAAAGCTCTCTTCATTTTATACCATGAAGAGTAATGTTGCATAATTCTACAAATAGGGTCATTTTGCTCGACTGCTTCGCTGAAAAGGACAGATGCAGTCTTTTTGACCTCAGGATCTTCACTCGATAATTCTACGGATTCCATGGGGTTCTTGCACCATTCACTTTTGTATTGATACAATTTATCGGGACCATTGAACCATTTCCTAGTGTCCCATTTGCAATTCGACAATCCCCTGGTGAGCAAATCAGCCGGGTTGGCCTTTGACTCAATATATAACCACTGGTTCGGGTCACTTTGCTGTCTTATCATGCTTATCCTATTTCCCACGAATATGTGGAATCTCCTACTCTCGTTATTGATATACTTAAGTACAATTTCTGAATCGGTCCAAAGGTACGATTGACCAAGGCTGATTTCTAGTGCTTGTTTCAGGAAGGCATCAACCTTCACTGACAGAACAGCGGCTTGCAATTCTAGACGAGGTATAGTGCATAATTTAAGGGGGGCAACTTTGTTTTTGCTCATGATCAGTTGCACGTGGACCGAACCTTTCTGGTTTATACAACGAATATAACTGCAGCAACCATATCCCTGTGTACTGGCATCAGAAAAATGATGTAGCTCAATTGCAGCGTTTTCATATCGGGAAGGTTTTATACAGCGTGGGACTCTTAATTGGCTTACAGAGAGCAATGAATGCTCCCAAATTTTCCATTCTTTCTCTAGGGTCTGGGGTACTACTTCCCCCCAAGACAACTTGCGGGCAGTCGCCTCTTGAAAGAGGAGCTTTCCAGTGAGTATCACTGGGCCCAACAAGCCCAAGGGGTCGAATATGGACGAGATTATACTCAGCATTTGTCTTCTGGTTAATTGACTATGAGCTGCATGCTGCACCTCAAAGAAGAATTCATCAGGAGGAATCGCCCACTTGATTCCCAATACTCTACTTTCGGATTGCGGAACTAGTTCACGAATCTCCTTGGCTCTACGCTCCCGTGGTATTCGGGAGAGTAGTTCCTCGTCGTTTACAACAAATTTCGTGAGATTAAATCCTCCTTCAAGGAGGACCTTGGGGGTATCTGTAATAATGACTTGAGCCTGAGACTTGGATACAACGGAGCTCAGACAATCATCAACATAGAATGATTTACACACTGTATGTTTGACCAAAGGATCTACATTAGTGGCATCTATGACAGTCTGCCTTAGGGCATATGCCGAGCTGGATGCGCACCATACCCCTCCAAACAAATGGGATGTCATACGAAAATATGACAATTGACCTTCGACATACCAAAGGAACCTGAGAGCGTCCCTGTCTTTCACGGGGATTTTGACTTGATTATACATAGCCTCAATGTCGGCTTGAATGGCGATACTATGTTGGCGGAATCGCACGAGGACGGGCAACAGTTTGTTAATCATATCAGGGCCTTGCATGCAACGTTCATTCAGTGATTGGCCTCGGAATCTGCTAGCGCAGTCGAAAACTACTCTGAGTTTATCAGGTTTCTTTTCTGTTTGCACTGCGTGGTGTGGGAGGTACCACATTCTCTCAATATTCGCTAACTCGTGTTCTGGCACCTTTTCGGCATAGCCTTTGTCTATGAGTTTCTTAATTTCTGCATGGTATTTGTCATAAAGACCGTCGTTGGTTAGCTTTTTGCGCAGGCTATCCAGCCTGGATTTAGCCACAACGTAATTATTAGGCAGGGGCTCTGACCTATCCTTCCAGGGAATAGGGAGTTCATAGTGGCCGTTAACCTTATCGCGTTCGCGATCCCACAACGCCATTACGGACTTATCTTCTTGTGACCATGACAATGTCTCCAAACCCTCATTTTCGATACCCCAGAGGCGATGAACGTCATCTTCGACGGGGGTGCTCATGACAAAGTTGGAAATGATCCTACGACTGGGCAACTTCAGAGGGGCCTGGCCGTTGACGCACCATCCGAATAAGGTGCGCACGGCGAAAGGCTGTCCCGGGCCACCTCTCCGGACGTCTAAGGGAACGAGGGCCTCGGCATTATCCTGCCCCAACAAAAGGTCAATAATGACATCATCATGTTCGTAAGCGGGCATGGGGCCAATCTTACTTAGATGATCATAAGAAAAGAGATCAATGGCCACGTTTTTAGCAGGGATTTCGGTGACTACATACACTATTGATAAATCTAAGGTGTCGCCCGACTCAGAAGCAATCGACAAATCAACTACTTCTGACTTCTGGGTCCCCGAGCCATTAAGTGTACTGAGTTGAACGTTTTGTCTTCTGCCCGTAACACCTAGCTGGCTCACTAAATTACGGGAACAAAATGAGTTGCTGGAGCCACTATCCAGTAGGGCAAATGCCTTGCACCGTTGGTTGACTATCACCTGGACTATAGGCATACAAGTATGCTTGTCAGCAAATAAACTAGCGCTCGAGACCCGAACACTATTCGGTTTGTCTTTGTCAATGTGAATGTACATGGTGTGTTTCTGACCACAGCCGTCTATCTTACACACAGATTTCTTTCCACAATTTTCAACGCTATGGGAAGCCAGAAGACAGTTATGGCACAATTTACGGGTATTCACAAGATTCAATCTGTGTTCTGGACTCATGCGTTTAAAATGTTCACAATGCCAGAGGCGATGTCTTTGATCGCAGAGAATACATGGAGTTTCGGGCTTGGCGTAAGCGCCGCCTTTAGCAATTCTGTTATCTGTATCTAAGGGTCGTTTACTGGTCCCCGAACTAGCTCCAGTCAGAGACATGGTAAAGCTGGTAGATGAGGTCTTGTGCTCGCTCTTAGGCTTTTCAGATCGCTTGAAGCATCCCGGACCATATACTGGATCATTGACTTCAGCGGCTATTATTTCTGAGAATTTGACAAGTCTTTCAAAGGGAGGGTAAATGCCGTTAGAGCGCTTAGCTTCAAAGACCAGATTCTTCCACCTCGACTGGATATAGTTCGGGAATCTACCAACTATTTCAACAATAATAGATTGGGTACTGACTTCATTCATGGCACTTAATCGGCTCAGGACAAGAAAGGCATTTTGTAAGTCATCTGCTAACTGCTGTATTTCCTGGGGCGATCAGACCGGTTTACCGGTTCTTAATTCGCGCACAAGGCGTTCTGTAACTAGGTGAGGATCACCAAATCGAGTATCCAAAATGGAAAGAGCTCGATTATAACCAGTCTCACCGCCTATTAATTGACAACCTCTAATTGCTTCCTTAGCCACGCCCGCGGTGTACTGCATCAAACGGGATAACTTAAGGTCTGGGTCTCCACATATCTTATCAACATTAACCTCGAATGCCCGCATGAACTGATGAAAGTGTAAGGGATTGCCGGAAAATATATCTAACTCCACTTTGGGCAAATTGAGTAAACGCAGCAACTCGTTGCGTGACAAATCCCCCGATAGATCTGGCGGGGGGTTTTCGACTTTAACTTCGCCATCTGATCTTTTGCAATCTTTAGCCACATCTAGGGTCGAAATATATCTACTCTGCTGGTCATAAAAATAATCGTCGCTTTCATCAATCTCAGTGTCATCAACAAGGGTTTCATGATATTCATAATGTATACGTGTAAACCCCTTAAATAATCCCTTAAGCTTTACTACATGATCACTCAGAGCTTCCACGTTATCCTCGGCTACCATTTGTTTGATAACATTAATCTCTCTCGTTACCGCTCTCTTGGCCGTGGTTCGGGCAGTTTTGAGGTGCGCCATGGTCAGGAGGACTAGCCGTGGTGGGCCTGGGTTGATCGATGACTGTCGATGGCGGATGGCCGATGAAATGATCAGGAATGACGACTGGCGGGGCGGCGACTGGCGGGGCGGCGACTGGCGGGGCGACGACTGGCGGGGCGACGACTGGCGGGACGACAACTGGCTGGACGACAACTGGCGGGACGGCGACTGGCGGGACGGCGACTGACGGGACGGTGACTGGCGGGGCGGCGACCGGCGGGGCGGCGACTGGCGGGGCGACAACTGGCGGGACGGCGACTGGCGGGACGGTGACTGGCGGGGCGGCGACCGGCGGGGCGGCGACTGGCGGGGCGGCGACTGGCGGGGCGACGACTGGCGGGACGACAACTGGCTGGACGACGACTGGCGGGACGACGACTGGCTGGACGACAACTGGCTGGACGACGACTGGCGGGACGACGACTGGCTGGACGGCGACCGGCGGAACGACAACTGGCTGGACGGCGACCGGCGGGACGGCGACTGGCGGGACGGCAACTGGCGGGGCGGCGACCGGCGGGGCGGCGACCGGCCGGGCGGCGACTGGCGGGGCGGCGACTGGCGGGGCGGCAACTGGCGGGGCGACGGCTGGCGGGACGACAACTGGAGGGGGGACGCCTGAAGGGGTGACGACTGAAGGGGTGACGACTGGAGGGGTGACGACTGAAGGGGTGACGACTGAAGGGGTGACGACTGAAGGGGTGACGACTGAAGGGGTGACGACTGAAGGGGTGACGACTGAAGGGTTGCACACAAGGCAAGTGCGATGAGGATGATATTAAGTGGCAGGGGGGTAGCCGATGTTCCCCGTAACGATTTTTCACTGTCACCAGGTGCACCCAAAATGAGGCCGGAGGACTCATTCGATCGTTTCCTTTATCCCTTTATTTGCACTCATGCCTCGGGTACGAGCATGGTGAAACTAGAAACAAATTTGACAAGAAATTATAAATTAAGATACGGTTTAACTATATTAACGGAGAACAAATCTTGGTGGCCAGAATGAACAGAATAAATAAAATAGCACATAAATTAATCAAATATAATCAAAGTTAACTTACAATCGTTACGGGGAACAACGGAGAAGCACACTGGTGAAGTGTGGGCTTACTGCGGCTTTCTGGGATGTTCGGGGTTGGCGGGAAGACTACATAATAAATTATTAACTAAATAAACTGATGAAGAATGGCTGTACGGGAGAAACGAAACACACGCAACGCAGACAGAAACTAAAATGAGCCACACATACCCGTGGCCGAGGTACCCTGACACACCCAAAACTAGGACGCCGTACCCACCTAGGGCATATACAATAGACACATTGTTCCCAAGAATGCCTAATCCTAGGGGTGGGTGGAGGCGTAACGAGAGCGAAGCGCGCCCTCATTCGAAGTAATACATCCTGACGATGACACAGTGGGTTGGCTGACAGACGGTGTGGTGAAGGAATTACCATTGAGGCTACCTTGGTGTCATTGCCTGCTACTCAAATTGGGCACCTCACACTACTTAGGGCTGTAATTCCCACTGCCCAAATCATGGCGATTTTGAATCGCGATTCCAAAACTGGGCTCTTTTTATTGCTTGCGTTCACACGGGCCAAAAAATCGGGTCGCAAAATAATCATGAATCATTGTGGTTTGCAGTTGAAGTCAAATGGTGGGTGTGTCCTTGAAGGT
Organism: Luidia sarsii; assembly: GCA_949987565.1. Taxonomy (NCBI): domain Eukaryota; kingdom Metazoa; phylum Echinodermata; class Asteroidea; order Paxillosida; family Luidiidae; genus Luidia; species Luidia sarsii. The sequence continues at coordinate 23,456,299 of OX465104.1, read as the reverse complement.
GGCCCATACAGGGAGACATAGAAACAACCACGGCACTTCCTGTCAATCAGAGTAAGAGCGATGCATTGCGGGATCTAAAAAAAAAAAACGGTGCAATTCAGGGGGAGTATTCCCATACATACACCTCAACATTAAAGGTTGTTTGCATCTGAATGAAAAACAAGGTCTGACCCCTGGAGATATAATGCAGTCAATGGTTAGATTCTAACAGACTGGTGCCCCCACTCCAGTAAAGATAGCTGTCAATTTTTTGTTGGGGGGGGGGTGCCCAAACCAGGGATGGTAGAACCATTTCTTCCTCCATGGTAGAACCAAAGGCACAGGTTCAAGTCCTGATCCAGTTTTTTGTTTATATTCCACCAAGTTGCAAACCGCTCACATACAAGTCTCAAAAAACAAATAGAGCAGGAGCTCTCTCAAAGGCAGAATCAAAATGATTCTTTCAGAAACCTGCTGGGATCGAAACAGGGTAATATTGTTATTACAATGAAAACAGTTGCTCACACCAATGGACACCTCAGGCAGGGCTCTGTGTGCAGCAATGGATGGGTGTAGTGTAGTGTAGTGACTTTACTAGGTAAAGGGCTACAACAAAATGACCAAACTTAGTGGAATGAGGGAATAGGGAAGGGAATGCGAATACGATTTGGAATTTCATTTGAAACGAATTTGGACTGAGATTATGGCACACACACAAAAAAACAACAGAATTTGTGATACATCTTGGATTGAATTGAACAACACCTTTTTTTAGAATAGGATCAACCACATGATGGGATGTATTCAAAGTATACCGGTTCAGCCATTTCTGTTTGACACGGAGCTGTGGAAAAAATGTGTGCACTGAATCACCCAGCGTAACTGTAACCTAACTGAAATTGCCAGAGGATATATCTCAGTGGAATAACGAACAAAATAATTCTTGGGTGTGACCACTTAAAAACACACCAAGGTCATCAGCTGACTTACAAAATTCGCTTGAGTATTATTGGTAGCCTGCACTGTGCACAATCGATATGCACAGACTGCTTGGGTACCGCGTCTGCTTGATTGTTGCTGAGACGGACGGCTTTCTTTGAACGGATCTAGACGCTTAATCGTCAATCTATTGATTATAAAATGGGTGCTATTGTTGGGACCGACTGGGCAGTCGCACACCTAAGTGTCTGATGAGCACGCTCAGGTGACTGGATATTAAACATTTAATCGGGGCCGAACAATGCAAAGGGATTTCAGGCGTGTTTGTCTTTTCGCCAGCATTTCTGTCTTTCGGCAGTCGCTGTCCCAGCCCCATTTCAAATGGAAGGAGTGGACTCACTCCCTCAACTAATCTAGGGGTTGGGGCATTGGGGGAATGGGCTATTGGTTCCTTTGTGTAGTTTGCATAAGAGCTCTTGAAATTCCTCAATGTAGGCCCTAATCAATATAGGCTTGCATTCAGCTGCTTCTTCCAGAATCTAATTCTGTATTAGAAACATCTGGATAAAAGTGTGCGTTTCCACACTGTCCAAATGATTTGAATCAGGATTTTAAAAAAAACATGGCTTTTTTTGCTCGCATTCACACAGGCCAAAAAATCGCAACGCGAAAGAATCACAAGCTGACTGTGGTTAGCAGTTGTGGTCAAATGGTGGGTGTGTCCTTGAGGGTGGCCCATGCAGGGAGACGTATAAACAAGCACGCCACTTCCTGTTAGTCATAGCACGAGCGGTGCATCGTGGGATTAAAAAAAAAATGGTGCGATTCAACCACTCAACAGAGCGTTCCCACACAAATAATCGCGATTAATCGCGATCATTTGGAAAAGTCTCACTAATAGTGGGAGTCCGAATCACGATTCAAATCCCACTAACAATCACGTTTATTGTGTCCACACACAAACACAAATAGTGGAATTTGAATAGCCATTCAAATCGCGATCCAAATAATCGCGTTTATTTGAGACAATGGAAACGGCCATAGTTGGCTCCTTTTAAAGAATGTTGTTCTTCATCACACCGAATGAGAAAACACTGAATACGCGCGATGATTAGTACATAAACTCCAACAGACATTTCAGTACATATTCTAGTGTACCTTGTGGACTCACTTTGAAATCCTGCCTCAGTTCTCTTGTGTGTTATTGAACTTCAGTATGAAGAGCTTACCGTACATCCAAAATGCTTTGGTTTCCCCCTTTCCTTAAAATTAAAAAAAAAAGTTTAAAGGTTTAGTGTTAGAGGCCTAACCTCTAACCTCTACGCTCAGAATGGAATTCCTTTCGGGAAGTGTATGTAGAAAAGAAAATTCAGCCCACTCATTACACAACGGGGATGTTAGAATCACTGAATAAATAACAATCCACAAATGCCAACATCTGTAAAAAAAAAAAAAAAAAAAAAAAAATTAAAAAAAACACACACACACACACACACAATGGAATCTGAAAACGCTAGTCAGTCAAATGACAATAGGGCCTACATGGTCTTCTTTCCAAAAACTAAAAAACTGTACAGTCCTGATGTTTCGATCCTAACAGTTCCTCTGTGAAAGGCAGAATTTTCCACAAAGGACGGAAAGCCACTGATGAGGATATGGCAACAAAGATCCCCTTTTCATCAATGTCCCTTCTTTTGGAAATTGTTTAGTTACGGAACAACACTGCTTCTGAATGTCTTCCTAGAAACTGGCAAACAGCCGATTATAATCTTTCGCAGACTGTCTGCTGTGCCTTAGGCTTGAAGGTTTATTTAATGAGAATAAAACATAGAGACACAACAAGATGGAATTGATCTCATGGGAAGTTCTCCAATAAGGGAGCTGTAATTAATCTACCACCGTGCGGCCTTTGGTTTGTTGGGTTCTCTATTGCGGTAATGATCTGGTCTGGACAGACGTCGTCCATAGAGACAATATGGGTGGCCAATGACATCCTGTTGTTCTTGATTTAGCTCGAAATATGGTGAGGTGATTTCAGGTGATGACTCGCTAAAGACACCGGGATGGGCAATGGTGCACTTGATAACAGGAAAGATCAGACTACATGTAGATTAAATCCTCTAAGAACCTACACGGTTAGAGAGAAGTGCGGACTTCCTCGTGATTAAAAGACTTCTTCGAATCCACAACCTTGGCGCCAGTAATGGCTTCGCCACCAGTTCCGGCAGCCCGTTTTTGGTAAATAATAGTCTGAATGGCGGAAGCAGGTTTCCATGCAGACACAGGAAGATTTCACGAGTAAATGCCAACAGAGGACGTTGATATAGACACTTAGGGGTCGTTCAGACACCGTACTAAAAGTGGTGTATCTTCGGTTTAAACTGAAAAGGGTCTATCTAGTTGTGTCTGAACGGTCTACGTAGACCGTTTTGGGTAGTAGAAATGGTCTATCTTCGGTTTAAACTGAAAAGGGTCTATCTAGTTATGTCTGAACGGTCTACGTAGACCGTTTTGGGTACTACAAACAGTCTATCTTCGGTTTAAACTGAAAAGGGTCTATCTAGTTGTGTCTGAACGGTCTACGTAGACCGTTTTGGGTACTACAAACGGTCTATCTTAGACCGCCGAGGAGGGGTGGACTAGACTACGTAGACCGGTCTACGTAGACCGGTCTACAAACCTTAACGTGTCTGAACGGTCTATCTCATAACCATATCCGGTTTAGGCAGACGAGCGGGCGCATTACATAACCGGTGATTTATGTCACTGCCCAAACCGCACGAAAAACAAGGACGCGATGTGCATTCCATTGATATGTTACGTGCACTCTTGCTAGCCAGAATGGAAGTTGGGATTCAGGGTCAAGCGATGTGAGTGACCTCTTAGTACCACGGAGATAGACTGTTTTCAGTTGAACTCAGTGAGTATGAACGCAAGGGGTTTGCAATGACATGTTTACCTCCCGCTGTGACCGCAAATGATAGACCTTTTTCGGTCTCCGTAGTACGGTGTCTGAACATAGCCTTAGACAGCAAGACCACTGCACTTGGACCTCCAGTGCCTGATAAAGATGGTATGATCTCTTCAGAATTAGTCATGGGCAATGTTCTGGTCATTATAGGAACTGATTGTGGTTAGCGGTTGCGGTCAAATGATGGGCATCCCTGAGGGTGGCCCATGCAGCGAGACATACAAGCAAGCACAGCACTTCCTGTAAGTGCGAGCAGACAATTGTGGGGCTGACGTTTCGATCCTAGCAGGACCTTTCTCTCTGCCTTTGAGAAAGGTCCTGCTAGGATCGAAACGTCAGGCCCACTCAATTTTAAGATTTACATTTTGGTAATTTTAGTCAGTAAGCAGTTTGCAACATTTTTGTATATAACCTTAGAGAATTATGGGATTTAAAAAGACCCGATGCGAATCAGCAAAGCGTTCCCACACGCACCGCACGGCAAATAAATGCAATTACATGTATCTAGTAAAGTCTCACTAATAGTGGAGTCCGAATCGCAATTTAAATCCCACTAATAATCGCATTTATTGTGTCCAACACCCCCCCAAAAAAGTGGGTTTGGGATCATGATTCAAATCACGATCCAAATAATCCTGTTTATTTGGGACAGTGGAAACATGCCCTAATATGTTGTTATGCCACGGGCTAGCACCAGCGCAACATGGTGGCTATGGGGTCGGCACCGATCACACCACATCATGGAAGCTGATTTCCTCATAGACGGGGAAACTGTGGTAGATTGTGGTTGGTGGCAAAGACAATCAGCCTCTATAGGGTTTGATAACGGTTCCCGTTGGCAGGCTCTGTCCTGTTGAGATCTAAGCCACACATAACACGCTCACTTCCTTCCTGCATGTCAGGATATGTACACCATGTATATGCCAACTCAGTACAACAGAAAACCCCAAACCTACAATCAACGCAGAGGCAGGCACGCCACATCCTATTCGATTGGGTGCCAGAATCTCGCTGGACGACACATGTACATATATGTACATGCTAGTGAATATGGATGGCTCCAAAATCTGGGAAAAAGCCCAAGATATACAAATTGGGTTCAGTTGCGATTCCAATGATATTTTTTCCAATAATTTTTATTTTAGTATAAGGTCAGAGTTAATGTAATGCAATTTAACTGGCTTAATATCTTGATCCCTGCTGGATACTTTTCTCACTCTCTTTTTTCATTGGCGAAGAAAACTTTGAGTCCCGGTCCAGTCAAAGTTTTCTTTGCCAATTTTTTTTCAAATTGTTCAAAAGTTCCCAGTCAGTTTTTCCTTGGTTTGTTTGACTTCTCTGTTTTTTTTTACAGAAGTCCTGCAAGGTTCAAAGCATCACACCTTTGAGACTTGATCATTTGCGTCAAAAAGTAGTCCCTAACATTCGTGTATCACTCTGAGGTAGGAGTGATGCAGAACGATGAATGGACAAAGTTTCCAAACCAGACAGAAGCGACTCCATCAACTCTTGCCGAGTTCTGTTAACTGACCGGCTCTTCTCAGAACCCCGTCTCTGCTTGAAGAGGCACTCCACTGCGGTGCGGCAAACATTGCGAGCCAATACACCGATCCATGTAGGACACTGCACGCCCGCAACCGCCGAAAGCACTTCTCTCCGTTGGACTTTGGCTTTGGTAAAAAATTTACATTTCCTCTTGCCTGGGTATCGAGAGTCAGCATTACAATGAAAATACAAACACCGCTTGACCATGGTTAAGGATAAAACTTCAGGTTTTGCAAAGGAATTGCCTGCTACATGATACGAAACAAAAGTAAACACAGCGAAAAGTGTGTAGTAAAGAATGCAAAATTTAAAGCGTTATGTCGGACAAAATGGCGGCAATTTGTCGGACCTTAAATCGCGCGTTGTGATTGGTCAATTTGTCAAGGAGCGTGGCCTACTCGATCGGTGTATTGATTCTTGGCTTTGAGTACTGACAACACACCCACAAAAAAGCTTATATTAGTGACATCAGTGAGATGTATGTAGGCATAGGTGGCACAGATGCCTCCGCTCCTACATCTCCTCATTCAACCATTGTTCGCCCATTCCTCCATTGGAATCACTCCCATCACAAAAATATAATTTCCATTTCGTCGGCTTGGACTTGGAAAGTTTTGATTCTAGCCGGTTTGCTCAGGTGTGGGAATTACCAGCATAGAATCCCCACTTAACATTTGCTGGATATTTTTTTAAACCCAATGTGGGAATGAAATTAATACAAAAACTGAACATTGCAAACTGCTCACTGACTAAAATGATCTGCAAAAATAATCTCAAAAATTAGAGGGCCTGACGTTTCGATCCTAGCAGGACCCTTCTCTTTGCCTCTGAGAAAAGTTCTGCTTGGATCGAAACGTCAGGCCCCCCAATGTGAAAAGTTAGAGATGAACAAGAATTCATAATGAGAAGGAGGATGGCTCTGAAAAAAAAAAGTGCCGGTATGTGGAACAGTGTGTATTCTGCCCATCACTGGGAAATGGCAGTAGGCCTATTCAACTATTATGTTGAACCTCCTACACACACCATGCATACCGTATAACGGTTTCTCATTTTACATAGCGAACCAGCCCTCCTCAGAAATAGGACTTCCCCTAATTAACCTCCCGCCTATCCAAATGTTATATTCCTTGTCAGCCCTCAGTAACATCTGATAAGCTTAGGGATCAAGCTTAACTTAACTTACCGTCAGCAATTCAGTCTATGACCTCTTGTCCAAGTGACCAAATTCAGACCCACAAAGTGTCCCCGTCTGAGTCCAATATAATGACAGGACTTCCCTGTTCCCACTCTGCCACAAACCACAGCCCACATCCCACAACTTGTGAAGTCAAAGCAACAACAAAAAATGCTGCAAATTGCTTTCTGACTTTACAAAAGAATTTACAAAACTGAAATTTAAAAAAAAATGTAGCAGATCCGACATTTTGGATAAGATTTGAAGGTTTGCACGGTGGAAATACCAAGTGGGAGGTTTGCACTGACACCATGTATATCATCTCTTAGGAGGAGGAGTATGGCCTCTGAAAAGAGCCGGTAACTCTACTGCGCATTGGTAGTAATGTGAATTTCCTCTCAAGTACTACTGGACAGTATAAAAATGGAGCTTTAAAAAAAGGAGAAAAATAAAAAGTAATACAAAAATGTTGGAGACTGTTTAGTGACTTATGACCACGAGGGCCTGATGTTTCAATCCTAGCAGGAACCTTTCTCATAGGCAGGAAGAAGATAATGCTGAAACATTGCTTTGCAAGTATAGGTGTACTGGTTGCAGAATCACTCACTATTATCTCTTTCCGTACGGCGCGCCGATACATCGGCTCTGTAAACCGCTCTCTGTTGACGGAAAGCCGATACATCGGCTCGCGTGTCCCATTGTTTCTAATATATTACCAAATTTATTCCGTACAGACATGCACATTAATTCCGTAGTGAAAGAGTTAATGCATTGGATGGAAGCATCTTCAGACCATCCAAGCCCATGGCCTTAGCAGCCAAGAGGGCAATGGCCAACACCACGCTGTGTTTTGCCAATAATTCTTCTATTGTGTTCTACTGGATTGTTCCCTTAACTTCTCCCCCCCCCCTCTGATAATCCCCTTCGTTGATCCGCTCCCTACAGCTTGTCTTTCCACTCTATCTCCCCTTGACTATCTTAATACAGCTTTCCTAAACAGACTGAACACTTGGCAAAGAAAACTTTGACTGGACTGGGACTTGAACCCGAGACCTCCTGATTAGTGTACCAGTGCTCTCCCATCTGAGCTATCCAGCCCTTAGATGGTGGCCTTCCCTAATAGTCTTTGCCGGCAACTAGTCGACTAGCCTAAAGTCACTCAGTTTTGATGCTCGTTACTTTGCCCTATTGTCTGCAGGGAAAATAACAACAGAGAGACTGGGTATAGGTTTCAAACCCATGACTCCTGCTTTCTAGTTTGCAGACGTCTCAAACACTTGACCACTGAGCTGTCGGTCTTTCCCCCAGGGCCAAATTTCATAGAGCCGCTTAAGTGTGAAAATCTGCTAAGCAGAAAAAGTCTTCCTCATGTAAGCAAGGATTAAAAACTGCCCTGCAATGTGATTTCCATTGCTTTTGACTTGTTTTCCACTCTTCTTTACTTAGCATGAAACAAAAGTGAAGTTTGGGTTGGCAAGGGGATCCTGTGGCTCATGAGTTTCTGCACTGAAGCACATTTTGATGCTTAAGCGGCTCTATGAAATTGGACCCTGTGGGCAGTAGGAAAAGCACTGAGCAGACAGAGTCAATCACACACGACCTTGAAATTGGACCTGGTCAATGGCGACCAGAAATTCAAATGTGCAGGGCATAGAATATCAGGGCCCACCAGTATTTTGTAATTCAGCCACAGCATGATCGTAATTCAACTCATGGCAAGTCAAGGCAAGTCTAAGGAAATAAATGGTGGTTGAAATTTGTGAAGCTTAAGAAATATCTGTCCCAATATCTGCAACGATTCTCTATGCAGTAAACTCCTCATTTTTCAGGCCCAAGTTTAGACAATTACCTAAAACAGTAAGGAATCTGTTGGACCAAAACAGAACAAGGAAAGTACAAAAAGAAGAAGGAAAGTTCCCCATTTCTCATTGACAAAATGTCTACAAAACTACTAATGGCGACAATAAATGGCTGTCAAATGCTGACACGCTTACGTGGACTTGACTCTGGTGTTGAGCTTTTTTCTGCATGGACGAATGGTCGGCGCAGCCACAACGCACAGGAGTTCCTCTTTCACTTTCAGAGAGTTCAATAGCGGCTTCCCAAATAATTAATGTCTGCAGTAGTCGTGCCGAGGTCTTGACTGCAAAACGGCAAGTCTCATTATGCGCCTGGCTGGTCTCAAGGCTGACAGGATGAATAGACCGGGACCGCAGACTAGGGCAAGGGTGTCTGAACTGAGCTCAGATCAATAGTTGTATACCCGAAAGCAAACACCCGCAGGCTGTATATATAGTGGCAGTGGGCCAAAGTTTTGGCCTCTCCTCCGTTGGCCAGCAGAGGGCGTGCTTGCATTTTGAAGCAAACTGGCTGTTTGTTTTTTTACAGTGCATTAAGTGTAGCTGTCCTGGTTTAGTTTCAATAACAAAGCTGATATTTCAGCAGGATTTGTTCCCACTTTGCCTTGGGAAAGGTATCGCTGGGATTGAAAACATCAGGCCTTCTTAGTCATTCAGATATGCCTATTAATTTGGTCATATAAAATCCATTCAGTTTTGACTTTAAATCAGCACTGTATGGTCAGTGCTTTGCCCTATTGTCTGCTGGGGAAAAATCAGAGAGGCTGACTCCTGTTTTCTAATCAGGACGTCTCAACCACTTGACCACTGGGTCGGAAATCTTTTTTCCTGCCTGCAGTAGGAAAAGCACTGAGCAAACAGTGATAATCATACATAAATTATCACCTTGGTTTCGGACCTGGTAGATGGCCGTTTTCTGTCGCCTGGTATCGCTGATGCCAAATTTCTCCTGTACAGTGGTCATGAGGTCATTGATGGTGGTCCGATCGGTAAGCCAAACAGCTTTGGTGGCCAGTCTCCCTCCTCGCAAGTGGTAGAACCTCAACAACCCTTCGTAGTTCACCCCCTAAGGATAGAAATGACGTAAAGATTAATCACAAATTCCAAGAAAGGTGATATACAAAAATGTTGCAAACTGCTTACTGACTAAAATAACCAAACTGCAAATCTTAAAATTTAGTGGGCCTCAGTGAAGTTTCGATCCTAGCAGGACCTTTCTCAATGGCAGAGTGACTCTGCCTGTGAGAAAGGTCCTGCTAGGATCGAAACTTCAGGCCTACTAAATTTAAAAATTCCAAGAAAGATCAAAGAGAGAAGGGGAGGGAGTGTCTTTGATCTTGTCCCTTTGATCTTTTCTGCTTTTATTCCATCCTTACTCCCTGCTCCTATACTAGGCTACCTACCATCTTATCCAAACCCATGAGGGGGCGGTGTCGTGCTAGTTTATGGGTGCAGCACACAAAATCCATCCAAGATGGCTCCGCCGAGCTGATTATCATAAAGTGTGTACCCACAACTTTTTTTTAATAAGGGGTCTTTGGAGGCTAATTAACTGATACATTGTAGAACAAGTGAAGCTTAAGACAACCTGGAGGTTCACTCTTCAATTTGGTGTGAAATTTGGACCATATCTGGCTTTAAATGTGGCCCTATTTGGCTGCGGAAGTGGAGGGGTCCATCTCAAAATCCTTGCAGAAATTCGGCTTGGACGACTAGACATTTTGGGGGTGTTTTTTTCTGGGGGTAATTAGCAAAAAATCTAATCGACTAAGGGCACTAAAATTGAAAAGAATCTGAGAGATGAAGGTCCAAACTACAATTTTAAGTATAGCTACAAGAACTGAGAGACTTTTGGGCATGGGATAATTGGCTTTGAAAGTGAGTGTTTTTCTACAGTGTTCAATGGGAGCTCTATTTAGTGTTATGCACCCTTATGCTTGTTTTTAGCAAGTTTTGGTTAGGGCGCCCTCTACTGGTGACCTTAAGCTCAGTCCAAGGCACATCATTCCACTGCATTGCTTTAAGAAACTCCTCTGTGAGATCCAGAGTTCTTCCGCGATTTCTCCCTTTTGAACCCCTTATAACTAAGAGCCGGATCATTACTGGTTGGGGATCTGTCTACCGCAGAAGTTGGATTTCCAGCCAAGACACCTTGAGCCATAAAGAGAAAACAGTTCTTTTTCCCAAATGATGAAGAGGGTAAACATGACTGGTTCAAGTCAAACTTAGCCTCCAAGTCTGTGGTTGGCTTGTTGGGAAGATAGGGTGCTCTGGTGCCCCTGGAGGTCTTTTGTCACCATGCCCCAAAATTCATAGAGCCACGTTGAACGAACAATCACCCTTGTTTCATTCAAGATTGCCAGCCATTATTTCATTTGATGTTTGCTGCCCTCAATTTGTAGGCCTAGTCCAATAATGTCTGCAGTGAAAGTTCGTGGTATCAGATCAGTTGCTTTTCCTCATGGACGTTTGCACATATACAATGGCAAAAAGGCACTCAAGAGTCCTGAAAATACTTCATGAATCATGATTCGTCTCTAGCCCAAGAAAATCGGATCAAAGAATTTGGGAGAAATGTAAATGGAATGTAAAGATGAAAAGCCAAAAAGAAAGTTAGAGCAGCCAAAATTCTCCTTATCTCTTTCTTCTTTTGACTCTTCTCAAGGACATACTCACTCTTGAAGAGATGATATAAAATAATGGTGTCGCCATATCAGAGTTTTACGCATCTTTCTTGACGCAGGAAATCCAGTCTTAAGATTGAGGGCAGATTTCAAGGGGTTTCCATTAGTTTATTCAATCAGCCACTTCACTCTCACCATTTTCTAGTATCGCGTTACACTACCTCATTTTAGGCTTCTGGGACCGCTTTTTTGTTCATTCGTCCCTTAGTGTGGTCGACCGCTGGAGCACCACAGCAATACTCTCGATGACCTTCCTCAAACCTCTTCTGTTCTCTGATGTCTGATGAATGCCCTCGAGCAGACTCCATCCGGCAATCTGCAACGGCTATCCTCCTTCCTGGGACCTTCCCATGAATCTAAACCATGGATACAGACGAGCGATCTTACCTCAATGGGACTTTGGGTAACTAAAAGCGCATCCCTGGGTCTGCGATGGCCGAGGGCAGCAGCCAGCCGGCCGGTGCTCTCTTTCTCCGAGGCCTGTGGCAGCAGCCAACATCTCTCTCCCCCTCCTCCTCCTCCTCCTCCTCCTCGTTTGATCCAACTGGCTCCGTGCACCCTGGCATCGTCGGCGGAGGCAGAGCGGTACAGTCTCTTGTGGGTACGATGGGAGGCATCCGGTGGGTGTTTGCTGGGGTGGCGGACATCCCACTTGGGCCCATACGGGCCACTGCTGTCCCGCTTGCCTGACAGTTTGGGATGCGTGAGGTCTGGCTCCATGATCCCAAACAAACTGCATATAATTCAAAAGAGGAAAATGGACTTCGATGAGGGTTTGCCCTGCTTGAAAGTGTTAAGCACCGAGTATTCAGTGCTTTTTCCGATGTCTGGTGACAAGATTCAGGCAGCTTTGGCGGGATTTGAACCTGAGACTTCTGCTTTCTAATGCAGATGTCTTAAAACATCATGTTATGTCTGTGATGCAACGTGGTACCTGCTGCTATACATTATTCAAATCTGCCACATGACCTTGACAAGCTCAGTGGTCAAGTGGTTAAGATGTCTGCACTAGAAAGCAGGAGTCATGGGTTCGAATCCTACCGAAGCTGCCTGATTTGTTTGGGTTTTTTTTTTTGGGGGGGGAGGGAGAATACTCAGTGCTTCTCACGTCCACCAGGGCAAACCCTCATTGAGTCAAAACAGATGATTTAAAAAGTTGCATCCACTTTGTGCAATCCCCAACCTGTTGTAGATAGGTTTAGAACAAATTGTCGTTTGCATCTGAGAGAAAATAGGGATCCCAAGAGATATGGCAGTATATTGTTTAATGCTTCTGACTGACACCTTCACCAAGGCAAAGATGACTATTTGCAATGGAAATTACCTAAGGGTTGGATAGCTCAGTTGGCAAAAGTTGAAAACGATTCGCACTTTAGCGGAAATGCTGATAATTTTTTTAACAGGAAATAAAGAGGAACACACTGTGTAAAATTACTTGCAAAACTTTTCCACAGGTGAACTTTAATCGTGACTTGCCACTGAATCTTAGTCATACTCGAAGCAACCAACAATGGTATAATTTTGGGGGCAAAAAGGATGAATTGTTCATGTTTGTGCATGACACCCTGAACAATACTATAGAGAACCTCCATTGTAAAAGTGTCTTGTATACCCAAGCTGTACATGCAACAAAATGACAAAACTGTCAGTAAAATGCACACAGTAATACGGAGATGCACACTCAGTACAATGAGTGCACCATGCTTTGGTGGTATACCACCGTCTTCTGAGCACACACTCCCTACAATGATGAGTTTCCGGCTCCTCTCAGAGCCAAACTATTTCTCAAGAGAGATGACTTACAGGGTGTCACCGCCAAACTTTCCACCTTGATTCAATACGTTAGAATCTTTCTAAGCACGGCATGTTGAATGCAGACGAGAGAATCACCCTGAACTTGACATCGCTTGAGAGACGGGATTCGTTTTTCCACTACATTTCGGTCAGCACAGCACCACAGAGTGTTCAGCAGACACCAAGAGGATAATGGTGTCAGTAATGGAAAGTGCGAACCCCCCCCCCCTGCTTAGTTTGGGCATATTTCTTGGTCTTTGTTAGACTTACCACCGGGAATGGAGCTACTGAACTGCGGCAGACATGGGTCACTGACTCCATTGTTTCCTTGACATTAATCTGGATCCGTGCCAAGCTGTCGTCTGGTTCCAATTAATTCACCCATTCACACATGGAGTGAATGGCTGTAATCCAAGCCGTGCCTTGCAATCCTCGTGAAATACCCCTGTACAAAGTTCATCCACTGAAAAAAAAAAACACCAAAGAAAACCAACCAAAGGTTTTAATGAAAAATTGGAAAGCATTTTGTCAACAAAGAAGTGAGAAAGGTCATTTTCAAGATGACATGAGAATTTGAGCACATTGAAACCAGATGAAATCTTTGTTGTCATTGACTTCCCAGGGAGGTAGGTCACACTTTTTTTTAAAGTGAAAATTCAATGGTTTTAAAGAAAAAGATATATAACATTTCAATGAAGAGAGAGAGAGAGAGAAGCTTCAATTTCCTTTTTTCCCATTTCCAATGAGTGATATTCTCTTTGTCTCCATGTTTGTTAGTTGTCTTTTATTTTTTTTAATGTAGTTGGCCTGATGTTTCGATCCTAGCAGGACCTTTCTCAAAGGCAGAGTGACAAGGACAAAACAGATACATGTATACAAAGGAAGGGGGAAGAGAGTGAATAGGACACGGATGAGAAACAAAGGACAAAGAGTGAAGCTGGTAGGGAGAGATCAAAGGGAAGGGCAAGGGGTAGGGTAGGGATTAGTGAGAGGAGGGGGAAAGATCAAAGAGAAGGGCAAGGAGTAGGGTAGGGATTAGTGTCAAGAGGGGGAAAGATCAAAGAGAGAAGTGTGAAGGACTGAACACATTTTGATAATAAATATGCCTAACCTTCTTAGAAAGTTAAACAAATAAAGGAAAAACTGACTGGGAACTTTTAAACAATTTTGAAAATTGGCAAAGAAAACTTTGACTGGGCCGGGACTTGAACCCAAGACCTCTGGTTTTGCGTACCAGCGCCATTGAGCTATCCAGCCCTTAGATGGTGGCCTTCCCCAAAAGTGTACTAGCCATTTAACTGCCATATATCTCCATGGATTACGCCCCTGCATTCATTTGCAGATGCAAATTAAAGTCCAAAAAAAAAAAATTGAAAAACTGACTGACTTTTAAAACAATTTTGAAAAATGGAAAAGAAAACTTTGAGTGGGCGGGACTTGAACCTGAGACATCTGGTTTTGCATATACCAGTGCCATTACCACCTGCACTATCAAGCCCTGGCACCAGCCAGAACTTCAGAAGCATTAAGGGCTGTTTCCACTACATCAACTTTTATATATCTCCAGGGACAACACCCCCACTTCCATTCAGATGACATTTCTCAAAATGAAAATGTATAATAATACTCATACTAGTAATAGTATTTAATTTCATCTATACTATATCTATAAATGTGACTGAACAGCAAATTTAAAAACAAAAAAACGAAATCATGACTGATGTTCTAAAAAGGATGTGTCCAAAAACTGAAACAGAAAGTGATTTCAATGTCAAAAACGTTGATGGAAAAATCAACCATTTTTCACCGGGAACGTGTGCACACCAAAAGTTCATCCACTTTACAATAACAACAGCGGCTGACACGTTTGCCCTCCACATTGTAAGGGTCGATAAGCCTGGCCCTTTAATTGAATCAGCAATTTTTATGCCCTATACACGCGGCTATACCGAGGGAAAGTGGGGCCTTACTGCTTTGCCGAGTAGCCTTGTGAAGTTCCCGCTTGAAAAACGGGCCTAAGGCTTATGCAAACAGAAGTTTCCATCTAGAATAAAAAATAGGCCTAGCCTAGTGTAGTACAGCTGTACTGTAGTACGTAGTAGTAATATAGAAAAGTATTTTTGGCGAATGTTGACTAAGTAACGTTCAAACAGTTGCTAAAAAGCCTCTATTTTGATACATATCCCCTATAACAGGTGTAAGCACGATGTATCTTTGCAAAAGAAGAAGCCAGAGCTCTAACAAAGCGGAGAAAGAACGTTTAAAACGGACATACCTTTTGTTTTTTGGGGTAAAACATGTGGCCGTGGTGGCTTGGTGGCTAACTTCTGGGGAGCGCATGTGCGTGCAGGCATTGCAATGGCTGCCGCAAGCGACCGTTTTCACTGGCTGCGGCTGGAAAGTATGCACGGGTCTATGGGAAGTGGCTTCCTGGCAGCTTCTATAGGAGCGCGTGCTATTTGAAGTCATAGCCAATTGCATTGGAAACGTGCTGCGCCTCACGAAAGCAGGAATGCGCGTAATCTAAAAAAAATAGTGGACGTGTTAAACAGCGCCCCCAACGGCTTGAAAATGACAAGCAAATGGTTATCAATGTTACTTTTGACAAGCAAAAACAACAACCAACAAACAAGGCAAATTATCATCGCCTATACACATCTGAATAGACAAAATATTGAAGAAAGTTTTAAACAATGTTAAATATTTCAAATTGAGTCAGATTTCAGACACCTGTAAAAAGAAGATGACCCAAAAAACGTTCTTTCAGTCTTGTTTCGCACGGAAGTTTATTTTTAAAAATGTCCTTGCAGTTATTTCTCAAATACAAATATTCATATAAAATTAAAACGTTACACATTTCAAAACAATGAAATTAATTGAAAGTTGACGAGCAGCAGAGAATATAAGGCACATACTCATGGTTTACACAAAAACAACAGAGATTTGATAGTTATTTTCTTTGCAAAAGACCTCTTTTCCTTAAAACATTGGCCTGGCTGTCATCATCCACAAATAAAAGACCAGAGATTTTTGTTTCCTCAACAAAAATGCATATAATATAAGTGAAATCTGCGTACCTAAATTGTTAATGCGACAGAGAAGGTCTATTGAACGCACTAATCAAGTAACTACAAATACCATCAAGTGTGCTCCACACTTTCTTTACCCTACTTTTGACAATGAGGCAAAAAGAATTTAAGAAAATAAGCCTCATTCATTTCAAATTCCCTTTGGCCCCTGTTAAAAAAAGTGAAAAAGTCAGGTTTGACTACCGACCTATGCATTTTAGTACGGTACGTCATTTTGTTTCTACCCTCTTGTTGTCAAAGTATAATACACCTGTTTTATCATGTTAAAAACATTATTTACCATAATAATGATAGCTACGACAAATATATTCTGGTATTGTTACATAATAAAAAAAAACTTCCAAAAAAATTGTGTCGGTGTACTTTTTCATAAAAAAAAATTACATTAAGTAACGCCCACAATGATCAGTATTGTCTGGAACGACAAAGTCATCAGATATTACACGGGATAGTAAGTCATGTACATGTTTAGCAATTACCTTTGATTAATAAGTAGTTTAAAATACATATAGGAATAATTAAGATTGGCCTAAGCTTGTGAGGGCATAGTCTGGCGCCCCCAAACTACTTGTGTAGTTCCCTGACTCACATTATCATGGCTTTTCTGCACACTCAAGCTACGTCTCACAAATGATTTCGTTCAAGCATCCCTTGACATCAATTTACTTGCGATACTTTTAAGTAGACAGTCTAAATTGGATTGCTGATTTTGGACATCGTTTTATACACTCAGATTAAACCCTGACGAATAAAGATGCAACTGGATTGAATTACGCTCCTTTTTTACGCGACAGCTGTGCAGCAGTTTCCAGTTCAAAATCAATTCCAACTGGTTATTGACTCATTTGGTCATTGGGGGTTGGGGGTTGGTTCGGTCGTCTTTCAGCTCTTCATGTCATGTGACCACACCCAAGCCCGAAGGATACCGTCCACATGTGTGCAGTGCACCACATTCAATAGACCAATTGTGCGACCAATGTTTACATCACGTGACTTATTGAGCGTGTTTTTGCATCTCATTTGGTGCAGAACAGGAGTGGAAATGAGCAAAGAGGACTATCGTATATTGTCTACATTCTTCTTTGTACATTTCCATCGCTGCTCTGTGCCAAATGAGATGAAAAAATACCCACTAAAAGTCACATGATGGGAAGTAAACAGTGGTCGTGCAATCGGTCTATTGCGTCAGTAATCTGTTAGATACCGCTTTATAAAAAAATAAAAACATTCAAACCTACAAGAAATGATACAGAGTACAATAAGTCTGCAGAAACAACATGTGGTTTGAGGATGGTTACAATTATACAGGCCCCAAAACAGAGTAGCACAACCAATGAAGAAGCTTTCATTATGGATTAATTCTATGGTGAGACTGTAATTCAATAAGGCTTTGTACTTCCCACGTCCCAACATAGGTCTACTGTACATGTATCTTTGTTTTTTTTCTTCTTCTTGGTAATGCGAACTGTTGGAGGTTCTGCTGATTACACACGACTGCTGTTCCTGTAAGACTGACAGTTTTACTGTGTGAATGGAAGTTCCTCGTTAGTTTTCAGTGATTCATCGGAGAATGTGGCTTCAAAGAGAAAAGGGAATATCCTGCAAGTTTTGAGCGTGTTCTGGAAGTCACAGCCAAGAATTGGTTCGGATCTTTCTGTTTGGCTCGGTGCTGTGAGAATGCGTGCACTTCGCCATCCACTGTAACTCTGACCTAACTTGAATTACCAGGCAAAAGAGCAACAGAATGATAGTCAAAGAAATTCTTGGCTGCGACACACACATTTTTTGTATCAGCATGAAATGTTTGTATCCCGCTACCTGCTTTCCCCTTTGTACTTTTGCACCTTTGTTTGTCATCCATGTCCTAGTTACTCTCACCATCCTATTTGTTTTGTCCCTGTCATTCTGCCTTTGAGAAAGGTCCTGCTAGGATTGAAACGTCAGGCTCTCCAAATTTTGGTCATTTCAGTCAGTAAGCAGTTTGCAACATGTTTGCATATTACTTTAGCATGAATTTGAAGGGAAAACAAAAATCTAAACAAAATTAAGGGCTTTTGATTGTAGCAGGATATTTCACCTAAGAAATAAGTATGATCCCAAGGCTAAGCATGCTTTCCCCTGCCACTGTGCACGGATGGAATATCCCCGTGATTATGCAATTTCCTGAGAAATTTTCGCGGTTATGCAATTTCCCAGGACACTGCTGAGGTTAGTGGCTATAGGGTGAGAAAGATTACTTTTAGGTGTGTTCCTTTAATAACGGTTTACAAACAACTCGTATTCACTTTTGGAACTGCAGTGAAATGCCTTCTGTTCCATAAGCGATGAAATAGAAGAAGAGAAATACAGCCTTTGCCCTAGTCAACCTCAGAGCATTTCCTACATAACGGGCCTATGATATCACACACTTTGGTAAAGCCCCAGCTAAAAAAGAAGAAGATAAGCATCAACATTTCGAGGGCCCAAAAACCTAGCTCGGGTTCAGGGTCCAGTTCTGTCTCAAATTCTTCCAAGGAGGGCATGCGATGACCCCATGTAACACATCTCTGTTGAGAAGGAGTGTGTGGCTCTGAAAAGAGCCGGTAACTCAGCGTTTCATGCAGTGTGTGTACTCAAATGATACACAAGGCTATGAAGCTACTTAGCTAGTGGCTGCATCCAGTTCCCAGAGACTCGTGTATTATTCCCAGCCAAAGCTGCTCTTGTCTTAATGCATTGGCTATGAAGACTGTGGAATCAGAATGTGGTGGCACCATGCAAGTTGGAATCTAGCGGTTTCCTGACGATGGAGTACACACTACCTGAAACATTGAGTTATCGGCTCTTTTCAGAGCCACACACTCCATCACAAAATGGTGTCACCACAAACTTTACTCTTGGTACTTCCACCGTGCAAACCTTCGAGTCTTTTATCTCCATCTCTTCCATCCACTTTAAAAAAAGAACAAGGCATGAACACGGAAGAGGCCTTGTCTTTCAAACTTTAACAAACAACGCCTCAATCTGTGTTTTCCCCCGTTGGGATGTCCGAGACAAAAACTGGAGCTGGAGGCTAAGAGCCGTTGGGTTTTTTTTTTGGGGGGGGGGGGGAAGTGTCCTAGAATCAATTTCAAAAATTCACCGACAGACAAGTTCAATTTTAGGCCTAGTTCAATGCACACAGCTATGCTCAAAGAAATGGCCCGACAAACTATTGCATCCTGTGAGCATTAATTGGAAGCAAAGATTGTTCCCATCCTAATACACATAATACTTTTACCGAATTGAATAAATATATGGACAATTACAAAAAGGAACAGAGATGACCCTGGAATATCATGAACTATTTATATTACATCAAAAATACAACCGAGAAAACTAACTGTGTTAATACTCAGAGGATAGCGAAAAAAAAAAGGTATTAAGGCACATATTGAAGGTACAGTGATTACATCTGTAACATAACCAAAATATATATAAAAAAAAGTATTAGTAAATATCAGTATGAAAGTAGTGGCTTATGTTTAGAGTATTCTACGGACTTCAGCTCTGTTTTCAATTCCTATTTTCCAAACTGGTATTACGTATGATATGAATATAGCACCAAGATAAAACAAGAAGGATACAGTTGGGTGAGGACATATCTTTGTACAGGCTTGGCCCTCGGATTATTCAACATACTGCAGTGTGTACATTTTGTGGCAGTCTGTTAACCCTAGCCCTTAGAGTGTATAGCATGATGCAGCAGTGCATGCATTCTGTGGGATTCTGTCGCCCATAACCTGGCTGTAATGTATGAGATGCTTTGGTGGGTGTATTCTGTGGACCCTAACCCTGCTGCACTCAACAAGATGCAGCAATGAGTGCATTTTGTGGGATTCTGTGGACCCTAACCCTGCTGCACTCTACAAGATGCAGCAGTGGGTGCATTCTGTGGGGATTCTGTGGACCCTAACCCTGCTGCACTCTACACGATGCAGCAATGAGTGCATTTTGTGGGATTCTGTGGACCCTAACCCTGCTGCACTCCACAAGATGCATCAGTGGGTGCATTCTGTGGGATTCTGTGGACCCTAACCCTGCTGCACTCAACAAGATGCAGCAGTGGGTGCATTCTGTGGGGATTCTGTGGACCATAACCCTGCTGCACTCCACAAGATGCAGCAGTGGGTGCATTCTGTGGGATTCTGTGGACCCTAACCCTGCTGCACTCAACAAGATGCAGCAGTGGGTGAATTCTGTGGGGATTCTGTGCACCCTGACCGTGCTACAATCTACGAGATTTAGCAGTCGGGGCATTCTCTAGGATTCTGTGCACCCTAACCCTGCTGCACTCAACAAGATGAAGCAGTGGGTGAATTCTGTGGGATTCTGTCGCCCATAACCTGGCTGTAATGTATAAGATGCTTCGGTGGGTGTATTCTGTGGACCTTAAGCCTGCTGCACTCGACACGATGCAGCGGTGGGTGCATTCTGTGGGGATTCTGTGGACCCTAACCCTGCTGCAGTCGACAAGATGCAGCAGTGGGTGCATTCTGTGGGATTCTGTGGACCCTAACCCTGCTGCAGTCGACAAGATGCAGCAGTGGGTGCATTCTGTGAGGATTTTGTGGACCCTAACCCTCCTGCATTCAACAAAATGCAGCAGTGGGTGCATTGTGTGGGATTCTGTGGACCCTAACCCTGCCGCACTCCACAAGATACAGCAGTGGGTGCATTCTGTGGGGATTCTGTGGACCCTAACCCTGCTGCACTCAACAAGTTTCTATGAGGATGATCATCCTGCTGAACTCGATAAGATGGAACAGTGGGTGTATTCTGTGGGAATCGGTGGACCCTATCCCTGCTGCACTCAAAACAATGCAGCAGTGGGTGCATTCTGTGGGTTTTTGTGGTCAGCCCCCAACTCCGCTGCACTCGACAACTTACCCTGTCACCCATTAACCCTCACCCAAAGAAGACACACTGACAAGTCCGCCAAGTCCCCAATTGGGTGCCGGACAGTATTCAGCCTGAAACAGCAATAGGAACCATGCTGGAATGGATTGAATGCAGTCACGATGTAGTCACACGAGATAGATAGCTGCCTGAACGGATGGCTTGAACCTCTTCTCCCTCCCTCCCCACCCCTCCCCTCCCCCCCCCCCAAAAAAGATGACAAGACCAACGACCAGGGAGACCCTAGCCCCTCCTCGTCAGATCTGCCGGTCATCAGCAGCGGCTCTCCAGGTCCTCGGGCTTGTCCACCCTCTTGTGGGCGTTCAGTCGCTCGTAGCGGAAGTTCTCGTAGTGGATGCAGTGCGTCACCTCCTTCAGGTCCTGCATGTGGGTCCGGATCAGCATGTCCCGCAGGTTGGAGAACTCGCAGTGGTTGTGGTTTTCGACTGCGGGGGGCAAGGGACAGACGAACAGCGGTTAGAGGATCCTACAAAACCTGATTGGGGCTTGAAGGCTTAGAGTTACAGAGTTACTGGCTCTTTTCAGAGCCACACTCCTCCATGAAAGAGAAGTGCTGCACGGTGTCACTGCAAACCTTCCACTTGGTATTTCCACCATGCAAACCTTCAAGTATTATTTGAGTTACCGGCTCTTTTCACAGCCACACTCCGCCTTGAAAGAGAAGTGCTACACGGTGTCACAGCAAACCTTCCACTTGGTATTTCCACCATGCAAACCTTCAAGTCTTATCTGAGTTACTGGCGCTTTTCAGAGCCACACTCCTCCTTGAAAGAGAAGTGCTGCATGGTGTCACCGCAAACCTTCCACTTGGTATTTCCACCATGCAAACCTTCCAAGTCTTATCTGAGTTACCGGCTCTTTTCAGAGCCACACTCCTCCTTGAAAGAGAAGTGCTGCACGGTGTCACCGCAAACCTTCCACTTGGTATTTCCACCATGCAAACCTTTAAGTCTTATCTGAGTTACTGGCTCTTTTCAGAGCCACACTCCTCCTTGAAAGAGAAGTGCTACACGGTGTCACAGCAAACCTTCCACTTGGTATTTCCACCATGCAAACCTTCAAGTCTTATCTGAGTTACCGGCTCTTTTCAGAGCCACACTCCTTCTTGAAAGAGAAGTGCTACATGGTGTCACCGCAAACCTTCCACTTGGTATTTCCACCATGCAAACCTTCAAATCTTATCTGAGTTACTGGCTCTTTTCAGAGCCACACTCCTCCTTGAAAGAGAAGTGCTACATGGTGTCACAGCAAACCTTCAACTTGTTATTTCCACCATGCAAACCTTCAAGTCTTATCTGAGTTACCGGCTCTTTTCAGAGCCACACTCCTCCTTGAAAGAGAAGTGCTGCACGGTGTCACAGCAAACCTTCAACTTGTTATTTCCACCATGCAAACCTTCAAGTCTTATCTGAGTTACCGGCTCTTTTCAGAGCCACACTCCTCCATGACAGAGAAGTGCTGCACGGTGTCACCGCAAACCTTCCACTTGGTATTTCCACCATGCAAACCTTCAAGTCTTATCTGAGTTACTGGCTCTTTTCAGAGCCACACTCCTCCTTGAAAGAGAAGTGCTGCATGGAGTCACCGCAAACCTTCCACTTAGTATTTCCACCATGCAAACCTTCAAGTCTTATCTGAGTTACTGGCTCTTTTCAGAGCCACACTCCTCCTTGAAAGAGAAGTGCTGCATGGAGTCACCGCAAACCTTCCACTTGGTATTTCCACCATGCAAACCTTCAAGTCTTATCTGAGTTACCGGCTCTTTTCAGAGCCACACTCCTCCATGACAGAGAAGTGCTGCACGGTGTCACCGCAAACCTTCCACTTGGTATTTCCACCATGAAAACCTTCAAGTCTTATCTGAGTTACTGGCTCTTTTCAGAGCCACACTCCTCCTTGAAAGAGAAGTGCTACACGGTGTCACAGCAAACCTTCCACTTGGTATTTCCACCATGCAAACCTTCAAGTCTTATCTGAGTTACCGGCTCTTTTCAGAGCCACACTCCTTCTTGAAAGAGAAGTGCTACATGGTGTCACCGCAAACCTTCCACTTGGTATTTCCACCATGCAAACCTTCAAATCTTATCTGAGTTACTGGCTCTTTTCAGAGCCACACTCCTCCTTGAAAGAGAAGTGCTACATGGTGTCACAGCAAACCTTCAACTTGTTATTTCCACCATGCAAACCTTCAAGTCTTATCTGAGTTACCGGCTCTTTTCAGAGCCACACTCCTCCTTGAAAGAGAAGTGCTGCACGGTGTCACAGCAAACCTTCAACTTGTTATTTCCACCATGCAAACCTTCAAGTCTTATCTGAGTTACCGGCTCTTTTCAGAGCCACACTCCTCCATGACAGAGAAGTGCTGCACGGTGTCACCGCAAACCTTCCACTTGGTATTTCCACCATGCAAACCTTCAAGTCTTATCTGAGTTACTGGCTCTTTTCAGAGCCACACTCCTCCTTGAAAGAGAAGTGCTGCATGGAGTCACCGCAAACCTTCCACTTAGTATTTCCACCATGCAAACCTTCAAGTCTTATCTGAGTTACTGGCTCTTTTCAGAGCCACACTCCTCCTTGAAAGAGAAGTGCTGCATGGAGTCACCGCAAACCTTCCACTTGGTATTTCCACCATGCAAACCTTCAAGTCTTATCTGAGTTACCGGCTCTTTTCAGAGCCACACTCCTCCATGACAGAGAAGTGCTGCACGGTGTCACCGCAAACCTTCCACTTGGTATTTCCACCATGAAAACCTTCAAGTCTTATCTTACCGGCCTATTCATGCACACAAATGGTAACTGAATTCCGAGCAGTCAAGAATATAGGACTCAGTTTTCTACGGGGGAGACGTTTACATCGGGAGCGGACAAACTGCCCGCTCGTGCGGTAACTCCTGGGTTTAGAAACCAGAGAAACCCCAAATTACCACAACCGTGTTGGATTTACAAAACCCCAAATTACCACAACCGTGTTGGATTTATGAAACCCCAAATTACCACAACCGTGTTGGATTTACAAAGTGTTAGGGTTAAGCGGCTCTAGGACATTGGGGCCCAGATGGCCATCGCGCCGGTGACCGGCACAGGGTACCGGTCTCTCCCTCACCTTCGATGAGTCCCCAGTTGGTGAGTCTTCCCAGTACCTCCTTGCCGTCCACTTGGTGTGACTTGTCACTGCCCACAACGGCAAACGGCATCTGGTCCTGTTGGGACAATCAAAGTAACACAAAGGTGAACTATAGTAAACTACAAGATGTGTAAAGATACTTGTGTTAGTCTAACTGATGAATGATGCGGACAGCACTTAAAGACTATCAGTTGGGAAGAGTGCGTGAGCTTTCGTACCAACAACTACTTGCAAACTGCTAGACAAAATACACTGTCAAGCAACCATAGGGAAATAAAGGCTTTTCATTGCTAACTGCAACACGTGTTAAGATAGCCGCGTCTAACAGATGACAAAGACTAGCTTGTTGAGAAAAGGGCCTATGCTTTTGTGGCAACAACCATCTCATCAGACGCAATGAAGGATGACAATCTGAAGTGCAAGCTTTCCAGAAGGAGTCCGGCTCTGAGAAGAGCCGGTACATTACAACTCAGGGTGCTTGGCCTGTCGTCGTGAGACGGCTGGATTCCAAGCGGCGCTGGTGGTTATAATGTGTTACTGAGATCGCTGAAGCATGCCAAATCTGACGACAGGCAGAGAGCACGCTGGCAGACACACTGATTCACCAACTGTTCTCTGAGGAAACACTCAATCACCCTTCCAAAGGGACAACTTGTGTGGTAAGTGGAAGGTTTGCGGTGACACCACTTCTCTTTCAAGAAGGAGTGTGGCTCTGAAAAGAGCCGGTATCTCAACGTTTCAGGTAGTGTGTACTCTGCCCATCGTCAGGAAACTGCTAGATTTCAACTTTCATGGTGCCACCGCATTCTAACTACATGCACTCTGAGCTTCAAGCTCTTTTTACTCATTCTCCATAGTGATGGCCTGCATGGTGTCACCGCAAGCTTTCTATGTCATGATTCCACAGTCTTCATAGCCAATGCATTAAGACAAGGGCAGCTTTGGCTGGGAATAATACATGAGTCTATGGGAACTGGCCGCAGCCACTAGCTAAGCAGCTTCCATAGCCTTGTGTATCATTTGAAGCCATAGATAATGCATTCAGGCAGGGCCAAAGCAGCTTTGGCTGGGAATAATACATGTACATGTACATGTACATGAGTCTATGGGAACTGGATGCAGCCACTAGCTAAGCAGCTTCCATAGCCCTGTGTATCATTTGAAGCCATAGGCAATGCATTCAGGCAGGGCCAAAGCAGCTTTGGCTGGGAATAATACACGAGTCTATGGGAACTGGCCGCAGCCACTAGCTAAGCAGCTTCCATAGCCCCATGTATCATTTAAAGCCATAGGCAATGCATTCAGGCAGGGCCAAAGCAGCTTTGGCTGGGAATAATACAAGAGTCTATGGGAACTGGCCGCAGCCACTAGCTAAGCAGCTTCCATAGCCCCGTGTATCATTTGAAGCCATAGGCAATGCACTCAGGCAGGGCCAAAGCAGCTTTGGCTGGGAATAATACACGAGTCTATGGGAACTGGATGCAGCCACTAGCTAAGCAGCATCCATAGCCCTGTGTATCATTTGAAGCCATAGACAATGCATTCAGGCAGGGCCAAAGCAGCTTTGGCTGGGAATAATACATGAGTCTATGGGAACTGGCCGCAGCCAATAGCTAAGCAGCTTCCATAGCCCCGTGCATCATTTGAAGCCATAGGCAATGCATTCAGGCAGGGCCAAAGCAGCTTTGGCTGGGAATAATACAAGAGTCTATGGGAACTGGCCGCAGCCACGAGCTAAGCAGCTTCCATAGCCTTGTGTATCATTTGAAGCCATAGACAATGCATTCAGACAGGGCCAAAGCAGCTTTGGCTGGGAATAATACATGAGTCTATGGGAACTGGATGCAGCCACTAGCTAAGCAGCTCCCATAGCCCCATGCATCATTTGAAGCCACAGCCAATGCAGACAGACAGGGCCTTGCAAGCGCCTTACCCTGATGCGTGTGTTAATGTTCTCATCCTCCTCGTCCGTCTCTAGCTCCTTCATGGGATACGTGGAGATGCTTGCCTCACTCAAGGCCTGCTTTATCTACAAGATAAAGTGGACGAAAATCCTGACTTGTTGCCAATGCAGTCCGCTCAGACTCCAACCATAGACATAATTCTAACCTATAGACGGTCGATAGAGGGCGCCAGACTGAAATACCATGGAGGCTGCCATCTTTGAAAAAGTATGGGCGGAGGTAACGAGCGCCACCATGCACATATGTGACCCGGCACAGCATAATGAGGGATAACCCCATTTTTTAGATGTTGAGGTTTTCTAATGATGTGAAAGAGTATATTAGCTTTCAAATGATATCAAAATATAATATCCTCTAATACTTCAAATTTCCGGAAAATACAAAAAAGGAAAATTGATTTGCAATCGAATTGTGAAGATACTTTAACTTCAGGGGTTGTTTACGCAAAAAGTGTTTTGGTGGGATATTCCTCATGTCGTTGTTCCGGGTCACATATATGCATAGAGAAAAACCATGTGTTTTGCAGATATGATATGATTTTTATGCAGTTCCTTCTTGGCTAGAGGAAGGCCATACTCAGATCAAAATGTCAGGCTCTCTGAATTTGTTTGTTTGTTTTACCCTTGTTTTGAAGTGTTCTCTCTCCTCGATGGTCAGCGTGTCGGCCTTGGCGATGATGGGCACCACGTTGACCACTTTGTCCAGCCTCTTCATGAACTCAATGTCCAGCGGTTTCAGACTGGAAGAAAGCAGAGAACCGCCACGTCCAGTCAAGGGCAACGGTCAACCATTTGAAACGGTCTCACGCAAGTGACAACGCGACTTTTGCAGGCAAGCGTCATCCACCGGACGTTTGCTATCCAGGTGACCACTTCACGACGGGGCATCCGAAATCGGAGCTCCGTTGGTTTAGCGAGATGTGAAAATGATGCATTGTTCAAAAATCCCTGTATGGCGGTCATGGGGGGCTGTAAAACCACCCGGCGCGAAGTGGTTAAAAAAAAGAGACAAAAATACTCTCTAAAACGTCAACATCAGCCCCCAACAAAAAAGGAGTCCCTCCTACTGGGACACTGCGAACCTTGGGCCTCAATCGCCTGCGTGCTGGAGTTGGCTGATGCAAGGCTTCTACGGCCAAATAGGGGTACTGCAACCAAGGCCAACCGATCTGTGAATGTGGTGAGGAAGAGACAATGGGCCGCCTTCTGGAGTGCCCACTTCTGCCCAGCACATGTACACAGGCTGACCGAGCCGGACTCACACCAACATGCTACTCACTGCGTCCAGTACTTACTGAGTCTAATCACAGGAGGGACTCCAGAAGAAGAAGAGGAACCCTTAACCTGGATATAACATGATGTTTGCATCAAGGACAATGTAATTCAAGGAGGGTTTGCCCTGCTCGACGTAACAAGCACTGAGCGATCAGTGCTTTGCCTGATTGCCTGCTGAACCCCAAAAATCAGGCGGCTCGGGCGGAGTTCAAATCCATGGTTCTTGTACAGACGTCTTAACCACAATCCACCGGGCTGGTCGAGGTCATGCGGTGGATTCAAAACGGTTTAGCGACAGGCATGGCATAGCATCAAAATATTTTTGGGGGGCCTTTGAGACAGGTCTTGCTGGGATCGAAATGTCAGGCACTGCTAATCAGGCCCTGCGTCTTAAGCCGTGTTCCCACTGGACTTAATTTTGTCAAACTACCGTGGCTGAGCGGAAGAATGACAAAATTAAGTCCAGTGGGGACGATCAGTAAACTGACGTCCCTGTCAAGTTACCGCTACCGTGATGTAAAACTAACTGTAATGTAACTGTACATGTACGTACATTACATGTACATACAGTTATATTCAATGCACGGCGAATAAACATTCCATCGGCGTAAAAAAAAAGTTACATGTACCGCTACCGTGATGTAAAACTAACAGGGCGAGAGGAGTGACTTCCGCTCAGCCACGGTAACTTAACGGGGCCGCTAAAAAGTCCGATGGCAACAGCCCTGTCATGTTAAACTACCGCGACCACGCTGTAAAACGCTATATAAACAGAGCAGCTTCCTGCGTTACGTCACCACTGCACAGAAATGGCTAGCAGGAGCGCAAAAGTGGTGGTATGGTTCCCTGACGCCAACACGCCAGTACAGTACATTACACGTACATGTACTGTACATGTACATACATGTTGTATGTACCATTCAATCATTCATTTGTAATTGTACGCTGTATACTTATACATGTACTGTACTTCTCATCTTCAAGCTCCGTGACATCGGTGAAATATGTCAGGTTGGATTGATTTTGTCAGGCTTTTAACTGGCTCTGATCCCAGTGAAAATACTGAAGAACAATTAAAGAGGAGAGCTGGCAGATCACCAGTCAGCTCAAAACCGGACATCGTACTACCACTCGTAGTCGCACTAGAAGAAACAATGACCTGTCTTTACCCAACTGCCAACGATATATTCACGTGGCGTGTCGTACCCAGTGGCAGTACTAGTCAGTACATGTACAGTACATGTCGGTAGCTGACTATCAACGTTACGATTTCAGCGCGAAAAGTACGTCATATCCCTCCTAGGCCAAAGGTTACTGTACACAGCAGCCTCAATAATCGGACATTCTCCTCGATGCACGGCGAATAAACATTCCGTTGGCGTAAAAAAGAGTCCATGCGGGAACGCGCGGTAGACTAGCATTCAGGAATGTCGCGGTAAGTCACCGCGTGGCCGCGGAAGAAAAAGTCCTGTGGGAACACGGCTTTGGACGTCTTTCTAGTGCTAAAACATCTGCACTAGATAAGTCGGGCTGAACACTCAGCACTTATTATGTCGAGCAGGGCAAACCCTCATTGAACGCTCAACCTGAGTTTTCAGGTTTTTGCACAGGAGTCTAGGCCAGGTTAGGGTTCAAATGCCCGTTGGGAGAAAGGCATCGCAGTGGTCTCGTGTGTAGGACCAACTGGTAGTCTGGCTCCGTTCTTACCCGTGGCCTGTGGGTGCAATGAAGTACAGGCAGACGTGTACCCTGGAGTCGGGGATCTGCTTCTTCCGGCTCACGTTGATCTCCTCCGAGAGATACTTCTCATATTGCTCGTTGATGTATTCAACAATAGGCAACCAACTGCGGAGGAAAGACAGAAAGTAATCAGTTAAAATTGTAAGGGCTTGAATCCTCTTTGGATTTTTCTGACTGTCATGGAATACCGGCAGTCTGAGACTGTTGAAATTTTACTTTTATAAAAGCATACAGCAAGAATGTGTTACAAGTCTGATGTCTGCCCTAAGTTCGACCCACACCAGCAATTGCAATTTTGAAGGGTATTGTCCCCCAAAATATGTAACTAGCAGGCAAATTTCATAGATTTTAATCCTTGGTGGGTTTTTTTGCTACTCGTGGAAGTGTGAGCCAATGTTTGGTCAACTTTATATGTTTGGTCAACTTTATATGTTTGGTCAACTTTATGTTTGGTCAACTTTATGTTTGGTCAACTTTATGTTTGGTCAACTTTATGTTTAGTCAACTTGGATATCAAAATTTTGAGAAACTAGGAGTTATTTCGAGTTTTCCAAAAGAGACAAAATTACGAGGGACGAACAGGACGATCAAAACATCAGGCCCTCCAAATTTTTCTTTTATTAAAAGAGATCAATTTAGCAGGTTTGCAAGTGGCAAAATTCATTCAAATGCTGATGTCATTCCAGTCGGTGAACAACTTGGAGTAACACAGAAAGGTTGGAAACTGTTTACTGTCTCCATTCATATGAACCTTGTTCATAGCCAGAACTTTCTCAAAGGACTCTGCTAGGATCAAAGCGTCAGGCCTTGTGAATGAAAATGTTCGGGAAAATCATAGTCAAATCCGGTCTTATGAATGGCACAATTCATCTTGATGTGAAAATGTGTTTTCTGACTTCAACGATCAAAATGGAAATCTCAAAACGAGTGCCTGATGCCTGATCTTGCGATCTTAGCAGGACCTTTCTCAAAGGCCATACGAATGTCTGCCTTTGGGAGAAGTCCTGCTAGGACGGAAACAACAGGCCCTCGAAAATGTCAGAGAGTAGAGCTAATTCTCACCAGTTCTCGTTGTTGATGTGATCACCAAAGCCCGGAGTGTCAGTGACGGTCAGCTTCAGCCGGACCCCGTTTTCTTCGATGACTGCGACGGAGAAACGATAAAAACAAATCATCAATGCTGTAACAAGGTGTCCCTGCCCCAACTCCCAACTCCTAGTGTTGTAAAGAGTTTAATTTCACAGGCCTAGAACAAGAGCCAATTTCCTGCAGCCGATGGAACACCAACATTTGCACGAAAAACCTTGCTCAATCGAATCAGGGTGCCAGCCAAAAGTTCTACTTCTACACAATGTGTTTCACGCTAAGTTCTCAAAATCGGAATAAAAGGCAAAGGCAAACACGTGAAATGTGGGTGGTGCATGGTCAATCTTGTTTCAGCATGGGAAGAATTCTCAAGCTTAGCAGAATTTCAACACTGACATTGGGACCGGGTACAGATCATGAACCCAAGGCAGTGGCCAACTCCATAAGCCTATTGGTCTTGTCATCAGTCACAGCTAACCTTGAGAGCTAAAAACGAGGGGATGACGAATGGGGAAATGCAAAGCACTATATTGGGCCCCAGGTGGATTTTGGGCTCAGTGGAATTAGGGGTAAGGGTTTTAAAGGTGGAGGTTCCACTGGTAGGAGAAGGTTTCAAAATTGACACATCATTGAAACTTCATAGGTGTGCAACCGAGTCCTGATAATTGTTCAAAAAGGTCTTTTGGGTCAGGGTTTGAGATGGGAAGAGATTCAAATCTTGAATCATTTTTCCAATAGGACACTTTTTTTCGAAAAAGGTTAATTTGGTCAGGGTTTGAGAAAATGATTCAGATAAAAACTTCTGACTCCATAAAAGTGATATCTTGGTTATTGTTTTGACAGGATGAAATATAACTTTGGTCATGGCTTGAGAAGAGAGAAGGTTTAACATAAAACGTCTGTCTTCATAAATGTGATGTCTTGGTAATGTTTGCTACAGGATACAAGGTCATTTTGGTCAGGGTTTGAGAAAAGGTTTAACATAAAACCGCCTGACTTCATGAGCATGGCGGCTTGGTAATTGTTCCAACCCGATTAAAAAAAAAGGTCGCTATGGTTGAGAAAATATTTTTAAAAAAAGGTTTGCGGTATTTGGTGGGTTAATCAGGAAGGGCTGTATTATGAGGAAATGATCAGTTATGGCTGTCTGACTAAGAGTTGAAACCACTGAGGATTGTCGGTATTCAATCCTGGGTGGCAGCTGATTTGGACGGATGAAGAAAACAACATTAAAAGCCCCCGCAATAATTAGATGCTGATGTCGACAAGCTCGTCCTGTTTTGTGTGGTCTGTAACTGTCAACTTTGCACACAATGCTTTGCCTCGGATCAGACTGCTTGTCGGACTATCAAATTGGAGAATCACAGAGGATCTGCCACACTCAATGAGTAAATACACTGCAGCACTCTGTACCCAGTGCTTTGCCCAGTACTATCCGGTGAATCTCCTTGACGCAACATCATATCTTAAGTCTTACACCTGTAAATGTGTTCTTGTCCCGTCTGTACCGTCCATCCCCTTGTTGTCTGTCTGTCCCGTAGGTCAGGGAACAAAAGCTCTTGCTTCACCCTATACCTAAATGTTGCCAACTTGTACTAAATTATTAATTACGTTTCTGCATTGGTAATTCTATACTATCTTTTATAACAGGATTGTATTGTGTTGTATTGTATTGTATTAATTCACAGTGCATTTTGTAAACGAGTTGCAGCATTGAACTAAATGTCCAAGTACCAGGGTACATGTACATGTACATGTACATCTACGATACAACAACGTACCCGCTGCTATTCAGATTCCAATCGACCACCCGACCTCGACCAGCTCTGTGGTCAAGTACAGAGCACGCAGTGTTAATCACACAGTAGGGCAATCCCTTGTTGATGGCTGATGAATTGCGACGCAGTGTGTGTGGGAACACAATGCATTATACGCATGTATGTCTCCCTGCAAGAGCCAGTCTCAAGGAGACACCCACCATTTGAGCACTATACTGCTACCCACAATCGGCTCGCAATTTTGTTGGATGGGTCTGTGTGAACGCAAGCAAAAAACCTGTTTCTTGAATCGCGATTATTTGTGAAAACAGCCCTAGTATATCATTCAGTTGGGGGAATCTTGAACCAAACCCATGCAAACTGACCCTACAGTTACTGTATGATCCCCACCATGTGAAAAAGGGATTCAATCTCACCTAATTGTACCTCTTTCAATAACCCAGTTCAATAGCATTGGGCCCCTGCATTTCAATGAACCCTCCCTCCCAGGATTGAGTCATGAGGACGAACGAGTGACAGCCCCCGGCCCCATTACTGTGCGGAGTGTGGACAGTGAGTCAGAGATGGGAGAAACCCTCAGAGAGCCACAGCAAGCCCCGGCCGTGAATATTAATTCAGTCTGACTGTAACAGGTGGTGGGCCTTTGAGGGGATGGTGACGTATACGGGACGGATCTATACCTGCGGCTTGATAAAGGTCAGGGCAATGCATTGCCGTTCTACTCAAGTGTGTCTGCTGCATGTTCACTACTTTTTTTTTCTTGGGGGGGGGGAGACACAGCTAGTCTAGTCTCCAGAACCCCCTACACAGTGGGCAAGGCACAATGCTGATGGGCCAGACTACAGATTTCACAAACATTACGAAGTAAAACAAAAGAAACCGCGCCAAAACTGGACGGGAGCTTGGGTGTGGGGACAGTTGTGCTCTGCGCAATCCCTCGACTGCGCGCTCTCTGCCGTTAAAAAAAAACCCGAAAGGTCGGTAACAGGACCCAATTTCATTGGTTGAGCAAGAAAAGTCTCCCTTGTGTTGACGGGAGTACAAACCGCACCGCGATGTGATTTCAATTGCTTTTGACTACTCTTCTTGGATTCAATGTGGTTTTGCCCTTGCTCAACGTGATAAACACTGAGTGCTCAGTGCTTTGCCCGGTGCCTGATAAAAATATTTCAGGCAGCTCAGGTGGGATCCAAACCCGCGACTCCCGAATTCTAGTATGGACGTCTTAATTCTAGTACGGACGTCTTAACCACTGGACCACTGAGCTGGTCGAGGTCATGTGGTGGTTCAAATAATGTATAGCGGCAGGTACCGCGTTGTATCATAGATATGTCATGATGTTTGAGTCGAGGAGAATGTAATTCAATGAGGTTTTGCCCTTGCTCGACGTGATAAACACTGAATGCTCAGTGCTTTGGTTAAGACGTCCGTACAAAGAATTCGAGCTGCCTGAAATATTTTCATCAGGCACCGGGCAAAGCACTGAGCCTTCAGTGTTTATCACGTCGAGCAAGTGCAAAACCTCATTGAATTACATTCTCCTCGACGCAAACATCATGACATATCTACTCTTCTTTACTTAGCATGAAAACAAAAAGTGAAGTTTTGGTTGGCAAGGTGATACGATACTACAAACCCATTCCTAAATGGAATCTGGCTGCCAACCAAAGTTCCACTTGAGTTTCACGCAAAGCAACACATGTTGGACTGCCAGTCAAGGCACAGCAAGCATTAAGTGAAACTCGCTACTTGCTGGCAAACTTGTTTTAACCAGGGAGGAGATTTCTCACGGCGGTATGAACTTGGGTCCCTCTAGGGCCCAATTTCATATCGCTGCTTAAGCGTGAAAATCTGCTTAGCAGGAAAACACCTCCTTGTGTAAACAGGATTACCAACAGCACTGCGATGTGATGTTGATTGCTTTTGACTGGTATTCCACTCTTCTTTACTTAGCATGGAAGAAAAGTGGAGTTTGAGTTGGCAAGGGGATCCTATGAATCGTGAGTTTTTGTGCTTAAGCAAATTTTGGCGCTTAAGCGGCTCTATGAAATTGGCCCCTCGGGCCAATTTTATAGATTCGCTTAAGCGCCAAAACAGGCTTAAGCACAAAAAGTCATGAGCCACAGAATCCCCGTGCCAACCCAAACTTCATTATTGTTTCATGCTAAGCAAAGAAGAGTGGAATACAAGTCAGAAGCAATGAACATCAAACCGCAGGGCAATTTGTAATCCTGCTTACATTTTTTCTGCTTAGCGGATTTTCACGCTTAAGCGGCTCTATGAAATTGGGCCCTGGTCTTCGGGACCGCCGGGTATTTCGGAAAGCCTCACCGTGACTAATGGACTGGACCTCCACCGTCTTGGGGATGATGAGGGCGGGATCCTTCTCAGAGGCCATGCAGGACCTCCGGCTGACCTTGGCCTTGAAGAGGGTGTTGACTAGCGTGGACTTGCCCAGTCCGCTGGACCCTGGAGAGCAGAAGGTGTGCATAGCCAGGATTTGAGCCCTGCGACCTCTGGTTTTGCGTACTGGCGCTCTTTACCATCTGAGCTACCCAGCCCTTAGATGGTGGCCTCCCAAATAGTCAACTAGTCTAAAAAATACTTCAAAACCACCTGTCAGATATATCATTCCTACATGTATTCATTGTTGTTTTCTTACTCATAGATCTATAATGTATCAGAACAGCTTCTTCCCTCGTTCTGCCTCCATCTGGAATTTCCTTCTCAGTTCTTGCTTTCCCCCTGCCTACGATCTTGCCTTCTTTTTTTTAAAGGAATGTTAATTCCTATCTCCAGCCTTCCTAAGTCCCTCTCTATCTCCGTCTTTCTCGAGCCCTTAACCTTGAGTGGCTTTTCAGCCTTGTTTTTGGCGATTTTGCATGATTTTTTTTCTCTTAAATGCATGCGTGTTAAAGTAACGATTATTCTACCTCTTAAGAATTCAAAGGCTTTGCAAGATCCTGCGTGACGATCACACACACACGACCAATCATATTGACCTTTGACCCTAAAAACAATCTCAGAATAACAAGTAAAAATTCCACGTCATATGAAGAGCACAAATTGATGTACCTACCACGCTCTCTGAAACAACACACGGTATCATTTCCCTGTTTCATTAGTTTGACTAATTAGAATGGCCCTGGTGCAATCTACAAGAAAAGCAAAGAAAGTTGCGACGCGACTCACGCACCAACGACCATAACGTTGAACTCAAAGCCTCGCTTGAGCGCCTTCTTGCGGATCTGCTCCTGGATGGTGTCAATGCCCACGTAACCTTTGACCTCCGTCTGCAGCCGACCCCAGTTGGTGGACTCGGCCATGGCCTCGGACATTATGGACACAAAGTCGGAAAATTTGACAACGCCTGCAGACCACAAAAAAAAAAAACCAAGAAACAAACATTAAGGGAAAGGGCAAATTAAAACAAAAAAACTGTTCATTTTTTTTTAGAAAAAAAGTTTTCAAACAAAGACAAAACTGACTGGTAACAATTTGACAAAATTGGCAAAGAAAATTTTGACTGGACCGGGACTTGAACCAGTAACCTCTGGTTAAAATACTTTTAATATACATAAAAATGTGCTCCTGCTTTATCACCCTTGATCCATACAGGAAACCATATTTAGAGGAGAATTTTTTTTTTATCTATTCTTAATCTTTAGACAATATCAAATAGGGCCTAATACTTATGATGTAGCTGTCAAGGAGATGCAAATGTTAAAAAAACGCAGTGGCTGTTGTTACGGCAGTTGTCCGTGTGGTTCCCTGACTTCACAGTATTTTTCAGGATGTTTAGCTCTTGGAACCAGACTATCAGCTAATAGACTGGTTCAACCAGCCTGCAATGCTGACGAAATACAATCAAGTCAGGGAACCGCACGGACGACTGCCGTAACAACAGCCACTGCGTAAAAAAAACCTTTCATCTAACAATGTATTAAACCAGACCCCTGCCAACAATGAAAAATCACAAACAAAAATTCAAGAAATGAACCTAAAACAAAACCAAGGGAATATTAAAGAAAAAACACTCAGAAATAAATTTCACAAAACCATACATGTATATACACAGATGTATAGAAGAATGAAAAGAAATAACTTCAGCATGACAAAAAAAAAAAAAAACAATTCCATGAAGGCTTGCCCTTCCAAATTCCAGACGTGTAATAAAGTATGTTCAGTGCTTTGCCAGATTAAATAAGACTTTCCCCAGCATACATCATAGTACAGTGTACATGTACATCACATTCATCAAAATATTGATGTCAAACATGTACAGCTACATGTATACGTACTACATGAACATGGCAACGTGTTTGTATCCATTGCAATGGCAGACTATAGATGAGGCATAAAATAAGCCATGAATACCTATTCACTTTATTTCCTTTATTTGAAAACCAAAATTCCCAGGGATTATTACTGTGGAAAGTTTGCAAGAGGGAGTGTGGCTCTGAAAAGTGCCGGTAACTCTAACAGCGAAAGTAATACATTTCAAATAATATCAATATAAAAGATGTCCCATACGATTGTTATAGCGTAGGGGATGTGCCTTATTAGAAAATCTCATTCATGAAGCCATGGCATGATAAGGTAGGGTGGCCAGTTCCTTTCCTGGCTGCCTTTCAATGTTCACACTGCATGATAAGGTAGGGTGGCCAGTTCCTTTCCTGGCTGCCTTTCAATGTTCCCATGGCATGATAAGGTAGGGTGGCCAGTTCCTTTCCTGACTGCCTTTCAATGTTCCCCCAACACCCAGGCACCCATTCACTGCTGGGTGGACTGAAAGGGTTTTCCAGCTTCTGGTCCGAGTGGGATGCGAACCAGCAACCTTCTGCACCGCAGATGAATGCTCTCAATGTTCACCCAGTGCACCTCAGATTCACATGAAAATATCGACAGAAAGGAAAAGCACACACACAACACAGACACAACCAAAATGAACTATTAATCATATTTATATTTGGAAGATTTTAATGTGGAGGTATAATTTCCATATAAAGCTGAGGTATGCAAGACCTGAAAAGAGAGAAAGAAAAAAATAGAGAGAGAGAAAGAGAGAAAGAGAGAGAGAGAGATAGAGAAAGAGAGAGATAAAGAGAGAGAGAGAGAGAGAGAGAGAGAGAGAGAGAGAGAGAGAGAGAGAGAGAGAGAGAGAGAGAGAGAGAGGGGGGCAGGGGAGAGGCAGAGAGGGAGAGGCAGAGAGAGAGAGAGGCAGGGAGAGAGAGGGGCATGGGGAGAGAAAGAGAAAGAGATAGAGAGAGAGAGAGAGAGAGGGGGGAGAGAGAGACAGAGAGACACAGAGAGAGACAGAGAGAGAGAGGGAGAGAGAGACAGAGAGACAGAGAGAGAGAGGGGGAGGCAGGGAGAGAGAAAGAGGGAGATAGATAGATAGATAGAGAGAGAAATAGGGGAGAGGGGGAGAGAGGAGAGGAGAGGAGAGAGAGAGGGAGGGAGAGAGGAGAGGAGAGGAGAGAGGAGAGAGGGAGAGAGGGAGAGAGGGAGGGAGAGAAGGAGAGAGAGAAGGAGGGGGAGGGAGGGAGAGAAGGAGAGAGAGAGAAGGGGGAAAAGGTAGGCCTAGAGAGAGAACACACATAGGGAAAGAAAACCTAAACAATATAAAGATGGCTTTCGATTGGCAACGAAACTGAAATAAATAAAATCGAACTTAACGGCCAATGTCGGCAATCTGCTGTAAGTTTGAGAAGGAAGTGGGTGAGATGTGATTGCAAATGAATGGCGGTGGCAGCTACGCTTTGCTACACATGCCAGGTTCGCCGATGGCACAGGAAGTCTGGGTCTACTTACAGAGGCTTTTGAGGGATTCTACCATCTGACCTTGGCCCAGATCATTCTACA
Source organism: Luidia sarsii (assembly GCA_949987565.1). Classification (NCBI taxonomy): domain Eukaryota; kingdom Metazoa; phylum Echinodermata; class Asteroidea; order Paxillosida; family Luidiidae; genus Luidia; species Luidia sarsii. The sequence continues at coordinate 23,418,496 of OX465104.1, read as the reverse complement.
AAAATGACAAATAATTCGGGGTGGGTTCCTGTTTAGAATCTTGTTATTATCCCAAAGATTTGTTTAATGTGGGCAACAGTTTCAATTGCAAGTATTTTATTTGTTCAAACTGAGTGGGGCCTTTTTTCAAAGTTGAACGAACTTAAATGACAAAACAGATGTTATATTTGAGCTGAATTCTGCTTGCATGAATATACTGAAAAGCCAGTTAAGAATTACTATCTGAGCGAGATCTTGATCCTTAATCTGTTAGGACTCTAAAAAATACAACAGTCATATTTGGTCTTTAAAAAAACAAGATTTCTAGAAGTTTTGCCGTTTAGAAATGTCCTGCTAGGATCAGAATGTCAGGCCCACTCAATTTGTATTCTTAGATTTTGATCTTACACCAATGATAGTTGGAATCCTGACTACAGGCAGAGTACACACTACCCGAAAAGCTGAGTTACCGGCTCTTTTCAGAGCCACACTCTTTTTCTTAAGACATGGTGTCACCGCAAACCGCCTACTTAGTCTTCCCACCGTGCAAACCGTCCAATCTGATCGGATCTTGCACCTAGCGGAACATTTTCCAAAAGTCAGGATACATTGTGTAGGATACCCTTCTTTTTATGACCGTCTGAGGTATTAGATTTGCTTGGACCAAGTTTGGACAAGAAAAGATGTGATGGCGCTATTGGAAAATCACCCAGTACAAACTCTATGAGAGCATGGCGACGAAAAAAAAAGCAAAACAAATCAAAACAAGAACAAAAATAAAATAACAATAATGTCCGCAGCTGCAGAAATGTCCACGGAAGCAAATGAGATGAAAAAAAAAATCACCACTTTTCGACATTCAATCCAACAATTCAAGTACAGTGGAACGTCGCTATAACAAACGCCGCTATACATGGACTGAACATTCGGCTATAACGAACAAGCTCTTTGGCTCCTGTATTTTTGTGTACAAAATTTGTGGCCGCAACTGCTATAACGAAGGACCACTATACCGAACAATTTGTATGGATCCCGGATGTTTGTTATAGCGACGTTCCACTGTAGATACAACTGACAACTGACTGGGAACTTTGTAAAGAAAATATTGAGATATGGCTTCTTCTTTTTTTAAATCTAAAATTCTCAAAAAAAAAATCTTCTTTCAGTGTTTGAGATTCACGTCTTCACATCATGCTCTTTTAAGGCAATGTTGAGCAGTTTACAACATGACGTTGTTTGTTCTGAGGCAGAGAGTCTGCAAGATGGATCTTCTTTATCTGGTGAGTAAAGCAGTTTTGTGACTCCTCCATGACGAAGAAAAAGTGCACAAGACTACCAGCTCAGCGCGAGCTCAAGACATCCGAGCTCAAAGAGTTTGTTTCATCGTGAGGCAAGCTTTGATGGTTGCGGACAGAGGCACAAGAATGCCGCGTTAAGTCGAGACTCCTTGGAGAAGTGGCAGCGCGGAGTGGAACAATGAGAGGGATGCTCAAATCCTGTTAGAGTCGGCCGCTAAATGAAAATAAACAGGCCTTTGACAGGGGAGAGAGAGAGAGAGAGGTGGGGGAAGAGAGGGGGGGGGGGAGAAAGGAAGTGCCGGGATTGGAGACAGAGAAAGAAATTGATGGAGGGGATTTCCTCTCCTCCCACCCATCAGCCAACGACTGATATCGCTGACATCTCGGATCGGATTTACGGCCAATTTGAGTTCCTGGCTCGAGGCGAGAAGACGAGGGCAAGACAAGGCCGGCATTCCAGCTTCATTTAGGGGCCTCCCTGACCCCCCCCCCCACCATCGCCACCACCACCACCACAAAAAAGAAAAGATAAGGAAAAGAAACCCTTCGTTGTTAAGATCTCTGGTTGGTGCTTTCTTCTTGGCTAATCGAGGCAGAAAGAAGGTGAAACTGCGACCCATACATAGCAGGGGGGGGGAGTGAGAGAAATAACAGGGAAGAGGCTACCAATCCTCACCCGGGTCTTTTTGGGGAGAGAGTAAAGGGTCTTCAGGCCGGATTATCCAAATGCCTAGTCAAGCGGATGCACACGGCCATTCTAGACAATGGGGTGACACCACTCATTACGCTCCCAAAGACGTGGACAGGGGGGAAGCCCGCGGGCCAATGACCGGTCAGAAATGTTGGCACCTCGGCAAGAAACAGTTACCACTGCCAAATCCCTTAGTGTTCAGATTCAGGGTATCGAAAAGAAGAAGAAGAAATAGAGAAAGAGAGAAAGAAAGAGGTTCAGAGAAGAGCAGACGTGCAACTTGCCATTATTGTAGTTTTGGGACCCCCCCCAAATCCGTCCAAAAGATACGCTCCAGACGGCTCCTCCCAGATTCTTGACTAAAGTGGGAACATGTAGAGCCACCCCTTAAGAAACGCATGACTAGGCTTCGGTTATTGATTTATTTTAGAGTGTCAGCTGCATGGGGGGGGGAGGGAGAGGATTTACCACAACGTCTCCTACTTCGCTTGCCGCGCTCGTCGGTGAATATCAAAATGTGGGGGGAGTTCAGAGCGACGTGGTGTGTCGAGTCACGTCTGCACCTCCTACGACAGACGATCCCTGCTAGGGTCATCTATCTACTCTGCGTGTCGACCGAAGAACTCGGAAGGGGCCACGCTCCACTTCGGACCCACGGTACGTTTGCAGCCGACTGTCAGGTGGACTGTTTAGCTCTGTGCCGGCCCCAATGTCCAAACGTTAGGGGCTCGGGCAGCCAGGTGGCGATTTCGAGTCTGACGTCTCCTTTGGAGTGCTGGCATCGGCCGCACCACCATCGAGGCGTACCGGCGTGCACCTGCGGGACAGTGTGGGGGTCGGTGTGTGATGCATCCACCGCTGTCCGGCTTCGGGGAACATAACTTCACAGTGTTTGAAGGAGGTCTTTGGAAGCAGAGCGAGACCCCATCGCTCGCACACGCCCTCCTCCTACTCCTTCCTCGACTCTTGGTTCTTCCCCTTTTTTTGAGAAAGCTCCTGCCGGGATGGAAGCGTCTAGGTCAAGCCCTCTGAAACATTTCCCAAGATTTAGTTGTGAGATTTGATGAGAGAAGCTGCGTGGAGCTGGACAGAGAAGGAGCCTGTTTGGAGCACGACTGACTTCCGATCCCCTGGTGGGCAAACTTGGTTTTTGTTTGGCTTTTACTAGGCAAGGAGAGTGGCACATCTTGATAAGGCATGGGTAGAGATGGAGCTTCTTTGCAGGGGGATGCTCAACCCTGGTCAATGACAGCGCAGACCTACTTTTTCTCCCCCCTACTTTCATGCATGTGTGACGAGTTTCAGATCTGGAGAGACGAGGTTCAAAAAAGGAACCTCTCTGGGCGTAAGACAAGCTCTGATTGTTGTTGGCAAAAAGAAGCTCATCTTCGTCTTGTGCCTCTTCACGGTCGTCGTCCTCCTCCTGCATCTTCTCCTCCACCTTCATCTCCTCCTTATCTCATCCTTATCTCCTCCTCCTTATCTCCACCTCATCTCCTCCTCCTTATCTCATCCTTATCTCCTCCTGATCTTCACCTCATCTCCTCCTCCTTATCTCATCCTTATCTCCTCCTCCTCCTTATCTCCACCTCATCTCCTCCTCCTTATCTCATCCTTATCTCCTCCTCCTCCTTATCTTCACCTCATCTCCTCCTCCTTATCTCCTCCTCCTTATCTCCTCCTCCTTATCTCCTTCTTGTCTCCTACTCCTAATCTCCTCCTTATCTCCTACTCCTTATCTCCTCATCCTTATCTCCTCATTATTTCATCTTTATCTCATCCTAATCTCCTCCTAATCTCCTCCTTATCTCCTACTCGTTATCTCCTCATCCTTATCTCCTCCTAATCTCCTGCTCCTAATCTCCTGCTCCTAATCTCCTCCTACTTATCTCCTACTCCTTATCTCCTCCTTATCTCCTCCTCCTTATCTCCTCATCCCTATCTCCTTCTCCTAATCTCCTACTCCTTATCTCCTCCTTATCTCCTCATCCTCCTTGTCTCCTCCTCCTTATCTCTTCCTCCTTATCTCCTCCTCTTTATCTCCTCCTTATCTCTTCCTCCTTATCTCCTCCTCATCTCCTACTCCTTATCTCCTCCTTCTTATCTCCTCCTCCTTATCTCCTCCTACTTATCTCCTCCTTATCTCATCCTTATCTCCTCCTCCTGATCTTCACCTCATCTCCTCCTCCTTATCTCATCCTTATCTCCTCCTCCTCCTTATCTCCACCTCATCTCCTCCTCCTTATCTCATCCTTATCTCCTCCTCCTCCTTATCTTCACCTCATCTCCTCCTCCTTATCTCCTCCTCCTTATCTCCTCCTCCTTATCTCCTTCTTGTCTCCTACTCCTAATCTCCTCCTTATCTCCTACTCCTTATCTCCTCATCCTTATCTCCTCATTATTTCATCTTTATCTCATCCTAATCTCCTCCTAATCTCCTCCTTATCTCCTACTCGTTATCTCCTCATCCTTATCTCCTCCTAATCTCCTGCTCCTAATCTCCTGCTCCTAATCTCCTCCTACTTATCTCCTACTCCTTATCTCCTCCTTATCTCCTCCTCCTTATCTCCTCATCCCTATCTCCTTCTCCTAATCTCCTACTCCTTATCTCCTCCTTATCTCCTCATCCTCCTTGTCTCCTCCTCCTTATCTCTTCCTCCTTATCTCCTCCTCATCTCCTACTCCTTATCTCCTCCTTCTTATCTCCTCCTCCTTATCTCCTCCTTATCTCATCCTTATCTCCTCCTCCTGATCTTCACCTCATCTCCTCCTCCTTATCTCATCCTTATCTCCTCCTCCTCCTTATCTCCACCTCATCTCCTCCTCCTTATCTCATCCTTATCTCCTCCTCCTCCTTATCTTCACCTCATCTCCTCCTCCTTATCTCCTCCTCCTTATCTCCTCCTCCTTATCTCCTTCTTGTCTCCTACTCCTAATCTCCTCCTTATCTCCTACTCCTTATCTCCTCATCCTTATCTCCTCATTATTTCATCTTTATCTCATCCTAATCTCCTCCTAATCTCCTCCTTATCTCCTACTCGTTATCTCCTCATCCTTATCTCCTCCTAATCTCCTGCTCCTAATCTCCTGCTCCTAATCTCCTCCTACTTATCTCCTACTCCTTATCTCCTCCTTATCTCCTCCTCCTTATCTCCTCATCCCTATCTCCTTCTCCTAATCTCCTACTCCTTATCTCCTCCTTATCTCCTCATCCTCCTTGTCTCCTCCTCCTTATCTCTTCCTCCTTATCTCCTCCTCTTTATCTCCTCCTTATCTCTTCCTCCTTATCTCCTCCTCATCTCCTACTCCTTATCTCCTCCTTCTTATCTCCTCCTCCTTATCTCCTCCTACTTATCTCCTCCTTATCTCCTCCTTATCTCCCCCTCCTTATCTCCTCCTCCTAATCTCCATATCTCCTCCTCCTAATCTCCTACTCCTTATCTCATCCTCTCTATCTCCTCCTTATCTACTACTCCTTATCTCCTCCTCCTAATCTCCTCCTTCTTATCTCCTCCTTCTAATCTCCTCCTCCTTATCTCCTCCTCCTTATCTCCTCCTCCTTATCTCCTCATCCTCCTTATCTCTTCTTCCTCCTTATCTCCTCCTCCATCCCCTCCTCCATCTTCACCTACACCTCCGGTTCCTCCTTTACCTCGGCAGACGGAGCTGCCTTGTCAATTCTGATGACGGCAACAAACCTCCAAATCTCTTGCCGACTTTTGTTCGCGGGACTGTCAGTGAATCAATCGCTGGCAGACTCAGAAAACTAACACACCCACGCTTCGATTGGAGATTATAAAAAAAAAAGACAAGACATGGAAAGGAGCTATGGAAGTCCATCTTCAATGGGCATGGACACTTGTCAGGGTGGACAACGTTACGCCACAAACCTCCTGCGCAGTGTCAGAAAATGCCTGCAGGGCTCCTGGATAGAGGGCAACATGGGGGGGCAGGGGAGCAGATGAGTTTGCCCTTGCAGCAGATCGACTGTGAAATCTGGGGGCTTGTGCCCGGCCCGTGAAGCATGTGATTCCCCCCTGCAGTCAAAGATATAATGGGGCCTTGAACGCCTCCCTGGCCAGAGAGAAATGGCGCAAATGAAGCGGCCTGCACAAGACTGGTGGCTCAGTGCTGGACTCCACAAAGCCCGTCACGACGCACTGCAAAATGTCAACTTACAATGAACCCACCGTGAGCTGTGATATGTAGGGCCTGTCGCAGCTTACGGGCGGAGAACACGCCGGAAGTTGTGACAGGCCGTATACGTAGATTCCGTGTTTGGAACCTGTGTTCCTTTTCTATTGGTTATGAGGAAAATAACTTAAACTTAATTTTTGACTCAATTAAACTTTTTTTTGGTAGTTGCTAGATCACTTAGCCTCTGTATAATAAAAAAAAATTGCCCAAACTTTAAAAAAGTGTCACTTGTTACTGCAGCGTGCCTTTTAGTTGTGCACTATTGCCAAGCAGCACGCCACAGCAACAAGTGACCTAACAAAATTAGACAAGGAGGTATAGATCAACAGTCTGCCTAGATGCGTACGTACGGTGGTCACACAATGAGCTGTGTGTGGCTGTCTGTGGGCCGTGAAGGTATTAAGGAAACGGGAATGAGACAGAATGAATGGTGCACAGCCTACTTATATACCTGTGCGTGTGCCTGGGTCCGAAAGGGATGTTCCAGGCACTGTGGGGGATTCCTTCCCTCGCAGCGTCTGTGGCGAGTCACGTGCATCACGGGTGGGTCTTCAGGTCTTTCATTCTCGCCTGAAATGCTGCCGCGGCAAAGACGGAACCTAACACCTATTCATCTGTCGCACCGCCGGGAGACTCCGTCATCACCATTGCAGGGATGGGGGTGGGGGAAACCCTGAAAGAACGATTCTAATCATTCTGCCTTGAGATTCTTGGAAGTATTCTTCCTCGGACTGAATTGCTGATGATTGAGAGGCAGCGGGAGGGAACGGTTGCCCCCCTCCCCCCCCCCCCCGAGTCTACGACACCACAGAGCAAGATTCCCTCGCACTGTGTTCCCACCCCACATCCACAGACGCCCAAGACGCGAAGAGAAAAAATCATTTGTGGTGAGATGATGCGTGTGTCCTTGAGGGTGGCCCATACAGGGAGACAGACAGACAGCACGGCACTTCCTGTCAATCAGAGCGCGACTTTTTTAAAACAGTGCAATTTGTAGGCACGTTCCCACAAGCACCGCGTGGGATAAAAAGTGAATATTTAGAAAAGTCACACTAATAGTGAAGTCTGAATCGCGATTCAATTTTCAAATAGCGGTGGTTTTGGGGTTTTTTTCAGGGGGGGGGGGAAGGGAGTGGAAACAGCCCTATTAACCATTCAACTACAGTGTGCGGCCGTTTTCAAAATGAAGGCTTCGGCTTGGGCTCAGGCTTCGTCTCCGTCTGGCAAAACCTGACAATCCAGGTTGTGGTTTGTTTCCGAATTTGAAAGTTTGTTGGCTTGATAGGTAAAGGGCATTCCCCAAGAAACTGGGGCCAATGCTTGTTTTTAGATGCCTGTGATATTATAACGAGTAAGATAAATATGACCGAAGCCTAAGCCCGAGCCTAAGCCTTCATTTCGAAAACGGCCTATGACAGTATGGGAGGAATGGCAGGTCTATGGATGCTGCCACTGATATGTGCTGCATGTACCGGTATGTGTGTTGGAGAACTGCACCGGCAGCCATCTTTAGGGCCTAGTCTTTGTTCCTCTTGGATAGGCAAGAGTGCACTCTTTGTACCTGCATTGTCACTGAATTTTGATAACACTAGCTGGCCCCAAAGATGGCCGCCGGTGCAAGCGATCTATTCATTGCCTTAACCTTTGTCAGCTGTGCTCAACATTAATGTTTCATGCAGACATGCACTCATGCACCGGTATGTGTGTTGGAGGACTGCTCCATATAGATCGCTTGCACCGGTGGCCATCTTTTGGGCCTAGTCTTTGTTCCTCTTGGATCTAGGCAAGAGTGCACACTTTGTACCTGCATTGTCATTGAATTTTGATAACACTAGAAGGGCTCAAAGATGGCCGCCGGTGCAAGCGATCTATCATAGGTGCCCAGGTAGAGAAGGCAAGATCATCGCGGCGAGTTTGTGTACCATTACAAGGTCCCAGAACAAGCTCACTGATATAATGTCAGCCCGGAAAGATGGTCTGGACAAAGTGTCATCAGGTTTTTACAGCCTAACAGAAGTGGATACACTGATGGAATGGAAACTTAAAGGCCACCGCACATAAGAGCTATCTGCTGAGTAAAAGGTCTCTTGAGGCCATTATCTCAGCACGTACACGTTGCTCTCCTTGTGAGCTGACAAAGTGTCATCAGGTTTTTACAGCCTAACAGAAGTGGATACACTGATGGATTGGAAACTTAAAGGCCACCGCACATAAGAGCTATCTGCTGAGTAAAAGGTCTCTCGAGGCTGTTAGCTCAGCACGTACATGTAGCTCACCTTGTGCGCTGAACTTGTGGTGAGATTTCTGCCTCAAGAGGCCGTGAGACCAACATCTGTCCTGTTTGATTTTGGCAACCACATGAACAGGGCGTGCGCTTTCATCGGCCAGTTGCTATGGGTTTTTTTTTTCTCAGCATGTACATGTAGCTCAAGTCGCCGCACACGATGAGTTTTCATATCCACGCGAGGCAATCCAAAATCAAACAGGATAGATATTGGTCTCACGGCCTCTTGAGGCAGAAATCTCATGAAAAGTTCAGCACACACGGTGAGCTACTTACTGAGCTAATGGCCGACAGGAGACTATTTGCTCAGCAGATAGCTCTCGTGTGCGGCGGCCTTAAGGCAGCACGTAACTCTTTAACAAGGGCAAAGAGACTCTGAAAGTTCTGGCAACTGCAGAGGAAATGGGATTATCGGAATGTTCACAGCTCCTATTATACTATAGGAGCTTTTACAAAAGTCAAAGGGAGAATGATGAAGGGGGTATGGACTGAGATTGGAAGAGGGGAGAGGCAATATGATAGAGTGTCAGGAAAAGGGAGAGTGAAGGAAAGCCGGTGTACAGCCCAAATAGTTAACTATCTTTGCCAAAGAGGGGAGTACCAGTCAGAAGCAAATAGCAATTAACAATTAAAGTGGCATTTTAGGTCTGTTATAGCCTCTGGCTCGGATTGAATTTCTGAAGAATGAAAAGTGCGTCCCTATGCAAAAGAGTCTCTGGTGGGGCAAGGCTAGGGTAGATTCCAAAGGCAAACGAAAGACCGAAAGTTCTGGTTATGTTATTAAGCCCTGCAAGGAAGAGGCTGCACGGGTTTCTTGTCCTTCCAACCGCTGCAGGGGGTCCAGCTAAGACTGGGAAGCAACAGGGGGGCATCCAGCATGCATTGTGAGCAGGACACAGGGCATTAAAAAAAGAAGTGATCAATCGCGAAGCGCGCGTAAACGAATGCTACCGCCACAGACAGGGAGGGTATTCTTTCGCCATGCTGGCATTTATGGGGCTTCATCACGGGGAGGTCAAAAAGCCTAAAATAGGGGGTTTTTGTGTGAGAGAGGGGGGAGAGGGAGAGGGAGAGGGAGAGGGAGAGGGAGAGGGAGAGGGAGAGAGAGGGGAGAGAGAGAGGGGAGAGGGAGAGGGAGAGGGAGTGGCAGAGGCAGAGGCAGAGGCAGAGGGACAGGGACAGGGACAGGGACAGGGACAGGGACAGGGACAGGGACAGGGACAGGGACAGGGACAGGGAGAGGGAGAGGGAGAGAGAGGGAGAGGGAGAGGGAGAGGGACAGCGACAGGGACAGGGACAGGGACAGGGAGAGAAGGAGAGGGAGAAGGAGAGGGGTGGGGTGGGATAAAAAGAGAGAGGGGAGAGAGAGAGAGATAGATAGGGGGAGAGATCAAGGGACAACAATCGAGGGACAGAGATCGAGGGACAGAGAGAGAGAGGGGAGAGAGAGGGGAGAGAGATACAGAGGGGAGAGAGAGGGGAGAGAGATACAGAGGGGAGAGATACAGGGAGAGAGAGAGGGGAGAGAGAAAGGGACAGAGAGAGAGGGGGATAGAGATCGAGGGACAGAGAGAGATAGAGAGGGGGACAGAGAGAGAGGGGAGAGAGATACAGAGGGGAGAGATACAGGGAGAGAGAGAGGGGGAGAGAGAAAGGGACAGAGAGAGAGGGGGACAGAGAGAGAGGGGACAGAGAGAGGGGACAGAGAGAGGGAGAGGGACAGAGAGAGAGGGGGGATAGAGAGAGAGGGGACAGAGAGAGAGGGAGAGGGACAGAGAGAGAGAGGGGACAGAGAGAGAGGGAGAGGGACAGAGAGAGAGAGGGGACAGAGAGAGAGGGAGAGGGACAGAGAGAGAGAGGGGACAGAGAGAGAGGGAGAGGGACAGAGAGAGAGAGGGGACAGAGAGAGGGGACAGAGAGAGGGGGACAGAGAGAGGGGGAGAGAGAGACAGAGAGAGAGGGGGGAGACAGAGACAGAGGGGGGACAGAGAGAGGGGACACAGAGAGAGGGGGACAGAGAGAGGGGGAGAGAGAGAGGGGGAGAGAGAGAGAGAGAGAGGGGAGAGAGAGAGAGAGAGAGGGGAGAGAGAGAGAGAGAGAGAGAGAGAGAGGGAGGAGGGAGAGAGAGAGAGGGACAGAGAGAGAGAGAGAGAGAGAGAGAGAGAGAGGGAGGAGGGAGAGAGAGAGACAGGGGGAGAGATAGATAGATAAAGAGAACATGAATAGGAGGGACCCCATGACATCCCTTTTGGGGTAACCCAGCTAGCATTCTGTTCACAGAGAGTCAAATTGTGTCAGGGAATCATAAAAAGAAAAGACACCAAAAGGTCTTGGGACGATCAGGGAGAGCGAAGGGTCCATGGAAAGGGCAAGTAATGCAGGAATCAAACAGGACGTTTGACTGAACCACCTTCCTCTAATTGAAGAGGAACCCCCTTTTATTTTGTTCATCTCAATGGAATCCTTGGGACAGCACAGTCGGGCAGGGACTGTCTCTTTGGTGCAGCACGGGGTTTTTTTCTTCTTCTTTATTACCACGGTGCGTGAGCCAGCCTTCAGAAACAGGATTTGGCAGACAGGGTGTGGCATTGGTAGGGGAAAAAAAAGAAGGTCTGGGCAGAGCACAGAGACAAAGGTTGTCCGAGAAGAAATCAGTTCTTCCTATAGCCACTTGTGAAGAGTGAGGTCGTAAAAAAAAATTTAAATGATGAAGATGGCAGAGGGCTAGGTGTTTTACTCCTAGTATAGTATAGGAGCTTTTACAAAAAGTCAAAGGGAGAATGATGAAGGGGGTATGGACTGAGATTGGAAGAGGGGAGAGGCAATATGATAGAATGCCAGGAAAAGGGAAGAGTGAAGGAAAGCCGATGTACAGCCCAAATAGTGAACTATCTTCGTCGGGGATGGGAGCAACAGTCAGAAGCAAATAGCAATTAACAATTAAAGTAGCATTTTGGGGCTGTTCCAACTACACCAAATAAACACAATTATTTGGATCGTACTTTGAATCGCGATTCAAACTCCACTCTTTTTGCGTGTGGGGACACAATAAACGCGATTATTAGTGGGCTTTGAATCGCGATTCAGACTCCACTAAGAGTGAGACTTTTTCAAATAATCGCGTTTATTTGCGACGCGATGTGTGTGGGAACGCTCCGCTCAAATCGCACCGGTTTTTTTTTTTAAGCCCACGATGCATTGCGCAAGCATGGCATTTCCTGCCAGCAGCTTACTGCCAGGAAGTGCAGCACAGGGTTTGTTTACGTTCGTCAGCGAGTCCCCCCATTCCCCCTTCGCAGCGCGACCACATGCTAACCGCAATTGGCTCGCGTTTATTTGCGACGCGATTATTTGGCCTGTGTGGACACGACAACAAAAATAGCGATTATTTTCGTAGTGGGAACGGCCCTATACATGTATCTCCAAGATCAACGGTTTGAGAACTTGCAGCAGTGGGGGGCTTTACTGTGTGAACGAGGGAACAACACGTTTTGACCAGTAGGACAATCCTCTCTGAGAAATGTCCGGAGAGGATCGAAACGTCTGGCCCTCTAACTTTTTCTGCGCTATAGAAAACGTAAACAAAACATATACCGGGGGTGATGTACAAAAAATTTGCAAACTGCTTACTGACTAAAATTATCAAAATGTAAATCTCAAAATTTAGTGGGCCTGTGCCGGCCTGACGTTTCGATCCTAGCAGGACCTTTCTCGAAGGCTTTTGAGAAAGGTCCTGCTAGTGTACCTTTCTCAAAGGCCTTTGAGAAAGGTCCTACTAGGATCGAAACGTCAGGCCCACTAAATTATGAGAAAACATATACCGGTTATACAAGTGAATGTTCAGAGAGAAAGATTGAGAAAACACGGACGGGATTTGAACACTTCTCATGTGGGCAGAGAAGGTAGAGATGAACCTCTTGGGTCTAATTAGATTGTGGAGGGAGTTTTGGCTTGAAGCCCCACGGCCCATTGTTTGTGTGTGTGGGTGTGTGCCATGCTTGAGTAACAGGCATTAAAAGTGGCCGGCATTGTTGCTGATGCCACAAAGTCCCAGTGCCGCCAAATCACGGGGCCTCTAGTTTAATCTGGATGGAGAGAGGTAAAGAGGGGAGAGGGGGAGAGGGGGAGAGGGGCAGAGGGGCAGAGGGGCAGAGGGGCAGAGGGGCAGAGGGGCAGAGGGGCAGAGGGGAGAGGGGAGAGGGGAGAGGGGCAGAGGGGAGAGGGGAGAGGGGGAGAGGGGGAGAAAGGGGAGAGGGAGAGAAAGGGAGGGGAGAGGGGGAGAGGGGAGAGGGGGAGAAAGGGGAGAGGGAGAGAAAGGGAGGGGAGAGGGGCAGAGGGGAGAGGGGAGAGGGGGAGAAAGGGGAGAGGGAGAGAAAGGGAGGGGAGAGGGGCAGAGGGGAGAGGGGGAGAGGGGGAGAGGGGGAGAGGGGAGAGGGGGAGAGGGGAGAGGGGAGAAAGGGGAGAGGGAGAGAAAGGGAGGGGAGAGGGGCAGAGGGGAGAGGGGGAGAGGGGAGAGGGGGAGAAAGGGGAGAGGGGAGAAAGGGGAGATGGAGAGAAAGGGAGGGGAGAGGGGCAGAGGGGAGAGGGGGAGAGGGGAGAGGGGGAGAAAGGGAGGGGAGAGGGGCAGAGGGGGGAGGGGGAGAGGGGAGAGGGGGAGAAAGGGGAGAGGGAGAGAAAGGGAGGGGAGAGGGGCAGAGGGGGGAGGGGGAGAGGGGAGAGGGGGAGAAAGGGGAGAGGGGAGAAAGGGGAGATGGAGAGAAAGGGAGGGGAGAGGGGCAGAGGGGAGAGGGGGAGAGGGGAGAGGGGGAGAAAGGGGAGAGGGAGAGAAAGGGAGGGGAGAGGGGTAGAGGGGAGAGGGGGAGAGGGGAGAGGGGCAGAGGGGTAGAGGGGCAGAGGGGAAGAGGGGGGAAGAGGGCAGAGGGGCAGAGGGGCAGAGGGGCAGAGGGGCAGAGGGGAGAGGGGGAGAGGGGGAGATGGGGAGAGGGGGAGAAAGGGGAGAGGGAGAGAAAGGGAGGGGAGAGGGGGAGAGGGGAGAGGGGCAGAGGGGCAGAGGTGGGGAGAGAAAGAGAGAGGGGAGGGAGAGAGGGGGGAGGGAGACAGAAAGGGGGAGAGTGGAGAGGGGAGAGGGGGAGAGGGGAGTGGGAGAGAGGGGGAAGGGAGAGGGGGATGAGGGAGAGCAAGGGAGAGAGGGGGAGGGGGAGAAAGGGAGGGGGAGAGTGGGAGAAGGGGAGAGGGGAGAGTGGGAGAGGGGAGAGGAGAGAGGGGGATGAGGCAGAGCAAGGGGAGAGGGGGAGAAAAGGAGGGGGAAGGGAAGAGGGGATGAAGTGGGTGGTGGCAAAAAGACCAGATGACAGGAGAGAAGGCTGTCACTTTTATTGCAACCTCAATGATCTCCTCTGATGTATGGGTGCGTAAATGGCCTGCTGGTCTTTTGTGCCACAAACGAACGCACACAACATGAAGATAACCCACTTTGCCGTTTTTCCCAGCCACGATTGCCCCTTCACACAACTCCCTCATCGCCTCCTATTGTCATACCCCGTCTCTCCCTGTTCACCTCAACCATTTTGAGACCCTCCACGTTTTGATCTACATGTAAGCAGGACCTCCCATTCTGCCTTAAGAAAAGTTCCTGCTACCGGTAGGATCGAAGCCAATTTGTTCATTTCTTTTTTCCCTCCAAACAAATAAAGGAAAAACTGACTGGGAACAAAAATGGCCGGTCCCGCTCCAGTCAAAGTTTTCTTTGCCATTTTTCAAATGTTCAAATGTATTCCCCCTTAGATTAAGAGAGTTGAATTTTGGTCATCTAAGTCAGTATTGCAGTTGGCAACATGACTACTATCTTCTGTTGGACGTTGGTTCTGTGGCTTCCATTCTCAACATTGAACTAACCTCTGCCAGGGGAAGAAGAGAGACTTGCGTGACCTTTTCTGCTGACAGTGAGAGACACGGGACAGAGACCTGAAGCCCTGTCCTAAGTGGAAAGGTGGACGGTGCTAAGCACTCCATCAAGGTTCAAACGTTTGGCCCTCTACCTTTCTGAAAAAATGCATGCGGACACGGCTTTAGAGGGGTCGTTCAGACAGCGTACTAAAAGTGGTCTATCTTCGGTTTGAACTGAAAAGGGTCTATCTAGTTGTGTCTGAACAGTCTACGTAGACCGTTTTGGGTAGTAGAAATGGTCTTTATCTTCGGTTTGAACTGAAAAGGGTCTATCTTGTTGTGTCTGAACGGTCTACGTAGACTGCTTTGGGTAGTAGAAACAGTCTATATTCGGTTTAAACTGAAAAGGGTCTATCTAGTTGTGTCTGAATGGTCTACGTAGACCGTTTTGGGTAGTAGAAACGGTCTATCTTCGGTTTAAACTGAAAAGGGTCTATCTAGTTGTGTCTGAACGGTCTATGTAGACCGTTTTGGATACTACAAACGGTCTATCTTAGACCGCCTACGAGGGGTGGACTAGACTAAGTATACCGGTCTACGTAGACCGGTCTACAAACCTTAACGTGTCTGAACGGTCTATCTCATAACCACATCCGGTTTAGGCAGACGAGCGTGCGCATTACATAACTGGTGATTTATGTCACTGCCCAAACTGCGTCAATTAATGGAAGTTGGGATTCAGGGTCAAGCAACGTGCGTGACCTCTTAGTACCAGAGATAGACTGTTTTCAGTTGAACTCAGTGAGTATGAACGCAAGGGGTTTGCAATGAAATGTTTACCTCCCGCTGTGACCGCAAATAATAGACCTTTTTCGGTCTCCGTAGTACGGTGTCTGAACATAGCCATAGATACTAGTGGAACTTGGGCTGGAAAGCTTATGTTATTAAGCAAGGCTTTTCATAATTTTGATTTTGACTCATGATCATGAAAAACAAATCACTTAAATTCTCAAAAATAGATGAGAAAACAAAAAAGTTAACTGACAGAAGCTACTTATGTAGAAGGGGCAGGAGTTAAAAAAAATCTTGGCTGGAGAAGAGGAACAACCAACAAACGAAACAAACTCCATTCAGATCTGTTTACAGTCATGCTCAAGACTGTTGTGCACCTGAAGGCTATTACATTACTTGCACATGAATATGCACATACTCGAAACGTAAGCGATCCCTCTGGCATTGGAACAGAACACAGACAAAACAGTTGCTTTGAAAAAGAGCGTCATTTGATACAACTGGGAAAAGAAAGACTGCAAATTACCATTGTACAAACAAACTTTTTGGGCACATGCAAATTCACACACTTTGGCTAGGCACACTGTACAGTGAAGCATACAGATACAGTCAGTAGGTAATGCATAGCATAGTCCTAGGCCTGACATTTTAGACGTACATGTAGAAAGATCTATCTCAAGGTATGCTCAAGGGCAGAATGTTTCTGACCTTTGAGAAAGCTCCTCCAGGATGATTCTTAAAGAATGATTCTGCCTTTAAGAAAAGTCCTGGAAGGATCCTAACATTAGGCCCTCCAAAAGATTAGTAGTTTGGTCATAACACATAAGAGCCGTTTGCACTATCCCAAATAAACGCAATTACTTGGATCACGGTTTGAATCGCGAAAATTCGCTTTTCAAACTTGTTTCTGTGTGTGGACACAATAAATGCTAAGTATTACTAGTGGGATTTGAATCGCGATTCAGGCTCCACTATAAATGAGAGTTTTCGCGTTTATTTACGGCGCGATGTTGTGTGGGAACGCACTGCTGAATCACACCATTGTTTTTAATCCCATAATGCACTGCTCGCGCTCTGACTGACAGTGACAGGAAGTGGCGTGCTTGCTTACATGTCTCCCTGCATGGGCCACCCTCAAGGACACAGCCATCAATTGATCACAACTGCTAGCCACAATCGGCTCGCAATTTGTTTGCGAACACAAGCAAAACAAAATATCTTTGAATCGCGAAGATCATTTGGGCAGTGGAAACTGGAAACGGCCCTATTATTGTCAGTAAGCAGTATGCAGTGTTATTGTGATGACTTGTACATGTTGTACTGGTTTAAAATGGGCGGTATGAGTCACTGCAGCGCAGCCTAGCAAACCAGCTGAGACACGTCGCCGTGTGCAGTATCCTGTGTGATGGATAGCACTCAGTGCCGGCTGTAGGTTTCCTCTCAGACAGGGCTGATTCTCAAGAGCCTTAGCGCAGTGGATGACGCAAAATTAAAAATCTGTCTCGATCCTCTCTGCTGGCATCAACTGAGTGGTGCTACCGTCAGCGAAACTGAATGCAAAACTCAATCAATGAGTGTTGGCCTGACTCGCTGGCAAACACTCAAACCACCGGCTGATAAGTCATAAGCGCAATGCAAAACAGCTTTGACTTTATCAATGCATACTGCACAAAACTTGTACTAAAGGTGATATACAAAAATGTTGCAAACGCAAACTGCTTACTGACTAAAATTACCAAAATGTAAATCTAAAATTTAGTGGGCCTGACGTTTCGATCCTAGCAGGACCTTTCTCAAAGGCAGAGAGCCTTTGAGAAAGGTCCTGCTAGGATCGAAACGTCAGGCCCACTAAATTTTAGATTAAAACTTGTACTCTTAAAAAAAAAAAATTCAGAGGGTATGGACAGTTTCCAGTGCAATTTTGGGTGTGCCAGAATGCCATGTTTGATGAGATAAAGAAACCGAAAAACAGAAGTTTCCCACTTCCAAGGCTTGGGGAAGTTACAAAAACTCAAAATGCCACAATCTACACTGTACATGTATTTGCCCAAAAGTAATACAAAAAGTTTGCAAGCCGGAGACCGAGTTTGATCACCGAACATGCAAATCTCATCAATTTTGTGGGGCCCAGTGTTTGCTTTGAGAAAGGCCCTGTGCAGATTGCAACAGCAGGCCCCTATCTACGGGTAGTATTCACAAATCAGGTTTGAGCACCTACACTGTTCCATGGAGCTATGACTGTAACCTGGATAGCAAACAACGCTGTGAATCAGAAACTGAAAGTGGTTCTGTGGTCTGAGCAGGTCATAAAGGGTTATAGAGAGGGGGGTGGGGGTAAATCACTGAAGAGTGAAGAGAGGAATTTCAGACTTGGTGTCCTGGGAATTGAAGATGGCTGGAATGGATCCGATGACAAGATGTTGCTTTCAAAGACGATGAATAAAGAGAGGGCATCAACCTGCCGAGACGTCTTGTGCAGAGTCTTGTTTGAACCCAAGACCACCCCATAAACCACAGTTCTCTTACATCTCACCCCTCTACCTGACCTTATACTATAGTCAGCAGCACTGCTAATTCTTAACTAGATGTGTTCGCATTGGACTTTTTCTTTCGCGGCCATGCGATAACTCACTGCGAAATTCCTGAAAGTGATTTAGCCGTGCGTCCCCACTTGGATTTATCTTCCGCGACGGAATCAGAAATTCACCGTGTGAGCTTTACGTTTGTCATTGTCCCGCTCAGCCAGATCAGTTTGACAAAATTAAGTCCAGTGCGAACACGGCTTCAGCAACACTAAAATGTGGCAAGCTGCTTACTGGCTTTTTATTAATGAAGGGAGGAAACTCCATTTGCAAAGGGGCCATTTTTTCAGACATTCCAAAACGCCGTATAAAGGAATATGCGATTGACTGTAACTGCTTGATATAAATCCCAAACCTCCAAACAACCTCAACCAGCTCATCGGTCAAGTTATCAAGATGCCTAAACTAGAACGCAAGAGTCAATGGTTCAAATCCCATCCGAGCTACATGTACTTGTAAGGTACGGCAAATGAACTTCATTCTTATGGACACAAATCAACAGACATTCAGGCAATCACTGAGCACACACTGCTAATCAAGTAGGGCAAACGCAAACCCTCACTGAACTACATTCTTACCAGACGCAAATCTTGGGCAAAGCACTGAGCATTTGTTGAGCACTATAAACTGACGCATTGGATAGGCCAGACACTGCGCCTCGTTGAATTACATTCTTACGGACGTAAACCAACAGACAGTTGGGCAAAGCACTGAGCGCACTATTGCTAACTACGAATCGAATAGGGCAAACCCTCGCTGAAGTTTATTTTCGTCCCGGCCCATTTCCTGACTGCCAGCGTGATTGTGGTAAAGCCCGCAAAGAAACAGCATGCACAGTGAGAAAGAATGACAGCTGCCAAGCACAGATACACACATGTTCACTTCCTGCTGATAAGGGTCAGCCAAATCCGTATTCATCCA
This sequence comes from Luidia sarsii, assembly GCA_949987565.1. Classification (NCBI taxonomy): domain Eukaryota; kingdom Metazoa; phylum Echinodermata; class Asteroidea; order Paxillosida; family Luidiidae; genus Luidia; species Luidia sarsii. The sequence goes on along the minus strand of OX465104.1, from coordinate 23,399,866 downwards.
TTTGACATGTATTTTTTTTTTCTGCCCGCAAAAAATAACATAAATTGGAATAAATATCTCAAAAATGTCAAAAAAGCCGGACATTCCCGTCCTAGCAGGATCTTTTCTCAAAGGCATTCGGTAAAAGAAAACTCGGAGGATGGTCCTGCTCAGAACAAGAACATCAAGGCCTCTAATTTTTCGGGATTTCCTTATTAACATCAATCTCTTCATCAATCTCTGTGCGTGCCTGGACATTCAGTGATTGGTCATTGTGATTCCCTCCCTCCTCTGAAGAGCTGACAGAAAGAAATTCTTCTTAATCGATACAAAGAATAATGTACTTTTGTTCTTTAAATAACGACAATCTAAAAATCTAGTTTCAGGAAAATGGAAGAGTTTTATTGAGCTATGTTGGGTTCATTGTTTTATTATTGCTTAAAAAAAATGTACATGTAAATTTATTCTTTCTGATAATCCTTCTTTTGTGTTTACTCCTTCACACTTCTCTCTTTGATCTTTCCCCCTCTTCTCACTAATCACTACCCTACTCCTTGCCCTTCCCTTTGATCTCTCCCTACCAGCTTTACTCTTTGTCCTTTGTTTCTCATCCGTGTCCTATTCACTCTCTTCCCCCTTCCTTCGTGTACATGTACAGTTGTCCTTGTCACTCTGCCTTTGAGAAAGGTCCTGCTATGATCGAAACATCAGGCCCACTAAATTTTAAGATGTAAATTTATTCTGATAACTTGATTTGTTAATAAAAAAGGGTTGTATGGCCCCAATCTGAAAAGGGGGGAAAACCTCAGTTTCCCTCAACTGAGCTTTTCAACTTTTCACATCAGCTCGGAGCGGTGTCGCCACGGGAACTGTTGCTAGGGTATGTGGCAGGAATGGCCACCAGGGCATGAAATACCACACACAGTGAGGGTCCCCTCCTCCAGTCCCCTCCCCCCTTCACCTACACAACCCTGCTCAAGGTCAATGGAGCCCTGGGGAGCCCACTGGATTTGTAAATGTTATGAGACGCTGGCATGGGAAGGATTCAATTTACATTTCCTGCTCACATTTTTTTTGGGAGGGGGGGGGGCCGGGGGACTTAAAACAAACAGTTTTGGCTGCCTGCACGACTGCTGGGCGCTATTTCATCCAACTCGGTCAGAGAGATATCAGAATTCTGCCTCAAAAACATCAGGCCCACTAAAAAAAATTGAACAAATTCCTGGCCACATAAATATCCTTAGGATATGTTCTTTTATGGGGAGGGGTCTCTTCCTACTGCAATCTGCCAACGTTGTAGAAGCATTTGGCAATATAATAGGTCCAACTGTTGATTTGTTCTTATCAGAAATATTGGGTGTTTGGGACAGACTTTAGCCGCGTCCGCACTGGACTTAAAATGGGTAAACTAACCGAGCAAATGGGTAAATTGACCATTTTAAGTCCAGTGCGGACAGCCAGAAAGTTTTCCTCCCAGGTAACTTACCCGACTCCAGTGGGTAGTTTAACCGACCAACTTCTGCCCGGTTAAATTGACCAGGTCAGTTTAACCGAGCCGAAAAGTCCAATCCGGACACGACGTCTCGGTAAACGACTCGGTAAAAAACCACATCCGGCGCCCCGCATTGCCAGAGGCCCTAAATACCACGTGACGTGCCATGGTCCCAATACAACAATGTTGTTTACTTTTCGAGCAGGGTCGACGTGTCGTAGTTTTATGGTATTTACATCCGGTGAAAGGTCACCACCATAGCGCCCTCTTGCGTTTATACGCGCCAGTCGGTTAGTTTTACTGCGTCGTCTCGGTTAGTTTACCCGAGTCGAAAGTCCAAGTGCGGACGCCGGGAAGATTTACCCATTGGAATGTTACCCACGGGCTCGGTAAAAAATAAGTCCAGTGCGGACGCGGCTTTTGACAGACACAATCCAGCAGATGGGCTTGCATTGACCAATGTTGGCCAACAATGTCTTTAACAGTAACACGTGGGAGTCAACAAACCACTCAAGTTGGGATCTGTCTCCTATTAGAAGTAAACAGTTTTCAGCAAGCTGGTACCTTGTCCTCACCAGTGCGAGCGAGAGCTACATCTTTTTTTTTTGTCTGGGTACCAGTCTTCTATGATGAGCTGCTTCCCACGCTCCGTGGTGGAAAGGTTGATTGCACACACGAGTTGCAGACCGAGTCTGTTCAGTTAGCAGTGGCACTGTGGCCAAATGAAAGCTGATATCATCTTTGGCCAGTTGAATGCCACACGGAAGCAGGCCTGGCTGCTCAGCTAGTAACAAAGCACCCACAGTCCCAACACCACTTTTCATGTGATACAGCAATCTCCTTCCAATCATGGTCTTCCATGAAAGCGTGTGAGGAAATTCTAAACTCAACTGACGACACTGCGATCAAAAGAACGACGATCTCTCTGAACAAAGCCCATTCATTGAGGTGTGCGGGATGTGGTCGATTTTGGACATATAGGCCTAATACAGTCCAGGGAAAGCAGTAATAGCATGGATTGAGCCCCGCCCTGCCCTGCCCCGCTCAATCCTGCCTCACCTTGCCCCGCCCCGCCTTGCCTTGCCCCAGCCCAAACCTATCCATTCAATCTGCCTCCGCCTGCCCCGCCCCACCCTGCCTCGCCCCAGCCCAAACCTAACCATTCAATCTGCCTTCACCTGCCCCGCCCCACCCTGCCTCGCCCCAGCCCAAACCTAACCATTCAATCTGCCTCCGCCTGCCCAGCCCAACCCTGCCTCGCCCTAGCCCAAACCTATCCATTCAATCTGCCTCTACCTGCCCTGCCCCACCCTGCCTCGCCCCAGCCCAAACCTATCCATTCAATCTGCCTCTACCTGCCCCGCCCCACCCTGCCTCGCCCCAGCCCAAACCTATCCATTCAATCTGCCTCTACCTGCCCCGCCCCACCCTGCCTCGCCCCAGCCCAAACCTATCCATTCAATCTGCCTCCACCTGCCCCGCCCCACCCTACCTCGCCCCAGCCCAAACCTATCCATTCAATCTGCCTCTACCTGCCCCGCCCCACCCTGCCTCGCCCCAGCCCAAACCTATCCATTCAATCTGCCTCCGCCTGCCCCGCCCCACCCTGCCTTGCCCCAGCCCAAACCTATCCTTTCAATCTGCCTCTACCTGCCCTGCCCCACCCTGCCTCGCCCCAGCCCAAACCTATCCATTCAATCTGCCTCTACCTGCCCCGCCCCACTCTGCCTCGCCCCAGCCCAAGCCTATCCATTCAATCTGCCTCCACCTGCCCCGCCCCACCCTACCTCGCCCCAGCCCAAACCTATCCATTCAATCTGCCTCTACCTGCCCCGCCCCACTCTGCCTCGCCCCAGCCCAAGCCTATCCATTCAATCTGCCTCCACCTGCCCCGCCCCACCCTACCTCGCCCCAGCCCAAACCTATCCATTCATTCTGCCTCCGCCTGCCCCGCCCCACCCTGCCTCGCCCCAGCCCAAACCTATCCATTCAATCTGCCTCAACCTGCCCTGCCCCACCCTGCCTCGCCCCAGCCCAAACCTATCCATTCAATCTGCCTCCGCCTGCCCCGCCTCACCCTGCCTCGCCCCCATTAGCCCCGCCCTTACCGTTCTTGGTGGTGTTGTAGAAGAAGAGGTTGTTGTTTCGGGTGACCTGTTTGCCCAGGAGTTTGCCCACCAAGCTTGGCACCAGAGCCGAGTCTATCACACCTTGCTTCTCCACATCCACCTCCAGAAAAGCAGACTTCAGGGCTGAAGAACAAAAACAGTTCAAGAGAATGGAAGCACATCAGGATCATTCGTCCACAAACCTGTCCTCAATCAGAAATGAAGGGGGATTTTTTTTGAGGTACATGTATAATGACTGACAACTGTATCCGAGCAAAAGTGACTTGCTGCACAGCAAATAGGCCTAAAACAAAAATGATAAATACAATGTATAAGTGATTTATGCTGAAAATTGCTTTCCTACTTAAATGATCAAAATGCAAAACTCAACCATTTTTGACCACATTTTCTGGGGCCTAAGCTTTGGGGTAAGATACATGAACTGTAGTTAATGTTGGAGAAGTGTTGGCAATTCATGTCCAAATTCCGGACCACATTGTCTTGGCTCCTTATTTGAAAGAAATCTACCAGTCAGATTGGCAGAGGCATTTCTTCTCTGAATCTTTAGAGAAGAGGTTGTGATGATGTGATCCTAAGCAGGGCCTTTCTCAAAGGCAGAACTAATGTTCTACACATGTGGGATGAAAATGTCAAGCCCTCTAGCTTTTTGTTTTGACTTTTTAGGCGATAAAGTCAGGCATATAAACACCGATGAAAGTTGGAATCCAGCACAGTCTCCTGACAATGCGCAGTGTTCACACTACCCAAAACATTGAGTTAGCGGATCTTTTCAGAGCCATAAAAGAGAAGTACCATATGGTGTCACCGCAAACCTTCTACTTAGCATTTCCACCATGCAAACCTTCAAGTCGTATCGATTAAGTCAGTTATCAATTTGCCCCATTTTTGTCTTACGGAATGAAGAAATGTTATTCATTCACAAGATAAAGGCCTCTCAAAACTCTAGGTGGGGTGGGAGTTTGGGTAAGTTGCTTTTGAAGGGCAAACAGGATAGCCATCCCATAAAAGAGATCCATAAATTCTCCTCAGGAGTAAAAACATTACTGGTAACCAACCAGGAAGGATATGATGGTTGACTAGTGAATGAGGTAGATGTATGTTCTGTGCTAGCCTATTCACTGAGGTCAGGATGTTACTAACGTGGACCGGGATATAGCTGGTATCCTGCAAAGAGAGGGAGGTGGGGGGGGCATTATCATGGGATGAAGCAAATACGAGGAAATTGAGTGCATTTGCGGTTATTTTTTGAAGGCTGTCTTGTTTTTCGTTTTCACCAGGGAAAAACCAATAGGCCAACATTGTGGAGCTCAGTTGCACACACATTTTCAGCAATGTTGAAACTCAAAGATATGTCACCATGGTAATGGTATGAACTTTGTCTCCATAGAAGGAACCAAACAGAACAGAAGCCAAATTCCAATTGCTTCAAATTAAAACCAGATAACTTCCACTCATCTGAAAGTGGGCCCGACGTTTCAATCCTAGCAGGACACTTCTCTCTGACTTTGCAAAATGTCTAGCTTCAATGGAAGTGTTAGATTTGCAATAATTGGTTAATCGGTTAGCAGTTGAGAACATTTTTTATTACTTTCAGGCATCCCTGACAAACAAATGTGGATGACTACATTTTAAAATCTGAAATACCAGACTAGGCAAAGATAGACAAAACTACGGATTCATTTTCGAACAGAACAATTGCATAAAAACACCTCAGACACTTCAAGTTGCTCAATAACATACACCACCGTATCACAACAAGAAGACATTTACCGGGTACACTACCCATTAAAAAAAGCGGGGCGGAATTTAAACATTTCGAATTACATCACTAACTTTCCAAAGCGCAATTTTCAAGAACCGTGGTTGCTGAATGACTGGCTATGTCAGTCGGTGTCTTAGTTGGTGAAGATGCTGATGACAATTTGGCCATTTCCACTGTCCAAAATAAACACGATTATTTGGATCCCGATTTGAAATGCAATTCAAACTCCACTTTTTGCATGTGTGTGGACACAATAAACGCGATTATTACTGGGATTTGAATTGTGATTCAGACTGCACTATTCAAAATAGTTTCCAAATAATCATACTGTTCATTTGCGATGTGATGTGTGTGGGAAGGCTGTGCTGAACTTTTTTAAAATCCCACAATGCACCGCACTTTTTTAACAAGTTTTTTAATCGCGATTCAAATCGCGATTATTTGGACAGTGGAAACAATTCTAATCTGAACATTGATTATTTGGACAGTAGAAACAGCCCTTATCTGTTGCTGATTGAGAAAACAGTTCAGATACACATAATGAGGAAACTGGCCTACAAGACCAGCAACTGAACCAAGGGCCCATGAATATGTGCTCAATGCTCGCACACACACAGCACAGGATACAGCCCCAAAATGGTGCCCTCTCTGACACTTGAGATCAGTGTTTACAAGAATGCCAGTGTAAACATTCCCTGATCCAAAATGTTACTTCCGGACCAGGGGAAAGTGAGAGGGCAGTTGCTGTATTTTTGCTTCAAGGACAGATTCGGCTGCGATCATTTGAGCACCAGGCCCTGCAATTTTAAGATTGATGTGAAATTGACAACGATTCACATTTCTACCTAGGAATTAGGCCTACTATATTTCAATTTTTAGGAAACAGGACAGAACATGGGAAAGTGGAAAACAACAAGAGGAAAGAATTCCAGACAAGACCAAGTGATCGCATCCATGGCGAAGAGGCAAAAAGTGAACTTAATCACTATCTTGTGAATGGGGTTCTCTGCAGTGAACCTTGTACAACCAATTTAGCATTTGGAGAGGTTCACAAAAGATAGTGCCCAATGAGCACCAACATTTGCTTAAGCATGGAAATACTTGCTGAATTAAAATCAGGTGGCCAGTCAAAGTTCCGCTTGTAAGTACCCAGTAATAGTACTGGCACTGGTACTCAAAACCAGAGGTCTCAGGTTCAAATCCCGGTCCAGTCAAAGTTCCGCTTGTAAGTTGTATCTTATGCTAAACACCCAGTAATAGTACTGGCACTGGTACTCAAAACCAGAGGTCTCAGGTTCAAATCCCGGTCCAGTCAAAGTTCCTCTTGTATCTTATGCTATTTCTACATGTAAGTACCCAGTAATAGTACTAGCACTGGTACTCAAAACAAGAGGTCTCAGGTTCAAATCCCGGTCCAGTCAAAGTTCTCTTTGCCTTTTTATGTTTTTCCAATTCACCCAGTAGTACATGTAAATCACAAGTCAAATGCAAGAAGCATCCAGTGAAATACGATTGGCAATCTTGTTTTAACCTAAGTTATAGCCTCAGCAGGTTTCGGTGATTTAGCAGCTCTGTGAAAAATTGGTCCCTGATGACACAGAACAGGGAACAGCCAGATTGTCCATCAGGGGAGTGCTTTGACATTTCTTCACGACCATGTCTCTTTAAAGGCGGCGCCCTTTGGTTCCACATTTGGGGAGGGGGGCTGCTGTGTTTCCAAAACAGGGTTCAAACGAGGGACCCTCCCAGTGCCTTCACCCTGGTGTCGGGGAAAACCTGAACACAGATATGATATCAGGTACCAGTAGGCCAGTCCCGTAAAAAAAAAAACCAAGATTGATGGTGGGCTCGTAAACTGTCACATCGTGGCAGACCAGCTGGGAATGACGAGGACAAACCGCACAATGGCCAATTACAGTCATTCATGTCCTTCAACGGACAAATAATTCCGCGAAAAAAAAAAACACCAAAAAGCCACTGCCTCTGCTCCAACCACAACACGAAATCTTGAGTGAATGCGGTTGTGTAGTTGGTTAAGATACTCTTGGGTCACTACACGACAAATTGCACTTTGGCAAGATTTTGAATCGCAAAACGGAGAGTTTGCAGTAACACCATGTAAGTCTTCTCTTTTGAGGATTGAGGAGTATGGCTCTGAGAAGAGCCCATGTTTTAATGTTTCAAGCAGAGTACCGTACACACTGCCCAAAATGTTGAGTTACCGGCTCTTCCCAGAGCCAAACTCCTTCTCAAAAGACAGAACTCACATGGTGTCATCGCAAACCTCTCACCTACATGTACATGTAGCGTTATACTTAGAGTACTAATGATCATGTTTATTCAGCTTTGTTTAGGGAAATGAAATTAATAAATAGCTTATCTAGTACGTGTACAGTACTTGAAGTTGCAAGCATATGATATAGAAATTAATAATGACAGACGAGTATTGTATACAATCCTTACATGTGCATGCCTTTAAAAAAAATCATTTCTTTTTATAGGTTTCCCTTAATTTTCAGAAATCCTTTATCTTTGCAAAACACTGACTCGATACTCAAGCAGGAATGGTGAAATGATTAACAGACCACTACTGCCAGAAATTGTAATGTCTAATCATGATGATGTCTAATCAAGGTTATCATGAAGCACACCACACTGTCGTATCAATTGCACCCTCCTAATTTACTTCTTCAACTTTTTTTTTTTCCAAGGGTGATGCAATCATGCATTGAATGCGTAGAATGTGGGGAAGGAATGTGGGTAAGCCAGAAAAAAAAGACAGATGGGGAAAAGAAAGAAAGAAGCTTTGGCCAGATGTCAGAGCAGACCATCGCTTCCTCTCCCTCAAGATGACAGATACTCAACAGAATACCCCAGCTATGTTTTTACTTGTGCACAGTCAGTGCGTTACATTTATAATCAAATGAGGCACAGCACTGTTGGTAATGTGGCTCTTCTACAACCCAAAATGGAAAGTGGAAAAACATTTTCATAACACTACTTTGCATGCTAATCAGCCCTAGGATATTCTTGTTTTCACAAATTTAGAGGGTCTGACATTTCGATCCTAGCGGGACCTTTCACACAGGCATTTGAAAGAAAAACACTTTCACTTCCTCCACTCCTTGCTATGCTCTTTCCCCTTTGATTCCTTCCCTATACTCCCTGGCCTTCCCTTTGATCTCATTCTTGTCTGTCTACCGGCTTTCCTCTGTCTATTTTCTGCTGTCCGCATCCTATTGCCTCTCCCCTCCCTACCTGTTTTGGTCCTGCTAGGATCAAAACATCAGACCCTCTGCATTGTTTAAATATGTATTTAGGTCATTGAAGTTAGTATAAAGCATTTTGCAGCATTTTTGTATTGATGACTTTTAAGTCATTTTTGTTTTGGTGTAATATGCAAAAATGTTGCAAACTGCTTTACTGACAACAACGACCCAAATGCAAATATCAGAAATTAGTAGGGCCTAACGATTTTATCCTAGCAGGACCTTTCTCAAAGGCAGAGTTCTGTTGCTGAACTTGTTTTCCCTTCCAAATCCATTTGTCTTTGGTTGGACTATGGTTTTGTTTTCTCATCTTCTTGAGCGTTACGTCTTGATACATGTACGTGTAACAGCATATTGTATGATTAAAGTAGATGTGAAGTAATTAGTGTTTGTTGAGGCCTTCACAGCTGGGGTAACAAGGCGTTGTTGCAGATAATTACTTAACAGTTTTATCATATGGCCTGAAGGGATTTCCTTGTCCACACTGACTGGCAGATCTAACTACTGTAGTCCATCCATTTTTTAAGCTTCAGTGCCTGAAATGATTAATTAAGCCTACATTCTGTATGGTTAATGGTCTACATGTGTACACTGAATACACAGAATGCCCACACAATTATGGATACCTCTATTGCCTGCATATGTATGCTAATTGTACAAATACATTGCACATGTTCAATGCCATACTTACACTAGTAATCGTTCAATGGCCTGTGTGAATATATTTAATGGCTTGCTTACATTTACAAAAGTTTGCTGGCCTACATGTGAATGTTCAATGACTTTCCTGCACATGTTCAATGACTTACGAATTGTAGGGCCTACATGTACATGTTATGTTATGTTCAATGCTATATGGTTCAATGGCCTACTGTTTAAGACATTGCTCAATAATAGATTGCATGTGTATGAATGATTGAATGGCATACCCATGCATATGGCGTACATCTGTCTATTTGTTGGTATTCACTACATGCACAAATTCAATGGCCAAACTGTACAATGTTTGTGTTTAATGGCCAACATGTGAGAAAGATACACATGTACATGTACATGTACTGGTACATGTTCAATGACTTACACTACAGTCAAAGTTCATCCCTCCATCCCTCTCAACGTACATGTACAAGGCCAATGACCCATAAATGTTCATGTTCAAAAACTCTTCCTGTTTTGACCCCATACAATTGCATTGAGGCAATGTGACTTCCCAGAAATGTTTCATTGGATTGGCCAATTTCATACTGTCTTATTGTTTCTTTTATATTGTTCATGAATAAGTGTTGTTTTTTGGATCTTTCATTAATAATACATTCATTTATGTTTGCCATATGTATTTTTCCCTGTTGCTGTTTTCAGAAAGTCATCAAAGTCATTTCAATGCCCTTACATATTATGCCTCTGCCGTACGCTTGACTGTGGGACTTGAGTCAGATTAGTCATCTGTAACAAAGTTCATTGACCCCAGCTCCGCCTCTTGCTCAAGAACACACATGGCCTAAACCTCAGGGCTCAGGTTCAAGGCTGAGGTTCGAAACCTCATTAGGCAATGCCACAGCCCCTCCCCCTTAGAACCACCAAACAACCTACTACCAGACCCCCAATACCCTTATCAGTCACTGTGACAAATATCCTGTTTCTACACAAAAACCAACATCTCCTGGTACATTTCAAGGTTACAACGGCAACACTACATTGTGTTTCCCTGAAGTCAAAAATTAGGGAAATAAATCTCAGAAAATGCTTTGATTTCAAATGAGTAAATCTTATCACTGATCCCATTCTGACTCTTTGGGTCATGGAATTTCACCAAGACGGTGGTTCAAGAGGCCAAACTGGCAATATAACGGCTCAAACGACATGACACGTTACATAATGCCCACAAAATAAAACCCACTTCCGGCTGCACTCACAAAGGAGTTTGATCGCAGTGCGCAGGGTGTGTGCCGAAACCGTGCATACAGGCTGGTTGTTTATACCGAGTAGCGCATTTCCACTGGACTAATCGACTCAGAAAAACTGACCAGGAATGGATTTCACAAAGCCTTACGATGTATCATAACTCAACTTAAGACTGATAACCCATCGTACATGTAGATAGGCCCCTATGGTTTCTGTGCATCGCTTATTGTCTTGCCATTTATCTTTAGTAGCAATGAGTTTGCTCACAGCAACTATAAACAGTAGTGCATTTCACGAAGCCTCACGATGCATCGCAACTCAACTTACGATTGGCAATGATAAACGATTGTACTTGCGACTTTCCATGTGGTTTCAGTGCATAGCTCATTGTCTTGCGATGGATCATAAGTTTGGATGAGTTTGGTGAAATGAAATCGACTGCCGGTCATGTTTACTGAGCCTTTTCAACTGGACTTGAAATGGGAAATGTAGTTTTACCCCAAAAAAGTTCAGTGGCAAAGTATACCAAAATGTTGCAAACTACTTACCGGTACTGATTTCAATGACAAAAAGTGAATACGTATAAAAAACATTCAGGGCCTAACATTTTTATCCTAGCAGGACCAGTCTACCTTTGAGAAAGATCCTGCTAGGATTGAAATGTCAGGCCTTCTCATCTTTTTAATTTTACATGTACGCTCTTCGTAAAAGCAGTGAACTTTCTGATTGATACTGAATTAGTTTTGCTGATGAAAGATTCATGAATTGTGATGAGTAAATATGTCCATGGACCCATTTTGTTTTGTAACAAGAAAGGGAAGTACAGGAATAAAATGTCTGTCTATTTAACATACGTATTGAATTGGAATGGAGTAAATCATATTGTGATGGTGTTTCCAATAGACCTTTACAATTTCTAGTTTCGGAAAGAAACTAGACAGGGTCAAATTACAGTAGCGAAACAGGATTTTTCACACACTGTTTTGCAGCTTTATTTGTTGGTCATAGTCATTATGCAGCCTCCTAATGCTTAACATCGCCGTTGTTTAGTTCATTGATTTCATTAATTCTATTCGTATGGAGTGCATTTACTTCAAAAATTCCTTTCTGACTCTGAGAAAAGTCCAGCTGCGATCGAAAACGTCAGGCCTTCAACATTTTTGAGATTCATTTCATTCGCACAGCCACGCTGAAGCTTTTCTTTCACACCAAGGCTACTAGTCCTCAATCCCTCTTGCATGTTTGTTTGTCAAGTCGTCCAAGGTGTTCTTCTTCTTTTCTGGCTCAAGTTGGCTGCAGTGCGGCACTGTGCTGCCCTTGGGAACAAACAGTGTTTAAAATCTAAGTGCCCTGTTATTAAACTTGAATTTCAACTCCCATACCTACATGTACATGGAGTAAGCCAAGATGGATATCACACATGTGCTGAACTACTGTAGTGTCTGATGAGTCACCCGTTCCAAAAGTACCATAAATGGCAAATAATTTTTTCGGCCCACGATTACTCTCCCCAAGATTTACGAGGTCAGCAGATGTATGTCAAAGGTCAATGCTGGGCCCCCACAAAATGTCAACAGTTGGCAAAGGACTAGATAAATTCACCCTCGTTATAAGTATCTTACAGTCTACAGAGAGGAAAAAACAACGACGACTCTGTGATACTCCAAAATGTAGAGGGGGTCTGGCATTTCAATCTAACGGGACCTTTTCTCAAAGGCAGAATAGTCAAGCCTTTGAGAAAGGCCCCAGTGCATGCACTGCAGAGAATTTCTACTCTTGAGAAAGGTCCTGCTAGGAACAAAATGGCAAGCAGGTCCTCTAAACTTTAGAGATTTGCATTTAAGTCAATGGGCAGTTTGCAACATTTTCATATTACCAGTACTTTCAAATACTGTATAAATTTGTCCATTGATCTTTTTCGCTTCCTTAATAAATGGAATTAATCACTAGTCGCCATGGATTTGTTGGAATTATCTGGCCCGTGCAGAACTTAATGGAACCTTTAATGTATAAACCCCTTTGCAGTTAGCATATAATCGCTAGCTCATTTCCCATATCCGCACACAACCCCTTATCGAGCTAGACTGCTTCAAATAAGCTGCCAGGCAAAATGATTTACCGACTAAAAGCATCCGCAATGTGTCAAGCCCTGTACATACTGACTGTGCACAGCGAAAAACACTGTTAACGCCAACTGAGCCAAGGGCTTCCTGTGCACACTATCCACACACACACAAGTTCTTAGTAGAATTTTCAAAGCTAGAGTCGCCCTTTCCTTTCAAGAATCAGCCAATAACAGAATCAGTCAAAACAGTCAAAACAGTCGACACTCACAAGACAATGACGGCAAAAAATAGCGCTTTCGGTTTCAGAATCAAGCAGTTTCCTAAAGATTCTGCAGCGTCTGTCAAACTCAAAAAGGTCTCTTACCTTAACTCAGCAGGGACTGGCGACCATTTAAAATCTCCTCCAATTTGCGAGAGGGAAAGGTTTTTGGGCTAGGCCAAAGAAATTAACCCCTTGTCTCAACTCAGGGGGCCAGACCGTAAGGATCGGAGACTGCTAACGAGAAATGGGTCACAGCGGGGCAGTCGGCACGCAAGCAGAATAACTAGACAGCGTCCCCCCGGCCCTAAATATCCTGATTGGAGTGAGCCTGCTGGCGAAGATATCTGCACCTAGCAGGATACGGTGTGTCTGGTGTGTGCTCTATCACTGTGCTGTGCTGCACTGGCCAATGTAATGTCAGCACTAGTAATGTTAGTGTTGGGATCTTGGCTGTAAGGGTTGTAACCTTGTTTACAGTGTGTGCCAAGATGGACATGTCCACGTGAAGCACTGTAATAAACCAAAGCGTGTCTAGTATATTCTATCCTCAGTCAACTAAATTTCTCACCCCCCCCCCCCACCCCTTCTTTTTTTTCTTTTTTTTTGGGGGGGAGCAAGGCAGGAAGTGCCCGCTGCATGGCACGAACCATTCACATCCTGGGTAGTTCTTTCCTTTCCCGGATGGGAAGTGAAGAAGATGAGAGAGAAATCAGAGAGAGGGCAGGTTTGGGAGGGGAAGGCAGGGGAAGAGGAAGGTGAAATGTGGGTTTCTGTCCTGTGTTTTTTCCCCATTTATGCACGGGAAGGGAAGGTAGCCTAACAAAGTTGAGAGTGATATATACAGAATGTGTAATTGGCAGTGTTAGTTTTTCGATAATCACTCGAGAGATACACGTACATCTTTTGAAAACCTAATTTTGTCAGCAGTATATCTATCAAGGTATATCTATTTTCTGGCAGAATTTTCCTTGTATTCGATGTTGGGTGCTATGCAAACAATACCTAGCAAATCTCTGGGTGACAGGCCAATTTTTATCAAGCTAGGATGTTCATGGTTCAACCATGGAGGAAGGTTAAACCATGGTTGAACAAAATTCGGTGCTGAAGCTGCTCTGTGACACTGCTGACCCCTGACCTTGTCGGCTTACAGCAGAGCACAAGCACTCATGGTAAGTCCGCAGACTGATCCGAAGATAAGAGTTTTGTGCAACCATAGCGCAAGGGTGGTGCAACCAGCCGCCCAAAATCCACTGCAGTCTGAAATCCACAAGAGGTCTGTCTGTAGCTAGGAGTGCCAGAGCTCCATGGTGACACAAACAAGGGTAATCTCAAATTTCAAGTACTTTCGGGAAGCCTGTATCAAAATATCCTATTCTGGGGGAGGGGGGTAAGTGGGAGTTAATTGGTTTATAATAGAAGTGTCAGTCATCAGATTGATTGGGTGTGGGGAACACTGCCATGTGGAGGTCAGGGAGGGAGTCTGATTGTTTGGGCCTGAGGGTAGACTAGGACCTGGGCGTAATCCCGCTCCATGTTTGCTTGTCATTTTGTTGGGGGTGTCAATGTTGTCCCGTCTGGTTGCTATGGATGGAGCGTTCCTAATTCGGAGTTGCCAGGCAACCAATCTTTCCTCCAGGGCATGGGGGTTGGAGGAGTTGCTCATGGGATCAGTTTTCAAGGTTGATTTTACAAGAACAACCAAAAAAAGAAAAACCAGGACAAGCTGGACTTCATCTTGGAAATGAGTTGATTTTTTTTAGAAGCCAGAGAGATGAGGTTGGACTCTCATTGGAGAACTGTTGGGAACTTCTGCAAAGGCTCAGTCTGTGGCTTTGTCTTCATTTCTTTCACCCATGTACTTCGTAGTGCCAGGCATGAAAATGGGAGGCTTCAGGCTTTGTTTTTGAAGAGCAATAGCATGGAAATCAGAATTTGAACGCCAAGGGTAGAACAGATTTCAAAGGACAGGCCCAGGGAAATCTGGTTCAATCTGATGTTTTAATCTACTCCGGTATAGCTAAGTTAGCATATAATGGCAAAAAAAAAATTGACTGGACTGGGATTTGAACCCGAGACCCCTGGTTTTGCGTACAGGTACCAGTACAGTGCTTTGCCAACTGAGCTATCCAGGCCTTAGATGGTGGCCTTCACAAATAGTCAGCTAGTCTTTGCCGGGTGGGGTGGGGGCACCAGTCAGAAGCATTCAACCATTAATTGCCATCTATCTCCAGGGATCACACCCCTGACTCTCATTCAGATGCAAACAGCCAAATTTTTTGTAAACATGGCTACAGCAGCTCGGGGATCACACAGAGTGGATGCAGCTTTTTTTTTCAATTCAAGTCAAAGAAATCAATGAAACACTGACTGGGAACTTGAGAACAAATTGAAAAAGAAAAGGCAAAGAAAACTTTGACTGGACCGGGATTTGGACCAGAGACCTCTAGTTTTGTGTACCAGTGCTAATGTGGTTTGCATACATCCAGTGTAATGTGTACTTAGAATACCGGTAGTCACTTCACCCAACACTAGCAAGTGATCAAATAGGAAAAATGATGTAAGGGAAGCTATGTTTGGGAGTATGAGACAACTGTACAAGGCACCTACATGTACCAATACAAAAACAGACCAACAATTTTAAAAACACATGTAAGGGTTAACTGAATACAAAATGAATTCATGGAATTTGCAAATGTTCCATCAGGCAATTCCTTACTCCAAACAAATATTTACCTTGAGCATGAATCAATGTAGAGTACATAATCCAAGTTCACGCAATAGATAAAGGGACATGTAGTGCATGTACATACCATCAGCTGCATGCTCTCCATTACCGTCCAAAAAACCCCAAATCCAACGAGAATCCAATTTTTTGGTCATCCCTGAGATCACAGGGACCCGTCCTATGCACAGGGGCTGGGAGTACAATGTACACTCCCAGTTTGTCAGGGAAAGATTCAGGCCACAAATGCTGCCAACCATCCCCTGAATCTGACACTGACAGCCATCGGTGCATGGCTTCATTGGTCCCACCACTGACAGCCCACGGACCCAATCTCTGCCAGAGCAAACACAGTGCCCCTCCCACTACTTCCCCCTGTGATCCCTGTGAAAACCCCATTGATGTTTTCCTTATTTACAATCATTCCGGGGGAAGGGGGGGGTTCAGGGTGCAAAGGTCAGAGGTACAAAGCAGTGAATACTTTGTATTGTCCCCAGTTTAGCAACCCCCCCCCCTCAAAAAAAAAAAAAAAATCGGCCAGGTAGAGAGAAGATTGGATCTTTTGGACAATAATGAATAGCATTATACTACACCTATTCATTGCTTAGGTGCGTATAACTGTAGCCGGATTTCACTGAGTTGCAAAGCTGACCTTGTGATACCAAAATGTTGTGAGCAACCTAGCACTGACTTGAATGGCCAAACAATCTCACAGATGAGGATGGCCTGAAGCCTGAAGGTCTCAATCCTTGCAAGACCTTCCTCAAAGGATGAACCCCCCAAAAAAGAAAGAAAGAAAGAAAGAAAAGAAATCCTATCAAAAGACAGCTACTGGCTGTAAGAAATGCTCCTGCTAGGATCAAACAATTAAACACCTCTTTTCTTTCTATCTTTTTTTTGGGGGGGTGGGTGAAAACTGACAAAAGTATCCCTGCATACAATTAACGATACACTATTATGCAAAGCAAGTTTATAAAATGCAAACAAAATAGTGAAACCCATCCCTGCTTGGATCAAAATGCCAGGCCCCAGACTTGACATTCTTTAGATTTGTACATGTGCTTTGGCCATTGAAGTCGGCCAGCAGTTTGTGACGTGCTTGTATCACCTTTGCTGGCAGCAAACTCTACGCGTTTGCCATGTTTACCATCTGCTGTATCTGCAGGGTATGAGTTACAATGGACGTCTGCACTAGAAAGCAGGAGTCGGGGCCGAATCCCGTCCGAGCTGCCTGAAATATTTTCATCGGGCAATGGGCAAAGCATTGAGCACTCAGTGCTTATCACGTTGAGAAGGGCAAAACCATCATTGAATTACATTCTCCTTGACGCAAACATTATGTTATATCTAGATGTAACCATGGATATGGATGTACATGTACAGTAATCAGTATACATGTGTGTACTGTATCTACAGGGGCTAAGGTTGTGGGCCTCCCCTATTGGTGAACCCTTGTAACTGGTCCATCAGGCGAACAACAACAACCAGAGACAGTGCTCAGCAACAGCAGCAGTGTGATATGCACGCAGCAGTGCATGCCGGTGTATCTACAGATGCGCAGGCATTGGATGCAAAGCTCACCGTTAGTGAACAACGACAACAATCTCAACAAGTTAGAGGGCCTGATATTTCGATCCTAGCAGGACCTCTTTCAAAGACCAACGACAAACATTACACTCCATGCTGGTTATGCGGGCAAAACTCACACACTGATGCTACGGAACCCCCACACAATAATATCCCCTGTGCCTCCTCCCCTGTGACACCCCAATAGTACCTTTCACTGCACACAGCCAGAGAAATATCGAGTCACGACAAAGGCTGCACTTGCACAATGCCCATTTTCGGCACTTTTTCTTTCACACCAGATTTGTAAAAAAAAAGTATTCCCACCGTTCTCAGAAATTGTACACCGCGCTCGCATTTCTTCCTGAGTTTATTCTTATCACTTCCACTATGTTGACATAATTACCGCATGCAAACATATTCATTTCGCCCACCCCTGCATAAATTCTGAGCCTTAGCACCGCTAATCCTTTCCGATTTAAAGTTGGGATAAAAAAAAACCACACACACAAAGATGAAACTCACTCCAGCAAAGCTATGATGCAGAATTAAAAATTGGTTGGAATTTATTATATTTTTGTCCTAGGCCGGTTCTACACATACACAATACTCGGGCACTGAAGCTTGAAATATATCATCAAAGTCACAAATTTCCTTCATGAGGACCAAACAGTTAAAGAAAGAAGTGTTTTTTTAATTCCCCCAAAAGCCAAATCATTGGACTAACCATGGAGGTACCTCCATGGACTAGCACACCGATGGTTAACATTCAAACGCATAAAATCTTATCACTGTTTGACTATTCTAAGTCGGATAACTTATCCGAGACCGTGGTTACAGTAACTGAGCTGGCAATATAGCGGCTCTTGAGGGCGCTGCGTGTGACCCGTACTAGGGTCACCTAATGGCCTCAAGTCAAGCAGACTCTCTAAAGAGTTTGCCATCATGTCTGCCAGCAACATGGCTCCATCATAGCGCACAGCGTATAAAGCAGAAACCATGGCAACCCATGGCAACTTCACTGTGAAATAGAAGCAACTGACATCACATCGCTATGTGCTTAATAATTCTGTTCAAAAGGGGAAGATTTTTTTATGCTTAGCAGATTTTCATGCTTAAGCGGTTCTATGAAATTGGGCACAGATGCTGTGATTTACAGACTAGCACATTTACACTGGACTATTACTGATGCAGTAAAGGTGACCAGTGGTCCATTTCACCAAACTCATCGTAACTTACGATCAATCGCAAGACGATGAGCGCTGCACAGAAACCATACGACCTATCGCAGCTTACGATGGGTTATCTATCGTAAGTTGAGTTACGATGCATCGTAAGGCTTTGTGAAATCCACCCTGGTCACTTTTGGGTGGAAAAAGGTACCCACTACCCACTGGGTTAAGTACTGGGTAGGGAACCCCTGGACTTGGGCAAGTAAAGACGTTTACCCACAGATTTGTTCAACTTTGACTTATTACTGCTCTTGGATTCAGGGGAAGCAGTTGTGTTTGGACAGGGGTTAAAGTTGACTCCATAATCCAGGTGAAAAGGATTTGTGAAACTACGGGGATTATATGGCACAACCTTTAAAAGCTCTTCCTTCATTCCTTCATTTGTAAAAGAAGGGACAGGAAGGCCAACTGGGGAATCTTAAACAACGTATTAAAAAGCAAAGAAGGTTTTGATGACCAGTATTTGAACTGAGACGTCTGATTTTGCCGTGCCAGTGCCCTAACCACCCCAGCCACCCAACACTCAGATGAGGGGGGGGGGGGGCCTTCCCAAATAGTCAACTACCCATTTGCAGGGGGTAGGGGGGGGGGCACAAGTCAGAAGCAGTTGACCGTCTCTTAAAAAAGCAGTGAAAAGCCCAATCCACATTGTGCGATCTCACTCAAAATATTCACATTTTGGGATCATTACCGCTGTCTTTACAAAACTCATCGCAAATCGGTCAGTGTAGTGTCTCAGTCTTTCAGAGTCAGTCTCTTTACAAGTAGGACAGATTTCACTCTCCTGGGGCAGGAGTTGGGCACCTGCAAGAATTGAACTGAGGCTGCATCCTTAAGCCAATGTGACAGGAACAAAACACCAGCTGTACATGTAGTTTTTGCCGAGTGCTACCAGCACTGATTTTTTGGACCTACCTCGATGTAGGTGTACATATAAATGGCACGACCTGCTACTACACAGAAAACTGGAGTAGTGGAGTTGAAACATTCTTTTCAAACTTTTTACCCTTAGCCTGTCTAGAGAGCTGCCCGAGGTGTTGAGGCTACAAAGTGATTTCACACATTCCTCAAGGACCTTTCTTCGGTCTTTTCTTTCTCCCTCTCTTTTATCGGTCGCTTCTTCGGGGTTTTTTTTCTTTTTTTTCTTTTAGGCAAATGCGAAAGTTTCTTTTGGGGAGTGGAGGGTCTGTAGGGGAAGTTTCTTTTGGGGACTGGAGGGTCTGTAGGGGCATAGCATTTGCCACCAAAACAAAAGCACCTCAGTCTGCCAAGCCTAAATGTTTGCACAGCGCTGAGGTGAGCTAATCCACTTAACCTGTCTACCTGGATAGCAGCAGAACTACCAGCCGATGGGGTGACGGGGCGAGAAAGAGAGAGGGAGGAAGAGAGAGTGAGGAGGAAGCGGAGGAAGAGGGGGAGGAGGAGGAGAAGAGAGAGAGAGGGAAAGGGAGAGAGAGTTAGGAGGAGGAAGTGGAGGAGGAGGGCGAGAGAGAGAGAGAGGGAGAGAGAGAGAGAGAGAGAGAGAGAGAGAGAGAGAGAGAGAGAGAGAGAGAGGGAGAGAGAGGGAGGGGAGGGAAGGAGAGATAGTGAGGAGGAGAGAGAGGGAGGGGGGAAGGAGAGCGAGGGGGGAGGAGAGAGAGGGAGGGGAGGGAAGGAGAGCGAGGGGGGAGGGAGAGATAGAGTGAGGATGAGGAAGATGGGGAGGAGGAGGAGAGAGATACAGAGGGAGAGAGGGAGGGAGAGAGAGGGAGAGGAGGGAGGGGAGGGATGGAGAGAGGGAAGAGGAGAGAGGACAGAGTGAGGCGGTGAGGGAGGCAGGGAGAGGGAGAAGGGGAGGGGGAGAGAGAGGAGAGATATAGAGAGAAAGAGGGGGGGAGAGAGAGAGGGAGAGAGAGATGAGGGAGAGAGAGAGAGATGAGGGGGAGAGAGAGAGAGATGAGGGGGAGAGAGGGGGATAAGGAGACAGTGACAGAGCGAGAGAGGAGGGGGAGAGAGAGACAGAGAGAGAGAGGAAGGGGACAGAGAGATAGAGAGAGACAGAGAGAGGAGGGGGAGAGAGAGGAGAGGGGAGAGAGAGACAGAGAGAGAGGGGAGAGTGAGAGAGAGAGAGAGAGAGAGAGAGAGAGAGAGAGAGAGAGAGAGAGAGAGAGAGAGAGATGGGGTGGGAAGGAGGATTGACTACAAGGTCGGGACAGTCACCCACAGCCTGCAAGAAAATACCCAGGGTGCAATTACGGCCTCACCTGACTTTTGTGCCATTCACTCCCCGGAAAGCCGTCGCCAGGTCATTGTTGTCTGACTTCTCTCACGTCATTTGTCAGACAGGCCCCGCCAGAGACAACTAGGCTGAGGGAATTGTCCCTCTATCCTCCACCAAAATCCACCCACCCCCGTAAAAAAAGAAGAAGAAGAAGCACCCCGAGCCCGAAGGTCCCTCACTTTGTCATCTCAGATCAAATAAAGGGAACATCGTCTTTAAAAAGAATCAAAGTACTGAAGGTCACCAAAGTTTCCTGTTAGTATTAGTAACACTGAGTACTTAATGCTGACTTAATGCTGACTTGAATCATAACAATGCAAATTATGGAGAATATGCAGAGGGTCTAATGTTTCAATCCTAGCGGGACCTTTCTCAAAAAGTCTCCTGTCTTAGAAATACTCTTCAATCACTCATTTCCAGTATTTTGTTTTCTTCAACAATTCGATTTATTCTTCATTGTTTTCCCCACACATCTTTTATACTTCAGCAAGTGGGAGAACTCATATTTTTTTTTAATCGACTTTGTATCCTCAGTTTTCTGTAAGCTTTAGTCCAGCAGAGCCGCTATGTAGCAGAGTACTGACAGACTAGAAGTACAGTACATGTACATGTACATGTCCATGACTACATACTGTACATGTAGAATGAAGATCACAAAGGTTATCATAAAAAAAAGAGTAATACAACTTAACTGATTGAAATGACCAAAATGCACATCTGAGATTGTTCCAATCTGAGCAGCTATGCCTCTCGCTATGGCTGTGACTGTGACTGTGAGTCTGGCTAGGTAGTGACTGTGAGTCTGGCTACGCCAGTTGCTGCAGTTTGATCACAGCTTGCTTCTCTGGGTCAATATGGTGCACCTCAAAGCCTGTAGCCTGAAATATGCTTCTTTCCAATGGAGTCCAAACTGGGGTCTCCGCGGAAAAGAAGTCCAGAAAGCCTAAATATCATCCGGGAATGCCATAAGTCTAAAGCTGTGTTCCCACTGGACTTAATTTTGTCAAACTACCGAGGCTGAGCGGAAGAATGACAAAATTAAGTCCAGTGAGGAAGCTCGGTAAACTGACGTCCCTGTCAAGTTACCGCTACCACCGTGATGTAAAACTAACAGGGCGAGAGGAGTCGCGGAAGACTTCCGCTCGGCCACGGTAACGTAACAGGGCCGCTAAAAAGTCCAGCGGGAACATCCCTGTCGACATGAACTCAGCATGAACTGCAGCTACAAAGTACAATCATTGACGACAAACAAGGCAGGAACAACCAGGAACAAAAAAAAAAGGGGGCTGGCTTATTAAACATACTGGGAGGACATTCTGTTTGTTCGGTTCTGTTGGCTGCTGAGCGAGCACAAACATGATCAGCCCCGAGTTGTTGTTGTCACAGGGGTTTCTGGGGGGCGAAAATTGGCCATCTGAATAAGGCAAACGAGGCTGAGGTAAGTCAATATTATCTTTCGCTTTAATTATCGAGGTTGGATCTGGCATTGGCAGGCACGGGGCAGGCTGTGTCTCCGATGTCCCACGCATGCCACACGACACAAACTCCCCGACTGGCGTGGAGGCTGCACGGATCGTGTGTATACACAATCGGGCTGTGAGCCTTAGCCACCACAAGGCTCGGCGCTACAATGTCCCCCCGTGATTTCTGTCTTATTTTTTTTTTTGAAAAGAGGCACCCCGGCCTGTGTGCAATTAAGCAACACCTAGCGTGCCCATAATTGGCCGAGAGGCTACGCTTTGCTGGCGCTCACGGCTTTTGTCGGCGAGGAATTTTTCGGCCGATTGTGCCCGGCAAACGAAATTCAATTGTTGCGAGCTGGTCAGGACAGGTTGCGACATTCCAGGAGCAGAGTGGCGATTGTGTTTAGCCTAAGACCAGACAGAAGTTCTATCAGACAGCCAATTTTCTCTTTCTTTTTTTTCTTTTTTTTTGGTGGGGGGGTTGGTAGAGATGGGACAGTCCCATTCCATTTCCATACTTCAATGAACATGTGGACCAATTAGAAGTGCACAAAACTATTGGCTTTTTCATTTGTACACTTTCTTATGGCCAACATACTCCAGTCTTGAGCAGGCAAGCTCCTGAGTGACTATGGTTTTAAGTTTAACTAGGACTTGACAAAGAGTGTCAATGTGGAGGGTTCATCTTTACACTGCTGCTACAGAACTGCTGCTACTGCTGCTTTCCCACCAAGCAAAGTATGGCACTACAAACATGAATTGCAAACTGCTAACTGACTTTAGAGGGTGATATACAAAAATGATGCAAACTGCTTACTGACTAAAATTACCAAAAAGTAAATCTAAAATTTAGTGGGCCTGACGTTTCGATCCTAGCAGGACCTTTCTCTGCCTTTGAGAAAGGTCCTGCTAGGATCGAAACCAAGTTATTGTTAAATAAATAAGACTTAAGGCTTTGCATGGTGGGTGAATCAATATAGGAAGGTTTGCGGTGACACCATGTACACTGCCGTGCAAAAGTCTGATCGCACCTAAGTGCTCGACAATTATCGTGTTATGAAAAGAATTTCAAATTGTCTACAAAAAACATACCTGTGTCTGTGTTCATATCTTTATTCCATGAAATTCACGTTTTTAGTTCCAAAACATGAATTGTTGGGGAATTGCGGGCCTGATAATAAAAGTCTCTCCGTGTGCGTGCACAAAGTCAATGGGCAGCGCTCTCATTAGCATATCATTAAAGATGGCGGCGCCCAGTGTCCGTAAAATCTGGGGAATAATGGTCTGGTTTAGTAGCGGGTAAATGCCCCGCCGGCATCGATAACTGCCTGGCACCGCCTTGGCATCAACTCCAGGAGGTTGGTGATGACTTGCTGACCAGTCCACTCCTTCCCTAATGCTTTCTCCTGATGACGGCCAGAGCATAATGGTTGAAACATCGAGTTACCACTCAGGTTCTTTTCAGAACCACACCTCTTTCTTTAAGAGACCTTATACATGGTGTCACCGCAAACCTTCCTATACAAGTTATTGTTGTTTTTTTCTTTCTGAAAGATACTTATATGTCATAATGAGGGTGAACTTAACTAGACGTCCTTTGCCGACTCTTGCAGGTCTTCGCCAATTTGGAAGAGCATTTGCCCAATGCCTTCTCGAGCTCCAGAAATGTATCCTCTCCACACTAGCCGGTCCAACGTTGCAGTTCTAAGTCATTTTCATTCAGCCCAGTGCCTCTTTTTTTAGCAGGCCGACATATATTGTAGCACCCACAACTCCTTGACTGCATTGGACATTGTCACGAGACAGAAGATGAAAAAGAGTGTCGACCATTTTAAACTACGGTTCCATTTACTCAACTGAGCATCATTTTTGTTGTATTTCAAACCAAAAAATCACAGAGTGTAGCCATGGTCTATTTTAGCATCTTTAATAATATATATTCCTAACCTTCCCAAATCCTGCAGAATCCCATTTGCCTTCTGCAGGATTCTGCAGGATTCAGGGCACATGAGAGTTGACCCATTGCAGGATTCTGCAGGATTCAGGGCACATGAGAGTTGACACATTGCAGGATTGTGCAGGATACAGGCTACTACTATCAAAGTGCTGGAGAAGGATTTTGCAGGATTGAGGGCACATGAGAGTTGACACACTGTAGGAATGTGCAGGATTGAGGGCATAAGGCAATTTTGTCAGTAGGAAAATGCAGGATGCTGGTAACAATTCGGACGTCGTTGTGGCTTTTGTCAAGAGATTATCCGTTCGAAAAAGGGCCCATTGTTCTAAGCTGAAAAAAGTCTTTGTTTAGAATGTGGACTAAAACTCCATAAACTCAGTGCAGGATTTGGCAGGATTCAGGCAATGGTCCACAGTAGCCAGTACTGCAGGATTTGGCAGGATTCAGGTTATATCCTACAAACAATTGGTAGGGGTTAGGTTTTAACCATGAAGTAAGAGGGTGTGGTTGAGACACTTGCATTTCTATTCAACAGTTTCCATCCTTTTTCATGGTTCTCCATTAGGCTTTGAGAAAGGGCCCGCTAGGATCTTAACAGTCGGGCCCTCAAAATGCTTGAGATTTGCGACACTGAAGTCAGTAAGCAGTTTGCAACATTTCTCTGCAACTTATTGAGTGTGACAGCGGTTTTTTTGAGACTTCCCATTTACATTTGGGTTCGCACACGAGTGCAGGAGAGAGAGAGAGAGAGAGAGGGAGAGAGAGAGAGAGAAAGAGAGAGAGAGAGAGAGAGAGAGAGAGAGAGAGAGAGAGGGAGAGAGAGAGAGAGAGAGAGAGAGAGAGAGAGGGAGAGAGAGAGAGAGAGGGAGAGAGAAAGAGAGAGAGAGAGAGAGAGAGAGGGGGATGAAAGTTGCCCAAGGCCAGTTGGTTTGGGCACAGGGCTTTACACAGTACTGGCACACCACTAAAGTGAAGATCCCTTCTTTTTTTTTATCCGGCCCCTCCAGTACCATGCACCCACACGAATGCCTCGACCAAATCACTGCCACAGCTCCATTCATCCGACCGCAAAACCCTCCTTTCCTCCCTACTTTCCTTTCTATACATCAATGGGTCTTGCAGGCTGTACAAACATGCATTCAGCCCCAGCTAAGTCCTTCTCAGCAGAGACAAGTGGTTCGGACGAAGGACTTGGTTGCGGTGGCAGTAGGGGATTTGGTCTTTCTTTCTGTTTTTTAACTCTCTCTCTCTCTCTCTGTCTTCTCTCTGTCTCTGTCTCTCTTTAGTCATGCTTCCAATACAAACATGAGCAGTTCAGCCAGCGCCCGGCCTCTGCCACATCTTTGGGGGCTTGGAGGGGGGAAGAAGAAAAAAAATGGCCTCTGCCTAGTCAAACAGGGGTTTAACTGTGCCCGATTTTGCTCGCACAGCAAGGACCAGATTTAAACGCTAAAAGAATGGAAAGAGAAACCACAAGCCTCACTCCCTCCTCCTCCTCCTCCTCAGAGGGGACAAGCCAAGCGACAATCTCCTACCTCGTCTGGCGAACCAAGTTAATCCTGATCTTCCCAAGACTGCATAATAAGGTCGGCAATCAGACACACAATATCCTACCCTCAGATTTCAGGAACTCCCCCCCCCCCAAAAAAAAAAGTGGCACTGAAAGGGCAGCGGGTTTGCCGGAAAAGAGTTTGTTCAACAGAAAATACAACGCTGCTCCTGCAAGTGGCTATAAAAAAAGGTCCTCTGCAAATTTGCTCAAAGAATTTTGGTCAACTGCTAAGCCCAGTGTCCAGCTATAAATGTACTGCGGAAAAGAGTAGCTGATAATGAATGTATTCGAGAAAGGAAGGGAAAAAAAACCCACCAAACCAACATGAACCCTTCCCACTGAACTAAGCCTCAGCCGTAAGCTGTTGGCTTTTGGATTTTTACCGGAGAAAAAGGTACAAAGCATTAAGGACCCGTGTCAAAGCCACCCATTATTATTATTCTGGCCCAGAAGGGTGGCTGGTCAACTCTTTCTAAATGGCAAAGCACGACTCATGAATTGTAAAACTTGTACAGTCCCAACAAGGTTGTGGAGGAGAAACGTTGTTTGTTTGACCAGGTCAAAGTCTAATTTGGAAAACTCTTGCATGGGCAGAACTTGTGTGAACTACATGTACCTCTACATAAAGGCATTCATGGAATGCATTGAGAGGATTCAGTGTACCATCGCAATTGTAAACATACACTTGAAAATATCACATTCACACAGGTCTGAGCTATCAAGCCCTTAGATGGCGGCCTTCTGAAAATTAATTGTCAACTATCCCGGGTGGGGCTGCCAGGCAGAAGCATTTAACCTTAACTGCCGCACATCTCCGTGGATCACAACCCCATTTTCATTCAGATGCAAATAAAAATGCGTTGCAATGATGCTCTGAGATAAACGCAAGTGGAGCATTAGCAGGCAACCTGATTTGATCAAACAAGGCTTCTCATGCCTAACCGCAGTTTGGCCCCGTGAAATTCAGCGTGTTTCTACTGAGCACACACTAACACCCGGTATTTCTTAACCACTATATTCCGGGTGTCGGTGATCCGGATCACCGACAAACGCCTGTTTCTACTCAGTACGGAAAAGGCGGGTGTCGCCCACAATCGACCTTCGTCGAGGGTAGACCGGACGTGCGGAATGAATCGGGTCACGCCGCAGGTCAAAGCAAGGAATTCACTACTTCTGTTGCATTTCCGGTACACCCGGCAACCAGCAACCGCGTGTGTTTCTACTGCGAGTGTGACCCGAAGACACCCGGGAAGATCCACCTCAATAGGTGGTTGTTGGTGAACGTTTGGTTGCCGGATGACGTTCGGAAAATTCGACGCTCGGTTGTGTTTCTACTGGACACTCCACCCAGAAACATCCGAAGACGCACGGAGACACCCAGCAACCTTTCGTCAGTAGAAACACGCTGATTGTCCCCGGCTTCACAGACAGAAGCAAAGAAAGTCGGCAAGGAAAAACTGTTCAGCAGACTTGCAATATATATCCCACTGGTGCTAGATGCACATAAACTGTAATTGTACCTTGTAATCATGGTTGGTTGGTTGGTGTTTTGGGGCTTACTGGAGAAACGTGTGCTTAACTGACTCTTTAAGGTAAGCAGCTTTACAGACTTGGCCCTGAGCTGTGAGCCAACACCCACAAACCTACTGCTTCCCTTCAAGCCCAAAAAGAAGATCGCAACGGATCCTCCGCAAGCGAGCAGTCCCGTGTTCCAAATTATCCACAGGGCCCTATGGATTATACAACACCCGGACTCCCACTGTTCCCAGTGTAAACAGCACTTCAGCAGCCGGTTCCTCTTACCGGTGCTCGCCTGTCCTCCCTTGTCCTCCATGTTGGCTTTAGGATTACACGAAACTAGCCTCAAGTTATAAAGACAATCCCCTCTCTGGCCGCAGTCCCCTTTTGCCATCCATCTCTCTCTGTTCATGTTTGTCTCTTGTGTTAGCGCCTCTATGCTAGAACCGCAAGCAAATATTGTCCGAGCTGGGACATGCATTTCCAGCGCATTTCCAGGGCCATACCTACCGTGCCCTTGGGGTACAGAACTTGGTCCCAACTAAAGCCGCGCTTCCACTGGACTTATTTTGGTCAAAGTGACCGAGACGATGGTTACCCCTCCCATATTTGAAGTTCAGTGGAAATGGCCCAGTAAATCTTTTCCTCTCGGTTGCTTTAGCCGAGCCGAGTGGTTAATCTTACCGGCCAACCTCTACCCAGTAGGAGTGACCAGGGAAGTTTAACCGAGCCAATTAGTCCAGTGGAAATGCACCACTCGGTAAAACGTGACTCAGTAAAAAAAAATTAAATTCATCCTATGACATAAGACGTGCACTGTGCACAGCATCTGCTTACGTGTCACTCGCTTCATTGACCATACTGACCTACATGTATGCGGTATGTACATAGCTGACACTTGACGTGTATCGGTCTTACTTTCTGCCCCAAATCTGTAGCAAGCCACAAGTTTCTCCGTGGCTTCAATTCTACCACTATCCTACCGCTTCTAATGTACTTCCTATCCTACCGCTTTTTCCGCTCAGGCTTCTGTTGCATCCGGATGTTATTCTTTATTTCGCGCGCTACCAATGTCGTTTTGTAACCTCAAAGGTCAAGCGAAACACTCTTGTAAGCAGTTATATTGCCAGCTCGGTTACCGATACTTTAACCATCGTCTAGGTCAAAGTGCAAGACTCAAAAAGTCCAAGTGGGAACGAAGATTAAACCATCGCTTCGATTAAATTTGAGTTCAGTTGAAGCACGGCTTAAGAATCATTTCCAAACAGTAGGCATATGACTGAGTTATTTCTAAAAAAACAAAATTGGTTTCTGTTTCAATCCACCAGACATACCCCACATTAAAGCAAATTGTACAAAATCTGGGACAGGCAGAAGTACATGCACGTAATGAATCAGCTGTGACAAAGAAGGGACTGAGTTTCAGCATTTATGGTGACCTGTTGGCCCACTGCAGACAGACTAAAACTGAAAACTGATCTTTCGAAAGCACAGTGTCTGGACTGATCGTTCCTCTCGTTCGTATTCAAAAGGTGCCATCCTACTTGCGTGTGAAATTTTGCGTCCACAAGAATTATGCTGTGTATTAGGAAAACAGCAAATAAACTTTGACTGGACTGAGACTTGGACCATGAAGTAATCTGCAGTTGAAAAGATTGAAACATCAGGCCTTTGACACATTTGAGACTCGTGCAATTTTGGTCATTTGAGTCAGCAAGCAGTCTGCACCACTTTTGTACAGTACTTCAAATTAACTTTCCTTTTTTGAGGTTAATCCTTATCTTTTTTTTAAGGACTGGTTTAAATTGCCGCTACACTGTGGAAGAACAATAAATGGAACCATCAAAAAAGTAATTTGGGTTTATGATCTGTGAGAATGCAAATCAACGAGGGGTTACCCTACACGCCGTGCAATTAGCAGCATGTGGTCGGTGCACGATTGCCTGCTGGGCTGATTGCCTGCTGAAAAAATACAGGCTTCCTAGTGGTGCATTAACTCATCTCTACTTATGACCGATTGCAAGACAATGAGTGATGCGCAGAAAAACATTTGATGGGTTGCCCGTCCTATCCTGAGTTACAATGCATCATAAGGCTTGGTGACACCCATCCCTGGTACCACGTCCAATCACAGATACGATATCAAGCCTCGCACTGAAGTTTTTTTTTTACTAGCCCACCAGGCTAGTAAATCGAGTTTCTGGCTAGCCCGGAGCAAGTTTTACTAGCCTTGTAAAATTAGTATTTAAAACAAGGTTATTAGGTCAAGTAAAACAAATTAATAGTTTCTACTTTCTCATTCCCACCTGCATCATTTTTGCCGCCACACACTGTCTACTTTTTACTAGTCTGTCGGGCTAGCAAAGTGTGTCATTTTACTAGCCCGCGGCTGTTTTTACTAGACAATGACCGCTGGGCTAGTGCTAAGGTCGAGCCCTGGATATACAGATTCAAATCCACAACCAGCACGGTGGTCAGGTGTATTCTATGCATCTGCAGTCAAAAGCAGGAGTCGCTGGTTCCAATCCCACCTCGGCTGCTCTAGTTTGTCTTCTTTCTTCTTTCCAGCAATTGGCGAAGCATTGAGCTAGCAGTCCAGACAGTAGGGCAAGCCTTCATTGACTGGCTAATTAGGGGAGGTCTGTAGCCTTGCTGGGAGGGTGGGGATTTGGGGGTTGGTTGGGAGGGAGTTAGGAGTGACCTTCACCTGGTCCAGCAGACTGTCCCCTTGGGCTCCCCTGCTCTGGGGTAGAATGGGTGGTCTGGGGTGGGGGGGAAGGGGTTGCTGGGCAAAGCCCTTGATGATGTTATTTTGTCTGACCACTGCCGCCACAAAGGGCTGTCTGTCAGGACAATAACTGCGGCCAACTAGCAATCCTTGGGCTCGGCATCTTGATCCCATAAACAGTGCCTAATGACCATCCTGAGTAGAACCATCATCACTGTTACTACCTCAATCACCATTTCCATCATGACTACTGGTATTACTGCCAACATGGGGGACTTGATGGTCACACAATTCTTTAGCCAAATCTGTGTGTACACACTGTACATCATCATAGTCATCATCATCATTGTCAATTCGTTGTCATTGTAATCAGCACCATCTTCTTCTTCTTTATCATCCTCATCCTCATTGTCATCATCGTAATCATCATCATCATCGTCATCACTGTCATCATCGTCATCACCATTATCACAATCGTCGCCATCATCACCATCATCGTCATCATCATCATTGTCAATTCGTTGTCATTGTAATCAGCACCATCTTCTTCTTCTTCATTATCCTTATCCTCATTGTCATCATCGTCATCATCATCATCATCATTGTCATCATCGTCATCACCATTATCACAATCGTCACCATCATCACCATCATCGTCTTCGTCATCATTGTCAGCATCATCACCATCATTATCACCACCACAATTCCACCATTCCATCAATTTTGTCTGTTTACCACACAGACCCTAGATCCAAATACCCTTTACTAGTATGAAGTCGCGTCCGCACTGCACTTTTACCGAGCCCGTGGGTAACATTCCAATGGGTAAATCTTCGAGGCGTCCGCACTTGGACTATTCAATTCGGGTAAACTAACCGAGACGATCGGTACAACTATCCGACTGGCGCAAACAAATGCATGAGGGCACATTCGTGGTGACCTTTCACCGGATGTTTGTACACAATCTACCTGCTGTGTGTGTACATACATGTACATGTATGTACATGTACATGTGCATGTATACATGTACTGTAGTCACGTTGCTACCCCACGCCCACACGAGTCTTGTGTACCGGGACACGTCACGTGGTATCGCAATGCGGGGCGTACATGTACATGTGCAAGTACATGTACATGTACTGTAGTCACGTTGCTCCCCCACGCCCGCACGAGTCTTGTGTACAGGGACACGTCACGTGGTATCGAGGCAATGCGGGGCGCCGGTACCGGACCGGATGTGTTTTTTTACAGAGTCGTTTACCGAGACGTCGTGTTCGGACTGGACTTTTCGGCTCGGTTAAACTGACCTGGTCAATTTAACCGGGCAGAAGTTGGTCGGTTAAACGACCCATTTGAGTCGGGTTTAAGTTACCTGGGAGGAAAACTTCCTGGGCTGTCCGCACTGGACTTAAAATGGTCAATTTACCCATTTGCTCGGTTAGTTTACCCATTTTAAGTCCAGTGCGGACGCGGCTTAAGACTATGAATTTGATGACTCCCCCCACTCTGCAAAGGTTACCCCGGTAGTTGGCTATTTGAGAAGGCTACCATCTATGGGCTAGATAGCTCAGGTGGTACTTAGTGTCTTGGGTTCAAGTCCTAGTCCAGTCAAATGTTTGCTTTGGCCATTTTTTTTTCTCCAAAATTGGAAAAGGTTCAGACAGCATGGAATGGTTTTGACACTTACATGTATGTCAGAGAGGGGCTTGAACAGAAATATCTCTCGCACAGTTCATAGGCATGTGCTGCGGCCAAAACAATGAAACAACTGTGCTTTAAGGTCGGTAGACGAGCGAGCAAAGCACACACCAGCTCAACAAACCGCACTGTCAATCGGCCCCGTTCTAAAACCGATCACGGCTTTGGCATTTATCACCAGACAGGAACATGCTTCCTGGCTCGCAACGCCTCCTCCTCACGTTTCCGCAGGGCGGGAAATATGGCTTCCGGCCAAAAAGTTCAGGGTATTCTTAAGGTAATATTTGTTAAAGAGGGAGGGAGGGAGGGAGGGAGGGAGGGAGGGAGGGAGGGAGGGAGGGAGGGGGGAGGGAGGGAGGGAGGGAGGAAGGGAGGGGTGTCAGCCTGCCGACTGTCAAACCTTGCTCACGGTGGTGTCATGTGACCTTAAGGCAGCTCGGATTAACTCCCAGTCTCCGCCCAAGTCATGAAAAAGACAAAAAGCTGCCTTGAAATGCAGGACCCAGGAATGTGACACAACCTCTTCCGGAGACAAGTAATGTAAAACCCTAAACCAACCTTCTCCATTGTGTACCAACTGACTCATACTTTGTATACAAAAAAAGGCTAAAATTGCATTGGGTTAACCACCAGAGGGCAATAACCAATAAATTCACAATATTATCATTCATTTCCAAGGATTAAAAAGAAAACATGGTCAAACAAGAAATCAGTAGGGCCTAATACATGTATAGGCCTATTACTGTTGCTACTGGGTTTTTTTTTAACACTTAATACTAGTTATTTCCTAAGTTATTTTAAGTACCCGTTGGAGGGACTTACACAAGTGAGGAAATGAACTTCAGCTGCTTAGCAACAGATCTTCCCGGGGAAATTGGTTACAGAATTACCTTGACAACACCATTGTGACAACACCAAAAAATCAAAGTTTGTTCAATCGCAAAAGTGCCCTCCGAAAAACCCTGTGCTTTGTCTATGGGAATTTTTGACATGAGAAAAAGAAGAAGAAGAAGAAAAAAAATCTTAACAAAAACAATAGCTTTTTCGCTTCGCGTGAAAAAGCTAACAAGAGGGCCTGATGTTTCAATCCTAGCAACTTCTCCTACGCAGAACCGTCCTCGGATTTTCTGCCTTTGAGGAAAAAGTCTTCCAAGACATCGGAGCCACTGCATGACTGCGCCTGGCTTTCCTAAGAGAAAGATGTGTCTTGGCAAATTGAGATATACCGTCATGAAATGAAAGACCACGAATACACCATCTGGATAGCAAGGCTGATTAGGGATTGAAAATCTGGCGCAGACAACCAATTCTAAGTCGGTCAAAGGTCTGACAAATTGGCGGTCATATTGTGGTTTTGGGAGCACCGAGCAACCACTATTATACACAACTGCAGTATTGAAAGAAATCTCCCCTCCAAAAAAATCCCCCGGTAGTTATTGAATGCAAACCACAAAATCTTGGTTTTTTTTATTTTCTCTATCTTTTCAGCTTGTTTTGACTGCCAGCGCCGTTGTGGAATAATTTGGTCGGGGGAACAACACAAATGGATTGTTCTCAGCTTTTCCTGGCTGAATTCGGCCGGGTTACTTGTTTACTTTTTTTTTTTTTTTACATGCGCACTCTTTTCCAACACTGCCCGATTTTTAACAACACGCCCCTCCTCTGATAACGGAGGTAAAGAATGTTGCGTTGTTGGCCAGCAAGAGAAGCGGTATTGTCAGGACCCCCTCCATTGTTTGGGATGTAGGCGCTGTCCCTCTAGGTGACCAGTGACTGGCTAAAGCCACCCACACACACACACGCACAGTCGCACACACACTTAGCACAAAGCTTGGACCTTCTTTTCTTCTTTTCGAACATACATTGTACACCATGGCAACCCTGGGGCTAGAAGCCCTAGTCTGCAACAACCCAATCTAAATCCTCATCTGTAATGTGCCTTCCTGTGTGCACTACCATGGTACAATGTACTACAACGCCACTACTGTTTAGTCAACAGCCACACTGCCACCCTGGTCACTTGTACCCGAATCTCAGTGCCCCTCTCCGCCCTTAATTTTTGCAAAATTTTCGATCACTATCCGGTTTTTAAGCTTCTCTCATCAGCGTGTGGTAGGCAACCCTGTGCCAGAATGAACTATCCATTCTCGGTTCAAAACCCACTTGCTTCCCTAGAATCCATGCCTACCCCCCCCCCCCCCGGAAAAAAAAGAGGGCCAACTTTTCTGCAATAAACCTCATAATCCAGCTTTCAAACTCATTCAAGTCTTTTCACATGACAGTAATTCCGCCCAGGGGAGAAATTCGCAGGAAGTAAAGATGCACCTTCTGGCACCGCAGTCCCTTAGCCCAAGCAATTTTCACAGGGGGGGGGGGGAATAGCTTAACCCAGGGGACTTGTGACACCCATCCCCCTTGAGACCAGGGTAAAGCGGGCTAACCCCCGGGGGTCAAGTCTATTTCCCAGGGAGATGGGATCGAGTGGGAATCTGGGGAAACGTTAAAGGGAATAGCTTAACCCAGGGGACCTGTGACACCCATCCCCCTTGAGACCAGGGTAAAGCGGGCTAACCCCCGGGGGTCATGTCTATTTCTCAGGGAGATGGGATCAAGTGTGAATCTGGGGCAGGTTTAGCTGACCCCGGGGCTTCATGTGCTGTGCCGGAGGTCGGCAGTGAACGCCGCTTGGTTTCACACTCACCAAAAAACTCCGGGGGGGGGGACACGACCGCTGGGGGAAATCTACCGAGCAACTCCCCGAGGAAATTTTCTTCTTCGTCTTTTTACTGGGACTGAGGACATGGATGTAGTGTGAATTATCGGAGAGGTAACGATTCCCTGGGTAAAGGAATTCCCTGGAAATACATGTAGCTGTGCTGTGCGAAAAGGACTTTCATGAACAATTTTCATGGGGAAACTCCAGACGAAAAGTTCCAGTGGAGTCTGGCATACATGGAAATGATTTGCGGAAGAAACCTATGGGCTGCATCCAAGTTCTCCATTGCCACTAGCATTTTGATAGTCTGTCTGGCAGCTGAATAATTTGGATGAATAAATGAGTATTAGTTTATCATAGCTGTGCCAGGTTTGTGGAGCACAAATCTGACATGGGATGATGGGATGGGTGAAAAATCACCTTAATACACATTTGTCTGTATTAAGAAACAGACGAAAATGTAATGCATTACTTTGCTCATGAATGTTAAGTTGCTGTTACATTCCAATGGTGTGTTTTTTTTCTGGCATGCTTTTGACCACTGAGGTGGCTAGCTTTGATGACCAAAATATCCTGGGGGGGAAAAATACAAGTGGTGAAGTGGGCCACCTCACGTAACTTCACAGAAACTCTGATTTGTATTCATGAGCATATTATGAAAACAGTTCTCCCTGTTCAAAACAGGATTGAGGAAACTATACCTGCTTCTGGCGTCTCCTACTTAGCAGGCAGCTAGCATACATTTGCTACACATGGCCTTCCCAGGAGCATTGGGTCTGGCAAGCTGATTTTGGTCCCCCCACTCAGCGGGGCTCTTTCATTTTCTTGACAATGCTTTTCAGGCGAGTTGGACCGGTCTGACGAGACTCCCCGACTGTAAAGGGCCCTGGTCCCTGGCCAACGCTGTCTGATCAAACAGTAAATTCCTCAGTGCAGGAACTGCAGCGGCTAATCTGACACACGAGCCACCGGGAGAACTACTGTACCCGCTCTTTGCCGGTAGTGTACAGTTTACTTAATACAGGAATTTTGTTAAAAGGGTGTGGGAGAAGTTGCATAATCTAAGCAAGGCTAGACTGCCGGGTTTTTTTTGTGTGTGCGGATTTGTTTTGCCCCACTGCAAGGACGGAGCTCTCAAGACAGAGGCTAGATTTTGAGGTGAGAAAGAGGGTGGGGATGGGGGTGTCAAGTTGTCAACAGGAGGGGGGAATAACCAAATCCTTTTTGCCAATGGCTGTTTACTAGGTCTCATAAACTTCTTGTTTTTTTTTCCCATTTTCCTAACTGAAGATGAACCGAATCCTACTACATGTACATGTACACCAAATGTTGTTTTGACTGGAAAAAAATCTGTTCAAACTTTAAGAAAGTCATGAAGATTACATGAATTACAAGTGCTTCCATCTTTGGGGGAATAATTGAACTGATTACATGAATCATTCATGCTTCTGCTTTTGAATAATCAACTTGATTAAATGAATAATTCATTATTATTATTTATTATGAATTATTCATTATTAATATGAACTATTCACAAACTTTCAATTTAATTGCATGAATTACCCATGCTTCACATTATGAATAATTTGAAATGGTTCATTAACATAAAATGAATAATTCATATGGACTATGTACACTTTGTACATAGGAGTTATAATTGACATCGTGTGTCCAATGTTGACGCTGACTTCACTTACCCTGATACTGTGAATCAGATAGCACCATGACCTGCAATCAGAGAAAAGTAGAAAGAAAATGATCCAAAAACGATCGGCAATAATGTGTGTGTAAACAGATATGGCCAGAGCTGAATAAAACGTTGTTTATGCTGATAAAATGGACAGGAAAAGGAAGCAGTGGTTTTTTTTCTCTACGTTCTTTCTCAGTGCAAAGAATGTTATATAGCTCAGCAAACATGGGTTTTGTTGACAGAAGGTGTATTCTTACTACATTTGTATATGTACATGTATGCTGCAGGTGAAGGATGTGGGGAAATATTAGATAATATACAGTGTATGCTGTGGTGCAAACAATACGTTATCTCTTCAAAGCAGACTTTGCAATGCATACTAGTTCAGTAGTTGACTACTGTTAGTACATTATAATTTAAACCTAGAGTTTAAAAGCACATTTGATAAAAATATAAAGAAAAAACCGGATTAATTGATATACACTGTTAGCTACTCTGACTCCTACTCTGGCCACTCCCACTAATGTTCTTCTGACCACACCTTTTCACTACAATGCCATGTTCTGCTCCGCCCAGTTCACTTTCCACTCCCTCTCCCACTTTGGCCCCTCCCATTATGCCCCACCCCCCATTCATCCCTGCTCATACTCAGGCGTCCTAGCTCCTCCCTCCAACTCCCCCCCCCCTGAATGCTGCCCCTCCCATATACCCACACTCTGACTCCTCCCACTTTTAATTGCCCCTCCCACCCAAGCCCCTCCTACTCTTCCCTGCCCATGGTCTGCCCCTCCTATTATGGCCCTTCCCACCCATAGCCCATCCCATTTCTGCCCTATACCAATGGCATCCCCATAGGTTTGTGCCTATAGACCTAGTCTGGCCCCTCCCACCCATAGCCCATCCCATTTCTGCCCTATACCAATGGCATCACCATAGGTTTGTGCCTAGACCTAGTCTGGCCCCTCCCACCCATAGCCCATCCCATTTCTGCCCTTACCAATGGCATCACCATAGGTTTGTGCCTAGACCTAGTCTGGCCCCTCCCACCCATAGCCCATCCCATTTCTGCCCTATACCAATGGCATCCCCATAGGTTTGTGCCTAGACCTAGTCTGGCCCCTCCCACCCATAGCCCATCCCATTTCTGCCCTTACCAATACCATTACCATAGTCTCGTGCCTAGACCTAGTCTGGCCCCTCCCACCCATAGCCCATCCCATTTCTGCCCTTACCAATGGCATCACCATAGGTTTGTGCCTAGACCTAGTCTGGCCCCTCCCACCCATAGCCCATCCCATTTCTGCCCTTACCAATGGCATCACCATAGTCTCGTGCCTAGACCTAGTCTGGCCCCTCCCACCCATAGCCCATCCCATTTCTGCCCTTACCAATGGCATCACCATAGTCTCGTGCCTAGACCTAGTCTGGCCCCTCCCACTCTGCCACACCCACCATTACTCCTCCCCGATCTTCCCCCTCCCATATGCATGTATACAGTGTAGTAACTACTATTAATTATTAAAGCTTCTGCTACTTTTACTTAGTTTTGGGCCCTCCCAAAATACTTCCATTCACAACCCTTAACCCCTCCCACTTGGTCCCCTCCATAAATAACACACAGTAAACACGATCTTCGATCAATCAATCATTGAAAGAACGGCCCTTCACTAGTTTAAAAGATTGCGAGTATGTGATGCTCCACAGTAAGGCCTCGTAAACTAATAATAATAAACATTTACATAATTAACAACACCGTGAAAAAAAAAGTGTACAGACAAAAGAGTGTCCCTTTTAGAGGCAAGTTCTCCTGAGAGTGACTCACGTTTCGGCGATGCGGGAAGTGATTCTGGGACATCTTGACGATCACGAGCAGTTCCTGTGAGAGAGAAAAAATCCGTACGTCCCCGAGCGGCTCTCCGAGAAATCTCAAG
Organism: Luidia sarsii; assembly: GCA_949987565.1. Taxonomy (NCBI): domain Eukaryota; kingdom Metazoa; phylum Echinodermata; class Asteroidea; order Paxillosida; family Luidiidae; genus Luidia; species Luidia sarsii. The sequence goes on along the minus strand of OX465104.1, from coordinate 23,361,972 downwards.
TTACTATCGATCTGGCGCTGTCGGTCCGGATCACAGCCCACGCGTAAATCCACGGCAACCGGTCAAGACTTCTTGGAAGGAAAGGGGGCAGTTTTCGGCCGGTCGTCAACAGATTACGGCAGGGAGAATGCAACACCTGGTTAGATGATCGATCGATGGTTCAGAAGGTGAGGCCTGATTTTGACTGAGCCAGCCTGTTTACAAGTAAATCCTACTGCACTCGAGTGACTTACAGGTGTTGAGTCAGCCAGTCAGGCCGAGAAAAATCCTTACAACCGTCACTTTACAGTGTGCCGCACGAGTGGCGAAGTCTCGAACGCCTGCCACAAAGTTGTAAATTAACGGTGTCCTTGTAGGGCGCCCTCTATTAAATAGTGGATTTTTATTTCCTTCTGCGCTGGTTTCCGTTCCATTTTTAGACATTCAGTGGGTTCTTTTTCAGAAAGTGAGGCCTGATTTTGACTGAGCAAGCCTTCTTACAAGTGCATTCAACTGCACTACACTTGCAAGTGTTTAGTCAGCCAGCAAGGCCGAGAAATTCGTGACCGCTACTCACAAAGCACCGCACTGACTTTAGGTAGCGTACGTAACCCATGCGTGCATCCATGTTGGTAACAACTTTTTGCCCTTTGACCTCCTGATCCACGTCGACCTCATTTTGTTGACGGCCAAGTCGCGAACTAGAGGGAAGATTTCTGTCTCCAGTTGACGACTGGTGACTACGAGTTATACCAGACGATTGGAACGCCTCTTCACGACTATAGTGTATAATGCTGCGTTCCAATCACATCGTGTTTATCGTGTTCACGACCAGTATTTCCCAGTTCACGAGTGGGCTGCATTCCAATGCTACTCACCATGTACCAACACGCACGCGCACGATGTACATGTACATTGTACAGCACATGTACATGTACTGTACGTGTACATGTACATTGCGCAAACGTACGAGGCTCGGGGTCGGATAACTCGCGGGCACAAAGTTGTAAATTAACGGTGCGCTTATAGGGCGCCCTCTATTAGAGTTGACTTTTTCCCTTCTGCAGGCTGATTTCCGTTCCGTTTTTAGACATTCAGTGGGTTCTTTTTCAGAAAGTGAGGCCTGATTTTGACTGAGCCAGCCTTCTTACAAGTACATTCAACTGCACTTCACTTGCAAGTGTTTAGTCAGCCAGCAAGGCCGAGAAATTCGTGACCGATACTCACACAGAACCGCACTGACTTTAGGTAGCGTACGTAACTCATGCGTGCATCCATGTTGGTAACAACTTTTTGCCCTTTGACCTCCTGATCCACGTCGACCTCATTTTGTTGACGGCCAAGTCGCGAACTAGAGGGAAGATTTCTGTCTCCAGTTGACGACTGGTGACTACGAGTTATACCAGACGATTGGAACGCCTCTTCACGACTATAGTGTATAATGCCGCGTTCCAATCACATCGTGTTTATCGTGTTCACGACCAGTATTTCCCAGTTCACGAGTGGGCTGCATTCCAATGCTACTCACCATGTACCAACACGCACGCGCACGATGTACATGTACATTGTACAGCACATGTACATGTACTGTACGTGTACATGTACATTGCGCAAACGTACGAGGCTCGGGGTCGGATAACTCGCGGGCACAAAGTTGTAAATTAACGGTGCGCTTATAGGGCGCCCTCTATTAGAGTTGACTTTTTCCCTTCTGCAGGCTGATTTCCGTTCCGTTTTTAGACATTCAGTGGGTTCTTTTTCAGAAAGTGAGGCCTGATTTTGACTGAGCCAGCCTTCTTACAAGTACATTCAACTGCACTTCACTTGCAAGTGTTTAGTCAGCCAGCAAGGCCGAGAAATTCGTGACCGATACTCACACAGAACCGCACTGACTTTAGGTAGCGTACGTAACTCATGCGTGCATCCATGTTGGTAACAACTTTTTGCCCTTTGACCTCCTGATCCACGTCGACCTCATTTTGTTGACGGCCAAGTCGCGAACTAGAGGGAAGATTTCTGTCTCCAGTTGACGACTGGTGACTACGAGTTATACCAGACGATTGGAACGCCTCTTCACGACTATAGTGTATAATGCTGCGTTCCAATCACATCGTGTTTATCGTGTTCACGACCAGTATTTCCCAGTTCACGAGTGGGCTGCATTCCAATGCTACTCACCATGTACCAACACGCACGCGCATGTACAGTACATGTACATGTACATGTACATGTACAGTGTACACTGTACGTGTACTGTACAGTACACGTACAGTGTACATGTACAGTGTACATGTACAGTACTGTACATGTACAATGTGTACAATGTACATTGTAATGTACATTGTAATGTACATTGTACAATGTACATTATACAATGTACATTGTACAAAATAATGTACATTGTAGTGGACTCGTGAACACGGTAATCACTAGTGACGGAAACGCGGCAATAATTATAGTCAGCCAGCAAGGCCGAGAAAATCCTAACCGCTACTCACACAGCGCCGCATCGTATACGTACCAGCGGCGAAGTCAGTCTCGAACGCCTGCCACAAAGTTGTAAATTAACGGTGCGCTTATAGGGCGCCCTCTATTAGAGTGGACTTTTTCCCTTCTGCAGGCTGATTTCCGTTCCATTTTTAGACATTCAGTGGGTTCTTTTTCAGAAAGTGAGGCCTGATTTTGACTGAGCAAGCCTTCTTACAAGTGCATTCAACTGCACTACACTTGCAAGTGTTTAGTCAGCCAGCAAGGCCGAGAAATTCGTGACAGTACACACATACATGTACATGTACATTGCGCAAACATACGTGGCTCGGAGTGGGACAACTCGTACGCCGACCAACTCGCAGCTAGCTATAATGGAAACTATTTTTCTCCTGACATAACGAGCATGTAGAACAGCGTAGTAAATCAACGGTAAAATATCATTTTCGTTCCTGGAGTCACTGCAAAAGCCGTCACCATAATGTATCGCCCATGAATGTACCATAACGATGTTGGTAATAACTATTTGCCCTTTGACCTCCTGACCCAAGTTGACCCCATCTTGTTGTCAAGTCGTGTACTGGAGGCCATTTCTGCCTCCAGTTCACGACTGGTGACCACGAGTTAACATCAGACGGTTGGATCACCTCTTCACGACTAGTGAACTCGTGAACACGGTAATCACGACGCGATTGGAACGCGGCACACTATGCCAGCAAAGCCGAGAAATTCCTTACCGCTACTCACACAGCGCCGCACGTAGCATGTACCAGCGGCGAAGTCTCGAACGCCTGCCAACAAGTTGTAAAATTAACGGTGCGCTTATAGGGCGCCCTCTATTAGAGTGGACTTTTCCCCTTCTGCAGACTGGCTTCCGTTCCGTTTTTAGACATTCAGTGGGTTCTTTTTCAGAAGGTGAGGCATTATTTTGACTGAGCCAGCCTTCTTACAAGTAAATTCAACTGCACTACACTTGCAAGTGTTTAGTTAGCCAGCAAGACCGATATATTCATGACCGCTACTCACACATTTTGTTAAAAGGGTGTGGGAGAAGTTGCATAATCTAAGCAAGGCTAGACTGCCGGGTTTTTTTTGTGTGTGCGGATTTGTTTTGCCCCACTGCAAGGACGGAGCTCTCAAGACAGAGGCTAGATTTTGAGGTGAGAAAGAGGGTGGGGATGGGGGTGTCAAGTTGTCAACAGGAGGGGGGAATAACCAAATCCTTTTTGCCAATGGCTGTTTACTAGGTCTCATAAACTTCTTGTTTTTTTTTCCCATTTTCCTAACTGAAGATGAACCGAATCCTACTACATGTACATGTACACCAAATGTTGTTTTGACTGGAAAAAAATCTGTTCAAACTTTAAGAAAGTCATGAAGATTACATGAATTACAAGTGCTTCCATCTTTGGGGGAATAATTGAACTGATTACATGAATCATTCATGCTTCTGCTTTTGAATAATCAACTTGATTAAATGAATAATTCATTATTATTATTTATTATGAATTATTCATTATTAATATGAACTATTCACAAACTTTCAATTTAATTGCATGAATTACCCATGCTTCACATTATGAATAATTTGAAATGGTTCATTAACATAAAATGAATAATTCATATGGACTATGTACACTTTGTACATAGGAGTTATAATTGACATCGTGTGTCCAATGTTGACGCTGACTTCACTTACCCTGATACTGTGAATCAGATAGCACCATGACCTGCAATCAGAGAAAAGTAGAAAGAAAATGATCCAAAAACGATCGGCAATAATGTGTGTGTAAACAGATATGGCCAGAGCTGAATAAAACGTTGTTTATGCTGATAAAATGGACAGGAAAAGGAAGCAGTGGTTTTTTTTCTCTACGTTCTTTCTCAGTGCAAAGAATGTTATATAGCTCAGCAAACATGGGTTTTGTTGACAGAAGGTGTATTCTTACTACATTTGTATATGTACATGTATGCTGCAGGTGAAGGATGTGGGGAAATATTAGATAATATACAGTGTATGCTGTGGTGCAAACAATACGTTATCTCTTCAAAGCAGACTTTGCAATGCATACTAGTTCAGTAGTTGACTACTGTTAGTACATTATAATTTAAACCTAGAGTTTAAAAGCACATTTGATAAAAATATAAAGAAAAAACCGGATTAATTGATATACACTGTTAGCTACTCTGACTCCTACTCTGGCCACTCCCACTAATGTTCTTCTGACCACACCTTTCCACTACAATGCCATGTTCTGCTCCGCCCAGTTCACTTTCCACTCCCTCTCCCACTTTGGCCCCTCCCATTATGCCCCACCCCCCATTCATCCCTGCTCATACTCAGGCGTCCTAGCTCCTCCCTCCAACTCCCCCCCCCCGAATGCTGCCCCTCCCATATACCCACACTCTGACTCCTCCCACTTTTAATTGCCCCTCCCACCCAAGCCCCTCCTACTCTTCCCTGCCCATGGTCTGCCCCTCCTATTATGGCCCTTCCCACCCATAGCCCATCCCATTTCTGCCCTATACCAATGGCATCCCCATAGGTTTGTGCCTATAGACCTAGTCTGGCCCCTCCCACCCATAGCCCATCCCATTTCTGCCCTATACCAATGGCATCACCATAGGTTTGTGCCTAGACCTAGTCTGGCCCCTCCCACCCATAGCCCATCCCATTTCTGCCCTTACCAATGGCATCACCATAGGTTTGTGCCTAGACCTAGTCTGGCCCCTCCCACCCATAGCCCATCCCATTTCTGCCCTATACCAATGGCATCCCCATAGGTTTGTGCCTAGACCTAGTCTGGCCCCTCCCACCCATAGCCCATCCCATTTCTGCCCTTACCAATACCATTACCATAGTCTCGTGCCTAGACCTAGTCTGGCCCCTCCCACTCTGCCACACCCACCATTACTCCTCCCCGATCTTCCCCCTCCCATATGCATGTATACAGTGTAGTAACTACTATTAATTATTAAAGCTTCTGCTACTTTTACTTAGTTTTGGGCCCTCCCAAAATACTTCCATTCACAACCCTTAACCCCTCCCACTTGGTCCCCTCCATAAATAACACACAGTAAACACGATCTTCGATCAATCAATCATTGAAAGAACGGCCCTTCACTAGTTTAAAAGATTGCGAGTATGTGATGCTCCACAGTAAGGCCTCGTAAACTAATAATAATAAACATTTACATAATTAACAACACCGTGAAAAAAAAAGTGTACAGACAAAAGAGTGTCCCTTTTAGAGGCAAGTTCTCCTGAGAGTGACTCACGTTTCGGCGATGCGGGAAGTGATTCTGGGACATCTTGACGATCACGAGCAGTTCCTGTGAGAGAGAAAAAATCCGTACGTCCCCGAGCGGCTCTCCGAGAAATCTCAAGTTACTATCGATCTGGCGCTGTCGGTCCGGATCACAGCCCACGCGTAAATCCACGGCAACCGGTCAAGACTTCTTGGAAGGAAAGGGGGCAGTTTTCGGCCGGTCGTCAACAGATTACGGCAGGGAGAATGCAACACCTGGTTAGATGATCGATCGATGGTTCAGAAGGTGAGGCCTGATTTTGACTGAGCCAGCCTGTTTACAAGTAAATCCTACTGCACTCGAGTGACTTACAGGTGTTGAGTCAGCCAGTCAGGCCGAGAAAAATCCTTACAACCGTCACTTTACAGTGTGCCGCACGAGTGGCGAAGTCTCGAACGCCTGCCACAAAGTTGTAAATTAACGGTGTCCTTGTAGGGCGCCCTCTATTAAATAGTGGATTTTTATTTCCTTCTGCGCTGGTTTCCGTTCCATTTTTAGACATTCAGTGGGTTCTTTTTCAGAAAGTGAGGCCTGATTTTGACTGAGCAAGCCTTCTTACAAGTGCATTCAACTGCACTACACTTGCAAGTGTTTAGTCAGCCAGCAAGGCCGAGAAATTCGTGACCGCTACTCACAAAGCACCGCACTGACTCTAGGTAGCGTACGTAACCCATGCGTGCATCCATGTTGGTAACAACTTTTTGCCCTTTGACCTCTTGATCCGCGTCGACCTCATTTTGTTGACGGCCAAGTCGTGAACTAGAGGGAAGATTTCTGTCTCCAGTTGACGACTGGTGACTGCGAGTTATACCAGACGATTGGAACGCCTCTTCACGACTATAGTGTATAATGCTACGTTCCAATCACATCGTGTTTATCGTGTTCACGACCAGTATTTCCCAGTTCACGAGTGGGCTGCATTCCAATGCTACTCACCATGTACCAACACGCACGCGCACGATGTACATGTACATTGTACAGCACATGTACATGTACTGTACGTGTACATGTACATTGCGCAAACGTACGAGGCTCGGGGTCGGATAACTCGCGGGCACAAAGTTGTAAATTAACGGTGCGCTTATAGGGCGCCCTCTATTAGAGTTGACTTTTTCCCTTCTGCAGGCTGATTTCCGTTCCGTTTTTAGACATTCAGTGGGTTCTTTTTCAGAAAGTGAGGCCTGATTTTGACTGAGCCAGCCTTCTTACAAGTACATTCAACTGCACTTCACTTGCAAGTGTTTAGTCAGCCAGCAAGGCCGAGAAATTCGTGACCGATACTCACACAGAACCGCACTGACTTTAGGTAGCGTACGTAACTCATGCGTGCATCCATGTTGGTAACAACTTTTTGCCCTTTGACCTCCTGATCCACGTCGACCTCATTTTGTTGACGGCCAAGTCGCGAACTAGAGGGAAGATTTCTGTCTCCAGTTGACGACTGGTGACTACGAGTTATACCAGACGATTGGAACGCCTCTTCACGACTATAGTGTATAATGCTGCGTTCCAATCACATCGTGTTTATCGTTTTCACGAGTCACGACCAGTATTTCCCAGTTCACGAGTGGGCTGCATTCCAATGCTACTCACCATGTACCAACACGCACGCGCATGTACAGTACATGTACATGTACATGTACATGTACAGTGTACACTGTACGTGTACTGTACAGTACACGTACAGTGTACATGTACAGTGTACATGTACAGTACTGTACATGTACAATGTGTACAATGTACATTGTAATGTACATTGTAATGTACATTGTACAATGTACATTATACAATGTACATTGTACAAATGTACATTGTAGTGGACTCGTGAACACGGTAATCACTAGTGACGGAAACGCGGCAATAATTATAGTCAGCCAGCAAGGCCGAGAAAATCCTAACCGCTACTCACACAGCGCCGCATCGTATACGTACCAGCGGCGAAGTCAGTCTCGAACGCCTGCCACAAAGTTGTAAATTAACGGTGCGCTTATAGGGCGCCCTCTATTAGAGTGGACTTTTTCCCTTCTGCAGGCTGATTTCCGTTCCATTTTTAGACATTCAGTGGGTTCTTTTTCAGAAAGTGAGGCCTGATTTTGACTGAGCAAGCCTTCTTACAAGTGCATTCAACTGCACTACACTTGCAAGTGTTTAGTCAGCCAGCAAGGCCGAGAAATTCGTGACAGTACACACATACATGTACATGTACATTGCGCAAACATACGTGGCTCGGAGTGGGACAACTCGTACGCCGACCAACTCGCAGCTAGCTATAATGGAAACTATTTTTCTCCTGACATAACGAGCATGTAGAACAGCGTAGTAAATCAACGGTAAAATATCATTTTCGTTCCTGGAGTCACTGCAAAAGCCGTCACCATAATGTATCGCCCATGAATGTACCATAACGATGTTGGTAATAACTTTTTGCCCTTTGACCTCCTGACCCAAGTTGACCCCATCTTGTTGTCAAGTCGTGTACTGGAGGCCATTTCTGCCTCCAGTTCACGACTGGTGACCACGAGTTAACATCAGACGGTTGGATCACCTCTTCACGACTAGTGAACTCGTGAACACGGTAATCACGACGCGATTGGAACGCGGCACACTATGCCAGCAAAGCCGAGAAATTCCTTACCGCTACTCACACAGCGCCGCACGTAGCATGTACCGTACCAGCGGCGAAGTCTCGAACGCCTGCCAACAAGTTGTAAAATTAACGGTGCGCTTATAGGGCGCCCTCTATTAGAGTGGACTTTTCCCCTTCTGCAGACTGGCTTCCGTTCCGTTTTTAGACATTCAGTGGGTTCTTTTTCAGAAGGTGAGGCATTATTTTGACTGAGCCAGCCTTCTTACAAGTAAATTCAACTGCACTACACTTGCAAGTGTTTAGTTAGCCAGCAAGACCGATATATTCATGACCGCTACTCACACAGCGCCGCACCAGTGCTGTAGTGACCTGGTACTTGTTTACCTACCTTTTCCTGGTACAGACAGAGAACCAGTCTAATCTGCATGTAGCTTGAAATGCAGATCGTTGTTTGTTTATGCCTCCATAGTCTATGTTAGCTTTACTCACTGGTTTTCTTCCTTGTCTATTTTTTTGTGTTCGAGCATGGAGGAAGAAGGTTCGAGCCTCCATGGTTCGGGCGAGTCCTTTTCACCGAGTGGACCTATTAAAGGCCCTATACATCATTGGTAAAAGTCAAAAGATTGCCACAGTTTGTGTGTTAATAAGCCATTATTTTTTTTTTTTTTTTAAGAAAAAAAGAGCAAATTCTGCGAAGGTTTCAGCTCAAATGGTAATCTGAGAAAGTAGAAAAAGGGAAAAACCCGTAACGGTTTTCGCGGCGTTCTGTAGTGTGTAAGATATAGTTTCTTACTCGTGAGTAATAAACAATCTGTCAATGTTTTAGTGAAGGTTTCTCGAAAAGTACAGCATCCCGGACCGTAAGATTTGAACATCAGGATTCTATCATGACCATCTACAAACTGTGTAAATTAGAAGTGATATTCAAAAATGTTGCAAACTGCTTACTGACTAAAATTACCAAAATGCAAATCTCAAAATTTGGTGAGCCTGACATTTCGATCCTAGCAGGACCTTTCTCAAAAGCAGAGTGTAAAATTAGAAGGAAATCTGTGGACATTGATGTTTTCCGATCTTCCCAATATTGTGCTGAGACTTTAACTCCTTCAAGCAGCTTTTGGCCCGGGATTTCTTCTCCTCGACCGCTCCACCTGAGTTCTTCCCTGGGCTGATTTCCTCACCGAGTGTTTTTTCTCGAGAGTTCACGACGACCGGGAGTACGACGGACGAACACGTACGTACGTACGCCACGTATAGCCGTCCGCTGAGGCTCAGCACACTAATTCCTCCATGAGCACACCAAGTCTGCCGAAGTTTCGACCCGTCGCCCGCCCTCAGCTCATCTCTTCGTCTGCACCAGTGCAGACGGCTCGCAGCTAATGGAAACCATTTCAGTCCTGACATGTGCGTGTGGAACAGCATAGTAAATACACCTTTTCGTTCCTGGAGTCACTTCAGAAACCGCCAGCGTATGTATCGTAATCTTATTATAACTCATGCATGCATCGATGTTGGTAAAAACTGTTTGCCCTTTGACCTCCTGACCTACGTTGACCTCATTTTGTTGTCAAGTCGAAGATTGTTGTCAAGTCGATTTCTATCTCCAGTTCACGACTGGTGACTAGGAGATACCAGACGATTGGAACGCCTCTTCACGACTAGTGAACTCGTGTACACGGTAATCACGACGCGATTGGAACGCGAGGTTGATTATTAACGGTGTGCTTAAAGGGCGCCCTCTATTAGAGTGTACTTTTATTCCCTGGCCTCCTGCGCTGTTTTCTATTCCATTTTTAGACATTCAGTGAGTTCTTTTTCAGAAAGTGAGGCCTTATTATGACTGAGCAAGCCTTCTTACAAGTACACTCAACTGCACTACACTTGCAAGTGTTCAGTCAGTCAGCAAGGCCGAGAAATTCACAATTAACCGCTACTCACACAGCGCCACATCAGAGGCCCAAACGCCTGCCAAAAAGTTGTACGGGTGCAGCATGCACACAAAATAACTCCATATAATAGATGGCTGCACAGACGGAGCTGATTACCATCACGTGTGGACCCACAACTTTGTTTTAATGAGGGTTCTTTGGAGGCTAATTAATTGATACATTGTAGAATAAGTGAAGCTCAAGACTACCTGGGGTTCATTCTTCAATTTGGTGTCTATTTTGGACCATATCTGGCTTTGAATGTGGCCCTAATTGGCTGTAGAAGTGGAGGGGTCCATTCCAAAATTCTTGCTGAAATTCGGTTTGGACGGCTACACATTTTGGGGGTGTTTTTTCTGGGGGTAATTAGCAACGAATCTAATCTGCTAAGGGGAATACATTGAAAAGAATCTGAGAGATGAAGGTCCAAACTAAAATTTTCTGTATAGCTACAAGAACTGAGAGACTTTAGGGTGTGGGACAATTGGTTTTAAAAGTGAGTGTTTTTATACAGTGTTCAATGGGAGCTCGATTTAGTGTTCTGCACCCGTAAATTAACGGTGTGCTTATAGGGCGCCCTCTATATAGAATGGACATTCCCTTCTTAGGCTGGTTCCCGTTCCATACCTGGTGTCCAGACGTCTCACGTCCTACGAAATGTAGACCGTGAGACGTCTGGAGACCAGGTAGGGAACGGGAACCAGCCTAATTGGAACGCGAGGTAAACAATTAACGGTGTGCTTATAGGGCGCCCTCTATTAGGGTGGACTTTATTCCCTCGTGCACCGGTTTCTGTTCCATTTTTAGACATTCAGTGGCTTTTTTTTTACAAGGTGAGGCCTGATTTTGACTGAGCCAGCCTCTCTCCTGCCGTCTCTCCTGCCGTCTCTCCTGCCGTCTCTCCTGCCGTCTCTCCTGCCGTCTCTTCTGCCATCTCTCCTGCCATCTCTCCTGCCATCTCTCCTGCCGTCTCTTCTGCCATCTCTCCTGCCATCTCTCCTGCCATCTCTCCTGCCGTCTCTCCTGCCGCCTCTTCGCCGTCTCTCCTGCCGTCTCTCCTGCTGTCTCTCCTGCCGTCTCTCCTACCGTCTCTCGTGCCGTCTCTCCTGCCGTCTCTCCTACCATCTCTTCTGCCATCTCTCCTACCGTCTCTCCTGCCATCTCTCCTTCCGTCTCTCCTGCCGCCTCTTCGCCGTCTCTCCTGCCGTCTCTCCTGCTGTCTCTCCTGCCGTCTCTCCTACCGTCTCTCGTGCCGTCTCTCCTGCCGTCTCTCCTGCCGTCTCTCCTTCCATCACTCCTACCGTCCCTCCTGCAGTCTCTCCTGCCGTCTCTCCTGCAGTCTCTCCTACCGTCTCTCCTGCCGTCTCTCCTGCCGTCTCTCCTGCCGTCTCTCCTGCCGTCTCTCCTGCCATCTCTCCTGCCGTCTCTCCTACCGTCTCTCCTACCGTCTCTCCTGCCGTCTCTCCTTCCGTCTCTCCTACCGTCTCTCGTGCCGTCTCTCCTACCGTCTCTCCTGCCATCTCTCCTGCCATCTCTCCTGCCGTCTCTCCTGCCGTCTCTCCTGCCATCTCTGTCACTCATGCCGTCTCTCTGTCACTCCTGCCGTCTCTCCTGCCGTCTCTCCTCCCGTCTCTCCTGCCATCTCTACTCCAGTCTCTCCTGCCGTCTCTCCTGCCGTCTCTCCTGCCGTCTCTCCTGCAGTCTCTCCTACTGTCTCTCCTGCCCTCTCTCCTGCCGTCTCTCCTGCCATCTCTCCTGCCGTCTCTCCTACCATCTCTCCTACCGTCTCTCCTGCCGTCTCTCCTGCCGTCTCTCGTGCCGTCTTTCCTACCGTCTCTCCTGCCATCTCTCCTGCCGTCTCTCCTGCCATCTCTCCTGCCGTCTCTCCTGCCATCTCTCCTGCCGTCTCTCCTACCATCTCTCCTACCGTCTCTCCTGCCGTCTCTCCTGCCGTCTCTCCTACCGTCTCTCCTGCCGTCTCTCCTGCCGTCTCTCCTGCCGTCTCTCCTGCCATCTCTCGTGCCGTCTCTCCTGCCGTCTCTCGTGCCGTCTCTCGTGCCGTCTCTCCTGCCGTCTCTCCTTCCGTCACTCCTACCGTCTCTCCTGCCGTCTCTCCTGCCGTCTCTCCTACCGTCTCTCGTGCCGTCTCTCCTACCGTCTCTCCTGCCATCTCTCCTGCCATCTCTCCTGCCGTCTCTCCTGCCGTCTCTCCTGCCATCTCTGTCACTCATGCCGTCTCTCTGTCACTCCTGCCGTCTCTCCTGCCGTCTTTCCTCCCGTCTCTCCTGCCGTCTCTACTCCAGTCTCTCCTACCGTCTCTCCTGCCGTCTCTCCTGCCGTCTCTCCTGCCGTCTCTCCTGCCGTCTCTCCTGCCATCTCTCCTGCCGTCTCTCCTGCCATCTCTGTCACTCATGCCGTCTCTCTGTCACTCCTGCCGTCTCTCCTGCCGTCTTTCCTCCCGTCTCTCCTGCCGTCTCTACTCCAGTCTCTCCTACCGTCTCTCCTGCCGTCTCTCCGTCACTCCTGCCGTCTCTTCTGCCGTCTCTCCTGCCGTCTCTCCTGCCGTCTCTCCTGCCGTCTCTCCTGCTGTCTCTCCTGCCGTCTCTCCTGCAGTCTCTCCTGCCGTCTCTCCTACCGTCTCTCCTGCAGTCTCTCCTGCCGTCTCTCCTACCTTCTCTCGTACTGTCTCTTGTACCGTCTCTCCTGCCGTCTCTCCTACCGTCTCTCCTGCAGTCTCTCCTGCCGTCTCTCCTGCCGTCTCTCGCGCCGTCTCTCCTGCCGTCTCTCCTACCGTCTCTCCTGCAGTCTCTCCTGCCGTCTCTCGTGCCGTCTCTCGTGCCGTCTCTCCTACCGTCTCTCCTGCAGTCTCTCCTGCCGTCTCTCGCGCCGTATTTCCTACCAACTCTTGTGCCTTCTCTCCTGCCGTCTCTCGTACCGTCTCTCCTACCGTCTCTCCTGCCATCTCTCCTGCCGTCTCTCCTTCCCTCACTCCTACCGTCTCTCCTGCAGTCTCTCCTGCCGTCTCTCCTGCCGTCACTCCTACCGTCTCTCCTGCCGTCTCTCCTGCCGTCTCTCCTACCGTCTCTCCTGCCGTCTCTCCTGCCGTCTCTCATGCCGTCTCTCCTACAGTCTCTCGTGCCGTCTCTCCTGCCGTCTCTCCTGCCGTCTCTCCTGCCGTCTCTCCTATTGTCTCTCCTGACGTCTCTCCTGCCGTCTCTCCTGCCGTCTCTCCTGCCATCTCTCCTGCCGTCTCTCTTTCCGTCTCTCTTTCCGTCTCTCCTGCCGTCTCTACTCCAGTCTCTCCTGCCGTCTCTCCTGCCGTCTCTCTTGCCGTCTCTCCTGCCGTCTCTCTTGCCGTCTTTCCTGCCGTCTCTCGTGCCGTCTCTCCTGCCGTCGCTTCTACCGTCTCTCCTGCCGTCTCTCCTGCCGACTCTCGTGCCGTCTCTCCTACATTCTCTCGTGCCGTCTCTCCTGCCGTCTCTGCTGCCGTCTTTCCTGCCGTCTCTCGTGCCGTCTCTCGTGCCGTCTCTCCTACCGTCTATCCTGCCGTCTCTCCTGCCGTCTCTCCTTCCGTCACTCCTACCGTCTCTCCTGCCGTCTCTCCTGCCGTCTCTCCTGCCGTCTCTCCTACCGTCTCTCCTGCCGTCTCTCCTGCCGTCTCTCCTACCGTCTCTCCAGCCATCTCTCCTGCCGTCTCTCCTACCGTCTCTCCAGCCATCTCTCCTGCCGTCTCTCCTACCGTCTCTCCTTCCGTCACTCCTACCGTCTCTCCTGCCGTCTCTCCTGCCGTCTCTCCTGCCGTCTCTCCTGCATTCTCTCTGTCTCTCCTGCCGTCTCTCCTGCAATCTCTCTGTCTCTCCTGCCGTCTCTCCTGCCGTCTCTGCTGCAATCTCTCTGTCTCTCCTGCCGTCTCTCCTGCCCTCTCTCCTTCCGTCTCCCCTGCCATCTCTCCTGCTGTCTCTCCTGCCGTCTCTCCTGCATTCTCTCTGTCTCTCCTGCCGTCTCTCCTGCATTCTCTCTGTCTCTCCTGCCGTCTCTCCTGCCCTCTCACCTTTCGTCTCCCCTGCCATCTCTCCTGCTGTCTCTCCTGCCGTCTCTGCTGCATTCTCTCTGTCTCTCCTGCCATCTCTCCTGCCCTCTCTCCTGCCGTCTCTCCTACCATCTCTCGTGCCGTCTCTCCTGCCCTCTCTCCTTCCGTCTCCCCTGCCATCTCTCCTGCTGTCTCTCCTGCCGTCTCTCCTGCATTCTCTCTGTCTCTCCTGCCGTCTCTCCTGCATTCTCTCTGTCTCTCCTGCCGTCTCTCCTGCCCTCTCTCCTTCCGTCTCCCCTGCCATCTCTCCTGCTGTCTCTCCTGCCGTCTCTCCTGCATTCTCTCTGTCTCTCCTGCCATCTCTCCTGCCCTCTCTCCTGCCGTCTCTCCTACCATCTCTCGTGCCGTCTCTCCTGCATTCTCTCTGTCTCTCCCGCCGTCTCTCCTGCATTCTCTCTGTCTCTCCTGCCGTCTCTCCTGCATTCTCTCTGTCTCTCCTGCCGTCTCTCCTGCATTCTCTCTGTCTCTCCTGCCGTCTCTCCTGCATTCTCTCTGTCTCTCCTGCCGTCTCTCCTGCATTCTCTCTGTCTCTCCTGCCGTCTCTCCTGCATTCTCTCTGTCTCTCCTGCCGTCTCTCCTGCATTCTCTCTGTCTCTCCTGCCGTCTCTCCTGCATTCTCTCTGTCTCTCCTGCCGTCTCTCCTGCATTCTCTCTGTCTCTCCTGCCGTCTCTCCTGCATTCTCTGTCTCTCCTGCCGTCTCTCCTGCATTCTCTCTGTCTCTCCTGCCGTCTCTCCTGCATTCTCTCTGTCTCTCCTGCCGTCTCTCCTGCATTCTCTCTGTCTCTCCTGCCGTCTCTCCTGCATTCTCTCTGTCTCTCCTGCCGTCTCTCCTGCCGTCTCTCTTGCCGTCTCTCCTGCCGTCTCTCTTGCCGTCTTTCCTGCCGTCTCTCGTGCCGTCTCTCCTGCCGTCGCTTCTACCGTCTCTCCTGCCGTCTCTCCTGCCGACTCTCGTGCCGTCTCTCCTACATTCTCTCGTGCCGTCTCTCCTGCCGTCTCTGCTGCCGTCTTTCCTGCCGTCTCTCGTGCCGTCTCTCGTGCCGTCTCTCCTACCGTCTATCCTGCCGTCTCTCCTGCCGTCTCTCCTTCCGTCACTCCTACCGTCTCTCCTGCCGTCTCTCCTGCCGTCTCTCCTGCCGTCTCTCCTACCGTCTCTCCTGCCGTCTCTCCTGCCGTCTCTCCTACCGTCTCTCCAGCCATCTCTCCTGCCGTCTCTCCTACCGTCTCTCCAGCCATCTCTCCTGCCGTCTCTCCTACCGTCTCTCCTTCCGTCACTCCTACCGTCTCTCCTGCCGTCTCTCCTGCCGTCTCTCCTGCCGTCTCTCCTGCATTCTCTCTGTCTCTCCTGCCGTCTCTCCTGCAATCTCTCTGTCTCTCCTGCCGTCTCTCCTGCCGTCTCTCCTGCAATCTCTCTGTCTCTCCTGCCGTCTCTCCTGCCCTCTCTCCTTCCGTCTCCCCTGCCATCTCTCCTGCTGTCTCTCCTGCCGTCTCTCCTGCATTCTCTCTGTCTCTCCTGCCGTCTCTCCTGCATTCTCTCTGTCTCTCCTGCCGTCTCTCCTGCCCTCTCACCTTTCGTCTCCCCTGCCATCTCTCCTGCTGTCTCTCCTGCCGTCTCTGCTGCATTCTCTCTGTCTCTCCTGCCATCTCTCCTGCCCTCTCTCCTGCCGTCTCTCCTACCATCTCTCGTGCCGTCTCTCCTGCCCTCTCTCCTTCCGTCTCCCCTGCCATCTCTCCTGCTGTCTCTCCTGCCGTCTCTCCTGCATTCTCTCTGTCTCTCCTGCCGTCTCTCCTGCATTCTCTCTGTCTCTCCTGCCGTCTCTCCTGCCCTCTCTCCTTCCGTCTCCCCTGCCATCTCTCCTGCTGTCTCTCCTGCCGTCTCTCCTGCATTCTCTCTGTCTCTCCTGCCATCTCTCCTGCCCTCTCTCCTGCCGTCTCTCCTACCATCTCTCGTGCCGTCTCTCCTGCATTCTCTCTGTCTCTCCCGCCGTCTCTCCTGCATTCTCTCTGTCTCTCCTGCCGTCTCTCCTGCATTCTCTCTGTCTCTCCTGCCGTCTCTCCTGCATTCTCTCTGTCTCTCCTGCCGTCTCTCCTGCATTCTCTCTGTCTCTCCTGCCGTCTCTCCTGCATTCTCTCTGTCTCTCCTGCCGTCTCTCCTGCATTCTCTCTGTCTCTCCTGCCGTCTCTCCTGCATTCTCTCTGTCTCTCCTGCCGTCTCTCCTGCATTCTCTCTGTCTCTCCTGCCGTCTCTCCTGCATTCTCTCTGTCTCTCCTGCCGTCTCTCCTGCATTCTCTGTCTCTCCTGCCGTCTCTCCTGCATTCTCTCTGTCTCTCCTGCCGTCTCTCCTGCATTCTCTCTGTCTCTCCTGCCGTCTCTCCTGCATTCTCTCTGTCTCTCCTGCCGTCTCTCCTGCATTCTCTCTGTCTCTCCTGCCGTCTCTCCTGCATTCTCTCTGTCTCTCCTGCCGTCTCTCCTGCATTCTCTCTGTCTCTCCTGCCGTCTCTCCTGCATTCTCTCTGTCTCTCCTGCCGTCTCTCCTGCATTCTCTCTGTCTCTCCTGCCGTCTCTCCTGCATTCTCTCCTGCTGTCTCTCCTGCCGTCTCTCCTGCATTCTCTCTGTCTCTCCTGCCGTCTCTCCTGCATTCTCTCTGTCTCTCCTGCCGTCTCTACTGCATTCTCTCTGTCTCTCCTGCCGTCTCTCCTGCATTCTCTCTGTTTCTCTTCCGTCTCTCCTGCATTCTCTCTGTCTCTCCTGCCGTCTCTCCTGCATTCTCTCTGTCTCTCCTGCCGTCTCTCCTGCCGTCTCTCCTGCCGTCTCTCCTGCCGTCTCTCCTGCCGTCTCTCCTGCCGTCTCTCTCGCCTTTTCTCCTGTCGTCTCTCCGTCACTCCTGCCGTCTCTTCTGCCATCTCTCCTGCCGTCTCTCATGCCGTCTCTCCTGCCGTCTCTCATGCTGTCTCTCCTGCCGTCTCTCCTGCAGTCTCTCCTGCCGTCTCTCCTACCGTCTCTCCTGCAGTCTCTCCTGCCGTCTCTCCTACCTTCTCTCGTACTGTCTCTTGTACCGTCTCTCCTGCCGTCTCTCCTACCGTCTCTCCTGCAGTCTCTCCTGCCGTCTCTCGTGCCGTCTCTCGTGCCGTCTCTCCTACCGTCTCTCCTGCAGTCTCTCCTGCCGTCTCTCGCGCCGTATTTCCTACCAACTCTTGTGCCTTCTCTCCTGCCGTCTCTCGTACCGTCTCTCCTACCGTCTCTCCTGCCATCTCTCCTGCCGTCTCTCCTTCCCTTACTCCTACCGTCTCTCCTGCAGTCTCTCCTGCCGTCTCTCCTGCCGTCACTCCTACCGTCTCTCCTACAGTCTCTCGTGCCGTCTCTTCTGCCGTCTCTGCTGCCGTCTTTTCTGCCGTCTCTCGTGCCGTCTCTCGTGCCGTCTCTCGTGCCGTCTCTCCTACCGTCTCTCCTGCCGTCTCTCCTGCCCTCTCTTCTGCCGTCTCCCCTGCCATCTCTCCTGCCATCTCTCTGTCTCTCGTGCCGTCTCTCCTACCGTCTCTCCTGCCGTCTCTCCTGCCATCTCTTCTGCCCTCTCCCCTGCCGTCTCTCCTACCGTCTCTCCTGCCGTCTCTCCTGCGGTCTCTCCTGCCATCTCTCCTGCCATCTCTCTGTCTCTCCTGCCATCTCTCCTGCCATCTCTCTGTCTCTCCTGCCGTCTCTCCTGCAATCTTTCTGTCTCTCCTGCCGTCTCTCCTACCGTCTCTCCTGCAGTCTCTCCTGCCGTCTCTCCTACCTTCTCTCGTACTGTCTCTTGTACCGTCTCTCCTGCCGTCTCTCCTACCGTCTCTCCTGCAGTCTCTCCTGCAGTCTCTCCTGCCGTCTCTCGCGCCGTCTCTCCTACCAACTCTTGTGCCTTCTCTCCTGCCGTCTCTCGTGCCGTCTCTCCTACCGTCTCTCCTGCCATCTCTCCTGCCGTCTCTCCTTCCGTCATTCCTACCGTCTCTCCTGCAGTCTCTCCTGCCGTCTCTCCTGCCGTCTCTCCTACCGTCTCTCCTGCCGTCTCTCCTGCCGTCTCTCCTGCCATCTCTCCTGCCGTCTCTCCTACCGTCTCTCCTACCGTCTCTCCTGCCGTCTCTCCTGCCGTCTCTCCTACCGTCTCTCCTGCCGTCTCTCCTGCCGTCTCTCCTGCCGTCTCTCCAGCCATCTCTCCTGCCGTCTCTCCTACCGTCTCTCGTACCGTCTCTCCAGCCGTCTCTCCTACCGTCTCTCCTACCGTCTCTCGTGCCGTCTTTCCTACCGTCTCTCCTGCCATCTCTCCTGCCGTCTCTCCTGCCATCTCTTCTGCCGTCTCTCCTGCCGTCTCTCCTGCCATCTCTGTCACTCGTGCCGTCTCTCTGTCACTCCTGCCGTCTCTCCTGCCGTCTCTCCTCCCGTCTCTCCTGCCATCTCTACTCCAGTCTCTCCTGCCGTCTCTCCTGCCGTCTCTCCTGCCGTCTCTCCTGCAGTCTCTCCTACTGTCTCTCCTGCCCTCTCTCCTGCCGTCTCTCCTGCCATCTCTCCTGCCGTCTCTCCTACCATCTCTCCTACCGTCTCTCCTGCCGTCTCTCCTGCCGTCTCTCCTACCGTCTCTCGTGCCGTCTCTCCTACCGTCTCTCCTGCCATCTCTCCTGCCGTCTCTCCTGCCATCTCTCCTGCCGTCTCTCCTGCCATCTCTCCTGCCGTCTCTCCTACCATCTCTCCTACCGTCTCTCCTGCCGTCTCTCCTGCCGTCTCTCCTACCGTCTCTCGTGCCGTCTCTCCTACCGTCTCTCCTGCCATCTCTCCTGCCATCTCTCCTGCCGTCTCTCCTGCCGTCTCTCCTGCCATCTCTGTCACTCATGCCGTCTCTCTGTCACTCCTGCCGTCTCTCCTACCGTCTTTCCTCCCGTCTCTCCTGCCGTCTCTACTCCAGTCTCTCCTACCGTCTCTCCTGCCGTCTCTCCTGCCGTCTCTCCTGCCGTCTCTCCTGCCGTCTCTCCTGCCATCTCTCCTGCCGTCTCTCCTGCCATCTCTGTCACTCATGCCGTCTCTCTGTCACTCCTGCCGTCTCTCCTGCCGTCTTTCCTCCCGTCTCTCCTGCCGTCTCTACTCCAGTCTCTCCTACCGTCTCTCCTGCCGTCTCTCCGTCACTCCTGCCGTCTCTTCTGCCGTCTCTCCTGCCGTCTCTCCTGCCGTCTCTCCTGCCGTCTCTCCTGCTGTCTCTCCTGCCGTCTCTCCTGCAGTCTCTCCTGCCGTCTCTCCTACCGTCTCTCCTGCAGTCTCTCCTGCCGTCTCTCCTACCTTCTCTCGTACTGTCTCTTGTACCGTCTCTCCTGCCGTCTCTCCTACCGTCTCTCCTGCAGTCTCTCCTGCCGTCTCTCCTGCCGTCTCTCGCGCCGTCTCTCCTGCCGTCTCTCCTACCGTCTCTCCTGCAGTCTCTCCTGCCGTCTCTCGTGCCGTCTCTCGTGCCGTCTCTCCTACCGTCTCTCCTGCAGTCTCTCCTGCCGTCTCTCGCGCCGTATTTCCTACCAACTCTTGTGCCTTCTCTCCTGCCGTCTCTCGTACCGTCTCTCCTACCGTCTCTCCTGCCATCTCTCCTGCCGTCTCTCCTTCCCTCACTCCTACCGTCTCTCCTGCAGTCTCTCCTGCCGTCTCTCCTGCCGTCACTCCTACCGTCTCTCCTGCCGTCTCTCCTGCCGTCTCTCCTACCGTCTCTCCTGCCGTCTCTCCTGCCGTCTCTCATGCCGTCTCTCCTACAGTCTCTCGTGCCGTCTCTCCTGCCGTCTCTCCTGCCGTCTCTCCTGCCGTCTCTCCTATTGTCTCTCCTGACGTCTCTCCTGCCGTCTCTCCTGCCGTCTCTCCTGCCATCTCTCCTGCCGTCTCTCTTTCCGTCTCTCTTTCCGTCTCTCCTGCCGTCTCTACTCCAGTCTCTCCTGCCGTCTCTCCTGCCGTCTCTCTTGCCGTCTCTCCTGCCGTCTCTCTTGCCGTCTTTCCTGCCGTCTCTCGTGCCGTCTTTCCTGCCGTCTCTCGTGCCGTCTCTCCTGCCGTCGCTTCTACCGTCTCTCCTGCCGTCTCTCCTGCCGACTCTCGTGCCGTCTCTCCTACATTCTCTCGTGCCGTCTCTCCTGCCGTCTCTGCTGCCGTCTTTCCTGCCGTCTCTCGTGCCGTCTCTCGTGCCGTCTCTCCTACCGTCTATCCTGCCGTCTCTCCTGCCGTCTCTCCTTCCGTCACTCCTACCGTCTCTCCTGCCGTCTCTCCTGCCGTCTCTCCTGCCGTCTCTCCTACCGTCTCTCCTGCCGTCTCTCCTGCCGTCTCTCCTACCGTCTCTCCAGCCATCTCTCCTGCCGTCTCTCCTACCGTCTCTCCAGCCATCTCTCCTGCCGTCTCTCCTACCGTCTCTCCTACCGTCTCTCCTGCTGTCTCTCCTACCGTCTCTCCTACCGTCTCTCGTGCCGTCTTTCCTACCGTCTCTCCTGCCATCTCTCCTGCCATCTCTCCTGCCATCTCTTCTGCCGTCTCTCCTGCCGTCTCTCCTGCCGTCTCTCGTGCCGTCTCTTGTGCCGTCTCTCCTACCGTCTCTCCTGCCGTCTCTCCTGCCGTCTCTCCTTCCGTCACTCCTACCGTCTCTCCTGCCGTCTCTCCTGCCGTCTCTCCTGCCGTCTCTCCTGCATTCTCTCTGTCTCTCCTGCCGTCTCTCCTGCAATCTCTCTGTCTCTCCTGCCGTCTCTCCTGCCGTCTCTCCTGCAATCTCTCTGTCTCTCCTGCCGTCTCTCCTGCCCTCTCTCCTTCCGTCTCCCCTGCCATCTCTCCTGCTGTCTCTCCTGCCGTCTCTCCTGCATTCTCTCTGTCTCTCCTGCCGTCTCTCCTGCATTCTCTCTGTCTCTCCTGCCGTCTCTCCTGCCCTCTCACCTTTCGTCTCCCCTGCCATCTCTCCTGCTGTCTCTCCTGCCGTCTCTGCTGCATTCTCTCTGTCTCTCCTGCCATCTCTCCTGCCCTCTCTCCTGCCGTCTCTCCTACCATCTCTCGTGCCGTCTCTCCTGCCCTCTCTCCTTCCGTCTCCCCTGCCATCTCTCCTGCTGTCTCTCCTGCCGTCTCTCCTGCATTCTCTCTGTCTCTCCTGCCGTCTCTCCTGCATTCTCTCTGTCTCTCCTGCCGTCTCTCCTGCCCTCTCTCCTTCCGTCTCCCCTGCCATCTCTCCTGCTGTCTCTCCTGCCGTCTCTCCTGCATTCTCTCTGTCTCTCCTGCCATCTCTCCTGCCCTCTCTCCTGCCGTCTCTCCTACCATCTCTCGTGCCGTCTCTCCTGCATTCTCTCTGTCTCTCCCGCCGTCTCTCCTGCATTCTCTCTGTCTCTCCTGCCGTCTCTCCTGCATTCTCTCTGTCTCTCCTGCCGTCTCTCCTGCATTCTCTCTGTCTCTCCTGCCGTCTCTCCTGCATTCTCTCTGTCTCTCCTGCCGTCTCTCCTGCATTCTCTCTGTCTCTCCTGCCGTCTCTCCTGCATTCTCTCTGTCTCTCCTGCCGTCTCTCCTGCATTCTCTCTGTCTCTCCTGCCGTCTCTCCTGCATTCTCTCTGTCTCTCCTGCCGTCTCTCCTGCATTCTCTCTGTCTCTCCTGCCGTCTCTCCTGCATTCTCTGTCTCTCCTGCCGTCTCTCCTGCATTCTCTCTGTCTCTCCTGCCGTCTCTCCTGCATTCTCTCTGTCTCTCCTGCCGTCTCTCCTGCATTCTCTCTGTCTCTCCTGCCGTCTCTCCTGCATTCTCTCTGTCTCTCCTGCCGTCTCTCCTGCATTCTCTCTGTCTCTCCTGCCGTCTCTCCTGCATTCTCTCTGTCTCTCCTGCCGTCTCTCCTGCATTCTCTCTGTCTCTCCTGCCGTCTCTCCTGCATTCTCTCTGTCTCTCCTGCCGTCTCTCCTGCATTCTCTCCTGCTGTCTCTCCTGCCGTCTCTCCTGCATTCTCTCTGTCTCTCCTGCCGTCTCTCCTGCATTCTCTCTGTCTCTCCTGCCGTCTCTACTGCATTCTCTCTGTCTCTCCTGCCGTCTCTCCTGCATTCTCTCTGTTTCTCTTCCGTCTCTCCTGCATTCTCTCTGTCTCTCCTGCCGTCTCTCCTGCATTCTCTCTGTCTCTCCTGCCGTCTCTCCTGCATTCTCTCTGTCTCTCCTGCCGTCTCTCCTGCATTCTCTCTGTCTCTCCTGCCGTCTCTCCTGCATTCTCTCTGTCTCTCCTGCCGTCTCTCCTGCATTCTCTCTGTCTCTCCTGCCGTCTCCCCTGCCATCTCTCCTGCTGTCTCTCCTGCCGTCTCTCCTGCATTCTCTCTGTCTCTCCTGCCGTCTCTCCTGCATTCTCTCTGTCTCTTCTGCCGTCTCTCCTGCCGTCTCTCCTGCTGGCTCTGCGGCAGCAAGGCCGAGATATTCACAATTAACCTCTAATTAACACAGCGCCGCATCAGAGGCGAAGTCCCAAACGCCTGCCAAAAACTTGTAAGGGTGCAGCATGCATACAAAAATTTTCCATATAAGATGGAGGAGCTGATTGTCATACAGTGTGGACCCACAACTTTGCAGAAATTCGGCTTGGACGGGCACTTAATTTAAAAGAATCTGAGAGATGAAGGTCCAAACTAAACTTTTCTGTATAGCTACAAGAACTGAGAAACTTTTGGGTGTTGGATAATTGGCTTTGAAAGTGAATGTTTTTATACAGTGTTCAATGGGAGCTCAATTTAGTGTTCTGCACCCGTAAATTAACGGTGTGCTTATAGGGCGCCCTCTATACAGAGTGGACATTCCCTTCTTAGGCTGGTTCCCGTTCCCTACCTGGTGTCCAGACATCTCGAGTGTAGAGCGTGAGACGTCTGGAGACCAGGTAGGGAACGGGAACCAGCCTAATTGGAACGCGAGGTAAACAATTAACGGTGTGCTTATAGGGCGCCCTCTATTAGAGTGGACATTAATTTCCCCCCTTTTGGCGCTGGTTTCGGTTCTATTTTCATACATTCAGTGGGATTTTTTAAGAAAAAGAAAACAGAAAATCCTGAGAAAGCAGCAAGCCCTTGGTTTGGAAAGGATTTTCCAAAGAAAAAAAATACAAGTTGTGAACAACGAATTTAGTCAGCATCATAAAGGTGGGAGCGAGAGCCAGAGACCCTGCCTCAGCTAGAGACGGAGACGGAGACGGAGACAGAGACAGACAAAGACAGACAGAGGCAGAGACAGAGACAGAGACAGAGACAGAGGCAGAGGCAGAGGCAGAGACAGAGACAGAGACAGAGGCAGAGGCAGAGACAGAGACAGAGACAGAGACAGACAGAGACATAGACAGAGACAGAGACAGAGACAGAGGCAGAGTCAGAGACAGTTCGAGACAGAGACAGAGACGGAGACAGAGACAGAGACAGAGGCAGAGGCAGAGACAGAGTCAGAGACAGAGACAGAGACAGTGACAGAGACAGAGACAGAGACAGAGACAGAGACATAGACAGAGGCAGAGACAGAGACAGAGTCAGAGTCAGAGACAGAGGCAGAGACAGAGACAGAGACAGAGACAGAGTCCGAGTCAGAGACAGAGACAGAGACAGAGACAGATACAGAGGCAGAGACAGTGACAGAGACAGAGACAGAGACAGAGACAGAGACAGAGACAGAGGTCAGGGGCAGATGCAGAGGTAGATCGAGGCAGAAGCAGAGGTATTGGCAGTGGCAGAGGCAGTGGCAGTCAGAGTCAGAGTCAGAGTCAGAGACAGAGACAGAGACAGAGACAGAAAAAGAGACAGAGACAGAGACAGAGACAGAGACAGAGACAGAGACAGAGACAGAGACAGAGACAGAGACAGAGACAGAGACAGAGACAGAGACAGAGACAGAGACAGAGACAGAGGTCAGGGGCAGATGCAGAGGCAGATGCAGAGGCAGAAGCAGAGGTACTGGCAGTGGCAGAGGCAGTGGCATAGACAGACGGTAGAGGCAGAGGCAGAAACAGAGGCATAGAAAGACACAGAGACAGAGAGAGACTGAGACAGAGACTTCTTCGGGTCTCAAGGGTTTACCCTGAGAAGCTAATCTAACGTGCCTCTTAACCGCTATTTGAGTGCCAACCTGGGCTCACAGGGTGGACAACATCGGGTTGGTAATTATATAACGATCTTCACATCTGGCTTCTAAAAAAAATACTGCAACCATCGTGACAAAAATCCGGGGGCGAGTCACCTTGGGGTGAGCCAGTCATGGGGCGACTAGTCGATCAGGGGCCGAGTCAGTGGGGAAGGGGAGATTAACTAGTCGGTAGGGGGCGAGTTGGCCAGGGGGCGAGATAGTGGGGGAAGGGGCAACTACTCGGTCGGGGCGAGTTGCCCAGGGGAGCGAGTTGACCAAAGGGGCGAGTTGGCCAGGGGGCCGAGGTGACCAGAGGGGCGAGTTGGCCAGGGGGCCGAGTCAGTGGGGAAGGGGACAACTACTCGGTCCGTCGGGGCGAGTTGCCCAGGGATCGAGCTAGTAGCGGGGAAGTGAGCAATTTAGTCGGTCAGGGGGCGAGTCAGCTGGGGGAGGGGCGAGTTGGTAATTGGTACAATCAACTCTGGCAGGGGGTTGAGTCAGTGAGGAAGGGGTGAATAATCGGTCAAGGGACGAGTTGGTAAGGGGCAAGTCGGGCAGGGGCGAGTTTGCAAGGGGCGAGTCGGTCAGGGGAAAAATTGACCGTTAATTTAGAATAGCGCCCTCTTGCGGTACGTTGATGGCGCTGGCAACCTTTTTATTATTTTTCTCCTTGATTTTCTCCAGTCTCCTAATTCAGAATGTTTACTTGATTCAAAAGACGTCCGTACGCACATAAAACCGGACTAGAATTCCTTTTAAATTGTGATAATCTCCCACGTATTCCCAGCAGATATCTTTAGTTATACTTATAATTCATATAGCTATGTACACTGTTGTTTATTGGTTTCCTCGTCGAATGTTAAAAAACTGTCTGTTTGTTGCGATCTTAGTGGTTTTTCTTCGCTTCGGAAGGGATTATTTTGGCTCCCAATACGAGCTCCCTCTTGTCCACTAATTCCTGTCTGGAAACTAGACTATCGCGTTGCGGCTTGCGCACACGGGCCGTGAACTTCCCAAGTTTGTTGATAAACAAGCCATGAAACGGCCAAACAATTTACCCGAGTCAGCGCTGTCGGCCACATGGTCCTCACGTGGTACGGGTTTCCCTATTCGCCGCCCGGTGCACGACGGGAAGGAAAGCGGCCGGTCGGAGAGCGAGGTGAGACGATGTTTTCATACGTGTCGGCCATTTTGTCGCCAACTGCGAAATCGAGTGCGGGATGGCCACGTTTCGACAGGCCTCAGATAACGACGCTTGGGCCCTGCTTGCGCTCAAATCTGCCCCAGCAAGCCCGAGCAGGGTGCCCTGGGTGGACGATGGCGACAAAGGCAGCGTCATCGCCCGGCTGGAGGGCCGGGACTTTGAGTTTTTGGTGCGCAAACCCCGCGTCACCATCGGCCGCAACAGCAAGCAAGGCGAGGTGGATGTAAACATGGGACACTCCAGCTTCATCTCGCGTAAACACCTCGAGATCGTCCACGAAAACCGCCGCTTCTTCCTCAACTGCAACGGCAAGAACGGCGTCTTCGTCAACGGGGTCTTCCAGATGAGGGGTGCCCAGCCCCTCCAGCTGCCCCAGACGTGAGTTTCGAGCAGTTTTTCGCTTGCAAAAATTAATTGTAAAAAAAATGGGGAGATTCCTCCCTCCGCGCAAAAAAACCATCGTGATCAGCTGGCCACGCACTGCGCACGCGTAGTCAGCGAGCTTCTTGCTAGGATTCTTTCTTTTCTTTAACGAAATGTTCGACCATGCTGGATAAAATTATCGACTTGAACGGTCTTTTCCTTTCTGTTGTCGATCGTAATAGGATTGACAAACTCATTGAATGAATATAAAGACACGATTTCTGTTGGAACTTGAAAATGATTGCCTCCATTCCAATCCAGCAAGGTCAACTTGATCATTTCCAATCAATTGTTTGCAAAGACATTTCACATCTCTTCTCTGATCAACATAGAATGACCACGGGCACTGAAGTCCAATTTTACTCCACAAATCAGCTGCTAAAATTTTATGCTTTGTTCGAATAAATGCGATATTGATAAAGGATGTTTAGGACTGCATGGTCTTTGATAAGCTTATGAAACGCTGTTCAGCCACACACATTGAATAACGCTGGGCCCTGTGTAGTAATGTAATGTGTATGTAATGACTAATGTAATTTATGGCACCGTCATTATCTCACTAAGGCCTATGATATGCAAACGCTGGCCACAAATGCTTGAAATTGATCATTTTGAACCTAATCCCTTTTTCTGTTTTGCGTATCTCTTGATGTCAAAGATCCTGGGACTTTACCCTCAACCAACCGTAGTTAGTCCGGAGAAGGAGAATTGTAGGCCTACCAGTTCGCGGTCAGCATACAATGCCAAGCCATAACTGTAACATTGCAACATTTTGTTTCAGAGAATGCATGTTCTTCGTGGAGTAGCCCTTCGTACATGTACTTCCCGTTGTGCAATCTTCAAAAACTGTTCACAAACGTGTTATTTTTTGCTTCGCAGTAGCTGTTGTTACGGCAGTCGTCCGTGTGGTTCCATGACTTGATTGTATTTCGTCAGCATTGCAGGCTGGTTGAACCAGTCTATTAGCTGATAGTCTGGTTCCAAGAGCTAAACATCCTGACAAATACTCTGAAGTCGGGGAACCACACGGACGACTGCCGTAACAACAGCCACTGCGTTTTTGCTTCTATCCCAATTCTGATGACATGGAAGTTTAGATAATAAATGCGGGTGTCGCAACTGCGGAAAGGAAGGCACTGCACATGTGCAGTTCGACGCACGTTATACGTGTGCAGCTTTCTGTTGAGTCATGAGTCTTGAATCGCAATTGATATTTCACTTAATATTTAGACGTGTGGATGTGCACTCCCCCCACCCTCCTCTCCCCACATTGTTGAGTTTTTATTCAATTCGCGATTCACTCTTGAATAAGTGTGAATGTACCCGGAAACATTTCTGCCGTTTCAAGTGGAGCAATCATTCACATTCACTTGAGGTGTTCGTGCAGCTAATGTGAACTTTGTCGTTCAGATGCGTGAGCTCGGTATTATATTATAATATGCCGGCTCTCTTGGCTCCATATCGGTGACCCTTTTCCTCGACTTTTTGCGCATGAACTGACTTCGGAATACTGTAATTTCTGTGCTTTGTTTGCACAATCCAAATGACTCCGTGTACGTGTTTGCGCACAGTTTGCGCGCAAGTAACCTTTAGCATTCACAGTACATGTGTGCATGCACACAGACATAGTTTGTCATGCACTAGTTGTTGACTTCGCTGCACAGTAGTTCTTCAATGTGCTCACACTTGCAGACTAAAAGGACAAAACCCTGACGTGGCGTAGGTAGAGGGCTTGAATTTTGTTTTCTACAGATTGTTTGTTACATTTTCAATCTTTTATTAGTGCAGACTTCAGTACTGTTTTCATGGAGAAAAATCACAAAATTGACCCTGTTCCAACTACGTAAGTGTTCCAACCAGCTGGTTCCAACACTGTTTATTTCAGTGCTGCCATAAACACGGTGTCATTTTTTCCGATACGTGTATGTGATTTCTGTTGAGTGTTGACCATTACTCACAGCATCAAACCAAAATGTCACACTGTTTACTGACTGAAATGACCAAAATTCAAAAATCTCAAAAGTGAAGTTGAAGAGGCCCCGACGTTTCGATCTTTGATAGCGGGACCTTTCTTATTGTGGATGGAAAACGTCAGGATCTCCGCTTTTTTTAGGCCATTAGATTGTTCCCTCGGAATTGGAAGTCCTGCCCACTTTCAAGAAATCCCCAGCTTGTGGAAATGAAGATCACCATCAGCAGATGGTGTTGGCGAGTTTCTGTGACCAAAAACACTGATGTGGAAATGGGGTAGTATGTAATGCCATTACACAGGCTTAAACCTTTCCAACAAGCAAAAACATCCGTATTTAAAAATGCATGGGATGTATTGCTGCGCGCACTCAAAGCCCCTACACAACATTGGTCGAGGTCAAAGAATAGCATCCATATGTATTCTGATCCAACATATGCATCAATCGAGTCTCGAGAAAATTGTGAAAACCGCTTCATTTGTTTTGCAAAAATGTAGCATTCAACGCCGTACTGTTCCGAAAAATAGTTTAGATCTCGGTGAGACGTAAACCATTTCTTTTACTCATTTCTCCCAAAATACAACAATTTAGGCAGAAATATTTCAGTGAGAGGTTTCTACTATAACCATCTTCAAACTGTATAAGTTTCATGTAAATCTGTGAACATTTCTGTTTTTCGATCTTACCAATGTTGTGTAGGGGCTTTAAGAGAAAAAACAAACAAACATCGAAGCGGCGTATTTTGTGGAGAGTTGATTTGTGACGCATATGTTAAATTGTGGTCCCCGTCTTGGATCTGAAATTTAAATGGTAATGCAACGATCCCCAGGGATATAGGGCGAATGATATTTGAAAGGCTACGGGCTCCCATCATATAGTCAGTCTTAGTTAATACCCTGCTGTGGTCAATGGTCCCCTCTCCCGTTGCCCTGGTTACCCCATCACTGGCCGCCATGAATACCAGTGAACAGAATTGAGGCACAGTTCACATGCTGTGTTTTCTTTCACCGTTACTAACGAGTGTCGCGAGGGAGGAGACTGAGTGATGTGACTTGATTTGTCACTCCGAGGCCACCCTGAATGCAGTGGATGTGGCTTCAGCACACGCACGAGTCTATGGAAGCCACTGCAGTAGCTGGCGGCAACTGGCATTTCCCCATAGGCACTGAGCGCGCAGTGCCAATTACACATTGGGTATACAGCAAACCCTCCTTGAATTACATTCACCGTGTCGCAGAATCATATTATATCAATGATATAACATGATACCCGCCATTCTGAAGATATGAATCCAACTCAACTTGCATGGTGGTCAAGTGGTTAAGACATCTGTACTAGAGAGTAAAAGTGTGCATCCTGCCTTAGCAACCTTGAGTCTCTGGCAAAGCACTGAGCATGCAGTACTAATTACATGTCTACATGTATTCATTTACATCAATAGGGCAAAGCCCTAATTGAAGTAACACTTTTTTATTGTGTACTTTTTCAGCCCGGAGAGGGGGGGGGGAGGAGGGGCAGTGAAATAACCCAAAGCATTAGAGGAACTGGCCTAAGTAGCTTAGCTTCAATCCAGTTGTACATTGTCGCTCAGGATTCTCGCCCCGTAGTCCGCTGCCACTTGGTGGAACCATAATTGGTAGCATCCAGCCCGCTTGAAAACATCTCGTGTTGTTTCTGATGAGGTCAAGCATCTTCTCCAAGACCCCCCCCCCCTCCTCTCCAGATCCTTGCCCCCTCCCTCACTGGCAGCGGGCAGGTTTCCCCTTCCAATTTGTACCTAACCCTGGCCGTTCCCTTCCCCTTCCCCTCCTTCCCCCTCTTCTCCCTCCCTGACGGTCTCGTCCTGTGAATCCGTTTCACATGCATTGTCACCTCCACTCAGTCGGTGGTCTCAATTGATGGTCCCAGCATTGGAGCCGATGCAGGCATGCCTTGATACAAGTATGTAGATTCTATAGGTATTTCTGTGAAAACATGTGCTGCCTCAGTAGCCTTAGACACAACAGGTACATGGTTCCTTCCACCTCCCCCTCCCCCCTCCCCCCTCCCCCTCCTCCCTCTCCCTCCTCCTTGCATGGCATCAATGAGTCACTAGAGGGCGCACACTATGCCAAGGAAGTTGCCATTAAATACCGTTATACACAACCCCGTGCATTGTGTGTGTATGTGTACAGAATTGCAGGGGAAAAACATTTATAATCCTTTTCTCATTTCTCAAAGCCGTGGGTTTTTTTTACAGGCACCGGTAATTGGTTTGACAATTTTTGAATCATTCCGAAGAAATCTTCATTCTTCAGAATTGTATGTCATCCTACAAGAGGAGCACAGCTTGAGAACTCGGTCCTCATGGGGACAGGTGACCTTGAACTAACTTTGAACATCCACAGCTGAAATAAATAAACCTGCAAGAATCAAATGGAATGAGACCACAATTCATAGTTTCCTTTAGTTTAGACTAGCGGTGGCTTAGTCACTCAGTTGTACGTGTACTCCTGGCCAGTGTTGACGCAGCTAAGATTACATTGAAGGAGACGGCTCACCTTTCGTCACTGTGTCTAAACTCCAAGGCCCTTTAGGAATCCCTGGGTGCAGATGGGCTTCGTCCCCTCGTCGCAGAACCCCCCCCCCCACCCCCTACCCCCCCCCCCCCCGAAAAATAACAGCTTGCAGTTGGTCGCTGAATTTGAAAGTCTTGTTGTCCTGCATAGCAACGGTGACTGTCCACTAAGAACCAAGACGACTACGGGTCATCAGCTTGCTCTTTAAATACCGGTGATATTAGGACGAGGGAGAGAAATGAAACCAAAGCCTAAGCCTAAGGCTTAATTTTGATTTAATTTTTTTTGGATTCACGGCGATCTGTTTCATCGCGAACTGTTTGCCTTGGATTTCTATCACTTTTCAATGACAACAGCAGTGTCAACATCGAGGCGCGTGATTGAGTGATGAGCCGCAGATTATGTGGAATTGTCTTATCAAGTATGGAAGCTAATCCCTAGCTCTGTTTTGGACTCAGGAGGCTATGTACACGTGTACAAATGAATGAAATGATACCCCAACATACGTCCCTGTTAATGCATGCTACAATTCTTGGTCCAGTTTTGTTGTGTTGACGAGCCGGAACTGTATTGGACTTTACACAAGTACATGTTATTGGATTAGTACAGGGTACATAACAGTTCAAGTGTACCCAAATAGCATGACAGTCCTGAGGGGAAACAAAAGCCATTAGGTATTTGGCCAGGGGACTCCTAGTCCGAGCAAAACAGCCTGGCCACACTACAGGTACATAGCTACGCTGGATTACACCCCTGGAATGTCAACAAATGTCGCAGCCTGCATGGAAGTGAAGCCGGAATTTGACCTGGCTGGTTTGCATGTACCATTGATAACAGCAGACTATGAGTGCCAATTGTTTATCAACGTGATTCATTCAGTAGATGCTTTGATCAAAAATTATCGAAGAGTGGATCTAGATTGAAATTTAGTTGGTTGTTGTGGGGTGGTTTTTTTTTGGGGGGGGGGGGGCACATGTTTACACACGGCAAAATGAGTGAAAAGTGAATTGCGATTCAAAAATCTTTGTGTTTATGCGTGCCGAACTGCGCGTGCTGGAAATGCGACCTACGCGTAACTGGACTGCACATGCTTGGAATGTGACCCATCCGGACGCACTTTACAGACTGCAAAATCTACGGTTCACGCGTAGCCATACGTGGAGATAAACAGCTTGCTGTGGTGAAGCCGGATATTTATCTGCGCGCACTTAAATCCTGGCATTCACACACAGGCGCCCGGCAAATATTCACGCTGTTGCCGAAAAATCACAGGTAGATCCGCGATTTGGATCTCGATTCGAATGGTGATTACGAGTGAGATTTTAGCATTCACACGTGAAAAAAAAAGAGTAGATTTTTGAATTGCGTGAATATATAGTTTACTGATAAATAAATGAATACATGAATATCTGAATATATGAATAAATTAATGCATGAGTAGGTAAATAATTGAATAATGTGAAGACTTTCCACAAAGACATTTATCATTTGAAGGGGATTGGCATGTGATTATAAAACAAAACAAAAATATGCTGGCAGTAGTATTTCTTACCCTTCTATAGTGTGAGAAACGCATCGCTGGAATCACCTGGCCTTGTTTTTTTATGGCCATAGTCCTTCTCAGTAGTACCTTTTACCCTGGATGGAGTGGAGGGTATTCTTTGAAAAGATCCTGCATTGATTATACCTGTATATCAGTGAGTGTTTACCAGCATCACTGCTGTGCAGAGAAAAAAAGAAGCAAATGTCAGTTACTTCTACTATGAAAGAAGCAACATGATATTGTTAAGATGTTTTTTACTTAAATTCCATCTGGTGCTTCTAGAGTATGCAATTTTGCAGTTTCCTGGGAAGAGCACAAACAACTTGTTTTTCTTTTTCTTTTTTTGTTGGTCGTCACCATCTTCCCGGCCAATTTGCCGGCCAGAACACGAGACGTCAAGTGTGTTTGAATATTGGCCAGTGACTTGGCTAAGTTAGAGTGAGAGCCGGCCTGTATAAATGATGACAGGATCAGACGCTTGATTAACATTGAACAATTGCAGATGCAATCTGGTGAAAATGGTTGTTGCCACGAAAGCTTGTTCACTCTTTATGACTGGCTAGTCTCTAGGTTAGTGCAATCCCTAAGTTGTGACACCATGCAAGTCAGTATGGTGACACCATGCAAGTCATCTCTTTAGTGATGGAGTGTGGCTCTGAAATGTGCCCGGTAACCCAATGTCTGGCGCCCTCAACGCCCACGACGCTGCAAAATAGTCTGTACTGTGCCCGTTCTCCTCTTGTCGCGCTCATTCATTTAAACAAAATATGGACAGCGCCCTCAGGTTAACCAGCCGGGAAAGAGAGTATTGAAACGTCCATAGCAACAATTGTTACAGATGATAACTACGAAAGTACATGCACTCGTTCCGACTGGTCAGTCTTTGACTGCCATCCTTGAGTCCTTATTATTTAATCAGTTCGACTTAAACAGAGCCTTTGCAGATTTGTGTTTATGTGGGTTTTGTTTTTGTGTGTGTTTTTCTTCCCACATGTACATGTACGTGGCTTGTTTGTGATTATAGATCTAACATGTTGTTTGAGATTGAGAGTCAGATAACTGTTGACTGTTGCAGGCATTGACTGTTGTAGGTAAGAGCATAAAATATCAGGGCACATGCATAAGTTGTATTCTGTTGTTTGCAGTCAGGGTATTATATAGGCCTACTGGCCTGGTACCAGTAACTACCGGTGAGGGCTGGCAGTTGAATTCCTTTTTTTTTTTTTCAGGGGAGAGGGGAGGGGAGGAGTGGGATGCTATCAGGACCAGGAACTTCCCTGTTGAAAAGCAAATTAGGAAAGAGAAATGAAAAATTCATGAGAAAAGAATGGGGGGGGGGAAGTGTTGACTTTTGCTCCTAAATTTTAGGCTAGAAATGAAATTCCAATCCTTTATAAAAGGCATGTTGTCTTCTCATTTTCTCTCTTTTTTTGGGGGGGGTGTTAAATTCTGTGAAAACAGCAAAGGAAAATTTTATTTGACTTTAATTTGAACTGGGTCTTGGGGTCAAGTCCTGATCCAGCCAAAATAATTGGGGGGGGGGGGCAAATTGTTTTAAATTTCCACGTTAGTTTGCCATATTTGCCTTAGCTTTTTTCTCTCTTTTTTTCCTCCCATCATTCAGTTCGCTATTCCATCCAATAACAATTTTGGATGCAAGGTGTTGGGGGCATTCCAATCCTTCTCAGATCTTGACTTAAACGCTGTAGTTTAGAGTGCACCCATTTGCATATGTAGGGCGCTACCATAGACTGTCATCGACACCCGAATGTCTTGGCAGTGGCCTGAAGATGCTCTCAAATGTTGGCCCTTGCAAGGGGAGGGGAAGAGGGGGCGGAGGAGAAAATGAGAAACAGATACAAATAAACAAGATATCGGGTTTCACAAGGGGGGGGGCTGGGCAGGGGGGTGGCTGGGCAGGGGGGGAATCAAGAAAACAAAATTCATGAAATCGTTGAAAAACAGCCAAATGTCATTTTTTTTTCTCGGAGCACTAAAGGACAGGGGACTTTTGTCAGAAGTTCTGACGCCCCCTCCACTGTCCTAGAAATGCAGTCAACAGAAGCTTAGAAATGGGTGTACATGTTGTAAGTCACGTATTTGTGAATAGGTTTGTAAGAGTTTGTTTGCACTTTGCAGACCTCCCGATTTCGCCATTGCCGTGAATTTCACGAACTGGTAGAAGCCTAAGACTAGGCTCATTTGGTTTACAGGAAGATAAATGTCCATTTCGTCGTTGTAAACAGCCGGTTTTTATAGCACTGCCTTATGGGGTGAAAGGCCAAGATTGTTTGCAAGTTGCAACCCATTTGGATTTGGCTTTAGGAAAAAGCAGTTCAACAAAATACCCAATAAACAAACATCAACATTTGAGACAATGCGTCTGCCTTCATGAAGACTCATTTTCAGTTTTAATTTGTGGTAGTTCCTGTTGCACCATCACCGAGCCACTGCTGTTAAAAGCTAGAGTGTATTGAACCTCGGCATTCTTATTGCACACTGTGCATAGTGCATCCTGGTGGCGGTGGATTTTTTTACGTTTGCGTGTTGAATCGATAGTGTTCGTACGCGCAACACCCTGCAAATAATCGTGGTGTGACCGAACCAAGGAGAAGTGCAAGACGCACTGCAATTTGGAGCACGTTTTTAGTGAGATTCCAGTGAGTTTCCGTTGAATCTTGATTCAAAATGTAAAAGTGAATTGCCTTTGTTTGTTTTCCGTGCTAGTGTGAATGTCCCTATTGAGAACAGTCAATGTCTCCAAGGTACTTAGGAATGTTTACATGTACATGTATGAGGGGCCCCGTATTATCCTGGAATATCCAATTCATTTTCATCAGTTTTAGGTCGTATAATGCGCGCCAGTTGTCAGAACAGAACAGGGGAAGTCTAAGTCTAAATCTTAATTTAAAAATCCTAACGCTTTGTTTGATAAGTAAATGAAATATGGGGTTGTCTAGAGGGTTTGTCAGCTTGAGTTTCCGGCTCTCAGAGCCGACTCATACTTTGGAGAGATGACTTACATACTGTACGAAGTGTCACCTCAACAATTCTCACAAGTTCTGTGGGAACTTCTGTCCCATAAGTCCTGATCCTCATTGTCACCTTCGCTTCACCAACTCACTGAGCATACAGGGTTGTATGATACGTTGAGCAATGTACACTCTCCTCTGTGCAAACAAATCACATCGTATCGATGATGCAATGCAGTACATGTCTCTATGATACAGATTTGAATTCACCACACGACCTCCAAGAGCTCAGTGTAGTTAAGACTGCACTACAAATCAGGAGTCACGAATTGGAATCCAGCCAGAGCTGCCTGTATTTTTGTTGTCTTGTTCAGCAGGACATCGGGCAAAGCACTGGGTGTACTACAGTGTTTAGTTGCACGTCGTGTAAGGCAAACCCTTTGCTCAAGCGCTCCGTGTGCTGACGTTGGTTTTTTTTTTTTCTCCGAACCGTCCTGTCCCCGTGCTGCAGGTGCGTGCTGCGGTTCCCCAGCACCACCATCAAGATCACGTTCCGGGCTCTGCTGAACGACCAGAGCCCGCCGCCCGTAGTGGTGGCCCCCGTGCCCTCGCCCATCAAGCGCAAGATGCTGCCCCCTCTCAAGATAGACATCCCCCCGGCAGAGGCCAACTTTGGCAGCCCCTTCCCCTCGCCGACAGGCACAATAAGGTGAGTCTAATGCCTCTTCCTCTTCCTCTTCCGTGCAATTTGTCTCGCGATGTGACCAAAAATATCCTCCTCCTTTTTTTCCACGACTTTTCAAAACACTGCCCTAGCACCTCTCTGCCCGTGAAACTCTTAACACTGTACAATAGCACCAGTCCAAAATCAGGGAGGAATCATTATATTATTATTAAGGTAATGCACTGCTCACAGAGCAGAGACCTGGACCACAGCTGAACATGTAGGGAAGAAGCTGAGAGTTCCGGTGCGGGGCAATGGAAAGGGTAGTGATACGGGTCACCAAGAAGGACAGAGTTACCGGCACAGACCTACGGCATAGGAACTGGCATTCAAGATGTCATCGAGGTGATCCAAACCAAGAAATGAGAGACGGCCAGGGCACCTCGCTAGGAGACACGGCAATAGACGGGCCAACAAAATAAGAGACTGGACACCAAGGTCACATGCAAGGGGAAGAGGACCGCAAGATAGAAGGTGGCGAGACGAAATCAGGGAGCATGGTTGAAGAACTGGCTGAAGATAGACTAGCTTGGAGAATTGGTGAAGAGGCCTTTGTCCAGCAGTGAACCGAAATAGGCTGAACAGAACAGAACAGAACAGAACAGAACAGAACAGAACAGAACAGAACAGAACAGAACAGAACTGCTCATGGACCATCTTTGTACTTCAATAGTGTCTCCTGATTTGTCATGGTCAAACAAGTCGTGGAATTCCCATTGGGAAAGTTGGTCTCAATACTGGTTTCAATCAATGCACTAGAGAACTTAGTTTCACTTTTGTTTTTCGTTTACCCTCTTCCCCCCCCCCCACCCCCTTCTCCCCCTAGTGCCGTGAATTCGTGTCCCACGAGCCCACGGGGCGGGACAGGGAGCAACCTCCGGCGCAACGTGACCCCCGACCTCCAGGCGGCCGTGCTGGCCGCCGCGGCCGCCTCCTCGGACGACAAGGAGGGCGGCCACTCGTCCGGCAACGACGTGGGCAGTCCCAAGGAGGAGACCAAGCCGCCTTACTCCTACGCGCAGGTATGGCAGTGGGTACCGGCCCGGAGCGCGGCCTTCGGTCTGCACTCCATAGGCCGGTATACGTCGCCAGCGGTTTGATGTAATGCACCAAAACGTTGCTTGACTGCAACCTGACTGAAGTGAGCACAATGCTCGTCTCAGTACTTCACCGACTTGCGGATAGCGCATGAAGACGAACCGGTTGGGAAGAGTGCATTTGTAAGCTTTCGTAGCAACGACCACTTTGTCGGATTCAATTTTGTTATCTTTTTTTTTTCTGCATCTGATGAAGTAGCTTGTGCACAATTCCCAACGGGTTAGTCTTCTCACGTGCTACCCGTAAGTTGTTTGCTGTTCATCAGTTAGACTGACACTGACATCTTGGCACGTCCTCGTAGATTGGGAGGGCCTGACATGACGACCCTTGCAGGAGCTTTCTCAAAGGCAGAATGACACCTCAGTACTTTGACAGGCAGTAACATGCAAAAATGACGCACACTTCTTCCTGACTAAAATGACCAAAAAGTGAATGTCAACATTTAGGAGGGCCCAACGTTTCCCCTAATTATACAATGGGTGTCATCGCAAAACCCTACTGTTTCATCAGCCATACAAAGCCCGCCATACAAATTCTTAAACTCCTATTTAACTCTGAAGAGAAACAAGTGGCTTCAGTTTGACTGAATATTTTGGTTATTTCTTTTCACATTTTGTATTCACACGTTCAACTGGTGATGTTGGCATAAGGAAGCAGGACGGTGATTGAACCGTCTCTAGAGAGATCATGTTTGCAGCCATCTAGTGGTAGATTAAGAGTGAAAGTCCTACTCGACGGGACGATTTTGATTTCCGAGATTGGAACTTGTTCTTCTTGGTGCGACTCGCTTGAATATTTTTTCTATTTTTTTTTTTAGGGGGGGGGGGTGTCTCTCCCGTCGTGATTAGATTAGCAATTCAAATCACGGCTGTCCTGAGGATTGCGCCGGGGGAAGTGTTTTGAAGCATTTGGGCTTCCCAGGAGATTCTTGCAGGCGAAGTCAGAGACCTTCCTGTTGGCAAAATGCGGGTCGTTATGAAACGGATTGCGTCAGACTACCGACAAACACACAGACACGAGAGTATCAGTGGAGGGGCAGACAGACAGCCATTTGCAATTGATGCAGTATCATCGTTGGTATATCCGTGGTTGTTTGCAGTGCCCGCCGCTTTGCAAATCTGAATTTTTTGGTCAGGCGGGTGAGATATCTGCAGCAGAACGTTAAGGTCGCGGGTTCAAATCCTGCCCAGGCTGCCTGGTTTTCGCCTAAGCAGGCAATCGGGCAAAGCGCTGCGTACAGCCCAAATCATGCATAGCATACACCCTCATGGGACAGAGCCGTCTCGTTAGTCTGGTCGATTGTGGGGCCTCATTTGGGAGTCGCCTTTATCTCGCCAAATCTGATTTCCAATCAGCGTACCATTCCGGACGGAATATTTCCGATCCTTGTTTATTCGTTCTAGATAAGAGTTGAAGGTTTGCATGGTGGAAAAACCAAGTAGGGGGTTCGCGGTGACACCATGTTTATTCATTCTCTGAAGAAAAGGAGTATGGCTCTGATAAGAGTCGGTAACTCATTGTTTCGGGTAGCGTGTACTCTGCCCGTCAAAAGGAGACTCCTTATTCATGCTAACACTGTCAATTCCAAATTGATATAGGAAGGTTTGCGGTGACACCATGTATCAGGTCTCTTAAAGGAAGAGGTTTGGTTCTGAAAAGAACCTGAGTGGTAACTCGACATTTCGACCAGTATGCTCTGGCCGTCATCAGGAGAATGTCTTGGGATCGATACATGGTGTCACCGCAAACCTTCCTATATTGATTCACCCACCATGCAAAGCACTAAGTCTCATTTAATTCCAAATTGAAAAATTAGCAAAGAAAACTTTGACTGGACGACTTGAACCCGAGACCTCTGAATTAACGCACCAGTGCTCTTCCATCTGAGCTACCCAGCCCTTAGATGGTGGCCTGCCCAAATAGTCAACTAGCCTTTGGCACACCAGTGATCTTTCGTCTGAGCTATCCAGCCCTTAAATGGTGGCCTTCCCAAATAGTCAACTAGCCTTTGGCACACCAGTGATCTTCCCTCTGAGCTATCCAGCCCTTAGATAGTGGCCTTCCCAAATAGTCAACTAGCCTTTGGCACACCAGTGCTCTTCCGTCTGAGCTATCCAGCCCTTAGATGGTGGCCTGCCCAAATAGTCAACTAGCCTTTGGCACACCAGTGCTCTTCTGTCTGAGCTACCCAGCCCTTAGATGGTGGCCTTCCCTAATAGTCAACTAGTCTTTGGCACACCAGCGCTCTTACCATCTGAGCTATACAGCCCTTAGATGGCGGCCTTCCCTAATAGTCAACTAGTCTTTGGCACACCAGCGCTCTTACCATCTGAGCTACCCAGCCCTTAGATGGTGGCCTTCCCTAATAGTCAACTAGTCTTTGTCAATTCCAGATGAGGTGCTCAAGGTCACTACAGCATTTCTGCACACAGCTCATTAACATGTCTGAAATGCGCACAAACCAAGAAGACAGTGAAATTCAGCAGGAATGATACTGATAGGTTGAAACAAGATGTGAAAAAAAGAACGTCTTTGACTCTTTGAAGGGAACAGTTCTGCGTCTGCAGCTGGGGTTGTGGTGTGTAGGGACAATCGCTTCTTTCCGATGCAGCCTCTGATTGTTTTCTGTGAATCTTCCCCCTTGCCTTTGCAGCTCATAGTCCAGGCCATCATGTCGTCCGCCGACAAACAGCTCACCCTGAGTGGCATCTATGCATACATCACCAAGGCCTACCCCTACTACAGATCGGCCGACAAAGGCTGGCAGGTCAGTCCGCCCACCCTGGGCACTCTCCCCCCCCCTTCCCCCCCAAACCCCCCCCCAAACCCGGCTTCTTTCCTATTTTGTATGAGGCATGGCGGTGCCCGTCAGCTGTTGCAGCCAGCTCACTGTTTCAGGTTTAAGGGTTACTTCGGTCATATCATGAGAGCTGACAACAGCCTGGAAAAGATTATCATGCAAGGAAAGATGGAGGGCAAAGTGGGGGCGCGGAAGACCAAGAACAAGATGGTGGGGACAACATTCTGGCAAGAGTGGGCCGACCCCCCATAGAGACAATTCGAACAACAACGGACAGATCAGCATGGAGGCTACTTGTCAACATGGTCACCAGGGGCCGAAACCGACCTGATGGAAATAGATAGATAGAGGTCCAGTGGTCAATTTCACCCAACTCATTGTATCTTACAATCAATCACAAAACGATGAGTGATACACAGAAGCCATGCGGGGTTTAATTGTATTACAGTAGAATGTTGCCATACACCGAATGCCGATATACCAAACATTTGGCTATAACGAACATGCCCTTTGGCTCCCAATATTTTGTGTGCAAAATATGTGGCCGCATCTGCTTTAACGGATGACGGCTGTGCCGATTTCTCATGGATCCCCGGATGTTCGTTGTAGCGCCGTCCCACTGCAATCATATCACGTCGTAAGGCTTTGTGAAATCCACTGCAAGTCTTATGTCCAAGGGTGGGCATAGGATGGGGCACTCATTGATGATGTGTTGTGTGGTTCTGTCGGCAAGGCCACACATACACCCACACACTCACCCTTACACGCGTATACTTGTGGGGTATTCCCTTTGTTCTCATGTACTGAAAAAACACTCCCAGAAAAGCATAATTCAAATCGCTCCCTTTCAAACCAGAATCACTTTCCTAAGCTGAAATTTCTAGCGATTGTCCCTTATATAATATAGTTCTATTTCCGACTGATAAATATACCTCGGAAATTCCTTCTTTTTGAGTTAATTCTAAATAACCAGTTTTGTGAAAACCTTATGTGGTACCAAAAAAGGAGTACCAAAAGGAGTGGTCCCATTGTTCTGAGTACCCACCCATTGTTCCGGTACCCCGCAACCCAGCTTATGTAAGCCCACACACACACACGGGCTGCCGATTGGTGCAGCCCCTCAGTGTTGCATATTTGATTAATGTTTTGATGGCGATCTTTTTTGGGGGGGATTTGTTCTGTCATGCAGAATTCGATTCGGCACAACCTGTCGCTGAACCGGTACTTCATCAAGGTGCCCCGCTCCCAGGAGGAGCCGGGCAAGGGGTCCTTCTGGCGACTGGACCCCAGCTCAGAGGCCAAGCTGATGGAGCAGGCCTACCGCCGCCGACGCCAGCGCGGAGTGCCCTGCTTCAGGACACCCTTTGGCGGGGTCTCGTCCAGGTAAGGCAGTGGGGCTGTCCAGAGGTTTTAACCCCACGCCACACCACACCAATGCCATACCATACCACACCACACCATACCACACCACACCACACCATACCACACCATACCATACCACACAACACCACACCACACCACACCATACCACACCACACCATACCACACCATACCACACCACACCATACCACACCATACCACACCACACCAATGCCACACCATACCACACCACACCATACCACCCCAACGCCACACCACACTAACGCCACACTACACCAGACCACACCACACCAATGCCACACATACCACACCACACCAAAGCCACACCATACCACACCAACGCCACACCATACCATACCACACCACACCACACCATTGCCACGCCATACAAAACCACACCACACCAACGCCATACCATACCACACCACAACACACCAACACCATACCACACCACATCAATGCCACACCACACCAACGCCACACCACACCAACGCCACGCCACACCACACCATACCAAAGCCACACCATACCACACCAACACCATACCACACCACACCACACAACACCATTGCCACGCCATACCACACCACAACAAACCAACACCATACCACACCACACCAACGCCACACCACACCAACGCCACGCCACACCATACCACACCGCACCAACGCCACACCATACCACACCAACGCCACACCATACCACACCACACCACACCACACCAACGCCACACCATACCACACCACACCAAGTTAACGCTACACCATACACCGACTCAGAGACTCCGGCATCTGACAAACTATCCATTCAGAAAAACTAGCAGGCGCTGAAGTGGGACTAGCGAGCTAGCTAGCTAACTAACCTCTCTGATCTTGCCTTCCTTGATTCCTTACCTCCTCCCCCCCTTGCATGACACTCGGTAGTCGGTCGGCCCCAGCCAGCCCCTCGCACACGGTCCAGTACATCAGCGGCATCTTCACACCGGACAGCCTCTCCCGAGAAGGCTCCCCGGCCCCAGTGCCTGCCGCTGACTCCGGGGACCACGCCGTGCTGGACCACCAGCGCTTTACTCAGGCCATGCAAGAGGTGGGTGACTGCTCCGAGTTCTGTCCCCCAAAACAAAGTCGTTCTTTTTTGGTGGGGGGGGGGGCCGGAAGCGTGGACTCGTCAGTAGCGTCCGCACCTTGGAGCTTGACTCGCATTGCGGAAGGTCTCGCGGTGATACTGTAACACTTAATCTCGTTTGAAGAATGCTGAAATTAGGACTTACAATACCAAGTGAGACATCTCTCTCTAGAAATGAGTGTGGCTCTGAGAAGAGCCGGTGATTCAGCGTCTCGGAGAGTGTGTGGTATGTCCGTCGTCGGTCACTTCTCTCTGAGGGATTACTCCTTCTCGAAAGAGTTGACTGACAGTGGTGTCACCGTCAACCTTCCACGTTGTGATTCCTAAGTGCAGGAACTTTCTCAAAAGGCAGAATGCTTTCTTTGGGGTCTAGACCCCCGGCTCCTCTACATTTACGAGAGACGGCTGAGTATTGCGTCAATGCTAGCTGGTTATTCAGTGTGGCACGATGACTGTGTGTGATCCCCTATAACTGCTGCAGCCAAGTTTACACCAGTTGGTTGTAGGCACCTGGATGGACACAGGGGGGGGGCATGATTCATGGGGATGTATGGCAGTAAATGGGTGAATGCTTGTGACTGGCGCCCTCACCCAAGGCAAAGAAAAGTTGACTATTTGTGAAGGCCACCACCTCAGGGCTGAATAGCTCAGGCGGTTCAGACTCCGGTATGTTCAGCCGGAGTTCTTGGGTTTCACGTCCCAGTCCAGTCAACTTTCCTTTCTGGCATTTTTGGAAATTATAGAGGAATATAAAAAGAAGACGTGGCAAAAAAGCTTACTGGCTTAATGCCAGTTTCATAAATTGGCAGGGCTTAATGTTTCGATCCTAGCAGGACCTTTCTCATAGGCCTTGAGAAAGGTCCTGCTAGGATCCTAGCGTCAGTTCCTCCTACAGTGGAACGTCGCCATAACGTACGCCGATATACTGAACAGTGTGCTGTATCAAGCATGCCCTTCGGCTCCCGATTTTTGGGTACAAAATATGTGGCCGCAACTGCTATAACGAGCGACCGCTATACCAAACAATTGTCATGGATCCCAGGATGTTCGCTACCTACCACCTACATTGTTAGTCCAGCTACGTTCCACTGTACTTGGGAATTGAGAATTTTGCAACTTTGTTCAAAAAGTTCCCAGTCAGTTTTCCCCTTTAATTTGTTTGATTGATGATTAACTGTTGCACGCTCTCCTCCTCCCTCTCTCCTCGTGGCCTCTTGCAGCAAGTGAAACGAAGCATCTCCAGCCCCGGATCCCCAGTGCTCCCTCCGCCCCCCTCCTTCCAGCCCCCGGCCCAGCCGGCCTCCCAGTCGGCCGGCTCTGGCCCGGCCCCGCTGGGCCTGACCGCCGCGCCCAGCAGCAGCCAGGTGCAGCAGAGCGCTCCCTTTGGTGTGGCCCTGCATCGTATGCCACTCCACGCCGCCTCAGTCATCACCTCCACTAAGGTAATGGTCTGGCTTCCTGCCTTCCAACTACATTGCTAGTCCAGGTGACTACCACCTACATTGTTAGTCCAGCTACCTACCTACCACCTGCATTGGTAGTCCAGCTACCTACCACCTACATTGTTAGTCCAGCTACCTACCTACCACCTACATTGTTAGTCCAGCTACC
This sequence comes from Luidia sarsii, assembly GCA_949987565.1. Taxonomy (NCBI): domain Eukaryota; kingdom Metazoa; phylum Echinodermata; class Asteroidea; order Paxillosida; family Luidiidae; genus Luidia; species Luidia sarsii. The sequence goes on along the minus strand of OX465104.1, from coordinate 23,318,102 downwards.
TACCACCTACATTGTTATTCCAGCTACCTACCTACCACCTACATTGTTAGTCCAGCTACCTACCACCTACATTGTAAGTCCAGCTACCTACCACCTACATTGTTAGTCCATCTACCTACCACCTACATTGTTAGTCCATCTACCTACCACCTACATTGTAAGTCCATCTACCTACCACCTACATTGTAAGTCCAGCTACCTACCACCTACATTGTTATTCCAGCTACCTACCACCTACATTGTTATTCCAGCTACCTACCACCTACATTGTAAGTCCAGCTACCTACCACCTACATTATTAGTCCAGCTACCTACCTACCACCTACATTGTCAGTCCAGCTACCTACCACCTACATTGTTTCTCCAGCTACCTACCACCTACATTGTTAGTCCAACTACCTACCACCTACATTGTTATTCCAGCTACCTACCACCTACATTGTTATTCCAGCTACCTACCACCTACATTGTAAGTCCAGCTACCTACCACCTACATTATTAGTCCAGCTACCTACCTACCGCCTACATTGTCAGTCCAGCTACCTACCACCTACATTGTTACTCCAGCTACCTACCACCTACATTGTTACTCCAGCTACCTACCTACCACCTACATTGTTAGTCCAGCTACCTACCACCTACATTGTTAGTCCAGCTACCTACCACCTACATTGTAAGTCCATCTACCTACCACCTACATTGTTAGTCCAGCTACCTACCACCTACATTGTTATTCCAGCTACCTACCTACCATCTACATTGTTATTCCAGCTACCTACCACCTACATTGTAAGTCCAGCTACCTACCATCTACATTGTTAGTCCATCTACCTACCACCTACATTGTTAGTCCATCTACCTACCACCTACATTGTTATTCCAGCTACCTACCACCTACATTGTAAGTCCAGCTACCTACCACCTACATTGTTAGTCCAACTACCTACCTACCACCTACATTGTAAGTCCAGCTACCTACCACCTACATTGTTATTCCAGCTACCTACCACCTACATTGTTATTCCAGCTACCTACCACCTACATTGTAAGTCCATCTACCTACCTACCACCTACATTGTAAGTCCAGCTACCTACCACCTACATTATTAGTCCAGCTACCTACCTACCACCTACATTGTCAGTCCAGCTACCTACCACCTACATTGTTTCTCCAGCTACCTACCACCTACATTGTTAGTCCAACTACCTACCACCTACATTGTTATTCCAGCTACCTACCACCTACATTGTTATTCCAACTACCTACCACCTACATTGTAAGTCCAGCTACCTACCACCTACATTATTAGTCCAGCTACCTACCTACCACCTACATTGTCAGTCCAGCTACCTACCACCTACATTGTTACTCCAGCTACCTACCACCTACATTGTTACTCCAGCTACCTACCTACCACCTACATTGTTAGTCCAGCTACCTACCACCTACATTGTAAGTCCATCTACCTACCACCTACATTTTAAGTCCAGCTACCTACCACCTACATTGTTAGTCCAGCTACCTACCTACCACCTACATTGTTAGTCCAGCTACCTACCACCTACATTGTTAGTCCAGCTACCTACCACCTACATTGTTAGTCCAGCTACCTACCACCTACATTGTTAGTCCAGCTACCTACTACCTACATTGGTAGTCCACCTACCTACCACCTACATTGGTAGTCCACCTACCTATCACCTACATTGGTAGTCCACCTACCTACCACCTACATTGTTAGTCCAGCTACCTACTACCTACATTGTTAGTCCAGCTACCTACTACCTACATTGTTAGTCCAGCTACCTACCACCTACATTGTTAGTCCAGCTACCTACCACCTACATTGTAAGTCCAGCTACCTACCACCTACATTGTAAGTCCATCTACCTACCACCTACATTGTTAGTCCAGCTTCCTACCACCTACATTGGTAGTCCAGCTACCTACCACCTACATTGTTAGTCCATCTACCTACCACCTACATTGTAAGTCCATCTACCTACCACCTACATTTTAAGTCCATCTACCTACCACCTACATTGTAAGTCCATCTACCTACCTACCACCTACATTGTAAGTCCAGCTACCTACCACCTACATTGTAAGTCCAGCTACCTACCACCTACATTGTAAGTCCAGCTACCTACCACCTACATTGTTAGTCCAGCTACCTACCACCTACATTGTAAGTCCATCTACCTACCACCTACATTGTTAGTCCAGCTACCTACCACCTACATTGTAAGTCCATCTACCTACCACCTACATTGTTAGTCCATCTACCTACCACCTACATTGTAAGTCCATCTACCTACCACCTACATTGTAAGTCCATCTACCTACCACCTACATTGTAAGTCCATCTACCTACCACCTACATTGTAAGTCCATCTACCTACCACCTACATTGTAAGTCCATCTACCTACCACCTACATTGTAAGTCCATCTACCTACCACCTACATTGTAAGTCCATCTACCTACCACCTACATTGTAAGTCCATCTACCTACCACCTACATTGTAAGTCCATCTACCTGCCACCTACATTGTAAGTCCATCTACCTACCACCTACATTGTTAGTCCATCTACCTACCACCTACATTGTAAGTCCATCTACCTACCACCTACATTGTTAGTCCATCTACCTACCACCTACATTGTTAGTCCATCTACCTACCACCTACATTGTAAGTCCATCTACCTGCCACCTACATTGTAAGTCCATCTACCTACCATCTACATTGTTAGTCCATCTACCTACCACCTACATTGTAAGTCCATCTACCTACCACCTACATTGTAAGTCCATCTACCTGCCACCTACATTGTTAGTCCAGCTACCTACCACCTACATTGTTAGTCCATCTACCTACCACCTACATTGTAAGTCCATCTACCTACCACCTACATTGTTAGTCCATCTACCTACCACCTACATTGTAAGTCCATCTACCTACCACCTACATTGTAAGTCCATCTACCTGCCACCTACATTGTAAGTCCATCTACCTACCACCTACATTGTAAGTCCAGCTACCTACCACCTACATTGTAAGTCCAGCTACCTACCACCTACATTGTAAGTCCATCTACCTACCACCTACATTGTTAGTCCATCTACCTACCACCTACATTGTAAGTCCATCTACCTACCACCTACATTGTAAGTCCATCTACCTACCACCTACATTGTAAGTCCATCTACCTGCCACCTACATTGTAAGTCCATCTACCTACCACCTACATTGTAAGTCCATCTACCTACCACCTACATTGTAAGTCCATCTACCTGCCACCTACATTGTTAGTCCAGCTACCTACCACCTACATTGTAAGTCCATCTACCTACCACCTACATTGTTAGTCCATCTACCTACCACCTACATTGTAAGTCCATCTACCTACCACCTACATTGTAAGTCCATCTACCTGCCACCTACATTGTAAGTCCATCTACCTACCACCTACATTGTTAGTGCAGCTACCTACCACCTACATTGTTAGTCCATCTACCTACCACCTACATTGTTAGTCCAGCTACCTACCACCTACATTGTTAGTCCAGCTACCTACCACCTACATTGTTAGTCCAGCTACCTACCTACTACCTACATTATTAGTCCATCTACCTACCACCTACATTGTTAGTCCAGCTACCTACCACCTACATTGTTAGTCCAGCTACCTACCTACCACCCACATTGTAAGTCCAGCTACCTACCACCTACATTGTTAGTCCAGCTACCTACCACCTACATTGTTAGTCCAGCTACCTACCACCTACATTGTAAGTCCATCTGCCTACCACCTACATTGTTAGTCCAGCTACCTACCACCTACATTGTAAGTCCATCTGCCTACCACCTACATTGTAAGTCCATCTGCCTACCACCTACATTTTAAGTCCAGCTACCTACCACCTACATTGTTAGTCCAGCTACCTACCTACCACCTACATTGTTAGTCCAGCTACCTACCACCTACATTGTAAGTCCATCTACCTACCACCTACATTTTAAGTCCATCTACCTACCACCTACATTGTAAGTCCATCTACCTACCACGTACATTGTAAGTCCAGCTACCTACCACGTACATTGTAAGTCCAGCTACCTACCACCTACATTGTAAGTCCAGCTACCTATCACCTACATTGTAAGTCCATCTACCTACCACCTACATTGTAAGTCCATCTACCTACCACCTACATTGTAAGTCCAGCTACCTACCACGTACATTGTAAGTCCAGCTACCTACCACCTACATTTTAAGTCCAGCTACCTATCACCTACATTGTAAGTCCAGCTACCTACCACCTACATTGTTAGTCCATCTACCTACCACCTACATTGTAAGTCCAGCTACCTACCACCTACATTGTAAGTCCAGCTGCCTACCACCTACATTGGTAGTCCAGCTACCTACCACCTACATTGTTAGTCCAGCTACCTACCACCTACATTGTTAGTCCAGCTACCTACCACCTACATTGTAAGTCCATCTACCTACCACCTACATTGTTAGTCCAGCTACCTACCACCTACATTGTTAGTCCAGCTACCTACCACCTACATTTTAAGTACATCTACCTACCACCTACATTGTAAGTCCATCTACCTACCTACCACCTACATTGTAAGTCCAGCTACCTACCACCTACATTGTAAGTCCAGCTGCCTACCACCTACATTGGTAGTCCAGCTACCTACCACCTACATTGTTAGTCCAGCTACCTACCACCTACATTGTTAGTCCACCTACCTACCACCTACATTGTAAGTCCATCTACCTACCTACCACCTACATTGTTAGTCCATCTACCTACCACCTACATTGTAAGTCCATCTACCTACCACCTACATTTTAAGTCCATCTACCTACCACCTACATTGTAAGTCCATCTACCTACCACCTACATTGTTAGTCCAGCTACCTGCCACCTACATTGTAAGTCCATCTACCTACCACCTACATTGTTAGTCCATCTACCTACCACCTACATTGTAAGTCCATCTACCTACCTACCACCTACATTGTAAGTCCAGCTACCTACCACGTACATTGTAAGTCCAGCTACCTACCACCTACATTGTAAGTCCAGCTACCTACCACCTACATTGTAAGTCCATCTACCTACCACCTACATTGTAAGTCCATCTACCTACCACCTACATTGTAAGTCCAGCTACCTACCACGTACATTGTAAGTCCAGCTACCTACCACCTACATTTTAAGTCCAGCTACCTATCACCTACATTGTAAGTCCAGCTACCTACCACCTACATTGTTAGTCCATCTACCTACCACCTACATTGTAAGTCCAGCTACCTACCACCTACATTGTAAGTCCAGCTGCCTACCACCTACATTGGTAGTCCAGCTACCTACCACCTACATTGTTAGTCCAGCTACCTACCACCTACATTGTTAGTCCAGCTACCTACCACCTACATTGTAAGTCCATCTACCTACCACCTACATTGTTAGTCCAGCTACCTACCACCTACATTGTTAGTCCAGCTACCTACCACCTACATTTTAAGTACATCTACCTACCACCTACATTGTAAGTCCATCTACCTACCTACCACCTACATTGTAAGTCCAGCTACCTACCACCTACATTGTAAGTCCAGCTGCCTACCACCTACATTGGTAGTCCAGCTACCTACCACCTACATTGTTAGTCCAGCTACCTACCACCTACATTGTTAGTCCACCTACCTACCACCTACATTGTAAGTCCATCTACCTACCTACCACCTACATTGTTAGTCCATCTACCTACCACCTACATTGTAAGTCCATCTACCTACCACCTACATTTTAAGTCCATCTACCTACCACCTACATTGTAAGTCCATCTACCTACCACCTACATTGTAAGTCCATCTACCTACCACCTACATTGTAAGTCCATCTACCTACCTACCACCCACATTGTAAGTCCAGCTACCTACCACCTACATTGTAAGTCCAGCTGCCTACCACCTACATTGGTAGTCCAGCTACCTACCACCTACATTGTTAGTCCACCTACCTACCACCTACATTATTAGTCCAGCTACCTACCTACCACCTACATGGTCAGTCCAGCTACCAGTGTAACCTCAAGAGATCAGTGTTCTGCACCTCAGTTTAGTTTTTCTTTGAGTTGCAGCGCCTGTTGTGAGTGTGAAAGCCTGTACATGATCGCCAGGCTCTGTTGCTTAGGTGTTAGCGGGTTGCTGTGTCCAGGTCTGTGGGGTTGAAGCTGCCTGGTCTTCTGGTCATTCAGGCTCTTCTCACAGCCATGAACTTTCTGTATTCTGTGCTTCCACCGTGCGGACCCTTAACTCTTATCCGAGTCTCACCCTAGCCTTAGTTCCGTAGGCCTATATTATATCGAGCCTACATTGAGATTCATTTCCCACTTGCTGTTCAACGACCTCCCCCTTTTAGATAGGATTGGTTTGCATGGTGCAAGTACCAAGCGGAAGGTCTGCGGTGACACCGTGCGGCACATCTCTAGTGTGGCTCTGAAAAGAGCCGGTAACTCAACGCTTCGGGCAGTGTGCGTACTCTACCCGTTTGTCACCTGATAACAGTGATGAGGCTTCCCCTTTGACCCTCTGTCCGTGCAGGGCTACCCCGTGCAAGTGTCCAGCTCGTCCTCGCCGGTGGTCATCCCGATGATGTCGGCCATCAGCAACGGCTACCAGAATCAGCAGCCGGCCGGCCAGGAGGAGGTCAGCTCTACGGACGGCGCCAAGCCGCAGCTGCAGGCCATGCAGCAGCCTCAGCTGCAGCCACAGCTGCAGTTGGACAAGGAGAGCCATCCAGAAGGTAGGAAGTAGGGCACGGTGGCAAACTTTTGAGTCGGAGACCAAGGTAGACCAGGAGACGGGTGCTCGAGACCTCATCAGTGCCCGAGACTAAACAAAAATGAGACCCCACTGTCCAAGACTGAGACCAAGGCCATGATCGTCACGACTGAGACCCCAATACCAAAGGCCGAGATCTCAATGCCAAAAACTGAAACATCAATGTCCAAGACTGAGACCTCGTGCAGTGCCCAATTCTCCACCGTTGAAATTGTTTTCATTCAAACAAGCAAGGAAAAACTGACTGGGAACTTTTGAAAAATTGGCAAAGAAAACTTTGACTGGACCGGAACTTGAACCCGAGACCTCTGGATTAACGCACCAGTGCTCTTCCATCTGAGCTATCCAGCCCTTAGATGGTGGCCTTTCCGAATAGTCATCTTGTCTTTGCCGGGGTGGGGGGACGCCAGTCAGAAGCAATTCAACCATTAATTTTGTTTATCTCCAGGGAGATTTTTACAAATTTTCACTTGCCTGCCACCACTTACCCAGCCATGGACGTCTACTTACATGCATTGTGAATCTGAGGGATGAGAGGGATAGATGGTAGTGGTTTGGGAAGACGGGAGAGGAGTGGAAGGGGGAAAAAAACAGACATCACCTGCCAGATAAGGTGAGATCCAGGAAGAAGGGAGAGGGATGGAAGGGAAAGAGGCCGAGGTCGAGCTCTATATTGAGTGACTGGATTGAAGTCGACTTGAAATTTGAAGTTGAAATTTGACATCGTTTTTGTGTGTGTGTGCGCTGTTCTTGATGCTTCCAGAGGCTAAGAGGTCTGCACTGCCCAATAGCAATACCACAGCGGGCAACAACAACAACAACAACGGCACCCTACCCCAGCAGCTGCACCTACAGCTCCAGCAGCAGAAGCAGCTCCATCAGCAGCTGCAGCAGCAGCAGCAGCAGCAGCAGCAGCATCAGCATCAGAAGCAGCAGCTGGCGCCCCAGGCCCAGCCCAAGGGCGTGGTCAACAGCGCGGGCCAGCTCCCTGAGGGCGGGGCGCCCCACGTGGTGACGGTGTCGGGCACCTACCAGCCGCCCACCAGCATGCTCTGCCGGCCGCCCCCGGCCCCGGGCCCGGCCCCGGCCGCCGGCACGGTCGTCAGCTCCCCTCTGGTCATGCTGGCCACCTCGGCCGCCCAGTCGCCCTCGGGGGCCAGCCCGGCCAAGCGCCGCATGGAGGGCATCGCCGAGGAATCGGCCGAGGAGGCCGGCAAACGCCGCAAAGCTGAGAGCCAGCAAGAATCCTGAGAGAAACAACCCCCCCCCACACACACATACACACACACACACACAAAACGAAGCTCCCTTACACCAGTATAAACGCCCCTCTCCTCAACGTCTTTCTCCAAAACACCAATTTGGACGGTCACCGGGACTATCCTTGAGGAATGTTTGACTGATTTGTATAAAGTCAGCCACACGCAATTCAGCTATTCCCTCCCCTCACTCCTTCTCTCTCCTCTCTCTGCTCTCCCCCCCTCTCTCTCTCTCTCTCTTTCTGTGAACATTAGGTGATTGAAAAAAAAAATTACAAAAAGAAAATCAAATCTAAAAAAAAAAAAAAAATTATTTGAATCTCAATATGAGCCGTTGTGTGTTGAATCAGTGAGCATGCTAGAATGTGGTGACCGTTGCGTGCCTAGTTACTGTAGAATTCTTAGCTCTCTCCCCCTCTCCCCCCGCCCCCACCCTTCTCCCCTCTGCTCAATTGCTGATGAGTTTCTGGCCAGGTGTAGGGGAGGACAGACAGCCCGAACAAACGGACAAACAGAACAGCGGCTCTGAGAGAGAGAGAGAGAGAGAGAGAGCCCATTTGGTTTGTGGTGTGTGCGGCTTCCCCCGGTGTCCTGGCGTCTGTAGCGTTGCCGATCTGCAGCTGCGCTCTCTCTCTCTCGGGGGATGCTCTGCCAGTTATAGTCGTAGGACTCCTGCATGTTGCCCTTGGATTCACTTTGGGTGGTTTTCCGAAACACCCAAAAGGGGGGGGGGGGCCTTTTGACGGTTGGCGAGGTCGCCGCCCTCGGCCACTCTGAGAAGGTCCAGGCAGATGGTGGGTTGTTTCTGTGGGGTTTTTTTTTACTCTCTGGATTTGGGGCTGTGCTTGCTGGAGTGTGGCGGCTCTTCTCTGAGTCGGCGTGCACTCTGTTGGGAGCCCCATCCCATGCCATGCCATCCCCCGCCCTGCCCCGACGTGGCAGAATGCGGCTCAGTTTCATCGGACGCCTCCGCGGAGTGGATGTGCCACGGCCACAAAATAATGAGGGTACTCGCCATGCTGTGCTGTGGTCAGCGGGGCAGATGAGACGCAGGAGGATTCTCCACACCTTCCCACCCCCCCCCCCAACTCCCCCACCCCTCCGGTGCGTGGTGTCTGTTGAGTTTCTTCAGCCGGCAAGTCAGCATCGGCACGTTGGCCATAGGAGGTGCGCGTCGGGAAAACCCACGCAAGAATCTGTGTAGTAGTTGTGTGGTTTTTTGGGTTTTTTTTTTTAGTCTGGTGTGTAGTGTCGGGTACCAGACCTGGGGTGGAGTTCAAAGATGCCCGACGATGCGTCGTGACTGGACTTCCGATGGATAACCCTTTACAGTGCATATCTGTGCATCGCTCATCCACTTGCGGTCGGTTGTAAGTAAATCCGACCACTGGCTCTGTTCTGCCAGCCAGTTGTTTTCGGTTGATATGCCTCACCCCCTGAGGGCGCCAGACAGGTTGACCGTTAGCCTCCGCACATCCCAAAGATCGTTCGGCTGCCCTGAACTGCTGCATTTCTATATAACCTTTGAACTCACTTGACCTCGCTGTGCACCATTTCATATGCAGTTCTTCAAGAAACGGGCAAGAGAAGTGAATTTCGGCGGAAACTCAAATCATATAATTTGTAGCAAAAATCTTGAAAAGTCTGTGTACATGTATTATCTAGATATGAATACTGAGCCTTAACCGATCTCTTAGAATAAGAAAGTATTATTATTTTTGTTTCTTTTTGGGGGCGCCGAATGTTTTGAATTCAGGAATCCGGATGTATGTTAAGTGATGCTTTCGTTTGTCGACAGGAAGTTTTGTATAGATTTTGTTTTACAACATTTAACGACAGCTTGATTTTAATTGTTTTATACGCGAAGTTGACACAGATTAATTCGGGGGCCGCGGGAAAAGGTATTTTTTATTGGAATTGTTTTTTTTTTTTTTTTTTTCACAGTTAGTCACTGTATAAAATATGTGGTGACGTTCAGCTCACAGGATTGATATAATTATAATAGAAACTTTTGTGTATAACCAAAAAAATAAGTAAATAATTGTGATCTATTTAGTTTTATACTGTGACAAACCTTTATTTTACAGTAATTAATTTTGTTATTAACTGTATTCTGTACAATTTGAGGTCGTTTAATTTTGTGGCCATAATTGCTGGTCTGGTGCCCTTCTTCCACTTGAGCAGTATAAGGCATTCATGGTGGGACCAGTCTTTGGTCCGAGTGGTCCCTCTGGACTCATATTACATACACCTACATGCAATTTTTGTTTCCGTTCATTTTTCGTTCAAATGTATTACAGAATGAAATATGTTGATTGACGTCGGTAAAATCCTCAAATTTCTTACTTTTCCCTACGATTGACCTTCAATGAAATATAATTTGGGAACACGACGTACTATTAGATAGTCACAGGAAACGGACAATTGGAATCCATTTTATATTGCATAGTTTTATATGCCAGGTAACTTTTCTGCCAATCAATATTTCCCCATTTAATTTTCAAACAATATTAGAGTTCCGTTGGGTCAGACTTTGATTTTTGGGAATTTTGAAAGACGAAAACGCAGTTGATATTTTAAATTACAATACACATTAGTCGCAGTGTATCGATCAGGGACTACTTTGTATGGCGTAACCTGACTTCTTCCGCTGCAAACCAGCAGTGATTCTCTCACCGATGTCAAGAGTGAAGGATTTTGAAAATATGTTTCCTGTTAGGTAGAGTACGTAGATTTAGATGAGCGATTTTATGCTTTAAGAAAAGAAAGGGTGTCTATGACATGCTTTATGTGTTTGAATGAGGGGGCGAGGGTGTGCATATGGAAGCTAGCAGGAGTGAGGGAACTCAGCTACCGTACTCCGATGAGGGAGTATTCTTTCTTGCACACGTGCAACATGGTCAGTATTGTTCAGCTAGGGGGGTAGTAGTTACATTTCGGACGTTGGTGGCAGCAAACTGAAAAGAACGACCCAGCGTGGTGCATTAGATGATCGGTAGCATGGACAAGAACGGCGGTGAGATCGCGTGATGAGTATATGTAGCAGCTGACACTCTGCCATCTCCTTCGTAGCATGAAAAGGGACGACAGTGGACATGTCTGTACTCGTCACTCGATCGACTGCCGGACTTTACCAAACTACGTGATGAGGCTCTTGGTCTGAAATCGGCTGCATTTCCACCGTGTACTTTCTTTCGTTTTGTGGCAGTCTTGTAAGCAATTGTTCTGGGCGTCGGCCTCAGAGGAGATACAGTACTGTGCTTTGAATTGGACACCCAAGTGTCAATTTCTGTGAAGAACCACATCCCGTATCTCCCCAGCCTTTGGGTCTCGGAGTCGGCGCCTGGGCCAAAGTTTTTGGGAAAAGGCTGTTAAATGACACCACAAAGTACCTTGAAATGGTGCTTACATTTTGCATCCATAAGTTGCAAACATGCTTATGTAGTTTTCAAAGTGTTCAGTGCAAATCGTTTATCCAAATATGGCGGAACTATCAATTCGTACCCATGAAGTGCATAGTCATCATCAGTTTGACGTGAAATACAATTTTATGTTTCTGGTGTATATTTTGCTTGGTTATAATTATGCGGTTGTTCGTTAGCATCGACGGCTGATAATAGTTGGTGTTTTCTCCACCCAGCCAGGCCGGTTAATTGAAGCCAAACTTGAACACACACAAAATGCTCTTCTTAAGTCTTCGACTGCCAGGTTAATGTAAGGTTTCCCTGCCGAACGTTTTACACAAAACAACGTTGCTTTCATTTGGCTTGTATTTCGTGGGGAACTAAGGATCGCAGACTGATCTCATGTCAGGGAGGTGATTTGTGCTGGAATAGATTATGGCGCTGAAGCAGCTATGTCGTTGTGACGTAGTAATGGAAGGTTTATCTGAACGACCATATCTGCTGCCATCAACCGGCCAGTTATCCGCCAGTTTTTTTTACAGGTTTGCTCTTCTGAATAGGTGATTTGGTAAACCGCGTTGTTGCTGTAATTGCTATACATATCTGATGAAATAACTGGATTTTTCTTTATCTGGGCAATCACAGTCGGTTTTTCCCCACGGTATTTTATATGTAATAGTCAATGGTATCATTTATTGCGTCTAAGAGGGTCTTATTATTTTGTCATTGAAATATCACGCGTTTTAATTCCCCCATTTCCTTGTTTCATTTTGTACTGTTCACTAAACAAAACAAAACAAAACATGGAATGGGGAGGGGGAGAATGGAAAGTCAGCCGTGTAGTCTGTTGATAATGCATGCTAAATCTGTTGTACATAATAATGAATGTAAATTATCATGGTCCATCAAACGAAGTTGAAGAGAGATGATAGAGTGACAATTAGGAAATCCGACTGGGAAATTGCCTCGGACATGAAAACCTGCGCAGAATTCAGACGACTCGAAAATCGTCACCGATGCATTTTCTTCCCCGCCAAATTGAACATCGCCTTGCGTCTGACGAAAGGAGTGTATTATTAGTACGTGGCCAGTGGTAAAGATACGGACAAAATGTGGATTTTTCTCATCAATGTCACTCCAGCCTAGCAACCCGATTTGCGCTGACCAGATAACGACCTCTGCGAAAGTTCGACCCGATTAATTTTCTCCGCCATTTTGTTTCCATTTCACCTTTGAAAAGAAAAATAAAAAAAAAAAAAAATGGTCTTTGTTAATGTACAATACTTGAAGGGAGTATACCTGTACATAGACTGTATGATTTAACCTACAGGACAGACAGCGAAAAAATGATCACAATTTAGCCCATGTACACTTTGTAAGATAGCTGTTGAAAGCATTGCATAGTGTTGACTGGTCATACTCTACCGCCTCCATTTTCATAAACATAAAAAAAGTTGTCGAGATTTACTTAGAGGATTATGGAATATTGCAAAGAACAATAAAACAGCATCACGCGTACCTGTCGTTACAATTCTTGGTTGAGAGGATCCTCTTTTCTTGAACTTGTCTGTCTCGATGTGGGTTAATTTTACGATTCATTATCTCCATTAAAGAGATTGTATTTTTGTCCAGATGTTTGTTTGTTTGGTTGGTTGGTTGGTCCTTGGAGGGTCTTTGTCTGTCTGTTAGTAAAATAACTCGAGAAGTTATTAAGGTATTGTTCTGAAATTTGTACAGTATGTCGGTATTCTCACTGGCTCGTGATTCTTTTTTTGGTGATGATCCGGATCAAATCCTGGTTACTGGACCACTTTGAAATGTTCGTTAATGTGGTGGGCAGACTTGAAGCGAGTCTAATCATAGCTGTCAAACCCGTACGCATGGCAAACCGTACATTCTAACCTCTGTCAAAGCAGTGCAATTGTATAGTCCCCCTGCATCGTTATATAATGTTCATTTGTTCAATTTCCCCTTTCTATATAATTAATGTCACACCCATAATTATTCTGAGCCCATTTATTTGCCTTGCTATTGATTTGCTTAATTATAGAACGGTTAACCCCGGCAGTTAATCTAGAAACCCCGGATGTGGACATACAAAGTTACGCAGTGCACTTGGCTGTAAAGTATACTCAAGCATAGAAGTCGCTGATTGTCTGCACACGTGAGATCAACTTTTATTCCAAAATCCTTATATTTACCTAGAAATATACTCCATTGAGGGTTTGAACCCATAGCTATGACTAACCTGTATCAGGTTTAGACTTCCAACACATGCATAATTCGTGATTTCGAGGAGATTTATTCAATAACGTGGTCGAAAAGTTCACGTTTGTCAAGTCTTGTAACTCGACGGCTGTTGCGTGCGCAGTCGCACGGCGGCTGTTTCCAGCTGATTGATTTTGGTCACAGAGCTGTATGATTTTGGTCGAACGGTAAACTATCTTTCCGACAAATAAGAAAAGAGGAAAAAAGGGTAAAAATAGCGCTTTATATTGGGAATCGAAATCAGAATATGGGGAGCTGGTTGGCTGAGGTCTGCGCTCTCCATGTACTTTTTTTAAATTTTTTTTTTACGAAGATTTTAAATGTTCAGTTCATTTCATAATGACTAATGTGAAAGGTACGTCCGCCTTGTCACTAAGCTTAATCACCCTGATCTGGTGACTTCCCTTACCAACTGCCAAATAATGCGATGTGGTTTACATACGAAAGAACAATAGGAAGTTGTTTTTTGCGCTTGCTATACATTAATTATGACGAACAGTAATTGGAAGCGTATTAAATCACGAAGAAGCGTCACGCTAGTCGTATACCCCGAGGGAAACAAAGAAATCACCTCCGATTCACCACTTGCGGGCACGGGATGCCAGACCACCCCAATACCGATGTCGTGGCACGGTAGGTTCCCCCCTAAAAAAAAATTATAAAAAAAAAGGGGGGGAAATAATAGTAATAAAAAAAAATCCATTTATTGTTTACATTGCATGTTGGTTTCGGGTTTGGGAGACCTCAATTTTGCAGACAACTCTCAAACTTCAATTTCAAGAAAAAAACCCAACATGAATTCATTATCTACAAAAAAGGGTGGGGACTGCGAGCCGTTATACCACAGTATAATACCGTTGTCTGGCGTAAGAAGCCCCAGCCATAGCCACAACCACGTGCCCAGTTGGAAAGCGTCCAGACCAAACAAAAGACGAAGTTATTGTAACTAACCTTTCCCCTCTTTTTCCCCCTTAAAATAGCCGATTCATGTTCGTCATGCTTCCCACGTCTCCATCTGGCCTTGTCCAGCATATATGCGACCCACTTTGCCGCGTTGCTCTCCCGGGGGGAAAAAGGCCTCCCATAGGCCTAATCATTCGGTTCACGCCCAACCTCATTGTTTTGGGTGTGAGAATGGATCGATCATCCAAGCACCACCGTCACCAATGTGGCTGTTGTTTTGGGGTTTTTTTTCGTTCGCTTTGGTTTTTTTGCATGTGTTTTGGGGGTTCTGCACGCCCCCAGATGGACCACGCCCCCAAGGCCATCTGTAATCGATTCCCTAGCGGAGATACTGCATGTTTTTCCCACAAAATGTGCCGTTGAAACAAAATTATTCTCGACGATGTAGCCAGTGTGTAGTTTTCGATGAAAGTGAACGGACTACATCGGACTGGTTGTCCGCGCCTCTTGATTTTGGTGAGTGATTTGAAATGGTGTTTATCCTGTTATCCCCATCTTTTTTGTGTGTGAAAATAACGTTAGTGACAAAGCTTGTTTGTATTTTCAGACATTGATACCCTGGTAAAGTGAATTAATAAAAAGGTAGAGTGAAAAGGTCCCGATGCGATCAAACTGGCAGGCCCTGTAAACATTTACGTCGATTTTGGGTCATTTTTGCATCACTGTCAGATTTTGTATGAATTATTTTGTGTAGTCTCACGCTAATGGCCACGATTATTCTTTCAATTTTTTTCAACTGAAGCAATGGTATTGGTACATCTTCTCGGTCAATGTCGATTTGAATTTCTTATACTAAATGTTAATGCCGTCACGAAATGCTTCGATTTTGATGGACGAGTTTGGATTTGGGTGTACATGTATACCTTTATGCAGGCCACGTCTATACTGAGCTGTGCGTCACTGTGAGTTATCAGCGCTCAACCTTGGGAAAGCTAAAACCTTCAACACATCGAGTCCATCTGGAAGCTGTTTTCTCTTACGAGAAACCAGTGAGCCATGCTTATATATTTCTTTGAAGACGACCGGGAGTGATACCTGTGCATCTCTATACTGCATGGAAGCAACTCGTGATCCCGAGTGAACAAACATCGCATCAGTAGAACACTCAGCGGGTGATTGTGACGTAAGAAGTGTAGGCCTACCCCCAATTAACTCAGCATCCATCAATCGGAAGTCCATGCCGGATGGTATCTTCCCACAAAGAAGTTGAGATTGAAGTTCTTCAAATTCGGAGATACCAAAAGGTCTACTGTAACGTGGACTGTAAAGTCAGTGGTGCAGTGGAGGAGGAAAACCCGACGGGATTGGTGGTTTCCCCAGAGAAAGAAGAGAGCTGTCGTGATGGAAACCGCTCCCCATATCCCGAGATTTCTTCTGGCTGCCGTGCTGACTATAGTGATCTCACTCCAGTCAGCTTCGGCTCAAGGTTGGTACACACGTCAAGTCGAGAGTCGAGTCAAGTCGAGAGACCGAAAAATGACGAGTCCGTGACTCCGACTTCCGAGTCATCCGAGTTCTGTTCGGTTCGTTTTTGGTTTGGTTTGGTTCGGTTTGGTTTGGTTCGGTTTGGTTTGGTTTGGTTTGATTTGGTTTGGTTTGATTTGGTTTGGTTTGGTTTGGTTTGGTTTGGTTTGGTTTGGTTTGGTTCGGTTCGGTTCGGTTCGGTTCGGTTCGGTTCGGTTCGGTTCGGTTCGGTTCGGTTTGGTTCGGTTCGGTTCGGTTCGGTTCGGTTCGGTTCGCTTCGGTTCGGTTCGGTTCGGTTTGGTTTGGTTTGGTTCGGTTTAGTGTGATTTGGTTTGGTCAGCCGCGGCTAGGTTGGCTTTGTTTTGCAGTGGTACGGTACGTTACGGCTCGATGGATTTAGCTTGGCCGGCTATGATCGGGTCCACTTGGGTCAGTTTGCGGTCGTGCAGCTGTTGGTATAGGCCTGTATCTCATGACTGTTCTCGGACTCTGATCCTTTGAAACCGTTCGTTCCTTCTGCTCATTCGCATTTCCCGCGTCGTCCGTTATATGCCGCGTGACAGATCCCCCAGTGCCGCAGGACGTCACCTTACAGTACATCGGCACCACGGTGATCGAGTTCCGCTGGACGGCGGCCGCGGGAGACTTCGACGCCTACGTGGCGGTCTACTACGACGCCAATTGGAACGAGCTGGGGAATGACGTCATCGACAAGGCCCAGACCTCCTTCCTGTACCAGGCCAACGACCCCGCCGTGCTGGGCTACACTTTCCACACCATCAAGGGCACCACCAGGAGTGCAACTGCCGACCTCACCGCCCTGCAGGGGGCTACAGTCCGTGAGCCGTAGACCCTCTTCTTCTTCTTTTTATTTTACGACTCACACGAGGTCCCCTGACAGAATAAAGACTAGGGCCGTCGAAGTGAGGGCTTAGGCTCGGGCTTATACTAGGCTTCGGTCATAATATTATCTTACACGTTATTGTGACACAGGTATCTAGAACACAAACGTTTGGTCCCCAGTTTCTTGGTGACTACTTTGTATTTATAAAGCCAACAAACCTTCAAATCCGGCGACAAACAACGTCCTGGATTTTTAGGTTTTGTAAGACGGAGACGAAGCCTGCGCCCAAGCCTAAGCTTATAGCCATACAAGCTTTTGACCACAGTTTCCATTGGCTAATAATCTGTGCTGAGCAGCGCAACAGACCTTCAATTAAGGTACAATCCACAACCTGTATCTTTCATGTTTTGGTTGGTTTGACGAGGATGAAGCCTGAGCACGAGCCTGATCCAGGAATTCGTGAAGGGCATTAATGGCAGGCGTTCAGACCCTTAGTGGCGCACAAATATACCTATACTTTAGGTTGTTCTCAGCTGAATTTCGATACCATGTCGACACCATGGCGACTTAGCAATGCAGTGTATCTTGTAATGTCGGCATGTATATAGGATGGCGCTTTTGTATTGAGTTACTTCCATGCTCATTTACCATAACGGCATCAGCATTGGTAGGCCTACTATTTGAACTTAAAAGTACCATTTTAACCATGAATACCATATTAACCATAGGTACTATTTCAACCATTAGTTCTAATTAACCATGGCTTACATTTAGCCACATTTTTTAACCATGTTAACCGTGAGATCCATTTTAACCATTGGTATTATGTTAACTATAGGCACTCTATTAACCAAGGTTACTATTTTAACCTTGGGTACTATTTTAACCATGGGTACTATTTTAACCATGGGTACTATTTTAACCATGGGTACTATTTTAACCATGGGTACTATTTTAACCTTGGGTATTATTTTAACCATGGGTACTATTTTAACCATGGGTACTATTTTAACCTTGGGTACTATTTTAACCTTGGGTACTATTTTAACCATGGGTATTATTTTAACCATGGGTACTATTTTAACCATGGGTACTATTTTAACTATGGGTACTATTTTAACCATGGGTACTATTTTAACTATGGGTACTATTTTAACCATGGGTACTATTTTAACCTTAAGTACTTTTTTTAACCATGGGTAATAATATTATTTTAACCATTGGTACTATTTTAACCTTAAGTACTTTTTTAACCATGGGTACTATTTTAACCATGGGTACTATTTTAACCATGGGTACTATTTTAACCATGGGTACTATTTTAACCATGGGTACTATTTTAACCATGGGTACTGTTTCAACCATGGGTACTATTTTAACCATGGGTACTATTTTAACCATGGGTACTATTTTAACCATTGGTACTATTTCAACCATGGGTACTATTTTAACTATGGGTACTATTTTAACCATGGGTATTATTTTAACCGTGGGTACTATTTTAACTATGGGTACTATTTTAACCATGGGTACTATTTTAACCATGGGTACTATTTTAACCATGGGTACTATTTTAACCATGGGTACTTTTTTAACCATGGGTACTGTTTCAACCATGGGTGCTATTTTTTCAAAATCAGAGTTGCCCCATGCCCTGCTTGGTGCCAAGGACCACACCACCATCAGCATCAGCTGGGCAGAGGCACCCGAGGCAGACAGTCGCATCGCCAAGTACCTGGTCAGCCTGGAGCAGCCTGCCGGGACCGTGGTGGCCCAGGTCGAGGTGGATGCAGTGGCCGGGGCCGCGCACACGTTCCAGGGGCTGGGCGTGGGCGAGGAGTACCGGGTCCGTGTGGATGCCATACTGGACGGCGCAGTGGTCGTGGACGTCAACGTCTTTGAGGACACGTGGACGAGTGAGGGAGCCCTTCACTACAGACCCGTTCCTTCTGTTTACACCGCCTCTCGTCCTTTTTCTCTGACTCTTCCTCTTTCTCCTTTTACCTACCATCCTTTTCATCCCCTTTCTCCAATTGAGTTTCAACTTCTCATCCTCTTACTTCTCCTACTTGGCTATTACTGCCTCCTCCTCCTGTTCCCAATCCTCCTCTCCTGTTCTTCCTCTTCCTCGTCTTCATCATTTTCCATGTCTTCTTCCTCCTCTTCCTCTCCTTCTTCCCCTTCTTCTACCTCCTTCTATCTCCTTCCTCTTCTTCCTCCTCTTCCTCTCCGTCTTCCCCCTTCTTCTTCTATCTCCTTATCTTCCTCTTCTTCCTCCTCGTCCTCTTCTTCCTCCTCTTTCTCTCCCTTTTCCCCTTCTTCTTTTACCTCATTCTATCTCCTTCTCTTCCTCTTCTTCCTCCTCTTCCTCTCCCCTTCTTATTCTACCTCCTTCTTCATCTATCTCCTTCTTTCTCTTCTTCCTCCTCTTCCTCTCCTTCCTCCTTTTCCTCTCATTCTTCCCCTTCTTCTACCTCTTCTACCTCTTGTTCTTCATCCTATTTCCTGTCTTCCCTCTCTTCCTCTGCTCTTCCTCATCTTCTTCTTCCCTTCACTTCCTTCTCTTCCTTCTCTTCCTTCACTTCCTTCTCTTCCTTCTCTTCCTTCACTTTTTCCTTCTTCGTTCCTTTTCTCATCCTCTTCCACTCATTCTTTCCCCGATTACTCTTTCTCTTCTTCCAATCATTTAACCAAATGGGTCTTTTGACACTGAGCCAATAGCTAGAAAATGGCTGTACTATGTTTTCCCCTGCTTATATCTGTCTTTGTCTTCGTCCCTTTCCCTGTCCCTTTCCCTGTCTCTGTCCCTATTTCTGTTCCTGTCTCTGTCTCCAACTTTGTCTCTGTCTCCATCTCTGTCTGTCTCTGTCTCTATCCCCATCTCTGTTTCTGTCCCTGTTTCTGTCACCATCTCTGTCTCTGTCTCCATATCTCTGTCTGTATCTCCATTTCTGTCTCTGTCTCTTTCTCTGTTTCTGTCTCTGTCTCTTTCTCTGTTTCTGTCTCTGTCACTGTCTATGTCTCCATCTCTGTCTCTGTCTCTGTCTCTGTCTCTATCTCCATCCCTGTTTCTGTCCCTGTTTCTGTCACCATCTCTGTCTCTGTCTCCATATCTCTGTCTATGTCTCCATCTCTGTCTCTGTCTCTTTCTCTGTTTCTGTCTCTGTCTCTTTCTCTGTTTCTGTCTCTGTCACTGTCTATGTCTCCATCTCTGTCTCTGTCTCTGTCTCTGTCTCTATCTCCATCCCTGTTTCTGTCCCTGTTTCTGTCACCATCTCTGTCTCTGTCTCCATATCTCTGTCTATGTCTCCATCTCTGTCTCTGTCTCTATCTCCTTCTCTCTTGTTGTCCCTGTCTCTGTCTCCATCTCCGTCTTTGTTTCCATCTCTGTCTCTGTCTCCATCCATGTCCCCGTCTCCATCCCTGTCTCTGTCTCCATCTCTGTCTTTCTCCATCCCTGTCTCTGTCTCCATCTCTGTCTCTGTCTCCATATCTCAGTCTCTATCTCCATCTCTGTCTTTCTCCATCTCTGTCTCTGTCTCCATATCTCTGTCTCTATCTCCATCTCTGTCTTTCTCCATCTCTGTTTCTGTCTCTGTCTCTGTCTCTGCGTCACAAGTAAGGTTAAAATTATCCCTTTGAGTTAACAGTTACATAACATTCGGGGCCTGGGCCGAACAAGCCCTGTCATTTTCCCTGTCCTTTTCCCTGTACTTTTCCCTGTCCCTGTCCCTGTCCCTGTCCCTGTCCCTGCATGTCCCTGTCCCTGTCCCTGTCCTTTTCCATGTCCCTGTCCCTGTCCCTGTCCCTGTCCCTTTCTTTTCCATGTCCCTGTCCCTGTCCCTGTCCCTGTCCCTGTCCTTTTCCCTGTTCTTTTCCATGTACCTGTCCCTGTCCCTATCCCTGTCCCTGTCCTTTTCCATGTACCTGTCCCTGTCCTTTTCCCTGTCCTTTTCCATGTCCCTGTCCCTGTCCTTGTCCCCGTCCCCGTCCCCTGTCCCTGTCCCTGTCCCTGTCCTTGTCCCTGTCCTTTTCCCTATCCCTGTCCCTGTCCCTGTCCCTGTCCCTGTCCCTGTCCCTGTCCTTTTCCCTATCCCTGTTTCTGTCCCTGTCCCAGTCTTTGTCCCCGTCCGTCTCCATCCCTATCCCCATGGCTGTTGTGTCTGTAATCATGTTCTCCTCTTCTCCACGCAACATCACCAGTCCCCTACCCGCCGACCGACGGCGTGCTCCACCGGACCGGCAGCACCACCGGTACCCTGACCTGGACAGAGGCGGCCGGTCCCTTCACCTACTACGAGCTGGTCATCACCCCGGAGGGTGGCGAGCCGCGGGTCACCACCTACCCGTTTGGGATCACTGGGGCCATGCTGACCGACCTTGTGGACGGGGTCATCTACGGCTACACTCTGAAGACTGTGGTGGACACAGGGAACCAGCTGATCAAGAGCGACACGTCCGACCTGACTCTAGTGCAGCCAGGTAAAGTCGCATCGAGACTCCAGACCGACTCAGAGTCTCCCTTTTTTTTTCAATGATTGCGGACTTGGACTCACACTATGAACATCTAAGCCGTTAAAGAGGGGTGAAAATGTCATTTTGCCATGAAACTAAAAAGTCACTGTGATTTCACGGTGCATTTTACAGTGAATTCACCGTGAAAAGAATTGCCTCTCTGACCTGATAAAGACATCTTTAGGTCACTAAAAAGACCGTGAAAAAACCCTTGAATATATAGTGTGGCAAGCTGCAGCCTTGAGGGATGGCTAAATCCCAGTAGGGACCACCAGCCCCCATAGAGGTGCTGTATGGTGTCATTGTAACATTGTAACTGTCACTCCCTTAAATTGCCTCTAGCCATTTACAACCAGGAATGTGGCCTTAGAGACCACTGGTGAAAACACCGTGAAAATTACTTGGCTAACTGTGTGCAATGAAATAGGGGTGAAAACACGGTGAATTTTCTTTTCACGGCTAAATGACATTTTCACCCCATTTTCACGGTTTAGATGTTCATAGTGTCATATGTCATGCAGATAACAAAAGATCTGTGACATTTTGACTAAAACTTGGACTCAAATAAATTTGACATGTATGACTTGTGATGACTCGGTGAAAGGTAAATTAAATAAAGAAAATGTCACAGACAGCTTACTGCTTTCAACGACCAAACTGCAAGCCTTTAACTTGTAGATAGAGGGCCTGTCATTTTGATCCTAGCAGCACCTTGCCTGCTCCAGGTTCCACCCCTGATGAGAAGCTTCTGACTAGGATCAAAACATCATCAGGCCCTCTACATTGTAGAGGTTCACCAAATTGCGTGAATTGTGAATACACTAAAAGAAAATTTGACTGAGATTGAGGAACAGGCCCAATATCATACAGCCACTTACACTATGAACATCTAAACCGTGGAAATGGGGTGAAAATGTCATTTAGCCGTGAAAAGAAAATTGACCGTGTTTTCACCCCTATTTCATGACACATGCAGTTAAGTGTCATTTCAAGTCAAGTCATTTTCACCGTGTTTTCGGCAGTGGTTTCCAAGGCCACATTCCTGTTGGTAAATGGCTAGAGGCAATTTAGAAGTATCTGGGAGTGACAGGTACAAGGACACCATACAGTACCTCTATGGGGGCTGGTGGTCCCTATACTGGTAATTGAATTAGCCATCCCTCAAGGCTGGAGCTTGCCACCATAGATATTCATGTGACCAGAAGATGTCCTTATCAGGTCAGAGAGGCGATTATTTTCATGGTGAATTCACTGTAAAATGCACCGTGAAATCAGAGTGACTTTTTAGTTTCACGGCGAAATGACATTTTCACCTCTTTCTCACGGTTTAGATGCTCATAGTGTTAAGCATGACAATAATAATAATAACAGTACTCATAAGGCGTTTGGAACCATTCTAAGCGCACCTTTGTCCACAAATTACAACCAGAACTTGAACCGGATACCAGAATTATGAATCAGAACTAGTTTCTCAATAAATCCTACATGTATAATTAAATGCTAACAGATGAGGTCAAACATGCAAGGAATAAAATCGTGTGCACCTCCCTCGACTGACACACAACTTCTGCATTCTCTTGGTTTTGGGGTACCAGAACAATGGCTGGGTACTCTGAACAATGGGACCACTCCTTGTGGGGTACTTTTTTGGTACCCCATAAGGTTTTCACGAAACTGATATTTGTAATTAACTCAAAAAGGAGGAATTTTCGAGATATAATGATCTGTCGCAAAGAGAACTATTTTATGAAAGGGACTTTCGCTGGAAATTTCGCTGTAATTAACTCAAAAAGGAGGAATTTCCGAGGTATTATGATCTGTCGCAAAGAGAACTATTTTATGAAAGGGACTTTCGTTGGAAATTTCGCTGTAATTAACTCAAAGATAAGGAATTTCCGAGGTATAATGATCTGTTGCAAAGAGAACTATTTTATGAAAGGGACTTTCGCTGGAGATTTCGCTGTAATTAACTCAAAAAGGAGGAATTTCCGAGGTATAATGGTCTGTCGTAAAGAGAACTTTTTTATATAAGGGACTTTCGCTAGAAATTTCAGCCTAGGAAAGTGATTCTGGTTCGAAAGGGAGCGATTTGAATTCTGCTTTTCTGAGAGTATTTTTTTGTAGACAAAGGAAATACCCCACAAGTACATGTATACGCGTGTAAGAATGTGTGTGTGTGTGTGTGTATCCTCAGCTGATGCCAATCTGAACCCAACTCTGGAGGCCATCACGGATCACATGATGCATCTGACCTGGACGGCCAGCCAGACGGCCGGCCTGGAAGGCTACGTGATCTCTGCCCTGGACGCCCACGGCAACGCGGTCATGGTGCCCGTCTCGGCCGCTGAGAACTCCCTGACGCTGACCGGACTGCAGGCCGACATGCAGTACGAGCTGGTCGTGGACGAAGTGGTCGGGGGAGTCAGCCGCTACGTTGGCCACGCGGCCGGCACCACCAGTAAGTATCTGTTTCCGAACCCTTATAAGCTGTTCAGGGCTGGATTTCATGAAGCCTTATGAGGCATCGTAGTTCAACTTACGATGGATATGATCTGTCGTTAAGTTGTGATAGGCCGTATGGTTTCTGTGCATCTCTCAAAGTCTTGCGATTGATCGCAAGTTACGATGAGTTTGGTGAAATCGACGGCTGGGGTGGATTTCACAAAGCCTTTCGACGCATCGTAACTCGACTAATGATGGATAACCCTGGATAATCCATCGTAACTTGTGACAGGCCGTATAGTTACTGTGCATCACTCATTGTCTTGTGATACATTGTTTAGATCGCAAGTTACAATGAGTTTGGTGAAATCGACGGCTGGGGTGGATTTCACAAAGCCTTTTGACGCATCGTAACTCAACTAATGATGGATAACCCCGGATAACCCATCGTAACTTGTGACAGGCCGTATAGTTACTCTGAATCACTCATTGTCTTGTGATACATTGTGTAGATCGCAAGTTACGATGAGTTTGGTGAAATCGACCACTGGTCCCCCCCCCCAGTTAGGACATTGGAGGGAGCAACCAGGCTGTTTGCCTCATCTAACCGGCACACCCTGTCTATCCCAAGCTTTTACCCCCATCTTGGATTCCCTTCCAAAATTGTCAACTAGTCTTTGCCGGGGTGGGGGTGCCAGTCAGAAGCAATCCAACCATTAAATAATACTCCTTTTTTTTCTCTCTCTCTTTTTTGTGTGTGTGTGTGAACAGAGATGCCTCAGAATGTGTTCGTGACGGACATCACAGCCCACACCATGGACATCTTCTGGGATTCGACAGTCTTTCTCAACAGTGAGGGGTTCCTGGTCAACGTAATCAGCCAGGATGGGACGTACACCAATCTGATTCCCGTGGAGCCCGAGGCCGTTCTGGACGGTCGACCGTATACCATCCAGGGCCTGCCCGCGGGGCTGGCCTACGAGATCGGTGTGGACGCCGTGGTGGCCGGCGAGCGCTTTGCAGTGGGCTCGCCCATCACCGGAGCGGAAAGCACGGGTGAGTGGCCGGGTGAGTGGCGGATGGGTGGGGAAGGAGGGGGACGGGTTCTTGACGCTGTTGTGTGGTTGGGTTTGGATGGTTGCGTCTGTATCGAGGGTGTGTGTGGTAATGCATGGTTGTGTGTGCAGCCGGATGTGGTTGGGTGTATGGTTGTTTGGTTGGGTATGTGGTTGGCTGTGGTAGTATCGAGGTGTATTTTGGTAATGCGTCCTTCTCATCCTCATCCTCCTACTCCTTCTCTTTCCTCCTCCCCTCTTTCTCCTCCTTTTCCTTGTCTTCCTGGTTTTCCTTCTCTTCCTCCTCCTCCTCCTCCCCTCCTCTCCCCTCTTCCTCTTCCTCCCCTCCTCTCCCCCTCCTCATCCCCTCTTCCTCTTCCTCCCCTCCTCTCCCCCTCCTCATCCCCTCTTCCTCTTCCTCCCCTCCCCCTTCCTCCTCCCCTCTTCCTCTTCCTCCCCTCTTCCTCCTACTCCCCTCTTCCTCCTTCCCTTCATCCTCCTTCCCTTCCTCCTTCTACTCCTTCTCCTCCTCCTCGTCCCCTCCTCCTCGTCCCCTCCTCCTCCTCTGTTCCTCCTTCTCCTCCTCCTCCTCCTCCCCTCTTCCTCCTCCTCCTCCTCCCCTCTTCCCCCTCCCTCCTCTTCCCCCTCCCTCCTCTCCCCCTCCTCCCCTCTTCCTCCTTCTCTTCCTCCTCCTTCCCTTCCACCTCTTCCTCCTCCCCCTCCTCCCCTCTTCCTCCTCTCTTCCTCCTCCCTCCCTTCCTCCTTCTCCTCCTCCTTCCCTTCCTCCTCCTCCTTCTCCTCCTCCTCCTCCTCTTCTTCTCCCTCTGTGACTCCTGCACCTTCCCACAGGGACGTCCATCCACACGCAGACCGTGACCACGGACATGATCCAGGCGGTCTGGCAGCCCATCCCCGGCGCCACCTACTCCCTCCTGCTGACCAACCTGGCGGACAGGAGCACGCAGGAGGTCACCGTGGCCGACTCGGCCACCAACAGCCAGCTCTTCACCGGCCTTACCCCAGGCCAGCAGTACAGCATCGACCTGATGGCCCACCTCAACGGCCAGGATATCTCGGGAGGTCAGGCCATCGAGACCACACGTGAGTGTCCCAGATCTAAATAGTAACCCATGCAGACTATGAACATCTAAACCGTGAAAAAGGGGTGAAAACGTCATTTAGCCGTGAAAAGAAAATTCACCGTGTTTTCACCCCTATTTCATGGCACACCATTAGCCAAGTCATTTTCACGGTGTTTTCACCAGTGGTCTCCAAGGCCACATTCCTGGTGGTAAATGGCTAGAGGCAATTTAGAAGTATCTGGGAGTGACAGTTACAAGGACACCATACAGTACCTCTATGGGGGCTGGTGGTCCCTACTGGTAATTGAATTAGCCATCTCTCAAGGCTGCAGCTTGCCACCCTAGATATTCACGTTTTTTTCACGGTCTCTTTAGTGACCTGAAGATGTCCTTATCAGGTCATAGAAGCGATGAATTCACTGTAAAATGTACCGTGAAATCACAGTGACTTTTTAGTTTCACGGCGAAATGACATTGTCACCCCTTTTTCACGGTTTAGATGTTCATAGTGCTATGAACATCTAAACCGTGAAAAAGGGGTGAAAACGTCATTTTGCAGTGACACTGAAAAGTCACTGTGATTTCACGGTGCATTTTACAGTGAATTCACCGTGAAAATAATCGCTTCTCTGACCTGATAAGGACATCTTCAGGTCACTTAAGAGACCTGTGAAAAAAAAAGGTTAATATCTAGGGTGGCAAGCTCCAGCCTTGGGGGATGGCTAATTCAATTACCAGTAGGGACCACCAGCCCCCATACAGGTACTGTATAGTGTCCTTGTACCTGTCACTCCCAGATACTTCTAAATTGCCTCTAGCCATTTACCACCAGGAATGTGTACCTTTACTACTCCAGGCTAAAGTGACCAAAACAACGGTATCCAAACAATGTAGATGTAGGTGGCCTGGTGTTTCCATCCAATGAGGACCTTTTGTCAATGGTCCAACTAGATCAAAACGTCGGGACATGTATATTTTGTCTACATAGTCCAAGTTTGAGTCATAGAAAGTAAGACTCAAGTCAGACTTGATTCTGTGTCACACGTCATACAAGTCTGCAACATTCCCTGATGACATGATACCACCTAGCGTAATATTTTCCGCGTCTTGCTTCCCTCAGTGCCGCTACCGCCGACCAATATTGCCCTCGCACCGACGGCCACAGACACCACCATCACTTGGAGCGCTCCCCCGGACACACCGGCCAACGTCTACGATGGCTACCGGGTTGTCTACGTCCAGGCGGACGGCCAGCACATAGAGGTGGACCTGGCCGCCGGCCAGACTACGGCCACCGTGCCCGTGGTGGACAACGGCCAGAATATCTTCGTCTACTCCACCAGCGGGACCAAGCTGAGCCAGCCGGGCCATCCGGTGTCAAACTGTGAGTCAAGTTGCTCTCACTCTCTCTCTCTGTCTCCCTCCCCTCCCTCTCTCTCTTACCCCCTTTCTCTCCCTCCCCCCCTCTCTCTCTCTCTCTTACCCCCTTTCTCTCCCTCCCCCTCTCTCTCTCTCTCTTACCCCCTTTCTCTCCCTCCCCCTCTCTCTCTCTCTCTCTTACCCCCTTTCTCTCCCTCCCCCTCTCTCTCTCTCTCTCTTACCCCCTTTCTCTCCCTCCCCTCTCTCTCTCTCTCTCTCTTACCCCCTTTCTCTCCCTCCCCCTCTCTCTCTCTCTCTCTTACCCCCTTTCTCTCCCTCCCCCTCTCTCTCTCTCTCTCTTACCCCCTTTCTCTCCCTCCCCCTCTTTCTCTCCCCTCCCTCCTCTCTCTCTCTCTCCTCCTCTTTCCTCTCTCCTCTCTCTCTCCCTCTCTCTCTCTCTCTTCTTCTCTCTCCCCCCTCTCCTCTCTCTCTCCTCTCTCTCCCTCTCTTCCTCCCCCTCTAGATCTCTTCATCCCTGTCTTTAACTCTCCCGCTATCTGACTTTCTCTACCTGACTCTCTTCACCTCTCTATTTTTCTCTCTGTCCCTCTCCACCGATTTTTGTCACTCTCTCTATCATTTGAATTGTGAAAGGCACTGAACAGGTTACTCTTCTCACTCTCTGTCTCTCTCTCCATCTCTCTTTCTCTCTCTCTCTCTCTCTCTCTCTCTCTCTCTCCCTATTTCTCTTCCTCCCTTTCTTGCTCTGCCTCTCTCTCTTCCTCCATCTCACCCTCCCCCTCTCTCTTCCTCCATCTCACTCTCCCCCTTTCTTTCCTCCTCTCTCACTCTCTACACCTCTCCAAAGGACCTTTGGAGTAGATGCCTCATTACGCCATCTTAGGTCACATGTGCGTCACTCAAAAAAAAAAGGACAATCAAAACTGACCGAGAACTTTGAACAATATTTTGGAAAGAGGCGAAGAAAACCTCTGGTTTTGTTTCCTAGATAGTGTCTCTCACCGTCCTGAGCATTTGTATTGCAGCTTTTTGATAATCCTTCTTTTGTGTTCAGTCCTTCACACTTCTCTCTTTGATCTTTCCCCCTCTTGTCACTAATCCCTACCCTACTCCTTGCCCTTCTCTTTGATCTTTCCCCCTCCTCTCACTAATCCCTACCCCACCGCTTGCCCTTCCCTTTGATCTCTCCCTACCAGCTTCACTCTTTGTCCTTTGTTTCTCATCCGTGTCCTATTCACTCTCCCCCCCCTTCCTCCATGTACATGTATCTGTTTTGTCCTTGTCACTCTGCCTTTGAGAAAGGTCCTGCTAGGATCGAAACGTCAGGCCCACTAAATTTTAACATTTGTATTGCCGTTAATTGTTCTGTTTATTGATTCAATCGATAGACAATGTCAATCTGGGCGGAGCCACTTCCAGTTCGCTGGAGGTCACCTACAGCCAGTACGACGGCCTGGGCTATCACATTGTGCTCGTTGGTGCCGACGGCACGATCGTCGGCGAGACGATCGTGGAGGACCCCGCTACTCTGTCCCAGACATTCGCCGGCCTGCAGCCCAGCACCGACTACACGGCCTTGGTGTCTGGCATCGACCTGGGCGGCCAGACCAGCACCTTCATGGGCAGCGACACCACCCCGACCGGTACGCTGCGCTCAGAATTGCGTTGGAGTCACAGAGACTGCAGCGCGCTAGTCCGAGGCCGAGGCACTTCTCTCGAGTCTCAAGTCCTGAGTCGTCCGGGCCGAGCCCGAGTCATCATGAGTCATGAAGGTCAAGACTCAGTCACGAGTCCTAGTCACGAGTCACCTTTAAATCCCTTCCATGGTGCTTGTCCTTTCCCTTTGATCTCACCCTGGTCTGTCTGCCAGCTTTCCTCCTTTCATCCCTTCTCTACTGCCTGCCCTTCCCTTTGATCTCACCCTGGTCTGTCTACCAGCTTTCCTCTTTTGATCCCTTCCCTACTGCTTGCCCTTCCCTTTGATCTCACCCTGGTCTGTCTATCAGCTTTCCTCTTTTGATCCCTTCCCTACTGCTTGCCCTTCCCTTTGATCTCACCCTGGTCTGTCTATCAGCTTTCTTCCTTTGATCCCTTCCCTACTGCTTGCCCTTCCCTTTGATCTCACCCTGGTCTGTCTACAAGCTGTCCCTCTTTCTCCCCATCCCTACTGCTTGCCCTTCTCTTTGATCTCACCCTGGTCTGTCTACCAGCTTTCCTCCTTTGATCCCTTCCCTACTGCTTGCCCTTCCCTTTTATCTTACCCTGGTCTGTCTGCCAGCTTTCCTCCTTTGATCCCTTCCCTACTGCTTGCCCTTCCCTTTGATCTCACGCTAGTCTGTCTAACAGCTTTCCTCCTTTGATCCCTTCCCTACTGCTTGCCCTTCCCTTTGATCTCACCCTGGTCTGTCTACCAGCTTTCCTCCTTTGATTCCTTCCCTACTGCTTGCCCTTCCCTTTGATCTCACCCTGGTCTGTCTACCAGCTTTCCTCCTTTGATTCCTTCCCTACTGCTTGCCCTTCCCTTTGATCTCACGCTAGTCTGTCTAACAGCTTTCCTCCTTTGATCCCTTCCCTACTGCTTGCCCTTCCCTTTGATCTCACCCTGGTCTGTCTACCAGCTTTCCTCCTTTGATTCCTTCCCTACTGCTTGCCCTTCCCTTTGATCTCACCCTGGTCTGTCTACCAGCTTTCCTCCTTTGATCCCTTCACTACTGCTCATGCTCAATAAGATGGACTGCAATCACCAGGCATTGGAGTGCATGGGGTGATCAAGCCTTTCTCATAAATTTACTCGACTTGTCTTATGTGCAAGTGAGCCTATTACTAGAAAATAAGTTTTGAACAAAAATTCAAAAATTGACTCGTGACTTGGGCTTGAGACTTGACCTAGATGACTCAGGACTCTGACTCAACCTAGATGACTCAGGACTCTGACTCAACCTAGATGACTCAGGACTCTGACTCAACCTAGATGACTAAGGACTCTGACTCAACCTAGATGACTCAGGACTCTGACTCAACCTAGATGACTCAGGACTCTGACTCAACCTAGATGACTCAGGACTCTGACTCAACCTAGATGACTCAGGACTCTGACTCAACCTAGATGACTCAGGACTCTGACTCAACCTAGATGACTAAGGACTCTGACTCAACCTAGATGACTCAGGACTCTGACTCAACCTAGATGACTCAGGACTCTGACTCAACCTAGATGACTCAGGACTCTGACTCAACCTAGATGACTCAGGACTCTGACTCAACCTAGATGACTAAGGACTCTGACTCAACCTAGATGACTCAGGACTCTGACTCAACCTAGATGACTCAGGACTCTGACTCAACCTAGATGATTCAGGACTCTGACTCAACCTAGATGACTCAGGACTCTGACTCAACCTAGATGACTCAGGACTCTGACTCAACCTAGATGACTCAGGACTCTGACTCAACCTAGATGACTCAGGACTCTGACTCAACCTAGATGACTCAGGACTCTGACTCAACCTAGATGACTCAGGACTCTGACTCAACCTAGATGACTCAGGACTCTGACTCAACCTAGATGACTCAGGACTCTGACTCAACCTAGATGACTCAGGACTCTGACTCAACCTAGATGACTCAGGACTCTGACTCAACCTAGATGACTCAGGACTCTGACTCAGCCCAGATGACTCAGACGTGGAATCGACATTTTGTGACTCAAAACATGTCTGGTGCAAAGCCATTCCACATCTTGATTTGTTTCAGTTCACAATTTTATCTTTAAAAAAAGAAAATCCCACCTTTTCCCTCCCTTTTCAGCGGCAGTCGCAACATTTGACTACCAGTTGGCCACCACCCCGGTCACCACGACAACCATGGACATCTCCTGGCAACACAATCCAGACGGTGGCTTTGAGAGCTACCAGCTGGTCGTGACCAACGCGGAAGACAACAGTGTCCAGGTCTGAGTCGAGTTTTCTAATCTAACAAGCAAAATGAAAAACTGACTGGGAACTTTTGAACAAATTAAAAAGATTGGCGAAGAAAACTTTGACTGGACCCCCCGGAGATATATGGCAGTCAGTGGTTGAACTGCTTCTGACTGGCGCCCCCATCCCGGCAAAGACTATAGTTGACTGTTAGGGAAGGCCACCGTTTGAGGGCTGGATAGCTCAGATGGAAGAGCACTGGTACGTTAATCCAGAGGTCTTGGGTCCAGTCAAAGTTTTCTTTGCCAATTTCTCAATAAGTTTTTAATCTCAGAGAAGATGTAATTGGTTTGCGGTAACACCATTTTTTTTTTTTTTATGAGTATGTGTGGTTCTGAAACAGAACCGGAGGAACTAGATGTTTCAAACAGTATGCTCTGTTTGTCTTTAGGAGACCTAGTCTTGAAGACAAACAGTCGAGTTCCTCCGGTTACTGTGCGAAACATCAAGTTCCTCCGGTCCTTTTTCAGAACCGCACATCATCACAAAAAAAGAGATTTTTGCATGGTGTCACCACAAACCTATCACATCTTCTGCTGTTCCCACCACGAAGACCTTCAAATCTCATATTATCTCAGAGATTTAGAGGGATCCTGTAGAATTGATCCCTGATGATGACCGTGCCTCTTTCATTCCTCTGGTTGGGTGCACAGACGTTCACGGTGCCTGCCACTGCCGACCCGAGCCAGGTGTTGGAGGGACTGACACCGGGAGTCGACTATGCCGTGGACGTCAACGGTGTCGTCGGTGGTGTGCCACAGGTTGTCGTCAGTGCCCGCCAGTCCACACGTAGGTGGCCCTTGTTGATTGTCACTTGCCACCTGTCATTTCCAACACGTCATAGTATCATTTGTCACTTGTCATCTATCATTTCCAATACGTCATAGTATAATTTGTCACTTGTCACCTATCATTTCCAATACGTCATAGTATCAT
This sequence comes from Luidia sarsii, assembly GCA_949987565.1. Classification (NCBI taxonomy): domain Eukaryota; kingdom Metazoa; phylum Echinodermata; class Asteroidea; order Paxillosida; family Luidiidae; genus Luidia; species Luidia sarsii. Next base: position 23,285,643 of record OX465104.1, on the reverse strand, counting down.
TTGTCACTCGTCACCTGTCATTTCCAATACGTCATAGTATCATTTGTCACTCGTCACCTGTCATTTCCAATATGTCATTATCATTTGTCACTGTCATTTTACTGCCACAGTCGTCATTTATTGCTTGTGTTTTTTTTCCGATGTCGTGTGGCCATTTGTCACATTTGTTATCGCCTTCCAGAAATTCACACCTTTTCCCCTCAGTCCTGATTGGGACCCAGCCCTTTTGTTTTCTCGCGCACGAAAGCAGCCATAACTTCATTATTATGGATATATACGTGCAGATCTAATGTGTGCAAAGGAAATTTGACCAGGCCGGGGCATGAACCCAAGACCTCTGGGTCAGCAAAAGTGCTCTAATCGCCTGATGAGTTGACCAGGTCTAGAGGTGGCGGCCTTCCCAAATAGTCAAGATCTAATCTCTTCGCATTTGAAATGCAGACTATACTCGCATATGTTGGCATCGGCCCTCAGAACTGAGGTCGATTTCTCCAAACTCATTGTGACCGGCCAGACTTTGTTTGGTTGAGTTGTGCTGCCGGGTCCCGTTATGTTAAAGTTTTGCATTGTAAAGGGTTTGTGTTACGCAACTGCCTGCAAAGTGGTGAAATTGCTGCGAGAGCCCTCTTGGGTAACTATTTGGCGTAACCTGATTTGCCTCCTGCCTGGTTACATAACTCCACAGAAATGATGAGCGATGACAGAAATCATACGACTCATTGTGACCAGTTGACCCGATCCTTCCGTTGGTCTTCCGGTCCCTTAATTTACAAAACTAGTCTTCTTCCGGGAAGAAAAGCCCTCCCTATTTTCTATTTGTATTCTTTTGATGGCTTGGCAAAAGTCTGAAGGTGGATGCAATCACTATCCCTTTTGTTTACACTTTCTCCTTAAAAGGCCTGGAGAGGCTACTACTCCGGCCGAAGGATTTTTCCTTTGTACCTTCATCTTACCCTCGTACCGGCCCTCTTAAGCATTAACAGCTGCTTGCCACCCTGCCTCGGTCTGTCATTGGACAGAACTTGGACAAAACCCCAATACCTTTAATTTACCCCCATATCGTTCTCTGAAGTATTAACACCTGTTGGCCAACTGACTCAAGAAGTCATTGGACGATACTTCCCTGTTACGATCATTGATGCTGTGCATAAAGGCTCTGTCAAATCCGACCCTGTACCGGTGATTTTTTTTTTTTTTTTTGCATACTTGGATCCGCAGTCCCCGAGCCACCGGCTCTGACCGTCATGACCCAGAACGGGGACGGGACCGTCGATCTGAACTGGTTCCCGCCCGAGCAGGGCAGCGTGGACAACTACATCATCCGCTACGGCCCGTACGGGAGCCAGCCGCTCCAGGAGGTGATCCTCGGCGCGAACCAATTCGCTCACCAGCTGCCCGCCTTCGATCCGGCCCAGCAGCACACGGTGGAGATCTACGCCTCGCGGGGGCCCAACCAGGAGCTGGTCAGCGCGCTGGGGACCATCGAGGCCGACTGGCCCAGCTTCACGGCGGTCATCAATCCCAGTGAGTCCGTTCTACCTCTCTGGCTTCCTCGCTGGGTTTCCTCTGAATTGCCAGTGGTGTTTTGCTACTTGCCAACCCCCTCCCTCCCCCTTCCCCCCCCCCCCTCGAATCTGGGCACCACTAATGATCCAAGTTTGTTTAAACACGGTCTAGTTTCTAAAATTTAGTGGGCCTGACGTTTCGATCCTAGCAGGACCTTTCTCAAAGGCTAATGACTAACACCATGCAGCTTTCTGATAATCCTTCTTTTGTGTTCAGTCCTTCACACTTCTCTCTTTGATCTTTCCCCCTATTGTCACTAATCCCTACCCCACTCCTTGCCCTTCTCTTTGATCTTTCCCCCTCCTCTCATTAATCCCTACCCTACCCCCTGCCCTTCCCTTTGATCTCTCCCTACCAGCTTCACTCTTTGTCCTTTGTTTCTCATTCGTGTCCTATTCACTCTCCCCCCTTCCTTCGTGTACATGTATCTGTTTTGTCCTTGTCACTCCGCCTTTGAGAAAGGTCCTGCTAGGATCGAAATGTCAGGCCCACTAAATTTTAGATTTACATTTTGGTAATTTTAGTCAGTAAGCAGTTTGCAACATAATTGTATATCACCCAAGGTCTAGTTTCATAAGTTAGAAGAGGGCCTGACGTTTCGATCCTAGCAGGACCTTTCTCAAAGGCAAAGGCTAGGATCGAAATGTCAGGCCCTCTAACTTTTGAGGTTTATGTGTTGCAGGTCATTTCAGTCAGTGAGCAGTTTGCAACAGTTTTTGTTTTTGTATTTTTGTACTTCAAAGTCTAGTTTCAAACAAGTAAAGGAAAAACTTTTTGAACAAATTGAAAAATCAGCCAAGAAAACTTTGACTGGACCAGAGATTTGGACCTGAGACCTCTGAATTTGCATATGATCGAGTGCTCTCACCATCTGAGTTATCCAGCCCTTAGTATAGATGGAGGCCTTCCCTAATAGTCAACTAGTCTTTGCCGGGTTGGGGGCGCCAGTCAGAAGCGACTCAACCAATTGACTGCCGTATATCTCCAGGGATCACACCCCCGCAGCCGTTGATGGTTGAATTGCTTCTGCCGACTGGCGGGCGACCAGAGGTCTCAGGTTCAAATCCTGGTCAAGTCAAAGTTTTCTTGGCTGAATTTTTTTTTTTTTTCTTGGCCAATTCTGTATACCACGCAGAAGATGTGTATCCGATCGAAACTGTATTCGCACCGTTGTGTCCGATGATGAAGTCGTTGCTACGAAAGCGTATGATTTTCTTCCCCGACCGGCTTGTCTTGAAGTGCTGCCATCCTTGTGCTGTAATCACTCAGCACGGAGTGTCTTAACTTGCCCTGCCTGTTGTCACTGTTGCTTGCAGCCTGCCTGCCCAGCCCATGCCAGAACAACGGACAGTGTTCCATAGACCCTGCCGTCGGCTACGTATGTGCCTGCACTCCGGAGTTCACAGGGACCCACTGCGATATCCTTGTCGGTCAGTCGCTGTTTTCTATTTTCAGGATTACATAGATAAATTTTAAAAAACAGGCTAAATGATTAAGTGGACAACCCGACTGCATCAGCTGTACTGCTCAAGACGCACTACTACTTAAATGCTCTATTTAAACATTGATGCTATCTCTTGCTTATCTTCAGGAATAGTTTATCCTGTCAAATCGTTTCAGTTGTCAATTTCACGAAACTCATTCTAACTTCTAATAGAAATGGTCTTATAGTGCTATGAGAACAAATTGCAACCATGACGGGGTGGGTATAGTTTTGTTGTCATTCTACTTATTTCATTCATTCTGTGCAATGTGCGATCATTCTTTGCTCCTCTGTATCCTCTTGCACTCCTCCTTGTCAATTCTGCCCTGTGCGTGTTTCTGTAATTTCACCGTTTTTCACAGTTCCCCATGATTCTATGCCGTTGTTCCTTGTCATCTTGCACTCTTCTATGTCATTCTGTGGCCTTCTATGTCATTCTGTGGCCTTCTATGTCATTCTGTGCCACTCTGTGCTATATTCTTCAATAGCACAGAGTGAAACAAAATGTTTTGGGTGCACCATGCACCGGCCTGCACAGGGATGTTGCTTCATTCGTCGCCGACTTTCTTTGATTAGTTCCTCAGCATTTTCTAACCCCGTGATTCATCTCTCATCCCTTGCATGTTTATCGAACAAAGGCATTGCAACCTTCAAAAATAAAATTACCATGTGTTAGTAATCCCCATTCTTCTCCTCACCAACAACCCCCCACCCCCCGGCTGAGACAAAGCGATTGCCCAACACATCATCATGAAACTGGCGATGGATCGTGAGCCAAGAAAAACAAAAACACATCTGTCGCGTTTGAAACAAACACGCCCCTTTCAAACAAAGGGACCGAATCAATACCAAGGGCGAGTGGTTGTCATCAGGACACAGATTCCAAGGTTGTCCAGTAGCTCAACACCTGTCAGCGATAGAGTGCTCACGATTTCAATGGAAGGCGTAGGCGTGCTTGCCACGCTCAACAATGATGGCTGTGATTTGTTGTCGCCCTGCTAGTTTGAAATGTTCCGCTGTCCCTCGAACAAGACTCAGTGGCAGCACTGTGTGCAATGCACCTTCCGTGGTTGTGACTGGGTTGTAGTATAAAGCAGGCATGCAACTTGTCCACGGATCCGCGGATTTCCGCGTTTTATTTAGTTCGGCCATTAAAAAAAAACAAAAAAAAACAAACAAACAAAGTTTTAAGTTGTCACAAACTACACAGAATGCACCACAGAGCATCTAGAATCCAAAATTTTCCCGGGCCCTTCAGCAGGCCCCAAACCACACACCGTAAGGGCTTCGTGCTTCGCGCTCGCAGTTTCATTCGGACATTTTCCTCTTTTTTTTTACAATTCAAGAGTTGCATGCCTGATAAAGACATGAGTTGATGAGGGTGATGCTATTTCATAGATATGCCGTATGGATTTTTGATAATCATGTCTATTTTTTTTAAATGAAAACTCGCCCAAAACAGGGCTATAAAGCCATTCAAGGTTAAGGGCTAAGGAAAGAAGGAGATAGAGATGGACTCAGGAAGGCTGGAGATAGGAATTGATATTCCTCTTAAAAAGGGCAAGATCGTAGGCTGGGGGAAGACATGAACCAGGAATGGAATTCCCGAGAGAGGTTGACTGAGGGAAGAAGCTGTTCTGATAAAAAAAAGTTGTTAAGTTATTAAATTAAATTAAGTGTTCACTCCTCGACACATCACTCTTTGATCTTTTCCCCTCCCATCCTCCTTTTTTCCCAAAAAGTTAGGATGAGAAACTAATCATTGTTTTTACTAATCATTGCATTTTGGTCATGTAATTAATTCAGTCAGAATTTTTTTGTTTTGGGGGTTTTTTTGTTTTCCTTTTTTTCTGTCTTCCCCTCAGACGGCAATGACTGTGAACCCAACCAGTGTCTGAATGGTCAATGTGTAGACGGAGTGAATAGTTTCACATGCGAATGCCAAAACACAGACTTCACCGGCACCTTGTGCGAAAATCGTAAGTTTTGGGGGAAAAAATTAGTTCGTTGCTGACTAATGTCCTGCTGAAAATGCACACAAAGGCTTTTGCAGTCCTTTTTTTTGGTGGGGGGGGGGGTTTAGAACTCAATGCAGAATTCCTGTTTTTGTTCATAAATGACTGAACAATTCACCCTGTGATTATTCTGAAGCCTGAAAATCGTGTGAATATGTAATGTTGCCATGTCAAGTTTGTGTTTGATTTCACTACTTCTTTCCCCTTTTTTTGGCATGGTGATTCCACCACATGGTCTGCCTTTTCAAGATCACATTCCTTGTGGTGAATGGCCACAGTGGCCCATTTACGGTAACGGAATGCGGTATCAAGCTTCTGATTGGTGCATTCTTCCTCCTCCCAATAATCAGCAGCTTACAATTGGACGATTTTTGTGATCTATGAACCCATGCCCCCCCCCCCTGCAGAAGTTAACGACTGCGCGTCGAACCCTTGCACGAATGGGGTCTGCGTGGACGGACTACTCTCCTACACGTGCGACTGCACCGGCACCGACTTCACCGGTACCCTGTGCGAAACCCGTGAGTCCGAAGGAATTAAAGATGGGTCACAGTGTGGATATAGTGTGCGCTGACACTAGTCATCTCTTCCAGGAAGGAGTATGGCTCATAAAAGCTAGCTCCCGGCTCTTCTCTCAAAGCCATTAGGTCCCTTGATACCCATTTTTGTGGAGATGGTCACGCATGAATTAACTTGCCATGTCGCCATGTAGGATGGCGATTAGACGCTTCCGCAAGAAACTGCCTGCGTATAGATTTGGTGACAGTCGACAGACAGCTACCATTCATTCTTAATGCATTCGGGCAGTGTTTAACCTCACATAAATTGGGTAGTCTACCAAAACAAAGGCTTGGGCTCGGGCTTGTCTTGAACTTGATGTCAACCTACTCAGCCCCCCTGAATTCCTTCCACTCCAAGTTGAGCATAACCTATGGCATGCTCCCTATCCTTCAGTCCGCCCACAGCTCTGGCCTGTCAGGAGTCACCACCAGCCCCGTCTGTCAAGATTAAGGGTGGGGTCAAAATCCACACCAGCTTACAGTCCACGCCGGTGTTATGAATATGCTCACGCACCTCTAGCACTGAATGGACGAAAACTGCATTTTTCGATCAATGTTTCTCTGAAGACTTTAGGACTGTCGTTTGGATCCTAGAAAGGCATTTATCTCGGAAAAGTCATGCTGGGATCAAAAACGGCAGATTGATGTGTCTCTAAGCAGTTTTCAACCATTCCAGATTAGCTTCAATAGTTCATTTACAATTATCATTGTTTTTGGTTTGAAACCCCTACACAATATTGGTAAGATTGAAAAACAGAAATGTTCACAGATTTTCATGAAACTTGTACTGTTTGGAGATGGATATGGTAGAAACCTTGCACTGAAATATTTCTGCCTAAAATGCTGTATTTTTGGAGAAAAGAGTAAAGAAATTGTTTGTCTCACCCCTAGATCTAAATGATTTTTTTGAACAATTGGTTGAATGCTGCATTGTCGCGAAACAAAACCATTTTCTTGAGACTCGGTTGGTGGATTGAGCTGAAACTTTCCCAGGTGTGCTATTTCATTCATATGTTGGATCAGATAATCTATGAATGCTATTCTTTGACCTCTACCAGTGTTGTGTTTTCCCTCTAATCATGAAACTGGCATAAAGGTCGATCCTCGTCCCTTTTCCCCCCAACCGCAGGGGTCCATGACTGTCCGGGGGTCGAGCCCTGCCAAAATGGCGGCATTTGCGTGGACGGCATCGCGCCCGGTACCACTGCCTGCGAGTGCCTTCCCGGTTTCATCGGTGCCCTGTGTGACGGAAGTGAGTGCCACCACAGGCCTCCAACGCAGCCATTTTTGTCTTTCTTTGTTTCTCCTAACTTTCCATCGGCGCCAATTTGGTCGAATTTCCCCCATCGCTGATCAGAATGTGCCGTCTTCACAATCAAACTCGCATTCGGGTCGCAGAGTATAGAACGTTAGTTTAAAGTCCTGCAGCCGATTTCACGAAACTTCAAATGTTGCGTACGCAACATTTTGTTGCGTAACTTACGCAAAATTTTGCTGCCTTTTCTAAATAGTGCACAAAAGAGCCATTGTGGCGCAAGACTTACGCAACATTTGTGCGTTGCGTAACATACGCAACTTTTCTTGAAATCGTCTGCTGCTCGTATCTCTCCAAGTCCTTGTCCGAACTTGGTTTGCGGTGACACTAGGCATCTCTTTCGGGAAGGAGTACGACTCAGTAAAAAAACGTGAACTTCTTAGCTCATGATCTGTCAGGTCCATGTCCAAAATCCAAGGTCCAAGTCTCCTCATCCTGAGTCACAAAGATTGAGTCTCGACACTGAGTCACGAGTCTTCCTTTTTATATCTATAACGCTGTATTGGAATCCCCCTGCCAAATATCGAATCGCCTTTACTAGTAACGAGCCTTCACGCACAGTGTATCAGGTAAAACAGTCAAGTAAACAATTCACAGAAAAAATCACTTGGTCAACCCGGGTACTCCATTACTCCAATACGAGTCACAAGGCTGCTTCAGAAAGAACCTCAAGCAATCACACAAGCTGGGTGCACATTTTTAAACATCACTTTCAAATGATTCAAGAGACGAAAACTGACTCAAACAAATGCATGCATTTTCAACGTAAATTTTTCAAACTATCAAGGGAAAAACTGACTGCGATCTTTTGAACAAATTGATTGTTGGCAAAGAAAAATTGGCAAAGAAAACTTGGACTGGACAGGGACTTGAACCCGAGACCTCTGGACTAACGTACCAGTGCTCTTCCATCTGAGCTATCCAGCCCTTAGATGGTGGCCTTCCCTAATAGTCAACTAGTCTTTGGCACACCAGCGCTCTTACCATCTGAGCTATCCAGCCCTTAGATGGTGGCCTTCCCAAATAGTCAACTATTCTTTGACACACCAGTGCTCTTCCATCTCAGCTATCTAGCCCTTAGATGGTTGCCTTCCCTAATAGTCAACTAGTCTTTGGCACACCAGTGCTCTTACCATCTGAGCTATCCAGCCCTTAGATGGTGGCCTTCCCAAATAGTCAACTAGTCTTTGGCACACCAGTGCTCTTACCATCTGAGCTATCCAGCCCTTAGATGGTGGCCATCCCTAATAGTCAACTAGTCTTTGCTGGGGTGGGGGCGCCAGTCCAGGGTCCCAGTCCAATGAAAGTTTTCTTTGCCAATTTTTTAATTTTTTCAAACTCTTCAAAACTGCCCAGCCAGCCAGTGTTTCCTCCTGTTTTGTATTAAAAAATAAACCCACACACACTGGAGTCTTGGTTTGATGTCAAGCTGTGTTTTTGTTTTCCTTTTTTTGTGATAGATGAGGACGACTGTATAAATCAACCCTGCGTGAACGGTGGCATTTGCACTGACGGTATCAACGATTTCACATGCGACTGCTCACAGATAGACTTCTCGGGAACCGTTTGCGAAATCCGTAAGTAAAGCAAATAAAATGTTACCGGTAAATAATAAAAGGGGGGGAAAGGAACAGACGGATGGATAGGCAGCTGACGGACAAACGGAAACACACACAGACAGACCAACAGACAAGCAAGCAAGCAAGCACCTTAAGGAACTTAGTGAAATGGATAATCCATAAGTGAAATGGATAAATAAAGCAGACAATCTAACAACCAACCAAACAAACAAACTGCCTTTGAGAAAGGTCCTGCTAGTCATTTAGTCAGCACTTTGCAACATTTTTGCATATTACTGTAAACAAACAAAACAGATAGGAATTCAGCCGGATGGATGGACGGACAGACAGACAGACAGACAGACAGACAGACAGACAGACAGACAGGGTGGAGGCACAAACTTGATCAGACGAACGGATGAATTGACAGACAGACAAACACTGAGACAATCAACCAAACCAAACCCCAAACAAATACCGGTATATAAACAAACATGTCCATAAACACACAAACAGGCAGGCAGGAGAGCAAGCTAGGAAACAAACACCCCAACAAACAAACACCGAACTCATCATACAAAGATGAAAATCATATTACAATTTCAGCACTGGTGACCATGGAACAGCAAAGCACTTTACACAGGGAGTACGTGTTCAAGACATGACTGCAACATCAGTGTCTGTAGACTTTAGCCCTGTCCGCATTGGACTTTTTTCGGGCCATCTTACCGAGACGATGGGAACTTTTACCGAGACGATGGGAACTTTTCCCATTTTAAGTCCAGTGCGGACAGCCCAGGAAGTTTTCCTCTCAGTTACTTTTACCGAGTCCAGCGGTTTCTTTTCCCGGCCAACTGCTGCCCAGGAAAAGTTACCTGGGGTGGATTTCACAAAGCCTTACGATGCATCGTAACTCGACATACGATGGATAACCCATCGTAAGCTGCAGGTCACTTTTCCCGAGACAATTAGTCCAGTGCGAACAGTGCACACCGAGCGACTCGGTAAAAGCGGCTCACGGGAAAGTGTACAGCGTCTCGGTCAAACCTTCCCCCCCAAAAAAAGTCCAGTGCGGACACGGCTTATGTTTGTTTGGCAGCGGTGCCTGATTTGACATGCCTCTGTTTTCAGATGTGGACGACTGCACGCCAAACCCTTGTGCCAATGGTCAGTGCGTGGACGGAGTGAGGGCTTTCACGTGCGACTGCACTGGGACCGACTTCCAAGGGACGCTCTGTGAAAACCGTGAGTCCAGCATTTTTCACGGGTCCCCTTCGGTTACGCCAATGTGCCCTTTGCATTTGCAACTGGTGCCCATTGTATAGTTGTCACTGGTTCGTTTGCGTTCACCACCGGTTCCCTTTGCATTTTGATTACGGGTGCCTTCTG